>CM064871.1:40469464-41669464 GCA_032719365.1 Prinsepia uniflora
AAACACCACTGTGCATGCCCCAAGCACACACACCATCCTCGTACCTAAACCGTCCACAACATGACTGACCTACCAATGACGGTTTAATTCTGGAGCCCATCAGTCCAATCCCGTACCAGACAGATCACCACTCTAGACCCAAACATATCCTCCAGGGTGTACCAACTCTGAATCATGTCCACCACGACGTACCTATTCATGCCTAATAGGTATCCGACAGGTTCGAACATCTGCCAACCTTCTACTCATTTCTCGGTTATTCATCTTTTCCTAATTTCCACCCTAGGTATCGTCTCACTTGCCAAATCTTTCATACTTACCATCACATACTGATCGGCTCCGAAAGGAAGCCAATCCCACCAACGCACATATCCAACATACACTCATCCACCTTTCCAAGACAGAGGTTAGATAATATTTTCGTCTTACAATACGATTTTCCTATGCTCCTAGCTTAGCATAATCAGCAAGGCAATTCTTCCCTATCGTCATATCACTCCTCAACACCTTGTCCACAACTGAATAGCTTAGTTAAAGAAGGAACATGTCTAAACTATGGGTTCTCATCAATTACCTCATATGGATCAGTTATATTCACTCCTTATCATAATTCCCTGGTTATAGTGCCCTTTCATCTTTCCCCGTCATACTTCCCTATGTTAGATGATTCCTAACACCACACATAGGAAAAATCAAGGACGATCCAAGACGATGACATCAAAATTCATCCTACGTCAGCGTAACAAAATCCCCGCTACACTCACCACTTATTCCCAATTCGGAATCACATTCACAACTTCTCTTGTCCAATGACCCAACGCCAATCATAGGTCCACCAACCAATACACGATCACCGTACTGGTGATACCCCACATCATCTGTTACAAAGCAAAAAATGATAATCTCCTTCACTGAATTCGGAATCAAGAGAAGTTGCCACCATGTTGGAATCAACTTAGGTATGCTTCCAAGTCCTCAACTCACTCGGACAACCACCGACGTGTCTGTAACCAATCTAACGTGCTACCCATGTAACTTGATGGAAATCAATGATAATTGTTGGCGTTGATGGATAGGCCCAATCGATAGATAATGGAGAAATCTAAAACCTTGAAAGAGCTATCGAGCTTTTGTGGGCAGATTTTCTTCCAAACGTGAACTCAGGGTTTTTCGGGTTTTGTTGTATAGGCAGCAAGATCATGAGAATTGGTGTGAGAGACATAAACAAAGGAGTTTTTTGTGTTCCTTTTTTTTTTGTTTTTGTTTTTGTTTTTGGTTTTTGTTTATTGTTTTGTAGATCGGACGAAGAAAAACTCAATAATGGTTCGAGCTTCGTGTTGATAATGTGCTGTAAATTTAAGAGAATATGAAATATAGGCTAGTAAAGGTAGTTCTTTCATTTAGTCAAATCCCTTTATATAGAGTTAGGATTAGGGTTATACACATGGACATAAATTTTCTTACATAGAAATAGCCACATAATTATACATATTTACAACAAGTCGAACCTCTTTGGATGTAAACGTAGTCCACCTCTTATTAGGATTATGTCTAACTTACCATGTCAATCTCGCAAAAATGGTAGGCATGAAATGACAATTCGGTGGAATATGTCAACTTTTCCCTTTTCAAGATAAGGTAGACATGATAATTCGGTGTAATATGAAGATTTGTCATTCCAAGCTTTAATGTCAAATAAACAAGGCTTATCACTCAAAATGCACTCTGAACAAGATATTGAGTCTTAATTTACACCTTGGACATGAAATTGTGTCAATTTATACCCAAAACTATTTTCTATTAGCATTGTTGCACAAAAACTTAACTATGTAACCAACGTTGGCTACTAGAGGGGCAATTATGTCAAAACTAACCCATCTTTATTTTCGACCTCCACCTTTGTATCCCAAGAACACATCCATAATCACAAATCCAAATCCTCTTTCTCCTTAAAAAAAAAATAGCTTATTGATTGAAATTCTCATTGAAACTTATCATAAATCCCACTTTCCCCCCTAAAACTCATTTTGTACCACTTTGCCCATTTTCACAACTTTCTGTTTCACATTACCCATTTTCCTTCTACTCCATCCAAAATCTGTCAACTACACTAAAATAGGAGGGTAATCTCATCACATCGATTAAGAAGCCATTTGTTACCCAACCTAATTATCTCCCTATCTCTGCTAGTGTTCTCACAATAAATACCCTCCATATCCATTGCCACTCTATCAACTCCACGATCTCTACTACAACCAGTCTCACTCTGTCTTCATCCATATCCAACTTTTTCCTCACTTTATCACCATTGTCCTTCCTCAATCCAGCTCTAACATTAGAGAACTTTCATCTACAAGCTTGTGACTTGCTGCCTCTTCACTGTTCCATGTTTCCTTTTGCAGCCACTAGTAACAATGATTCTAATAAAGACAACAATATAGTAATTCAAATTCATAGCTCCCAGATTCATGCTCAGGTCCTATCCAAGAACCTATTTTCAAGACACAATCAAAATACGCTTACCCAGAAGGAACATCCCCAATCTAAACATCCAGTGAGTTAGTGTTTGGTATCTATGTAGCAATACTTCTACAGAGGTTGGACCGATCCTCTTTTCCTTTTCTTCATTTTTTTGGTTGTGATTTTCTATATTTATTGAGAGAAACATATGACAAGAAATGAATTATTTCATAAACTTTCAACAATTTAGGTGTTTGTGAGGGGATTGAATTCTCACAATATTGGGCTCTCGCCTATCCCATGGTTGATTATGGAGGTCTCGGTTGTAAAGAAAAAGAAGTAAAGGGCAGATGAGAGAGATAGGAGATGAGAGGGGTACTTTTGGCTTAAAAGTACAAAATTGTTGCCACATTAGTGTTATTAACAGATTTTGTATGGAGTAAATAGAAACTGGGTAGAGTGAGATAGAGTAATCTGAATAGAGGGTAAAGTAGCACAAAATGAGTTTTAGGGGGGGAAAGTGGGATCTAAGAACAGTTTCAAAGGCCATTTCAATGAATAAGCCTACAAAATAATGCCATGTGTACCATTCTCACAATTATTTCCTCCCCTTTATTCAAATTGCTCCATTCTCCATCTCCCATAGAAAAATCAAAGAGAAGCTAGTTTTCGCAGAGAGGCACTAGAAAATCGACGAACACACAAAAATAGGCAAGCATCTAAGCGATGACCAAGTATCCTTAATACAAGAGACATTCACGCTCTTAAATACCGATAATGACGGAAAAATTGCTCCCTCCGAACTAGGGATCCCAATCGATTTCTAGGAGGCAGCCCGACCTAGGCCCAACTCAAATCCATAGTCTTTGAGGGGAAGGTCATTAGGAAGCAATTTTTGGACTTCCCCTTTGAATGTGAGGGAAGTGAGGGAAACAATGTCCCTTTGGATTTCCCTCACTTCCTAGAGCTCATTAGGAAGCAGATGGAGGCTAAGCCTTTTGATCTCCAGGTCCACAGACATTTTTAAGGTCCTAGTCCTTGATAAGTATGGCACTAGGTTTATCCTTGTATCCGAGGTCCGACACATCCTCACCAGCATCAGTGAGAAATTGAAGCCATCCGAGTTTGACGATTGAATTCGAGAGGTAGATGTCAGCACTGATGGGGTAATCAAATATGAGAACTTCATTACTAGAATGGTCGCCAAATGAGAAACAAAACGATGTGTTTTGGTTCATTAAGTGGTTTTTTTGTGGATGGGTAATGTATTTTTAATTCATTTTAGGATAATGGAAGTAGGATGAATTACTAAAAGGAAAAACTACATAAAAGATCCCAAACTATAGGGGTCACCACAAACTTATACCCAAACTATCAAAAGTTTCAGATTACTACCCAAACTATTTGACCACTCACAAGTAACCACCTCTATAAGCTTTTCCATCCATCTGTCCGTCAAATTGACACGCGGAAAACTTTTTACCCAGTTAGCGACTGAGATGGCAAAAATCACAGGGGTATTTTTGAGATTTCAAAAATACTAAAATCCAAGGAATTTCCCAAAAACCCTAAAATTGAAATCAACCTCCCTTCACCCCAATTCAAATTCCCAGCGCCCTCCACCCATATCCAATTCACAGGCCCTGAATTTGACTTTCAACGCGCATTCCTAGCTACACAGAGAACCTCTGCATGTCTGCAGTCGAGGTACCCTACCAAAAAACCTCACCTCATCGGTCTGAATCCATCGACGGATTAAAACTTAATTAACCCAATTGAATTTGATTGGCCCATTTTATTTTTTTTATCTAATATTCTTAGAAGGGCAGACTTGAGGGTGTCTCCATTTGGCATGGTGACAAGACCCGCCCCGATCCCCCTAGGACCACCCGGGGACGTGCCCTGCTCCCGTCTGACACCCGACCTCAAAATACCAAAATTACCTTTAGGAATTCAAATGCATAAAGAAAATCCAAATTTAAGTCTTACATAACCCAACACACAAACGTCAAACATAAAATCCGAATACAAATAGTGTCAGACAAGGGATAGTTCCTGAATACAGTTTATTGAGCACGACTCTAAACATTCTACGTGCCAACCTACCCAGCAGTAGGGTTTAGGTGCGCAACGTAAACCTATGCCTCTTCCTCGGGATCCTCCTCATCTTCCTCCTCAATAGCACTACCTGGAGGGGTAGTAAAACAACAAGGGTGAGTGGGCCGAAACTCAAGGTTTACAAAATAGTTTACCATCTCGAAAACATATAGATTTTCCCCTCCGTTTTCCGAAAAGCATGCATCAGTATCAAAAACCACAAAATCATATAATCATAAGCAGAATAATATCAACATAATATAATCTCAGTCACTGCACTATACATCCCAACCCTGACATCCCAGATGCCCGACGTCCCAGACGCCCAATAAGGTCACAGTTCCAAGGCTACACGTGCCACCCGGGGTTTCAATCCCGAGTCCAAATCCCGAAACCAGTCCGAGTATGGCATTCTGGATGCCTGACGTCCCAGACGTCCGATAGTAGCAATCCTGCTCCTGAGTCACTCTACGGTCCGGTCCCTCCGTAGAATGACTCCTCACAGGCAATGCGCCGTGACCACTCCGGGGTAACTACATCCGGAGGAGACAGTATCCTAGGGTAGATATATACAGTGCAGTACTAAAGATAAGTATCAAAATCCATATACATATACATGACTCAAAACCGTGCATAATCAACCAGACGGGTCTCATGCCCAAACATCGCAATACGTGTCATAAATCATACTCAGGACAAATAGATACTTTTGCTTGAATCACAAATAGATATAATAGAAAGTAAAACAGTTATGCATGCCGAGGTTTAGTGAAATCAAAGGCCCACTCACAGTACAATCCCGCTGCAATCCCGAGCGTAAAACTCGTCCAAGTGTTAAAGTACGATTCCTGTCATGTCCAAAGCATACGTAAAGGTCACTTTAAGTCCCTACTAAATAACTAAGAAACCCTAGACTAAAACCGGCCTGGGAAAGCCGTCCGAACACGCTTCCCAAGGATTCAAACCCTAATTTGACCAACCTAACGATCTCCGATCGAGACGAAACCACCGTCATTGGATTCGTATCGTCGAAACCTTGAAAATGGTCCTGGTCCCACACAAAACACTGTTCACACGCGCCCCCACACGCTGGTAAACTCTCTGGTCAACTGTGCTACAGTAATAATGACGTCAGCATGACGTCACTGCTGACGTCATCACTGACAGTGTCAGGGGACACGTGTCAGTAGTCCATTGGTCCCTGGTATGACTGTATTCTGACATGATGACATCATCATGATGTCACTGCTGACATGATGACGTCATCAGCTACAGTACCGGGTCTGAGAATCGGGTCACCGCAGACCCACGGTTCAACCCGATCAGTTCTCATCAACCCGACCACCATTTCTGGTGAGATTTGTTCCTCTGGACTCGTCTTTACTTCCCCTATGGTTCTGTGGACTCAAGACTAGCTTTTAGGTTCGAGAAACTAACTGAAAATCGACGGGAAGGTTGGCTGCCGGTTCTGGTTATCTTCTCCAGCGAGTCGTCGAGTTTCCAGCCACGGGTCTTGGTTCAAACTGGTCGTCTAGGTCCCCTAAGTATGTCTTAGAGGTAAAAAAACAATTTCAACGTTAAAAACAAACGTTTCAAAGCAGGGAAGAAAATCGGGCCTTCTCGGGTTTTCAGACTTACCGCCGCCGTGTCGCCGCCGTGTCGCCGCCGTACGCCGTCCAGTCCTGTTCTGAGTAGTCCCAAGGTTGCAGTTAACCTAACCCTAGGTTAGTTCGAGTCCAGGGGTGACGGTTTGGACGGTTTGGGCTGTTCGGGTTCCTTCTCGGGTCTGGGAAGTTTCTAGGTTGCGCCACCATCCGTGGTGGTGGTGGTGGTGTCTGGGGGTGGCTGTTGGCTGCCTGGTGCTACCTGGTGTGTGAGGTTGGGTGCTGCCTGGTGCTGCCTTGACAACCAAGTGAGCCTTGAACTTTGTCAACTGCTCATTCTCGTCCCTCTTCAACTTGAACACCCACTTATTTTTGAGTGCTTTTCTGCCTTTAGGAAGCTCCACCAACTCATAGGTGTCATTCTTCAATAAAGACTCCATCTCAGACTTCATTGCCAACATCCATTTGTCATTGTCTGCATGAGTCTTTTCCTCCTCAAAATTTTCAGGCTCTCCATCACCAGTCAACAGAATGTATCTGGAATGCGGGTCATCCCCATCACTAGTCGTGAGAATATACTGTGAAGAAGGATACTTAGTATTCGGCTTCGGCACTCTGTTTGATTTACGAACTGGTACTTGGGAAATCTCCGGTTGCTCCTCCTGGCTTGGCTCCCCCTGAATTTGATCGTCCTGATCATCGTCTTCAGGTTCAGACACTATCTCAGCACCTTCTGCTTCAGCCATGTCAGGAACGTCTTCATGTATAACCTCTTGAGCTCTGCCACTGGGTTCTTGTTGCAGCGGTGATGAATCATAGGTGAGTTGGCCTGCATTTTTAACTGTCTCCTTATCAAGATCTGCCACGGTCTGATCTTCAAAGAAGTGTACATTTCTGCTTCTGAATAGCTTGTTGGTCTTTGGATCCCACATGCGGTAGCCCATTTCTTCATTGCCGTACCCGAGAAAGATGCACGGTGTGCCTTTGTCATCTATCTTCAATCTTTTCTCGTCGGATACACATGCAAATTCTTTGCATCCAAACACTTTCAAGTGTGAATATGAAACGCTTCTACCGGTCCATACACATTCGGGAGTCTCAAAGTTCAATGGTACACTTGGTGATCGGTTGATAAGGTAACAAGCGGCTGACACTGCTTCGGCCCAAAAACGCTTTGATAGATTGGCTGTCTTCAGCATGCACCTGACCTTCTCCAGAATGGTGCGGTTCATCCTTTCAGCTACACCATTATGTTGTGGGGTGCCAGGAATTGTCTTTTCATGCCTAATGCCATACTTCAAACAGTAATCTCTGAACTCGTTCGAAGTGTACTCTCCTCCATTGTCGCTGCGGATACATTTGAGGGCTCTCCCAGTCTCCCTCTCCACCATGACATGAAACTGCTTGAAGGTTTGGAATACCTGACCTTTTGATTTCAACAAATATACCCAAACCTTTCGTGAAACATCATCAATAAAGGTAAAAAAATATCTATTACCACCTAGTGATTCAACTTCCATAGGGCCACAAACATCAGAATGTACTAGGTCTAATATTTTTTCTTTTCTTGTGAAGGTACCAGAAAAACTGACTTGATTTTGTTTGCCATATAAACAATAATCATAAGAGTCGAGTGAGGTACCTTTGGCAAAGGGAATGAGAGACTTCTTTGCCAAAACTTGCAATCCCTTCTCACTCATGTGGCCTAATCTTTTGTGCCATAGATTTGGATGAGAATCGTCCGCGACATTCAACTCTCCTTTGCAAACCTTCCCATATGTCTTGTAAAGGGTGCAGCACAACTTCCCTCTAGCGATGACTAGCGATCCCTTGGTAAGCCTCCACTTTTGATCTCCCCCATGATGATGGAACCTTTGTTTATCAAGCACACCAGTTGACATTAGATTGAGACGTAAACCAGGAACATGTCTCACATCTTTCAATAACAGCTTGTTGCCCAAATCAGTCTCGAACAAAACATCACCTATTCCTGATATCTTGGAATAGCTATCATTGCCCATCTTCACTTCCCCAAAGTCTCCGGCTTTGTATGTGGTGAAGAACTCCTAGTGCGCCGTGGCATGGAAAGATGCTCCAGAATCAACTACCCAAGAAATGTTTTTACCTTCATCAGCATGTAGGCAATCGTTGTCAAGAGACAACAACTCACATGCTTGACTGGACACAGTAGCGGTAGCTGCAGTATTGGTTGTGTCCTCCTTCTTTTGGTAGGTTGAGCCATCTTTCCCATCCTTCTTGTTATTCTTTAGTTTGTTGCAATTCTTCATCATGTGGCCATAGAGATTGCAATTATGACACCTTCCATTGAATCGTGTCCTCGAACGGCTTGCACTTCTTCCGCGATCTCGGCTGAGACCTTTACTCTTGCTCCTTCCTCTATTCTCCGTCACAAAGACTTGACTATTATCGAAACTAGATGACTTTCTCCTAGTCTCTTCATTGAACATGTTGTCTTAACATTATCCATAGATAACACACCATTGGGAGCAGAGTTACTTACAGTAATGACAAAGGTCTCCCAGCTGTCGGGCAAAGATCCAAGAAGCAATAACGCTTGAAGCTCATCCGCGATCTTCATGTCCATCGTGGCCAATTGATTGACAGTGCTTTGGAAGTTGTTGAGGTGCCCAGTCACCCTTACGCCCTCCTTATACTTCATGTTGACAAGCTCCTTAATGAGAAACGCTTTCTTCGATGCGGACTTTTGTTCGAACAATGACTCCAACTTCAACCAAAGAGCATAGGCGTTAGTCTCGTTGGACACATGGTGGAACACACTATCATCCACCCATTCACGAATATGGCCAATAGCCTTGCGATTCAACTTCTTCCATTCAGCATCTCCCATATTCTCAGGCTTGCCTTCCTCTCCTTCTATGGGCTTATGTAGATCCTTGCAATATAGAATGTCCTCCATTCTCGGCTTCCATGTAATCCAATTGGAGTGGTTGAGTCGAACCATGGTACTCCTTGAGCCTTCCATTCTCAACGAACCTAGAGCTCTGATACCACTGTTGCGGAAAATAGTAGAATGGAAATAATAACTCAACCCACAAAAAAGGATAAATATGCAAGGAAATAAAAGAGCAAAGAATAGAGAACACCAGATATAACGTGGTTCGGCAATATGCCTACGTCCACGGGGCAACAACAACAAGAACCTCCACTAATGAAATTAGGGGTACAAAGAGATGCACAACTTCAAGAATACTACTTGAAGGAAACTCTCTCTCACACTTGTTTTGCTACCAACACTACAACACTCAACACTCTCAACTTGGAGTGGGCACTCTTCACTCTCTACTTAGAGGAAGATGTTTCTCTTTGATGAGATTGATGGAATGAGCAAATGACCTCTCCTTATATAGGCCAAGGAGGAACCATTTAAATGCTTTCATTAATGCTTCATCCACCCACTTACTTCATTTTGGATCCCACTTACCTACAACCACCTACTACATTTTGGATCCCACTTACCTACAACCACCTACTATATTTTGGATCTCACTTACCTACAACCACTTACTTCATTAATGCTTCAAATAATATTTTGTAGATATATTTGAAATTTGGGCCTAGATATTTTATAGGTATATGGCTATTGAGTATTGACTTTGGTTGCTATAATAATGGAAACTTCATAATTATATTCAGGTACCGTAAAAGAGAAAAGTATTAAAAAGAAGACAAGAGGAGCATTAAGATTTAAGAACATGAGTGAGGTTCCTTGAAGAAATGAGTGAGGAAGGTGGGAAAGTGTCTTGAGAAAAAATGGTTGGCTGTGTGTCATGGTTAGCGAAAAAGTTTCCCGCGGCTGTTTTGACATCAACGTGTTCCTTCTACCACCATGCATATCATGTCCCATTTTCCTGTAATATTATTATCTTGCGTCAATACATCCATCTGCATATATATATTTTTCTTATTAATATATAAAATTTAATTAATAAAAAGATTAAAACGTTTCAAATTTCAATTCAATTCACAGAGTATAATATAAATAGATATTTATTAATATTATATTTTTTTAAATGGAAAATTTAAACCTTACTCCATTTATATCATGAAATTTAGATTGAAAATAGTTACATGACTGTCTGATGATTTTTCCATCTTACCAGTATTATTAATAGTTTGCATTTTCATTGCTGCAGTAAAAAAATCCTGACACACAAACATAAAGACGAACCCAAACCCAAACCCAAACCCAAAGACAAACACAAACACAAACACAAGGAAAGCTGCAAAGTCACACCCTCACTGTCCTCACACAAAAATCAAAATCAAATAAAAATCTTCCATATGCGCTTATGATCATGGATTGAGAGTATAATTATAGACATCCGTATCGTTTGGGAGAGGTAAAGATAGAGGTAGAGGTGTAGCTAAAGCTATAAAAAGCCATGTCATCAGTCCCAAGCAGAGGAGGAGATGGCAAAGCCAAAGACCCTCTCATGGCCGGCAGCGCATTGTCGTCTTCCAGTTTGGAGCAGCACCACGCATCTGGCTCTTCCTCATTCAGGCCTCATTCTCTTCTTTTTCACAACACGAACAACAAACAAGGTTTGCTTTTTTTCTTTTTCTTTTTCTTTTTTGTTTTAAATATTTTAATTTATGTCTCTTGCACTAGCGATATTCCAATTTAAACGAATATGTGCGCCTAAGAAGTTGATTCAGCTCAAGCCCTTTACCAAACATTCATCGGCTATGATAATTAATTAATTAATATTAAAAGACTTAATCTGTTACCGATATCAAATTTTGAATATTAAGTGAATGAAGGAATGAAGAATGAAGAATGAAGAATGAAGAATGAATATTTCATCACTTAGTAGCCCCATCATTTCTTAGATTTTGTTTATGTTTCTAGTTTTCGTGATTTAATTTGGATATATTGTATGTACTGTGTGATCTTAATTAGACGTTCCTTGGTTTTTGGATGATGATGATGATGACGACGACGACGACGACGATGATGATGACGACGACGATAATAATGATGATATTCTAGAAGCGGAAGAGAGTGATGAAGATATGTTCACAGTTCCAGACGTTGAGGCTTTACCTCCTCCTCCTCCTCCCACCTCCACAAACACAAATGCCACCAGCCACAACATCGCTAACAACCCGGAATCCCAGTCCGGCTTTCCCGCCGAAGGGAAGCGCCGCAGAGGCCGGAACCCTGTTGATAAGGAGTATAGACGACTGAAGAGGTACTTTAATAGAGTAATTTGTCCCCTAAATTTGTACCCCTCGCCAATTTCTCTCTTCCATCTCTACTTCAACTAATTTCCCCTTTAAATTATTATTATTACTCAATCATCATATCCACTCAAATTTTCTCTAGTTTTTTGTTTGAAAAAGTTAAATTTTTGTCATATACATGATTGATTAAGACTAATTTTTTATTATTAATGTTATGATGTAAGTTTTCCGGTTTGAAATGTGACAAATTTGACGAAAGTTTTTATGAAATGTGACCGAAGGCGAAAATCAACCCTGGATAATAGTTGAGGGGAGAAATAGCAATCGAACAATAGTATTACTCACTCATCAAAGGTTTATGTGAATTAATAATGGAACAATTGCACAGATTGCTAAGGAACAGGGTGTCTGCCCAGCAAGCCCGGGAAAGAAAAAAGGTTTATGTGACTGAACTGGAATCAAGAGCCAAAGAATTGGAGGACGCAAATTCTAAGTTAGAAGAAAAGATCTCAACACTCATCAACGAAAACGCCATGCTTCGAAAGGTACCGGCTACTATGTTTATTTATATTCATGTTTACATATTTTCTGAGAGAACATTGATTTGGAAAAAAAAATATATCATTATATGTCTCAGGTTCTTATGAATACAAGGCCAAAAGTGGACGAAAGCATGGAGCAGAAGCAGGATCACTTGAGTAAGAGCAGACAAGCATAAGCCATATATTAAATAGGTGAATGAATATATTTCAAAATTTCAGGACCCCGTTTCGATGAAAATGTAAATCAAGATGTTCATTTTGTACTTCGTATGAGCAATCAACAATGTAGTTTCTATATAACGCATATGCACCCATGATTTTATTGTAGCTGATGGAAGGCAATGGCAATGTGCCACGTTACCAATACTTATATATTAATGTATAGTGGCTCATAACTTGCTAATTGCTCTTTAAGTTTCACATCAATTTTCACCTAAACACCAGATGATGGGAGGTCTTGTCACAAGGGTATGCACAATCTATCGCCTTGATACTCACTCGATCAAAATACCAGTTACCAACTGATTTCGCAATCCCTGGCCTGCACATAATCACGTAAATGTTACATTACATCATGTTCGTCAGTGTTTACAGTTGCGCAAGTGGCGTTACTAAGTAAGCTCTATGGGGATGATACCTTATTTCCAAATTCCAATATGTGGAGAATCCTGAGAAAACCATGTATTATCCTGCCTCCCAGTCTGGCAATGAGCAAAGCAAGAATTTATGAACAAACCATTTTCATGAGCCCTTGAGAAGGCACTTACTGCTTTGAGCATTTGATTCCGGAAACCTGATTGATTTATTCAAGAAAGAAAACAAGCCAGTTCTGAAACACAAACTAAACCATACATCTGGATTCTGGAACACAAACTAATGAGAGGAAATCACCTTGCAGAACATTCGTCTGCCATGCAGCGCAACGTGCGTTATTTTTTTGTATTCATGCCATTGACCGTTAGGATCTGCTGCTGGTGAAGCTAAACTGGCCTGGATCTGATTGAAGGTTGAAAAAAGATTGAAAATGAATGATCATTCATTCAGTCATCACGCAGCATGAGAATACGAGGTGGTTCATGTTTGAGGATAAATTATAACTCACCTGCCATGCATCATAAGCTGCATTGACCAGAAAAAAGTGGGGTGCTGAGAGGGGAAAAGCACTGAAAATTGAATGATTTAACTAATAATTCAGACTCGAGAGTCAAACAAGGAAAACCTCATTTCCGAAGTTGAGTTATTTACATGTGCATCGATATATATATATATATATATATATTTTTATCACAGAATTTCTGATGATTAAACATAAAAAAAAATATATACTACCAACGTAGGATTGAGGCGATTGGTACAACTCCATGGAAGATTCTTGTGTGCCCCCTGCGAAATAGTTACACACATGATCTTAGAAAGCTCACAAAACCTAGGAGCGAAATGTAAAATTGCATGTCTTCAGCTTATCACCAAATCAAGTACTTCATATCCAACACATACTAATCCTTCTTTTTTCCTGAAATAGCCTTCAGATTTTTTTGCAACCTTTCTTTTTTTTTTAATTTCGTGGCCACTGATAGAAAACTTGATTAAGATTACCAGTACCCTGGCCACTTTAAGCACAAATCCATAGAAGAAGTTCGAGTTTCGAATTTCAAACCTGAAAAAGCACATTAATTTAAACACATCTAATAAGCCTAGTTTTAATCCCTCGGGACTACATCAGTAGAAGGTAAAATCTACTTAAAAATGAATGATACCTGTAGGCTAACTAATCGTCTGAACATTCTTCTCAAAGTACGCCTACTAGACACATCAATTCTGCCATTTTTGGATATCATAACATCATTATTATCTGAGGAACATATATAAGGCATGTCAAAATTCATAAATGCGGATTATTACGCATCAAGAAACAATTCAGCATCGCTCAAGCACTTGACTCTAGTAGATGCAGGAAACAATCGACGAAATTCATTACAATGGAGTACACTTGCAACACCACCAGCAGAATATCCAGAAAGAAGAGCCTAGAATGTTGGGATGTGAGGATAAAAGTCCCACATCGAAATCCCGATATTTCAAGCACTTGAAAAGATGATGAACCTAAAACCATTGATGAAAATGTCGATAATATCGCCGATATATCGGTCGATATATCGGAAATATTGGCTGGCGGCATATAGGGGGGGGGGGGGGGGGGGGGGGAGGAGAGGGGGAAATAAATTGAGCGAAATATCGACATTTTTCGTTGTTTTAAGACCACCGATCTCCTTATTTCATTAAAACGATCGAGATAGGGCTAAAGTTCATGAAAATCGGACATAAAGCCATAGAGTTTCAGTCGGGTCATGCCGCGCGGGTCAAAAAACCCGAATCTCACACCCCCGCGAGGTAGGAGATGACTGGTTTTAAGTTAATTAATATAGTTTATATATTAGTGGGCTGCTATTTTATCAACTGAGCATGTTAGCTCAGTTGGTTGTGGGCTTGTTTGGTCCTTTATTAAATGGCCAGCAACCTAGGTTCAACCCCAGGTGCTGCAAGTTCCCAATTTTTTTTTTCCCTTTTTTCTTTATTTTCTTTCAATTTTATTTGTCAATTTTTTTCCAATTTTAAATATATCAATCCTTTCCAATTTTTAAACAAAAATTGACTTTTTCATCATTTTTTTTTTCAATTTTACATATATTTATTCATTTTATAATTTTTCTTCCATTTAATTTTTTTTATGCTTATTGTTATGTTTTTAATTATATTAACATTCAATTATAGTAATTCACTTCAATTTATGTTTATGTTTAAATTTTTATATTATTAGTCATCGGCAGAACCCTATTGTATCATATTATTCATTATATATTTATTATATCATAGTCATTTTATAGTTTTTATTAGTCATATATAACCATTATGGTACTTAAGTTTTCCCCAAAGTTTCATTCCAAATTTTCAACTTTTAGATCGACTTTCCATCATTTTTGTTAACCGTAAACGATATCGATATCGATATCAATATTTGGGACGAGATATCCGTAAATTTGACTAGAGATATATCCGTCAATATCGATATTTTCATCCTTGCCTAAAACAGAAACTATGTTTTTACACCTGAAAAAATCCTTTTGGCCCAAAGTCAATGGTTTGAAGGGAATTAAAGGCCCAAAAGCAAAAAACAAACCCAGCTTAAGCGAATTTGAGTGTGGAGAAAAGAAAAGTATGAGTAGTACTAACAACACAAAGAGAATAGAGGCAAAGGAAAGGTTTCCAATGGGAAAAAGGGCATCATGAGACTGATAAGCCTTTATTTGAGCATTATTGTACATCATTTTATACCCTTTATACTTATCGTTTAATGTAAAAATGACAAACAATAGGAGAAAATAATATATTTCGTGAGAAATATGCAGAATCTGATAGAGTTCGGAATTATGAGAATTTGAGTGAAATAATAATCTCAATCGGAGTTATATCGAAAAAGTTATGATCAAAACAAGGGAAGCCAACAAAAAGAACATAGAATTTTGGCAGCTTTCTGCCGAATCATTTAAAACAGCCGCCTAATCAGGAATCGGCCAGCGCTTGCTGATGATCCTAAGACTTCTCTTCAGCGCGCGCTTGCTGATTCCTTTCTTCAACTAGCGTCTACTGAAAAGCAGCCCAGCCCTCGAGCGCCTTTAACCCGTATTGAATGCCAAAGTATGCACCTTGTTTCATTGCACCCCTGCCGAAATTCCCTTGCCATGTTGACAGGACCCACCCCGATTATCGCCTCGATAATCGAGAAGCATCCTGCTCCCGTCTGACAATCGAATCCAAAAGACCGGAAAACTAATTAATATTACAACACGCTCATTGTCAGACCAGAGAGATTAAACAAAATACATCCGACTGGACGTCAAGTCCACAGTTTCACAGAGCAATATTACAAAACAAGTTAAAGAAACAAGTCCTACTCTGTGACTAACTACTCCGCAACGGAAAACTTTATGCCTCCGCCTCTGCCTCGGCGCTTGCCCCCGCATTTGTACCACGACCTGGAGGGAATTTAAAACAACAAAGTGTGAGTGGACCGAAACTTAAGTTTTAAAGGAAAAACAGTTTTTCCGAAATCGGGTTCGCCCTCCAGTTTTGTAACACGCATGCATAACCAAATATTCAAATTTTGCATATTAACCTTTGAAGACTCTTTTTCCGAAACACGTGAAAAACGTTACAAAGGATCGCCATAATTCATGTAAAAACCATTTAATAATTCCAGGTTTCAGAAACCGTCATTTTGAATGTTAATTGCACAAATCAAGTAAAACGTGAATCAATAACCACAATTATGCCGTTGGATCCATCCGAATCTTTAAACTCAACATTAGGCCTTCCCGGGATATCAACGAGTCTTTAAACTCAAAACATGATTAATAGGCCTCGGGGGTATCATAATAATCGAGTCTTTAAACTCACGAGTCTTTAAACTCAATTCGGGTCTTTAAACCCAATTTTCGGGCCCGCCCCCGTCATCAACATACCGGGTCTTTAAACCCAAAACCAGATCCAACCATTAACCGGGTCTTTAAACCCAAAACCGTTTTTAAACATAATAAACCAGGATTCATCACAAACCGTTTTCCCAACATTATTCCGAAACATTTCTCATCATAACAGGACTTATGTCCGAATTCACATGCAAATTCCAACACATGCAATTTCCAAAAATTACTTCACAATGTGATCAAACATCATAAATCCGAAACATGCATATTCATATCCAGGTACTTCATCAAAATCATCACGCATGCATAAGCAAAAACCGTAATCTCGAAATGCGTGAAATACGATAAATATCTCGAAAAACGTGGAAACATGTAAAACCGATATATCATATCACCATCATAAAATCATAGGTAAAAACCATGAGATAAATAAGCAAAATAGTCATGCATGCCCAATTTAGAAGTCAAAAGGGTCCACTCACGGTTTTAGGACGCGTCAATCGCGTCCCGCGCGCTCTTCCGTAGCTTCGGAAGTGTCCGGGCCTGTAAAAATGTACAAGAAGGGTTACAAACATCCTCAAATAGCTCGTATGATTTTTCCCTAATTTCCCGGATTTTTCGGCGAAATAAACCTTAAGGACCTAAACTTCCGGGCTCCCGAGATTATCCCGAACGACTCCCGAACAACTCGAATCCTAAAGGGAAAATGTTAATTAGACTGAAAGGAACAATTCCCATGTTGACCGTGATCGGAGATGACATTGCACGCGCCGTCACGCGCCGCCCAAAGTGGCTGCGCGTGAAGGCCACGCGCCAAGCTACAGTGTCATCGTTCTTACCCGGATAGAGTGATAAACGGGTCTGTTACCCGCAACTCGACCCGACCAGTTCAAGCTCAATTCTCAATCAATTCCTCTCGTTTTTGATCCTATTATCTTCTCTAACTCATTAATTTCAGGTCTGTGTTGATGACTAACCTCGACTGACACCAAATCGACCTAACTCAAGCTCGAACAGTCGAACAAGTCGACTTCTGGAACTCACCCGACACGGTTCCATTTCCAAATTAATTCCACCAGTAGCATAAAGGGACCCATACGAACACAATAGCACAAACAATTTAACTCGCCGTTACCTGGAAGTCGTCGTCCTCAGCACTGGTTTTCCCCTGAAACTGAGACTCAGGTTCCCGGCCAACCTGTCCTCCTCCTCCTTCAATTCTTGCACGGTTGTGCTCGTAGTGGCCCCAGAAGACTAGGTCCACCCTCAGTTTGGTTCAACTCACCTCAAAACCCAACCTTTGAATTTCCCTCCATTTCTGCGTTTTTCTCTTCCCCGTCTCAGAACCCCGCTCAACTCTCTCTCAGACTGCCCAAATGATCGAAATGAGTTCCCCGACTCAGTGACACTCAGCTAAACCCCTCAGAATGGAAGACAGCCCGTGGGAATCCACTGAACCTCTCTGGAGACTGTTTCCCGCACACAGAGCCCACGACCATTTTTAAAACTCCCCGTGCACTGAAGCTCTGCACAGCCACGATGGGGTGCTTCCAATGCCTCAAACAACATAAATAATGTGTCTGATCTCTCCACCAAACCTTAAACAATTGCACGCTCAACCCATGGCCGCACACCCTGTTTTTCCACGGTGGTGAACAGTACCCCGTGTGAAAAGACCAAAATGCCCTCAGGGCAAAAATTACCAAAATGCCCTCCAACATCCGTGACCCGTAACTCGGTCATCCGACGTCCGTTTCGCGCGTGCCGCCTGTCGTTGTACTCGGGACCTCGAGATGAACCTAACGGTCTTTGATTCATTTGGATATCAATTGTCTAACAAAAAGTCAACTTTTTCCCATATAACGTCCAAATTACGATAATGCCCCTGGACTTCCGAACATCATAACTTTCACCCTGTTCGTCCGAATCGAACGTGCCACCTGTCTATGAACTCGTGACGTCCCGAACTACGTCACGGTCATCACTCCACGTCCGTTCGACCTCTCAATCAAAAAGTCAACAAATTGACCACACAAATCACAGGGGTAAAAACGTCATTTTAATCAATATTTTAAAATATTACATTTCCAGAACGTCCGGGGCGTTACAATGTTCAGTAGCTGTCCACTAAATTCTTCCCTGTTACTATTCCATCAACATTTTTTTCTTCTTCCTTGAGGAAAACTTGTCCAAATCAAGTTTGGTTTTGTTTTCTTTTTCCTTAAGGAAACCTCTTTAACTTGGACTTTATTTCCTTTTGTTTTAAGGACCTTGTAACCCTATATAAAGGGATAGTTTTCTCTTTAGTTAGGTTGTCACTCATTATTCAAATACTATTATTTTCCAAGTTTCAAACCTAGCACTCTTCCAAATTAAATAAAAGTTCTTATTGCCGCATCCCATCTTTATTGTTTTTCCATCTTTACTAAGTTCCGTCTGCGTTTTCAGAGAGCTTAATGAATAACAATCCGCTTATTCCAACTCAACCACTTTGGAATCCGTCCACGTTTTCAAAGATTCCAAAAGTGTAACTACTTCTTATTCTCCTAAGTTCTTGAATTTAATCTTGGTTGTGTATATAATTCAATACTTATGACGTTTATGTCTTCTAATGCTTGTAACGATGAATTCAATATCCATATGTTTTACTTTCTGAATTTTAATTGCGTCATAAGTTCTTGTACTTAATCTTCAAATTAACACTAAGTGTTTATGTGCACGATTCAGAGCATTTATATTTAGTTTGAGGAGATTTAATGTTTATGTCCGCGATTCGGAGCATTCAATCAACAACTAAAGTGAATCATATTGTGAGTATTTATTTTCGCGATTCAAAGCATTTACAATATGAAGAATTTATGATGGTAATCAATATAATGAAGGTAAGATTTCATGATTGGTTAAATATGTGCAAATATTGGTGTGAAGACACGGTAAATGGATGATGGTGTCTTGTGTATATATGTTAGTTAGGAGTAGAGTAAATACTGTGATTGTTGGTTTGGATTTGCACACTTAAAAGTGTCAGTTTTTTCTATCAAACTAATTTATAGTTTGCAGGTACAAATTGGCATAAGTATTCGCATTAGGGGTGGCAATGGGTCATGTCTTGTCGGGTTCGTGCCGTGTCATGAATTCTGTTTTACTCATTTATGCCCAACCCGAACCCGACCCGTTTAATAATCGTGTCAAGAATGTCCAACCCGAACCCGACCTGTTAATGACTCGCGCAACTCGTGTAATCCATTTAATAAACAAGTCGTACTCAAAACCCAATTAATCTATGACTCGTTTAACCCATTTAACCTGTTTAACATGTTTAACCTATCGAAATTATAAGATTTAATAGGTATTTAGGTAGGTAAATAAGTAGATATATGAGTTAGTAATGACACGTTTATTAAATGGGTAAATATATAAGTCAATATACGTGTTAACTTGTTAACTCGAAATCTACCCATTTATTAAACTAGTTAACAGTCATTATACGGGTTAACATATTGATCCGAAATCCACCCGTTTATTAAACGGGTCATAACAGGTTGACTCGAAAATGACCCGAAATTTTAATCGTGAGGGTTGACCCGGATAAATTTCGTGCGGGTTTCAAGTCGTGCATCGAATCGTGTCAAAAATTGCCACCCTTAATTCGCATTTCAATTCCTAATTTGTAAATCGTAGCTTCGACCACACACTTTCAAAACCCCGTTTCTTTCTATTTCTTTCTAATAAACGTTTTCATACATAGGTATCCTCAATTCCAGGTAAAAAACTATCCATATTTACCGATATTACATCTAAAAAAAAGGTTTTTAATTGCATACGTTTTCCTTAAGTGTCGAGTGTTACTCTATGTTTACTTTAATGTTTGGTTTTTACGTATCAATTTTTTGGCTCCGTTGTCGGGGATTGAAAATTATTTTGTGTGATTTCGTTTGTATAAATATGTCTATCCTATAAATATCATACTTGTGCATAACTATCATAATTTTACATATATTGTAATTATGTAAATATCTATATTACTTCCTATTAAATGTCTTAGAGTTGCTTGAATCTCAAAAACTTTTTCTTCAAATTTTGCTTTCCGGGAATAGGTAGTACCCCTTTTGGTTACTTTCTCCTTAACCCATCATGATGTGTGGATTTCATCAGCACACACTGTAAACTAAGTGAATATATATGGACATGAGGTTGTGGGCGGAGTTTGTAAACACTTGGGTTTGGTAAACCACTTTGAAAACCTCCATAAATTGGTCCTAGTGTTTAGAAGGGTTATTACTGGTGACAAGTTTGGATCAAAGAAAGAGAAAATCAATGGACTATATACCCTGATCAAGTTAGCCATAGGGTGTTCTCGAAATTAGTCCTTACTTCTCGCGTTACATCTATCCCAACTAGCCATGTCCAACATTGAATTATGGAGGTGATTGATGTTTGGTTTATCCGTATGCGCATGCTGAAAGTCTGGAAAGTACTACGAGACAGGGAGTGGAAAGTTATTTGTGTAGGTATAAGGGTCTAATTATTGGATTTGTAGAATGCATAACCTCCCTAAGGTTTCATGATACTCGGATTTCATCACCAGGTACCCTATACTACTAGGGACATGAGATCGAAGATATAGGTCATTTTTTGTGCATTGTCACGTAACTCTTATGTCTTGTGCATGTTTTAACATTTTTCCTCTTAAGCATTCACATCATTCTTCATGTAAATACCTATGTGTTGATTTATTTTGGAAGTTTTTGGAATTTGTGCATTTTCTTTCTTTTATTGGGACCATACTTTGTTGTAAAGTTTAGTTCTTCTTCCTTGTTCGTTTAAAAAATTGTAAATACTAACCTAAGTCTTTTAAAGGAACACTCAATATGTCAATTCATTTCATCAAAGGTCCATAAACTAGACTTGGGGACACCCTTGTTAAAGAGTTGGCGCATAAACTTGACACTCGGATTCAAGATGGATTAAAGCCTTACCTAGAGGCAATTGGAGAACGTAATGTGAAATCTGGAAAAGTGCATAGGCCTCGCATCGAATGAATTTATTGAAGCACTTCGTCAAGGCTAATGACGTTAAATTCAAGCGCTTGTTGGGAGGCAACCCAATGGAGAAATCTACAACAGATTTGCATTCTCTTCCGCTTATCCTTTACTTTCGTTTGCTTTTATTTTCGTAAAATTCTGTCTCATACTTGATTCTATGCTTTTACTTTAATACATTGAACACAATGTCGGATTTAAGTGTGGGGGAAGAGTTTTCAATTTTATTTGTTTCAAAATAAAAATTCTCAAAAACTCGTTTAAATTTTTTTTTTCTCAAAAACTCGTTTTAATTTATTTTTTTTGGTAAAAAACTCGTTTTCTTAAAATTGTTTTAGAATAACTTGTTTCAAAATCGTTTTCATTAAAAGTTTTCAAAATTGCTTTCATAAAAATAATTTTCAAAAACTGTTTGAACATTGTTTTCAAAAAAAAAAAATATTTTGAAAAAATTCCTTTTTTCAAACAAGTTGTATTAAAAAAAAATTTGTTTTCATTAAATTATTTTCAATTTCTTTTTTATAATTTGTAGTGGATAGCGTATTATAAACTGGTACAGTAACGAGCATGTTTTGATACATATGGATCATATGAACCCTATGTGAGCTTTAGAGCCTTATATACTTTTCTGATGAGTGATTCATAGAGTTCTTTGTTTAAACTGATATGCATATGTCTCATAGCTGTTTGCCATAACTTTTAATGAACTCTAGAGTATTAGAACTTATTCTATGTGGTTTTCAAAACTTTTAAGTCATTAAACTCTCTTATTTTGGACATGAGTAAGGCAATAGGGTTAACACCACATATCCAAATATCTTGTTCCCTATTTGATCACACAAGTGTGAACCCCTTAGTTTTAACCCCTTTGAGGCTACGTTGAGCCTTTGTTTTGTCACCCTAAAAGATCTATTCACTTGAGCCTAGTATATATAACCTTTACCCTTGTTCCAAGGACTTGATTGAAGACTATGAAGATGGCGTGCAACACAAGAAAAAAAAATGGTGATTGAAAGCTCAAGTGTAAGTATAAGAAAGGATTGTTAGAAATATGTTGTTGTTCATTGCATTACCTCTCAAAATGGAAAGAAAAAAAAGAATAGAAAAAAAATTCAAGAAAAAAGAAAAAAAAAGTGTGAAAAAAGAACAAAGTTCTTAGATTGTAATCAGTTTTTGAGTTCACAGAAATCCCCTATACCCGTGATTTGGAAATATTGAAGCATTGAGGGTCTACATTGAAGATTTCAGGCTTTGTCTTAGTTGCAAGCTCAAGGAAGTTTATAATGAAGATCATGGCCCAAAATTTTGATACTGAGTCTATGATGATGGGAGATCGGTTATGCATGTGTAATGAAGCCTTTAGTTGAGTCCTAGATCAGATTTGAACACCACTATCCTAAAAATTTCCATACCTCTAACCTAGCCCCATTACAACCTTCAAATGAAGGCCTTATGATCCTTAAAATAGGTAATTTTTGATTATTTGAGTCAATCACTTGAGTAAGCTTATGGTTTTATTTCATTTGCGCAACTATGTTACTTTCTTATGGGTTATGTTTGAGATTTCACAAAGTACTTTATTTATGTATTGTGAGCATCTTTCTCACATACTTCGAGTGCAAATAAAAACCCCTTATATCTTGAGTGGAAAATATGAGTGCATACCTTTGTGAGTTGATTCATACGTGTTTTGTTCATACTGAAATCCATTACACCATAGTTTACTCATTGTCTTACTTGTTAAGTATTTTGTCACTTTTTGTTAACTCTTGAATTCCATAAGCTAAAATGCTTTTCATGTGTAAATCTTTAATGCCAACACATAGGTATTTACATGAAGAATGATGTGAATACATAAGAGGAAAAAAGTTAGAACCTGCCCAAGACATAAGAGTTACGTGACAATGCATAAAAAATGACATGCACATTCGATCTCATGTCCTTAAATTCACTTAGTCTAGAGTACCCAGTGATGAAATCTGAGCATTATGAAACTTTAGGGAGATTATGCAATCTACAAATTCAATAAATAGAGCCTTAGACCTACACGAATAACCTTGCACTCCCATTCTCGTAGTACTCCGGACTTACGAGCACGTACGGATAAACCAAACTTCAATCATCTCCACCATTCAACGTTAGACATGGCCAGTTGGGATAACTGTAACACAAGAAGTAAGGACTAATTTCAATAACACCCCGAGGCTAACTCGATTAGGGTATATTGTAATGACCTGTCCCAAATTAGTGGGATTAATTAAGTCATAATGACGGATTAGTGAGGTTAATCAAGGATTAGACGAGGATTAACGAATGAGCAGGACGAAATGACTATTTTGACCCTAGAATGGATGAATCGTTGACTTTTCGTTCAGGCGGTCAAATGGACTTTGGAAGATGACTGTGACGTAGTTCAGGACGTCACGAGTTCATAAACTGGTGGCACGCTCGATTCCGACGTTCAAGGAAGAAGTTATGATTTTAGGAAGTTCGAGGGCATTTCGATAATTTGGTTAAGAGGAGGCAAATAGTTGACTTTTGACCTGGGAGGTCTGATGGATGAGGCCCAAGGACCGTTATGTATATCGGGATGATACTAATCCATAGACAGGCGGCACGTCAAATTCGAACGTTCGACGGAGAAGTTGTAGGACCCACCCCCAATCCCCCTGGATTAAGGGCTAAATCCTGCTCCCGTCTAACTTACGTATAACACGAAGGCTAACTGATGTCCAACCTCCATGTGACACGTAAGTCGGACAAGGGATTTTCGATCCAACCGTCCTAAAAGTAACCGGACTTCCCAGAGTGCGCCGAAACTACTGTGGATCGCGGGTGTGATGTCTCCGTCTCTCGACCAACAGCCCGTACCCCAACAACCTGGAGGGTATCGAAAACATGAAAAGACTGTGAGTGGACAAAAATAAAGAATAAGTTTAAAAGCAGTTCAATAAAACAATTACATTTATACCCTCCATTTAAAAACCAATGCATGCATATCAGAAATCATGTCATAAAACCTTTCTACCTTCAAGTTATTCAAACCATTTAAGAAAAACCGAATTCATTTTCCTTTTTCAATTCCCGGGCCTCAGCCCAAAACCATCAAAATCCGTTCATCCGGGTCATTACCCAAAACATCAGAAAACCATTATTTAAAAACCATCATTATCAAATCTCAGTGAAATCCAAAACACATTTGAAACCACATTTCCATCCATCGAACCTGCTGGATCTATCCGAGTCTTTAAACTCCCGAGTCTTTAAACTCAATCCAGGCCTCAATATAATCCGAGTCTTTAAACTCCTGAGTCTTTAAACTCCATAGGCCTACGGGGGAAATATCAATATCCGAGTCTTTAAACTCCTGAGTCTTTAAACTCAATCTGGATCTTTAAACCCAATCCGGACCCGCCCCCGCCCCCGTCATAATCATATCCGGGTCTTTAAACCCAATAACCAGATCCAGCAAATCCAATCCGAAAACCACTTGAAAACCATTTTCCATTTCCGAATCCGAAATCTCATCAGGATCCCGAATCCAAACCCAGTATCATATCCATATCCATTTCCAAATTTGAGTCCGAAACCATCAGTCTGTAAGATGACATCCGAAATAACCATTCCGAGCCCAAACCCGGAAATCCACTTTCAAGTTCCAAACCGAATCTAGAATCGTCATCCTGAAATCCGATTCCAAAACCTGAAATCACGTTTCTCAAAACCACTTTTTGAACTGGGCCTCTAAGCCCGAAGTCATTTTTTCGAAATCCATTTTTAAATCATTGATATTAAATCATATTTCAAATCCCGACATCAAATCATTAAAACCAGGTTCAAATCACAACATCCATCATATTCTCGTAAAACGTATAATTCCGTAAATACCTCGAAAAACATGCAAAATCGTAAACCATCAAGATCATAAATCAAATCATAGAATCATGTATAAAAAACATATAAAAACATATATGGATGCATCACAAGTTTGAAAGCAAAGTCCACTCACAGACCATTTTGTCGTCGCCTCGATACGCGCGTACTTATGCTTTCCCAGCTAATCCACTATCACCGGCTTTCCTGAACCTGTCCAAATCCCACAACAAGGTCACTAACTACTTCATAACACTCATACTAAATCCCCGTAATGTTCCTGAATTTTCAACTATTTTTAACCGAGGCCTAAAACCTTCGAACATCCCTAACTTTCAACTATTTTCAGTCCTTTCGATCCTATTAGCGTCGTCCTACACTAAGCATTCGATCTAACTGGGAAACTCTATGAATTAAGTAGAAAGTCTTACCTCCCAAACGATGTGTAAACCTCTACTTGTCTCTCCTCCCTGGTTCCACAATTCCAGCCGTTCTAGCTCTTGGTTCCGATCCCAAACAAGTCCTCGCAACTTCCAAACCATAACCCAATCATCAAACCCGAGTAATTGTAATGAAATCACAAAACACCAGTTTTAAATAAAACTCACCCATCTTCGATTTTCTCACCACCGTCCACGGAAAGTCACCCGTTCAAGTTCATTCAAGTCCCAGGTACTTCAAAATCATGATTTAGTACTCAATTGAGCTCCTTAACCCTTAAATTCAACGTCCATATTTGAAACTCAAAACAGAGGACTCACGGGTTTCTCTCAATTTCACCGCCATCCTTCGTTATCGAACCTCGCCGTGACCACCAACCATCTCCGTACAACCTCCCCTGCAACTTGCCTTCACATACCATTTTCATCTGATCAAATTCGAGCGGGTAAGGTTCCATAATCGTCACTGTCTCTGTTTCTCTGGTTTTCTCACCTCTCACAGTCCCTCTTCATTCAGTCCTTAAACACGCACTCACAAAGGTCACAACACATCTCTAATACTCACTCACTACCACAATGAACTCACACGACTCACACACAGCAGATGGAAGATTTTACTCTTTGTCTCTGTTTCTCACTTAATCGATTTCAAACAAACCAAATTAAAATACTTAGCCGTGTGAGACTTGGATAGAAACCACTGGAGGCTGGCCAGGTGTCTTCCAGCCAATGGTTCAACCCAAAAATATCCAATTACTCAGGCCCAATTGTCCCTATCCGATTGCTCATAAATCCCAAGGTGCCAAAAAGACCATTGTGCCCCTAAATGTTCAAATTACCATTTTACCCTTCATTTATCTAGACCTGTAACTAAACCATCCGACGTCCGATGACGGCGTGCTGCCTGGCATTGTACTCAGGACATCGAGACATTCCTAACGGTCCTCGAATTGCGTGAAAAGTAGTTGTCGTGTAAAATGTCAACAAATTCCCTCTTTTTATCTTAATTACGAAAATGTCGTCGAACTCCCGAATGTCATAATTTTTTTCTCGGATGTCGGAATCGGATGTGCCACCTGTCTATGAACTCGTGATGTCCCGAACTATGTCACGGTCATCGGTCAAAGTCTATTTGACCACCCGAACGAAAAGTCAACTGTTTGCCCAATTCCAAGGGCAAAATCGTCATTTCGCATCATCCGTCCGAAATTATCCAACTAATCACCGATTATCTTTACTAATGTGTCATTAACCACTAATCTAATCCTGGTTTATGGGACGGGTCGTTACAAAAGTTATGATTCACGAAAGTTTGAGGGAACTATTGCGCGTTTTACGAGACAGATTGACTTTTGTCTCAAGTAGGCCCTAGATATTTTTCCCAAGGCCCAATGGATGAGTGATAAGTGTCACCCATCGAATGGCCACCCTTTTACATTCATGCATATCACCTTCACCTGCTTTGTTCACCCAAACCCGAAACCCATTTCTCCATTTGTGTTCAAACCACACCCCACACCCCCTAAATCTAATCTGATGCTGGTGACACCTGAGGGAGACAGAGAGAAGAGATGGAAGTGATGAAGGTGGTGGCAGGATCGGCTGAGTCGTCGTGCACGGTGGAGAGAGGAGGTAAACCCGATTACTCAGTTTCGTGTTTTAGATTCAAGAATTTGATTTTGACGTTATGGATGGTTTTGGATGTTTAAAGTGGGTTTATTGGGTTGCTAGGGAGGTTCTAAGATGATTTTGATGGCTGAGGAGCTGTGGGAGGAAAATGAAAATGTTGGACTGTGAGGAAGGAAATCAAACTGTTAGGTTTTCTATGTTTTTCCTTGTTTTGATCATCCAAACAAGTTCCTAGGATCACATTAGGAAGTTTAGGATTAATTAGGAAGAAAAAGAACAAAAAATGAGAGAGGAAGGTGGCCAAACCGGTCACGCCGGTCCAACTGGACCGGCCAAACCAGAGAACTGGCCAGACCAGCCGTTGAGAGGAAGAAGAAAAACTGTAGCGAGGTGCGCGAGGCCCACGCGAAGGGAAATCTCAGGGCGCGTGACGGCGTGTGGCAGGGAATCTACGGAAGTTTCAAACATGTTATTTCATCTATTCGATGTAACGAACATTTTGGGATTGGTTTTGTGTCAATCAGACATCATTTCGATATAGTCTCGACTTCCGAATGTTTAGGTTCGCGTTTAAAAATAGTTAAATATTCCGAAAAATTATGGGACTTTAGTGAGGGGTTATTTAAGTAATTAATAACCTTCTATTATGATTTGGACAGGTTCGGGAATCCCGGAGGCGACGATTGGCCCGGGAGAGGCTTATGGCGCGCGTATCGAGGCGCGGCTTCGGACGGTCTGTGAGTGGACCTTTCTTTCGAACTTGATGCATGCATAAATGTTTTATAAGTGTTTTAATATATGTTTTGTGATGCCTTGAGTGCATTTTTTTGTGGTAGCCTAGGATTTGCGTATTTGCATGTATTTCGAGATTTCCTATTTTATACAATGCTTGTACGTGCTAGGTTTCATTGAGGGTTTAATGAATAGATTTTGGATTTGGAAATATGAAATCGGACATGAGACCCATTTGATTTGGAAACTCTCAGACTTGAAGTCCATTTGATTTGACCAGGAATCGGACCTAGGGTACATTTGAGTTAAACGATCGAGCCGAGGGCCCCGTTGGTTTACGAATTCGGGCTTGAGGCCCTTTTGGTTGTAATATTGGACTTGAAGCCTTGTTGACTGTAGAATCGGCCTTGAGGCCCTATTGGTTGTGAAATCGGGCTTGAGGCCCCGTTGTTTATGGTTTCGGGCTTAGGGCCCAGTTAGTCGGGGTATCGGGCTAGAGGCCCAGTTGATTGTAACATCGGGCTTGAGTCCGAGTTTGGTTTATGAAATGAGAATTCGGGCATGAGACTCTGTTGAACTGTGGATTTATGTCGAGGCCTGTGGAAATGGATTTGAATCGGATTCGAGTAATCCTGTTGAGATAAATCGGGTATGAGACCTAGTTCAAATATGTTTGAGAAAGAAAGAAAGAGTTTTGAAAATGTATATGAACCCTCCATATGATTATATGGTCTCCTCCAGACGTCGACCTGAGAGTCACGATCCACAGACCAAAATGGGTATCGCCATAGGGATCCCGTTCCAGGAGTGGAAGTTATGAGTTATGATGTGGTCCTGGACCAGATTCCGGAGAGATGTTCGGACTAGATCTAGAGATAGAGCTCGGACTAGATCTAAAGATAGAACCTCCTAGATGGAGAATTCCTGGGGGAAGACTCGGAGTGAGACCCCGAGTAGTGTGCACACTAGTATAGATATAATGAATCGTGACATATATCGGGGATGTGTTCCTTAGGGGCCGTGTGTCCCGAGTTGGCATCTTCTCGGAAGTGCCACAGATGGGTTATACGTATTGCGATACATATGAGGTTTTACAGAAAGTGATTTGGGGGCGGAGACCCCGTGTTCCATGTTTTAGAAAATGATTTGGGGCGGAGACCCCATATTCGATGGTTTGGAAATGGTTTGGGGTGGAGACCCCGTATTGTATGTTTTTGGTATTTCACTGAGAATGGTTTTGGGCTGAGACCCACGTATGTTGATTTGGGCTGAGTTCCCACATGTATGGATTTACAGGTTTTGTGATTTTGGGTCGGGGACCCATAAATAGATTTATGGTTCATGACGGTTTATGGGGACCGGGCATGAACCCTTGAAAGGTTTTGAGAATGTTTTCAAATGGTTTTATGAACATTTTGGTAAACGGTTTTTGAATGCATGCATATGCTTTTAGTGAAAGGCATAAATGTCTTTAATGTGAAAATGTTTTATTAAATTATTGTTTTATCCATTAACGACTTTTGATGTTTTAATGTCCTTCAGGTTGATTGCGGATGCGGGCTGTAGCAGAGACGAGACATCACACTCCTCCTCTTACGATCCTGGCGTACTCTAGAAGCCCAGTGAGGGCTAGAGACGAAATTTTCCGTGGTCTGACACTTCGTGTCAGACGGGATCAGGCGCGTCCCACGTTAATCCCGGGGAATTTGGGACGGGTCTTGACATATATACTCTGTTGATGTTCTCTTCTTAGATCCAAACTTGTCACCATTCATAACCCTTCTAGACATTAGGACCAACTGATGGAGGTTTTCAAAGTGGTTTACCAAACCCTTGTGTTTATAAATCCCGCCCATAACCTCATGTCCATATATTCACCTAGTTTATGGTGTTCAGTGATGAAATCCACACATCATGAAGAGTTACAGAGAAAGTAACCAAAATGGGCACTACCTATTCGTGGAAAGCAAAATTTGAAGAAAATATTTTTGAAATTCAAGCAACTCTAAGACATTTAATAGGAAGTAATATAGATATTTACATAATTACAATTTTATGTACAAGTATGATAGTTATGCATAAGTATGATATTTACATTATAGACATATTTATACAAAAGAAATCACATAAAAGAATTTTCAATCCCCGGCAACGGCGCTAAAAATTGATACGTAAAAACCAAATATTAAAGTAAATACAAAGTAACACTAAACACTTAATAAAAACATATGCAATTAAAAACCTTTTTTTTTTTAGATGTAGATTGGTAAATAGAGATCGTTCTCGACCGAGGATTGAGGGTACCTATGTATGAAAACGTTTAGTAGAAGGAAATAGAAAGAAGGGGATTTTGAAAGTGTGTAGCCGAAGCTACAATTTACAAACTAGGAATTGAAATTCTCATGCTCATGCCAAATTTGTACATGCAAACCATAGATTAGTTGTAACACCCTGAATATTCGAGGATATGAAAAATGACCGTTTTGCCCCTGGAAGTCAAAGAAGTTGACTTTTGATTAAAAAGTCAAAATGTTGACTTTTTTATCGGGAGACCTTATGGATGAATCGTGAGGACCGTTACGAAGAATATTGAAGCAATACAAATCATATCTATTCTCGAACACCCTATATCTAGTCAAGCATTAAGCGCGAACACACAAACATAAAGAAAACTAGAATCATAGAAACATAGAATATTGAAGTAATACAAATTATAAAACCAAGAATATTGTTAGAAATCAATTCATGTAGCTAATATTCAAGCATAAGAAATAACTACAAGATAAAGAGGCCATGTTACACTTTTTCTCTTCGGGGCTCCCTATTGAGAGGAAGTGAATGAACACTCTTTGGTAAGACAAGAGAGGGCTCCTCAACTTAGTCACGGATGAAGGTGTAGAAGGTGAAGAATGGTGTAATTTCTCTTTCAATTAAAATCTTGATTATAATGAAAGGGGAAAATTGGTTGAGCAGAATTTTGGTACAAAGAATGAGCGACCCCTTGAAAAATAAACAAAGATAACTATTTATAGGCATAGGACAAATCCCTAGCTCAATTTTAATTAAAAGAGAAATATAAATCCTAAACTAGAAGGAATCCTTGTTAGCTGCAATTCGCATCCTTGTACTACATGGAATTGTGTTTGGGAATTATACACATGACCCTTGCTATTTCAATGCAACTTCCTTTTAATTCATACAGTAAACATCTCTTAAAAGGATGAAAATTTGATCTTGAACAACTGGAAAACGTGCAAGGCTTCAATTCCTAGTAAAACAAGTAATCCTACGGGAGCCTGACTATGCGTCACCAAAACAAGAATTCTCGTGGCTGTAGGACTCTGATTTTAGTAATTCTTAAACCATTAGAAACTAGACTTCTAGATCTTATCAACCATGCCTTAATCACATTATGATTCTATCTGATCTATTCATAATTTTGCATGGAAGTGGGTTGATTTGCACACGTAGATTTCTGCTTTGTAACTTTGATTGCTTGAGTTACAAGTAAAATGATGATTATGTTTCTATATTGCGTTTAAAGATAGAATTAGGGTTACCTATCCACCCTAAAACTTGTTACCTTCCTCAGATTCCATTTAACTTCTTCATTAGTGAATTGAATTAGGTGCACGTGCCTAAGGTAGGGCATAAGCTCATTAAACAACAGTATCCTTTCTTTCTTAGTATACTTAAGGCATGACATGTGCTCTCAAGTGTCTACCACAACGTTTTGGTGATGCTTTACATGCAACGAGGATTTAATGACACAATATTAACCTAAGAGTATAAATACACCTTAATCTTCATGGATTCAATCTACAATTAGGAGTACACCCCCTAGTGGTGATGCTTACACTAACTAGTGTTTGGCCGCAAAGGGGTTTAAGGGAGAAAGAAATGGGGAATGGTAAGGCCTTTAGGAGTTAAACATGCATAGCCTAAATCATGTCAATTGAACATACACACATTCAATCAAGAGTATCATAAGACGTTGGGTTCATAAACATCAATGCAAAAAGATGGTGAGATCCAATCAATGAGGAATAGAAGTGATAAGTACATGAGTAGAAACAATGAAATCACTCACAAAGAAGGAAAATAGGCACAAGATCTCACATAGGTAGTCTCCACTAATGTTCCAAAAGTACTAAATCTCAAGTGCTTAGTCAACTTAACTTGTTACGCATGGCAAAGTGTAGTGCAATATAGGAACTCAATGATCCAACATACAAATATGTAGCATAAAAAATTCACACGATTATAAGTTCTCATTAACCAAGTAGTGCAAGGTGCTAGCATGAACCAAAACGTTAACTATAAAAGAAAAACGTATTACACAAAAGTAAGGATTCAACAAAAATAAAGATACTTTCCTGGATTGGTACCCGCAAACCTGAATGTTTCCAACATATGAATGAAGTCCACACCTCCAAATCTGAAAAACACATAGTACTCGATGTGTGACACAAAAACCATGCATGTATGCATGGGTTAGACAGATGAGAAGCATAAGAAACAAAACAAAGAGGTAGTAAGCAAACTAGGGCTAGGGTGCCTCCTAGGAGCGCTTAATTTAACGTCGAGGAAAGCCGGTGCTCTCACCCTATGGAAGGGGCTCTTTGCTGCCAAGGAAAGGTCTTGTGCTAGCTGAGGGAATGGTGGGATAAAAATGGTTCAAGCGGTTGACTTTGAAAGGATCCTTGAGTTTAGGGTGTTGGATGTCCACTGCTCCGTGAGGATGGACACAGACAAACACATAGAGACCTTTCCATCTAGACTTAAGCTTTCCAGGAAAGAGTATTAGTCTGGAATCAAAGAGCAATACCTGTTATCTCACCTAGAAGATCTTTAGCTGAATATGCTTGTCATGGTAAGCCTTGGTCTTTTCTTTGTATACCTTGCACTCTCATAGGCCTAATTCCTAAGCTCTTCTAACTCACTCGTTTGAAGCTTCCTATGAAGGCCTTCTTCATCAATGTCCATAACCATCTGCTTGACTGCACAAAAGGCCTTGTGTTCCAACTCCACAGGCAGGTGGCATCTGACAGGTCCCATCCCTAATCCCCCTCGATTGTCGTGGGATGACCTGCTCCCATCTGAAACCACGTGTTAGACAAGGGATAACACCGTGACCCAAACAGGGTGTCTAGAGTACGCAACTTCATGTGATGCCTCAGTCTCTACTATAGCTGCATCCGGGATCAACCTGAAGGGTATCAAAACCATTAAAACTGTGAGTGGAAAAAAATAAGCGTTTCAAATACATTTCTGAAAAATACAATTATACCCTACAATTAAAAGCATGCATGCATCAGAACGCATGTAATCTCAAATTCCTTCTTAAATAAGCTATGTTTCTTTTCAAAACAAAAACACGTGAAAACATCTGGACATAAAACAAGAATAGAAAACATGAACAATCCTCGTAACCGTCATCAATCTCATCTCATATCATCATCAGTCACGTCATTCATGCAATGCGTGCAAATAAGCTCAAGGACAGCTCATTTCTGAACATGTCGCCGTGTACAAACCTACGGTCGCCGTTCATATCGTCGTGAACAAATCAACGACCGATGTCATACATAAACACTCTTGAGCCCAGCCTCTCACAACTGGTCGTCAACAGACAATGAATCATGACCTCTCCGGCGGGGACATGCTACATCCCGGAGGCGAGCAACATATCATAGGGACCTCTCCGGGGAAACACATTCACAACCAGAGTCACATCAATATCAAAGGATGGTCTCAGTGAAAATAGTTATCAAACCTCATAAACACATTTTCAAAAACACTTTGCTTTCAAAACAATCTTGTGTCTCATGTAAGGTCTCAGCCAAAAACCAAATCTCATAAATCCGAAAACCATTTCAGATCCCAATATTCAAATCCATAAAAAATCATTCAAAGCATAATGAAAACCTTTCACTTCCAAACCATCATTCAAATCACTATTCAAATCACCTTTAGTGAAATCTCATGCACGTAGAAAATTGGGCCTAAGCCCAAAGTATAACATAAAGCATAAATCTTGAAATATGTGCACAATAACAATTTCCACGAAAATGATCAAAAATCGTACTCAAATTATTATGTAACCATTACATTTCAAACCATGTTCATAACACATTTAAAACATTTATGCAAGCACCATATTTATAAACAAATGCACACACGGTCCACGGTGCACGCTCAAAACCTGCATCGTAAGCCAATTTGAAGCTTCCGGAACCACTTGTCCTGTCAAAGTCACACTCGAGGGTCACTAAAAATCCTAATAAGTCTATATGTAAACACCCACTAAACCTTGAAATAGTAAACGTGTCCCAAACACGCTTCCTAAGGCTAAAACCTCCAAAACACAAACCAAATAATCTCTGATCGACCTAAAACCACCACCATTGGATTCAGAACGTCGAAACATTTCAAAGAAGATCAGTTTGACCTCGAAATTCGTACCAACACGCCCTCAAGCGCTGGTTAAAATATGGTCAACACTGGTCAACGTTGACGTCACTTGCAGATGTCCCTGCTAACATCAGCCCTACCTGACATTTGACATTTGACAACATGAAAATTGCCATGTGGCACTTCCTAATTGGTGCCACGTGTCACCCTCAGACACGTGCCCTTACTGACATGTGGTCTGACAGTGCTGACGTCGACTTACGACGTCAATGCTGACTGGACTTGGCACCTTGCCACGTGTCACCACCGGGTTGGCCATATGGCTTGATAAGTCATCGCTTACCTCTAGCCGGGTCGACCCGCGACGTTGTAAATGGTCGTTCGACCCTCAAACTTGCCTCGATCAGAACTCACTCAAGTTCTAACTAAAATACTCAATTCTTCAACTAATCGACTCATCTCTACCCATATAGAGTTCTACGACCTTAAAACTAAAAAATCATACCGGAAAAACCTAAGCCCAAGCTCGACACTCACGACCAACTTTCGAACGTCCTTCTAGAGCAATTCTAGTGTCCAAAACCATCCAATTTGGTCCCTGTGAACTCGTACAAGCTCAGATAACACAACCAAGGCTTCAGAGTACAATTACAAAGCCCCAATATCCAAACCTGAAAATTCAACACACACGGTCTTACCTAATTTTTTAGGCTTCCCAGCTAGCCATAGTGGCTCTGTTGTCTTTCACCGTCTCTCATGGCCTCTCTCACTCTCTCAGTCACTCTCTGTTCCCTTAGACCAGTAGTAGGTGTAGAGGGAAAATGGGGAGGGGTTTCAGGTCGAAGAAAATGGAAGGAAGGGAGAAAATGAGATGAAGTTGTGTGACAAAGATGGTAGCCATATGGTGGATGACACTTGTCACTCATCCTATGGTCCCCAACTAGATATTTTGGGTCCACAAAAAACAAACAATAGTTAGCCCTTCTCATAAAACGTGTTAGCGTAAAATCCAATTTAACCGTTCAAAATTTGTAACTTTCCCGTACGATGTCCAAATTTGTCGTGCTACCTGTCTACATACTCGTAAGGCCTCGATCTAGGTAATGGACCCCGGTCCACATGCATTTGACCTCTCGGGTTAAAGTTAACATTTTCCCCTTCCAAGTGCAAAGTCGTCACTTTACCAAAATCATCCCTGTAACCCTCTTTTAATCCTTGATTAACCTCGATAATCATGAAATTTTGGGACGAGTCGTTATAATCTACCGTCCTTCAAGAATTTCATCCTCGAAATTCAGTATAGCAATTTCGTCGTCGAAGTTCATGCCGACCTTTGACCACAACTGTGGAAATCCATTCCTATCTCTGAACCAAGAGTCTCACATGGTCACGTTCACGTCTAAAGTCCATCCACAGTATGCATAAGAGCCAAACGGCAGTCGACGTCAACTGCAATCCAACGGTCAATTCAAAAACTTGGCATATTCTCCGTGACCGTATTTGACACATAAGTGATCAAACTGTCACTGGAAACCTCCAAAGCTAAAATCTCAAGTCTCGCTCGAGATATCGACGCTCGTCGATCTCATACCCACGCAGGTGTACTCAGAACCCAATTTGACAATTTTGCTCCTGATGAGGAATGCCAAGTCCTCCACCTCACTAGACGATCTCCCACCGTCAATCATAAATACGATGAACCGTCATGACTAGATGATAACCCATCGGCTCCACTCTTTCCATTCAAGTTCCTTATCCACATTTGACTCACACTAAAGTCCTCTTATACTACCTCATATCATTCAGCGACCAACACTGTGATCCTGACTCCTCTCGAGTCTCAAACTTGTATTTCACTCATCCTGAGTGTATCTTGACCCCATCGAATACTTGCTATAGCAATAATCACAAATACATTTTTGTAGGGTTCTTCTGGCCAACCATGGCCCTGAGCTCCAAGCTCGCACAATAATTGAACCCTCTTAAAGCTACTATTCGCTATCGCATAGTATTCGATTCTCCAATCCTATTTCTCAATCAACAGTCAACAATGGATCCAATTCGATTACCATACCGTGTCCAACTCTGATTCAATCTGATGATCGTACCACATCAATCAAAATGATCAACACTCAAAGATTACACCATCAAACGTGCAATACTCCCAAGTGCACACACAACACACAATCACATTGGATCTAATCCGTCTATCATATGGCTACCATGCCACTCGTGGTTTAGCACTGTCGCTGGGGCGTTAGCCAACCCAAATGGTAGGAACCAAATCTCAAAATGTCCATACTGAGTCCAAAAGCAGTTATAGGGAAAATCAAGTCCCTGATTCTCAACTGATAACATCCAAGTTCATCCGACGGTAGTGTGAATACAAATCCCAATTACACTCATCAAAGGCTGGTGACACCAAGCACCTTTCATTCCTTAACTCATTCAAATTTGGTCCACATCCTAGGTGTCAAGTTCTTAAACAACCTTTGAAACTAAGAGAAATTGCGACCATGTTGCAAACATACCTAAAATTCCTTATCAAAGAAGTAGAAAAGGAGAAGTTTCCTTCACCAACCAATAATATATGATGATAGCTAATGTAGAAATCCACTCTATTTCTCATAATTGTATCACTCCTCAAACCATCTCAATTTTTATAAGCTTATACATCCATGAATTCCAGAGGTGACGTACAAATGAAGAAGGTTCACTAAGAACCCTGTAGTAAGGAATACTCATTCCGCACCGGCTCACTGTCCAGCTGCTTATAATCAAGTCCAACTCTCAAAGTTCAATCCATCTAACAACAAAGAGCATTGGGCCTCCCGACAGTGGAATACTAACTCGAATGTACCCCAATTTTACTGAATCCTGCAACTGAACTCTCAATACACTTAGCTCTGTCAGTACCTTCGGACACAGATGCTAGGAAATACGTTGAGTACTCAGAACCTCCCCATGGCCTAGCACTCCCGACAACGCATCCAAAAAATCTTGCACAAATGATATCTCTCTAAGCTCACTGAGATAAATGGGAACCTCACCACATGTGTCTAATAGCCTTAACAACCATTCTGTAATATCTTCCCAGCCTCCAAGCCATAACTCACTAGGAACATCTACACCATTTCCAATGTGGGATAGATCACAAGAAGTATCATCTGGTCCTGCCAAAAGACCAAACGTGACAAATCAGGACTACCAAATTCAACTGGTTCCTCAAACATTCAACAGAATAGTAACGGCTAGTCCATCAATCCATCAGGAACATCACAACAAGTCATATATGTCCTGGAAAACCAATCTGTCTTAAGGTCAAAACCATATATCCAATATGAACCGTCTCAGTTAACAAAACTATGACCAACATAGTACTGATCGGAGTACTAGCTCGCATGTCACAACCCAATGGGATCAACTCCTGAACAAAAACTGTAATTCTTCTAGAAAGAAAAGAGTTTGTGGGTCCAAACTCCATCAACACTCGTGCACTCCGTCCAAAGATAGCTAGGGTACCTGTCACTAATCCACGCATACCCCGTGCCTCCAGTAAACGAACCAAACTAAGAGGATACTGCCACTCGACATCCTCTCCGTTCGGCTCATTGACTACTGTAAGTCACATGTTTTCCAATCAAAAATTAGAGCTAGAGGCAACCTTCTTCAAAGCTTCCTAAGTAAACAAGTCCTCTTGATGTCCTTAGCATCATCCAAACCATCTAGCATACTGTGAGGTTTCTAACACGCTCATCTCCACCTGAGATGCCACACCTTCACTCAAGTCTTACTCCGAAGACCCGACACAAACCGACGAAGCCTCACTGCCTCAATCGCCATCGCACCCAGTGCGGACCAAATCTAAACCAAACTGCTCTGCTCATACTGAGCAACCATCGTGTCCTCCTTTTCCAGACGTAGGAACCTCACCTCTCGGTAACCCGATACAACTGAGGTGAAAAGATCGATAATCTCATCCAAGCACGTAGATAGTAATGTCTGCCATCAACCCTATGTAGACCAAACCAAGAAACACTTTGATATCTGTACCAAATGCTCAAGACTAACAAAACCATGCCCTCTTGAGCGTAACCAAATGTCCGTACAATCTACTCCAAGCGTATAATCCACTGATCATCCACCTCGTGATCTGATCCATCACTATTCTGAGATCTAATCCACTAGTAACTCTATGGCTCTAAGCCGCTGGGAACACAAGAAAATCGGCCCTTCTCGGGATCCAACCCCACTAAAACTCGACATCGAATTCCTAATCGAACCAATGGGTTAGTTTTTCCCGTTAAACTTTCCTAACCTTAACCTCACTACCAGGTTGATGATGGGGCTGTTTTCGTAGAGGCATCACATCCGAATCAAACTATTATAACCCTCAGTGCGCGACACCACAAAGCAACTTGTGCTCTAATACCAAGCTGACAAGTCCCATCCCCAATGCCCTTGGATTATCGTGGGATGACATGTTCCCGCCTGACACCACGTGTCAAACAAGGGATAACACAGTTACCCAAACAGGGTTTCCAGAGTACGCAGCTTCATGTGATGCCTCGGTCTCTATTACAGCCTGCAGCGATCAACATGAAAGGTATTAAAACCATTAAAACTGTGAGTGGACAAACATAATTGTTTCAAATATATTTCGGGAAAATACATTGATACCCATGAATTAAAAGCATGCATACATCAGAAAACATGGAATCTCAAATGCTTTCTTAATTAAGTTATGTTTTTTTTCAAAACCAAAACACGTGAAACATCTGGACACAAAACAAGAATAGAAAACATGATCAATCCTCGTATCCATCACAAATCCCATATTATATCATCATCAATCACGACATCCGTGCAACATATGCAAATAAGCTCCAGGACAGCTCACATCAGAGCACGACGCCGTGAACAAATATACGGCTAGCGTTCATATTGTCATGAAAAAATCAACTACTGATGTCATACATAAGCACTCCTAAGCTGAGCCTCCCAAAGCTGCTCGTCAACATGCAGTGCATCGTGACCTCTCTAGGGGGGACACAATGCATCCAAGAGGCGAGTAACATATGACACGACCCATCCCAATCCCCCCGGGATTTCCATGGAATGTGACGTGCTCCCGTCTGACAAGAGGCGTCAGACAAGGGATAACCGATTTCCGTTGCCCAAACGGGCTTCCAGAGTGCGTAAGGATCGATGGAGGAGGTGTGCGATGCTCAAGTCTCTGCTGCAGTCGTATCCGGAATCAACCTGAAGGGCATTAAAAACAAAAGCTGTGAGTGGACGAAAATAAACAAGTCTGTTAAAATCATTTATAAGACATTTATGCCCCTCAGTAAAATCATATGCATGCACCAAAAACCAATAATCCCATATTTATTTAGAAATAACCATTAGGGCCTTAGCCCGAAAACCAAAGCATAGTTTCAAATTCCAAAAGTCAAACCAAGAGTTATTTCATCAATCCAGTAATATTCATTTATTATTTTTCCATCTCCGGCATCCCCGATGCCTAGCGTCCTAGACGCTTGACGTTCCAGACGTCATATCTCACGGTATTAAGCAACGCGTGCTGCCCGGGGTCTCACCGGGTCCATATCTCTGACATCCCCGATGTCTGACGTCCATGACGTCTAGCAATCCTGCTCCTGGATCACTATACGGTCCGGTAGCTCCGTATAATGAGCCCTCGCAGGCAATGCACCGTGACTTCTCCAGTGTCCCCGACACTTGGAGGAGACCAGGATATAAATATCCTCATATCGAGATGGTTTTATGGAACACATTCAATTATTCATTTCCAAAATATCACAAGGGCCCTGCCCCGAATTTCCATAAAACCGTCATAAGTCCAAATAGTTGAATCAAATCCGAAATAGTTTATTCAATTCCATTTTAGGGTCCCCGACCCGAAATCACATATACAAGTCAACTGGGCTCCTGGCCCGATTCATCAGTTAACTGGGCCCTTGGCCCGATTTCATAATTCAATTGGGCCCCTGGCCCGATTTCATAATTCAATTGGGCCCCTGGCCCGATTAACAAATTAACTGGGCCCCTGGCCCGATTCATTTTAACAAATCCGTAACCGTTTCATGAAATCATATCCATCCATATTTATGGAAATCAGTGCAAATCCAGAAAACCTCGATTTACGTGCAAACACGTAAATCGCCTCGAAATGCGTGAAAACATATAAATTCACTGTTATCCAAAATAAATCATATAATCACAATTATAACAATCATGAAACAGTTATGCATGCATCGAATTTATAAAACCAATGTCCACTCACAGACCGTTTAACCGAGCGCCTTGATACGCGTGCCATAGGCTTTCCCGGGCCACACCACTATCACCGGGACTCCCAATCCTATTCAAATCACATTAGAGGATCACTAACCTCATCATTAACACCCTATTCAAGTCCCGTAATTTTCCCGAATTTTTAAGTATTTTTAAACTCGATTTAAAACCTTCGGACATCCCGAACAATAACGAAACGGGATCCGATTGACACGAAACCAACGCTAAAATGTTCGTTACAATGTATAGGATAAAAGTCATGTTGACCTCACCTCGAGATTCGTGCCCACGCGCCGTCATGCGCCGCCGTGAGTGGCTGCGCGTGAAAGCCACGCGCCTGCTACAGTGACTGCTACAGTCACCATCTTCACCCGTTTGTCTGGTAAACGGGTCTGATTACCCGCGATAGGATCCGGTTCAATCATACCCAATTCGACATCAATTCAATCCGTTCTTTCAACTAATCCCTTGTAATCAATCACCATTTAAGTTCTGTAAATCGAATTACACAATTTAGGGTCCAAATCCTCATGACTCTCGATCGATCCTTGACGGGTTTCCAATTCGGGTTCACCGATTCCGTCCCTGATTTCCAAATTAATTCATTCAGTTAGCATCGTGAAAGTGTAAGGGACATTTCTACAAGGTCAATTTGAGAAATACTTACCTCAAACCCACTGAACACAAGCTCGACTTTGAGCTGCCATGGAAGTTCAGTTCTTCCTCAATCCGCCATGGTTTCTCTTCGTTCTTGAAGCAAAACTGATCGTTTTGATCCCAGAAGACCCAAAGTAAACTCCATTTTGATCGTCACGGCCCAAATGTTCCAATTCGAAATTCCCTCCAATTCCCCGAAATTTGATTCCCGAATTACACCACCCCACTCAGTCCCCCGTGCTCTCCCTCAGCCAGAACCTTCCCCAAATCACCAATTATCCATTTGTGCAATCAATTGTGGAAGGGAGATTGGCAATGGCCAGAACCCAATTCTCATTTTTGCTTGTTCATGGGTGAGGGAGGAATGATCAGAAATAGAAGGGAGGGATGAGATGGACGGCTGTGATGCAATATGGGGGTGGAATGGATGGCTCAGATCAAAAGCAGGGATTTAATCCTAAATTATTATATATTGGAAACTTTAGTATATAGTTTATGATTAGTGGATCAAGATCCAATCTAGCCGTCGGATGAGTGACACTTGTCACTCATCCAAGTGTCCTCCAACCACCATTTCAGAATAAAATAATCAACACAGTTACCGAGACGTAACTTCCCCGATTTCACGTTTCAGACCATAACTTCCTCGTACGAAGTCCGATTTCGACGTGCCGCCTGTCGTTGGATTCGCATCGACGAAACCTCCGTAACGGTCCTTGGCCCCCGACCATCGGACATCCTGGTCAAAAAGTCAACATTTCCCCTTCTTTCGTCCAAATTACGAAAATGCCCTTGAACTTCCGTACATCATAACTTTCACCACGAACGTCGGAATCGAACGTGCCACCTGTCTATGAACTCGTGACGTCCCGAACTACATCACGGTCATCGGTCAAAGTCCATTTGACCATCCCAAATAAAAGTCAACATTTTGCCCACGCCTAGGGGCAAAACGGTCATTTTGCACAATTCGTCCGAAATCGCCCAACTAATCCCAGATTAGTAAATCATAATTAAATATTATTAAATCCCGATATTCGGGACGGGTCGTTACACATATCATAAGGACCTTTCCGGGGAAACACATTCACAACTAGAGTCACATAAATATCAAGAGGATAGTCTCAGTGAAAACAGTTATCAAACCTCATAAACACATTTTCACAAACAATTTGCTTTCAAAACAATCATGTGTCACACGTAGGGTCTCAGCCTAAAATCAAATGTCATAAATTCGAAAACCATTTTAGATCCCAATATTCAAATCCATAAAACATCATTCAAAGCATAATGAAAACCTTTCACTTCCAAACCATCATTCAAATCACTATTCAAATCACCTTTAGTTAAATCTCATGCACATAGAAAACTTAGCCTAAACCCAAAGTATAAATATTGAAATACATGCATAATAAAATTTTACATGAAAATGATCAACAATCATACTCAAATTATTATTTAACCATTGCAATTCAAATTATGATCATAAGACATTTAAAATATTTATGCATGCACCATATTTATCTGTATTATTTAACGCTTAAAACCCGCACCATAAGCCAATTCGAAGCCTCCAGAACCACCTGACCTGTTAAAGTCACACTCAGGGGTCACTAACAATCCAAATAAATCTGTATGTAAACACCCACTAAACCCCAAAACAGTAAACGTGTCCCGAACACGCCACTACCACTGGATTCAGAACGTCGAAACCTTTCGAATAAGATGATTTGACCTCGAAATTTGTGCCCACGTGCCCTCATGCGCACGTCAAAGTTTAGTCAACACTGGTCAATACTGGTCAACGCTAATGTCACTGCTAACATCAGCCCTACCTAACATCTGACATCTGGCAACCTAAAACCTGCCACGTGGCACTCCCTGACTAATGCCATGTGTCACCGTCTGACACGTGCCACATGTCACCGTTTGACACGTGCTACGTGTCCATGATCACATCATTTACCATGTCACTCTGACAACTCTAACGCATTGCCACGTTTCATCATCTAACTTGTCCACGTGGTCTGACAATGTTGACGTGGACTTGCCAAGTCAATGCTGACTAGGCCTGATACCTCACCAAGTGTCACTACCTGGTTGGCCACGCGGCCTGACAAGATGAAGTGGCTTGCCACGTCATCATCTCCTACCTCTGGCCGGGTCGACCAGCGATGTCACGTCATCTTGTCGTACCTCTGGCTGGGCCAACCAGGGACCCTATAACGAGTCGTTCTACCCGTGAACTTGACCCGATCAGGACTCACTCAAATCCCACCCAAAACCCTCCATTCTTCGACTAATCGAGTCTTCTCTAACTCAAAAAGAGTTCTACGACCACAAAACTAAGAAACTATACCTGAAAACCTCAGCCCAAGCTCGACACTCATGGCTAATTTTCAAACGACCTTCGAGGGCGATTCCAACATCCAAAACCATCCAATTTTGTCCATGTGAACTTGCACCAGCTCAGAGAACACAACCAAGGATTCAGAGCATAATTACAAAGCCCTAAAGTCCAAACCCGAAAATCCAACACACACAGGCTTACTTGTTTTACTTGGTTTCCCAGCTAACCACTGCCGCTCCGCCGTCCTCACCCTCTATGGAGAGGGGTTTCAGATTATAGAAAATGGAAGGAAGAGAGAAAATGAGATGAAGTTGTGTGATAAAGATGGTGGTATTTGGGTGGGTGACACTTGTCACTCATCCTATGGTCCCCAACCAGATATTTTGGGTCCACAACAAACAAACAAAAGTCAGTCTTTCTCGTAAAACGTGTTATCAGAAAATCCAATTTAACCGTTCTAGACCTGTAAATTTCCCGTACGATGTCTAAATTCATCGTGCTTCCTGTCTATGTACTTGTAAGGCCTTGATCTACGTAATGGACCTTGATCCACGTGTATTTGACCTCCCTGCTTAAAAGTCAGCATTTTCCCCTTCTAGGGGCAAAATTTTCACTTTACCTCAATCATCTCGGTAATCCTCGTTTAATCCTTGATTAACCTCGATATTAATGAAATTTCAAGATGGATCGTTATAGCATCCATTTCCAAAGACCAGTCGAAAATGGGACATGCCAATGGGGGTCTTGAAGGCTGACCTATAGGCTCAAAGGGCATCATTCAAATGGCAAGACTAATCCTTCCTATTTGGATTCACAGTCTTTTGAAGGATGGATTTGCTCTCACTATTAGAGATCTCAACTTGTCCACTTGTTTGTGGATGGTAAGGGGTAGAGACTGACGATGTGTCACTCCATAATTCTTAAGCAAGGGCTCAAAGGGTCTATTGAAAAAGTGAGTCCCTCTATCAGTGATTATAGCTCTAGGGGCCCCAAACCTTATGAAGATGTTAGTTTACAAAAAGGTCAAGACAACCTTAGCATCATTGGTTTTGGTGGCCACGAACTCCATCCACTTGGGAAAATAATCAATAGCTACAAGGATGTAGGTGTGATCGATGAGTTTGGGAAGGGTCCTATGAAGTCAATGCCCCACACATCAAATATCTCAACTACTAGAATAGGGTTGAGGGGGTTTTGTTTCCTAGGGCCCAAGTTTCCTTGTTGTTGGCACCTCTCAAAAGTAAGAAAAAACTCATAAGAGTCTTTAAAGATTGTTGGCCAGAAGAACCCACATTGCAAGACCTTCAAGGCTGTCTTCTTGGCCCCAAAGTGTCCTTCACAAGCTAAGCTATGGCATGCCTCAAGAATAAGGTGTATCTCATGCTTAGGGATGAACCTATGGATAATGTGATCAGGGGAATGTTTCCATAGGTAGGGATCATCCCAAGGATAATACTTCGCTTGATTTGCAAGTTTGTCCTTTTGGTACCTACTTAAGTGGGAGGGGAACAGCTTAGCCACTAGAAAATTGATCAAGTCAGCATACCAAGGATCATAATCCTGGATCATGAAGAGTTGTTCATCAGGGAAGCTCTCAGCTAGGGGAAGATGATCCATTTCTTCATTGGATCCATCAATGAGACGGCTCATGTGATCAGCTACTATATTTCCAGTGCCCTTCTTATCCCTTATCTCCAAATCAAACTCTTGTAGGAGCAGCATCTATCTCAACAACCTAGGCTTGGCATCTTTCTTGTTGAACAAGTATTTCAAGGCAGCATGGTTAGTGTAGACAATGACCTTGGTTTGAATCAAGTACGACCTAAACTTCTCTAAGGCAAAGATCACAGCAAGCAGCTCCTTCTCTATTGCTGAGTAGTTTAATTGGGCATCATATAAAGTGCGACTTTCATAGTAGATCACATCGGGAAGCTTGTCTACTCTCTATCCTAGTACAGCTCCAACTGCAAAGTTAGATGCATCACATATCAAATCAAAGAATAGATCCCATGTAGGAGGTATAATGATAAGGGAGGCTGTGAGCTTGGCCTTGAGGGTGTCAAATGCCTCATGAAATTCTTTGTTGAAGTTAAAGTTCACCTCCTTGGTAAGTAGATTACACATGGGCCATACAATCTTAGAGAAGTCCTTGATGAACCTCTCATAGAAACTAGCATGCCTTAAGACGGAACAAACCTCTTTGGCAGTGCTAGGGTAAGAGAGCCTTTCCATTATGTCTATCTTGGCCTTGTCCACTTCAATACCTTCCTTAGAGATCACATGGCCATGAACAATCCCTTCCTGGACGATGAAGTGGCACTTCTCTCAATTTAAGACCAAGTTACTCTCTTGGCATCTAGCTAGCACACATGCCAAGTTATCTAGGCACAACTCAAATGAGTGGCCAAAGACAGAGAAGTCATCCATGAAGACTTCAATGATGTCTTCCACCATATCTAAGAAGATGCTCATCATAGAATATTGGAAGGTGGTAGGTGCATTACAAAGTCCAAATGGCATTCTTCTATAGGCAAAGGTTTCATATGAGCACGTGAATGTGGTCTTCTCCTGGTCCTCAGGTGCAATGGGGATCTGATTTTATCTTGAATACCCATCCAAAAATCAGTAGTGAGAGTGGCCTGCTAAATGTTCCAACATCTGGTCAATGAAGGGAGGGGAAAGTGGTATTTCCTTGTGGTTGTGTTAGGTCTCCTGTAGTCTATACACTCTCCATCTGGTTTACGTCCTTTGAGGGACCAACTCATTATGTTCATTCTTTACCCTAGTGATGCAGCTCTTCTTAGGCACCACTTGAACTGGACTTACCCACTTGAAGTTACTAATAGGGTACATGATCCCTACATTTAGAAGTTTGAGGAACTTTTTCTTTACTACTTCCCTCATAGGAGGGTGAAACCTTCTTTGGCACTCACTAGATGGTTTGGAATTAGGTTCCAAGAGGATCCTATGCATACACTTGACCGAGCTGATTCCCTTTATGTCAACTATAGACCAGTCAATGGCCGTGTGATGGGAGTGAAAGCCTTGAACCAGTTGTTCCTCCTCCTCATTGTCACTTAAGTGGGAAGAGATGACGACGAGAAGGGTTTGGTTGGGTCCAACAAAGGCATACTTAAGGTGCTCAAGGAGAGGCTTAAGTTCCAAGGTGGGAGGCTCAACCATAGAGGGCTGGTTCTTGGTGGTAGGGAGGCCAATGGCTCAAAAGATGCTTTGAATTGGGATTTAGGAAGTGAAGTATTGAGATAGTTGAGCACTTCCATAACCCTTTGTCTTAAAGGGCCTTCAAGATCAGAAGTTGTGGTCAAAGCACTTTCCATGTTATCCTTGGTGCATGGCTCAGCCAAGGTCTCTTGCAGCAGCATGTCCAATGTATTGAGGGGGAAGCTAACAATGGGCTCAGAAGGGTATTGGATGGTTTAATTAATGGAATAGGTACGTACTTGGTCCATTATCCTAATGGAAATCTTGCCATGCTTGATATCAGTTAAGGATTCGGCTGTGGTAAGCAAAGGCCTACCAAAGATGAGAGAGGGTTCTCCATTCTTGTCGACATGGTCCATCCTCAAGATGTAGAAGTTAGCAGGGATACATGTGTCCCCAATTTGCACAAGGACATCTTCTAGTACCCCAACAAGGTTGGTGACAGAGGCATTGGACAACCTAACACACAAGTGTGTGGGATCCAATTCTCCCAAGTCTAAGGACTTGTCGATGTGGAGGGCATGATGTTGATGGAGGCTCCTGTGTCACACAAGAAGTGCTCAAAACTCTTGGTTTGAAAGAAGTAAGGCAAGGAAGGAGGGCCAGGGTCTTTGATTTTGGTTTTCATCTTGAGAAGGCAGAAGCATATGCTTTGGTGAGGACTACTACATGAGTAGAACCAAAGCCATGCCTCTTTGCCACTAGGTCCTTGATGAGCTTAGAAAAGATGGGCACGTGCTGGAGGATTTGAGAGAATGGGAGAAGGGCCTGTAGCTTCTTCAACAGGGTGATGATTTCTTCTTCAAACTCTTCCTTGTGCTTGTCTGTAGGTTGGAACCTTCAAGGGAAAGGAATGAACACCTTGGAAGGCAAGTCAGAGGCCACTTGCTTGGGCTGCTTGCCAAACTGAGGGGTGGACTTAGGGCGTGCACGGCTAGGAAGTTGTGAGAACACACTTATTAGCAGTGGTGATGCAATGGGGTCTATTGGGGCTCAGCTAGAAGAAGGGCCTTGAGTTTGTTCTTGGAGAGCAGGCCTAACCAAACTAGGATTAGGTACTTAAGAGATAACTTGAGGCCTCAAGGGAGCTGGATGGTCCTTGGTGCTTGGCCCTTGTTCTAAGGGCAGATCTTCAAAGTTGGGCACAGATGAAGGCTCAAAGTTATCAGGAAGTCCTTGAACTATCACTTCATCATGAGGGACATGAGCGGGTCCTTGAAGTTGTGTCCCACTTCTCAATGTGACGACATTGGTCGTGGGGCCATATAGTCCATGAGGTCTTTGCGGTCCCTTGGGATTGATGAGGGGTTGGCTAGGGAACTTCCCTTATTCATGGTGGTTGAGCTGGTTGGCAATCAATCTTATTTGCCTCTCCAAGTTTTCTATGGAATTCTCATGCTTAGCCTAGTTCCTTTTTAGCTCTTGGGGTGAAGGTGTTGATATTTTGGGATAGCTGGGCATTTTGATGGGTCAAGGCTGCTATGGCATCCTACCATGATCCTTATGAGGGTCCTTGGCTCGAAGAGAGGTCCTGAGGTTGGTTTGGGAGAGGTTGCAAGGGAGGATATGGATGCCGAAATCCTGGTGGTGGCAAAGGGCTGGCAGTGTTCTAGTTACTCCACCTAAAGTTTGGGTGGTTCTTCCACCCTTGTTTGTATGTGTTGGAGTATGGTTCATTAGGAGGTTGTGGGCCGTTATTGTACCCGCCAACATAGTTAATGACTTCGACCATGGTAGAGTGCTGAAAGGTGTGTCCCTGCCTGTAATACACATTACAAACACTTACCCCCTTTGCCTTTTAAGTGCAAAGCTACTTAACCATGGCGACAAGCTGGGTAATGGTACTATCCTTGTCATCATGTTTGGCTTCTACTAAAAGCTTAGAGGAGTCTTTTCTATAGTTGAACTTATTCTTTCTTTGAGCTATGTTCTCAAAGGCCATTCAGGCTTGTTCGGCCGTGCCCTCCAAGATTCCCTGAGATTGGGAGTCTACCATGTTCCTATCGCTCATATTGAGTCCCCAATAGAAGTACATCATGACGTGCTCATCAGCAATGTTGTGGTGGGGGCTGGGCCTCAACATTTCATTGAACCTTTCCCAATACTCATAGAAAGCCTCATTAAAAAGCTGTCTAGGGTTCATGATCCTGGCTTTCCACTCGTTAGTTTTCGCCATTGGATAGTAATGAGTGAGAAACTTGGAGGCTAAGTCACTCCATGTTTTGATAGAGGATAGGGCTAGGGAATGAAATCAAGCAGCTATATCCTTGAGGGAAAAGTGGAACAACCCGAGCCTTATTTCAATCTTGGCCATTCCATTGATCCTCATTGTGGCACACACTTGAAGGAACTCCTTAATGTGTAGGTCAGGATCCTCACCTTCTAAACCTTTAATGACATGTAGTAAATGCATAGTACCTGACTTGAGCTCAAAATTGGCCTCGATCCTCCCGCGAAACACAATGGGAAACTGGTCCTCTGATACACGGGGATCAGCATATTCCCTTAGGATCCTTGGTGCTGGCCGTGCAAGGGGCTGACTTGTGGTGGATCCTTAATTGGTCTTGGATCACGTGGAGGACTCCCGTGGACTGATGAGTTCCTTGAACATGGTATGGATGTGATCCTTGATGGTGTGGTGGAGCCTGAACTTGAGCCTAGGTAAACTCCTAGAGTTGAGTTCATGAAAGAGACCTGAAATAGGGAAACAACCAAGTCAATTGATGTAAAAAAAAATGGACACCGTTGAGGGACAAGTACCCAACAACGACACTAAAAACATGATAGAAACCAAGTCCAACAATGATTATGCAAGACAAGTTCCTATGTGTAATACTTTACAAGTGCACAAGATGTGTAGATAGTAGAGTGGCAAGTAAAGGTCAAATTCCTCAAGGACTTGTTCAAGGTATCCAAATTGTGAAGTCCAATTAACTTAGATGTGAAAAGTGCAAGATTAAGGGGGGTTGGGGGAGGGGGAATTGTATTTGATTGTTTAAGTTGCAAGTAAAATGATGATTAGGTTTCTAGATTGCTTTTAAAGATAGAATTAGGGTTACCTATCCACCCTACCACTTGTTACCTTCCTCAGATTCCATTTAACTTATTCATTAGTGAATTGAATTTGGTGCACGTGCCTAAGGCAAGGCATATACTCGTTAGACAACAATATCCTTTCTTACTTAGTATACTTAAGGCATGGCATGTGCTCTCAAGTGTCTGCCACAATGTTTTGGTGATGCTTTACATCTTAAGCTTCATGGATTCAATCTATAACTAGGTGTACACACCCTAGCGGTGATGCTTACACTAACTAGATAGATATGACAGTCTAACCTAGCACATGTCATCAACAATTTCATACATATAAGTTAGCTACTCTTACATACATCCCATTGAGTTCATTAGCATAGTAGATTAATCTAATTCCATTCACATGATGAAGATAAGTAAAGCAAGAATCTAAGTACACCAACTCATGGTTAGGGCTTCAAGTGGACCTAATCCTTAAAGGACAACTCACACATGCTTAAGGTAAACAAATACATAATTGAATTAAAAATGAATTAAATAAAAGATTAGAATAAGATACTGAGCTACAAAGGGAGAGGAATGGTGAGCTTCACACAATCAAGTCACCTTCTAAGCACTAATCGCAAAATACTTAGGGCAAAAAGTAAGAAAAAAGTCGACGACCAGACTGAATGAAAACAGGGATTAAATAGAGACTCAAACCCTAGCAACTTCCTAATTGAAAAAGGACTTAAACCTGGCCCTAAGAATATCGCTAAAACTTAGGGCATAATTCTTTGAGGTACATGACATGAACATGGACACCTATTTAATCGCACAAGCCTTTGATCTGTGTCATTACTTCCTTGTTCTAGTGGGAAACCTTGAAGTCTTCTATCGCTGAATAGGATTTGGGAATCGCGTGGGCCTGGACCAAGTTTTCGTGACATGCCACTAGCGCACAATATCGCACAAATCCCTGGTCATGGTCCTCAGTTCGGACATACTTTGAGCTTGAGGAACTTTTGAGGTCCTCGATGGAACAAGATGGAACAAATCTTCAAAATAGAATATTATGAACATAAATTGTACTTAGGATTGTGGAGAGCCAGGTTTTGGAGGTTATAGTTGCTCGGAACAAAAGTTGGTCCTTGGCGAACATGTTAGACATGTCACCAATGACAAGTCTATGGCACATGAGCTGGTACAAAGTACTAAAACACGAATAGGGATAGGTACAGGGGCTCAATGCTGGTCTAGTGACACGGTCTTAACACAAGACCTCGATTGGGGTCCTTCTCCACTTTTGGCATGATTTGGGGCCTTTTTTCACTTTTGCTTACGTCTTAGCTCTAAATTAATGTTTTGCACAATTTTCAAAAAAGAAGTCATTTTCTCCTATGCTATCACATAATTCATAGCCAAAGGGTGAGTAAAGGGATAGGGGAACAAGCTAAAAAGATGATGAAAACTTAACCCAACACCTCACAAGTAAGAAATTGAGCACCAAAATTAAAAGCTCTCTTCTTATATTCAACTAATGTTAAGGAAACCCGAAACAACTTTCCGAGAGAAAAACTTTAAATGGAAATTTTATTAGACTTACTGTTTGAAAATCCATCTCAAGTGTCAATTGCCATTAAGAACTGAAGTTTCATCCACCGATCATAGTTGACGACGATGGTACTCGTCAAGTGTACTACATATGAAAAAGTGAAAGAATGAAGGATATGTTTTGGATGAATTTCTTTTCTCATTCGTGTGATAACAATATATATATATATATATATATATATATACAAAATAGATAGAAACCAATTCTAGTAGGTTACAAGGTCAAATATCCTAATTAGGAAAGTGAATATTCACAATAATACAAATAAATTTTCCTAATACTGTACTTTCCTAATACTCCCCCTCAAGTTGGATGTAACGACCCGTCCCGAATATAGGGATTTAATAATATTTAATTATGATTTACTAATCTGGGATTAGTTGGGCGATTTCGGACGAATTGTGCAAAATGACCATTTTGCCCCTAGGCGTGGGCAAAACGTTGACTTTTAATTCGGATGGTCAAATGGACTTTGACCGATGACCGTGACGTAGTTCGGGACGTCACGAGTTCATAGACAGGTGGCACGTTCGATTCCGACGTTCGTGGTGAAAGTTATGATGTACGGAAGTGCAAGGGCATTTTCGTAATTTGGACGCTATAGGGGGAAATGTTGCCTTTTTTATCGGGGGATCCGATGGCCGAGGACCGAGGACCGTTAGGAAGGTCTCGATACCCTGAGTTCGTGGACAGGCGGCATGCATCAATCGGAGTCCGTATGACCGAGCTATGGGTCAGGATGCGTGAGGGGCATTTTAGTAATTTTCTGCACAAGGGCAGAATTGTAATTTCACACGGGGGCACTGTTTCATTGAACTGGCCGTGAGGTGGAATGTTGGTGCGATCGATCCCATTGATTGTTTACCAATTAAATGATTGATTTGGGCCAGTTTGAGGTGGGATTGCACATGGGGTTGAGTTGGCATCGATCACAGGAACGTGGGAACTGGGTTTTCTATTGTTTCCGGGTCACTGCAGGGGAACATTACACAGTGGATTTTGGACACTTTTGGATGCCTTTAACAGCTGAATTGGATTAAAGGAATGGTGTGTAAGTCGTGTGGGTTCCTCTGTGATTGAGAATGAAAGGATTAAGTGAGTTTGGGGTTGGATTTCTCTGAAAACCCGAAACTGGTTTCTGGGAAATTCAAATGCAAATTTCTAGTTTTAGGCCAGCCCAAGCCTAATTGATGATGGATTGAGCTTCCTGGAACTTCAACGTGTCGAACCAGATCAAATGGGGCAAGCTTTGGGGCTCCTAGGGCCGTGAACGGACGAGGTGGACGGCTGGAAAACTCAAGCTTGAGTCGTGGTGATTGAGGTAACGTCGTGTTCAATTAATCATGTGAATTGGTTCGTATTAATCCTTATAAGCTTCCTGTGAAGTTAATTTAACAATGGTTGAGGATTGGTGGAGTTTTGGTGATCGACCCGTTTTGGGTGATCACGGGTTGTTGGCACGATTATGGATTGGTTGATGTTAATCGATGTCACAGAACTGAAATTGGTTGGTTGATGATTGTTATAGGATGAAGAACGGATTGAATTGATGTCGAATTGGGTGTGATTGAACCGGATCCTATCGCGGGCTTTCCAACCCGTTTACCAGACAAACGGGTGAAGATGGTGACTATAGCAGTCACTGTAGCAGGCGCGTGGCTTTCACGCGCAGCCACTCACGGCGGCGCGTGACGGCGCGTGGGCACGAATCTCGAGGTGAGGTCAACATGACTTTTATCCTATACAATGTAACAAACATTTTGGGATTGGTTTCATGTCGATCGGACACCGTCTCGACATTGTTCGGAATGTCCGAAGGTTTTAAATCCAGTTTAAAAATACTTAAATATTCGGGAAAATTACGGGACTTTAATGGGATGTTAATGTGGAGGTTAGTGACCCTCTAATGTGATTTGGACAGGATTGGGAGTCCCGGTGTTAGTGATGTGGCCCGGGAAGGCCTATGGCACGCGTATCGAGGCGCTTGGTTAAACGGTCTGTGAGTGGACATTGGTTTTATAAATTCGATGCATGCATAACTGTTTCATGATTGTTATAATTGTGATTATATGATTTATTTTGGATATCAATGAATTTATATGTTTTCACGCATTTCGAGGCGATTTACGTGTTTGCACGTGAATCGAGGTTTTCTGGATTTGCACTGATTTCCATAAATATGGATGGATATGATTTCATGAAACGGTTACGGATTTGATAAAGTAAAATCGGGTCAGGGGTCCAGTTAACTTGTGAAATCGGGCCAGGGGCCAGTTGACTTATGAAATCGGGCCAGGGGCCCAGTTAACTTATATATGTGATTTCGGGTCGGGGACCCTAAAATGGAATTGAATAAACTATTTCGGATTTGATTCAACTATTTGGACTTATGACGGTTTTATGGAAATTCGGGGCAGGGCCCTTGTGATATTTTGGAAATGAATAATAGAATGTGTTCCATAAATCCATCTCGATATGAGGATATTTATATCCTGGTCTCCTCCAAGTGTCGGGGACACTGGAGAAGTCACGGTGCATTGCTTGCGAGGGCTCATTGTACGGAGCTACCGGACCGTATAGTGATCCAGGAGCAGGATTGCTAGACGTCATGGACGTCAGACATCGGGGATGTCAGAGATATGGACCCGGTGAGACCCCGGGCAGCACGCGTTGCTTAATACCGTGAGATATGACGTCTGGAACGTCAAGCGTCTAGGACGTTAGGCATCGGGGATGCCGGAGATGGGAAAATAATAAATGAATATTACTGGATTGACGAAATAACTCTTGGATTGACTTTTGGAATTTGAAACTATGCTTTGGTTTCCAGGCTAAGGCCCTAATGGTTATTTCAAAATAAATATGGGATTATTGGTTTTTGGTGCATGCATATGATTTTACTGAGGGGCATAAATGTCTTATAAATGTTTTTAACAGACTTGTTTATTTTCGTCCACTCACAGCTTTTGTTTTTAATGCCCTTCAGGTTGATTCCGGATGCAACTGCAGTAGAGACTGGGACATCATACACCTCCTTCATCGATCCTTACGCACTCTGGAAGCCCGGTTGGGCAGTGGCAACAGGTTATCCCTTGTCTGACACCTCTTGTCAGACGGGAGCATGACACATTCCATGGTAATCTCGGGGGGATTGGGATGGGTCGTGTCATTGGAGAGTAGATGTCATGGACTCCCAACTTTTCTTGCAGTACCACGAACTGTTGTGCCCCTAAAGCCTTTGTAAACACATCTGCCAACTGGAGCCGTGTAGGAACATACGAGGGACTAATCATTCTAACTTGTAATTTTTCTCGAACAATGTAACAGTCAATCATTATATGATTTGTACGTTCATGGAAAACTAGATTGGCTGCAATCTGCAATGCTGACTTACTATGAGAAAATAATGGTGGATGAGGCATTTGTGGAACTTTCAAATCTTGTAATATATATCGTAGCCAAGTCAACTCCAAACAGGTGTTTACCATATCACGATATTCAACCTCTGCTGAAGATCTAGAAACATTTTGTTGTTTCTTAGATTTCCAGAAGACAAGAGAATTACCATGGAAAAGGCAGTATCCTATGACAGGCCTCCTTATAGCATGACAACCTGCCCAAGATGAATCACAAAAAACTCTCAAAACAAAGTTATTGGAAGCATGAAACAACAAACCTTGTCCAGGTGCTCCTTTGATGTACCTAAGAATTATTAGGCCTGCATCCCAATGTGGTTTTCGTGGCTGACTCATAAATTGACTAAGGGTACAAACCAAGTAGGAAATATCAGGCCTTGTGACTTTGAAATAGATTAATCTACCAACCAAACGCCTGTACTTGGTTGGATCATGAAGCAGGTCACCATCTGTGGGAGTGAGTTTCAGATTCTCTTCCATCATGAATTGTCTAGACGTGCACCAAGAAAACTTGAATCTTGGAAAATATCAAGTGCATACTTTCTTTGAGACATGAAGAGACCTTGCTTGGAACAAGAGACTTCAATGCCCAAAAAGTACTTTAAATCTCCTAGGTCTTTGATGCGAAAATGCTGAAGGAGAAAAATGTTTGAGATGTTCCATTGCAGTAAGATCGTTGCATGTGAGAAGTATGTGATCAACATAAATAAGTACTGCAGTAAATGAGGAACTTTTAGCCTTGGTAAAAAGAGAGTAATTGGCTTTTGACTGTTGGTAACCAGTTTTCTGAATAGCCTGAGAAAATTTGTAAAACCAATTTTGGGATGCCTTTTTGAGACCATAAAGAGATTTATAGAGCCGACACACAACATTCTTCCTTGTTAGAGAAGGCCAGGAGAAGGGTCAATGTAAACAACTTCATGTAAGTCTCCATGTACAAAAGCATTCTAAACATCTAACTGGTGAATGAACCAATTGCGGGAAGTAGCAACAGTGAGAAGGCAGAGGAGAGTGGTGAGTTTAGTAGTGGGTGAGAAAGTTTCATGATAATCGATCCCCTTGACCTGAGTGTAGCCTTTGACAAAAAGATGGGCTTTGTACCACACAATTGTGCCATCAGATTTATACTTGATTTTGTATACCCATTTGCAGCTAATGGGCCAATGACCCAGGGTTAAGGGAACTAAACTCCTGGTATTATTGTCTTATAATGCCTCTAATTTCGCAGACATGACTTGCTACCAATTTGGATTAAGGATAGCTTGAGCATAAGTGGTGGGTTTTGTCTCCCCTGAAATGTGAGCTAAAAATGAAGAATGGGTATTGGAAAACTGAGAGTAAGAAAGAAAATTAGAAAGCAGATAGCGAGTACCTGTAGAACGAGGCCTTAAAGGTGGACAACTGACTTGGTTGGACACATGATAATCAAGATGCCATGTTGGAGGACACTTGGGACGAAGGGAGTGGCAAGTGGGCTGGGACTAGGAAGGGGCATGGGTGGGTAAGGCAGGAGGAGAGGGGACACATAGACTAGATGCGTGTGTGGGTGGTCGGGGATGAGACATACGGAAGTAAAGGCACTTGGTGAATTGGTGAGAGGATTGGGAGGGGCACGTGGGGAATTGGTGGGAGAGATTTCTAGGGCATTAGGTTGTGTAGATGTAGGAGGATGGGGAGTGAGTAGGTGATGGGAAGTAGTGGAAGGGATATCTTGGGTGTTAGAGGGGGAAGATAAAGTAGGATAAGGAGTAGGTAATTATAGGAAGGGGTGGAAAAGTCAAAGGGTACATTGAGACATGAGAAAGGTGGATTGGGAGGTTGGAAAATTGGATGGTGCAGATGAGAATCTGAGGGTATGTTTGAAGGAGGAAAATTGGAGGTGGCAGATGTGAAGAAAATGTGGGAAATGGGTGGACATGAGTAGGAGATGACATAGAAGGGTAGAGCAAAGAAAATGAAAATTTGGACTCGTAAAATTTAACATCCTGACTGACAAAAAGATACATTGTTTTGTAGGGGGATCAAATTTGTGAATATTGGGAATAGTAGTAACATAACATAAGAAACCAAAAACATGAAGGTGAGCAAGAGATGGTGGACGATGATATAATGACTGAAAAGGGGATTTGTTAGACAATAATGGCGAGGGGAGACGATTAATGAGATAAACAGCAGTGAGGACAACTACACCCCAAAAAGAGAGAGGCAAAAGAGACTGAAAAAGTAATACACGAAAGACAGTGAGAATGTGATGGTGTTTTCGTTCGACAACTCCGTTTGTTGTGGAGTGTAGACACAAGTACGTTGTATTCAATGTCATCGGTTTGAAAAAATGATGCATGGAAAAAATTCCAGACCCATTATCTACACGTATTGCTTCAATAGTAAGATGAAATTGAATGCGAACAAATGCAACAAATGATTGAAGAATGGATTGGGTGTCAGATTTATGGTTAATTAAATAGAGCCATGTACATCAAGTGAAATCATCATTGATAGTAAGAAAGAAACGAGCCCATGAATGTGTGGGTTCTTTACAAGGACCCTAAATATGACAATGCAACAAATCAAAAGGAGAAGTAATTGATATAAAACTAGAAGGAAAAGATAATCGAGTCTATTTGGAGAGAATAGATATGAAAATCATGATTAAAATAATTGGTAGTAAAAGGCAAGAAAGGCGATACCAATTGAAGATGAGAAGGTGACGGATGCCAAAGACGTATGTTAGGACCCATCCAAAATCCGCCGGGATTAACATGGGACGCGCCTGATCTCGTCTGGCACGAAGTGTCAGACCAGGGAAAAGTCAGTCTCTAGCCCTCATCGGGCTTCCAGAGTACGTCAGGATCGTAGGAGGAGGAGTGTGATGTCTCTATCTCTGCTACAGCCCGCATCCGCGATCAACCTGAAAGGCATTCAAAACATTAAAAGTCGTGAGTGGACAAAATCATATTTTAATAAAACATTTTCGTATAAAGACATTTGTGAGTCCCCGACCCGAAATCACAAAAACCCGTAAATCCATACATGTGGGAACTCAGCCCAAATCAACACAAGTGGGACTCTGCCCAAATCCGTTCTCAGTGAAATACTAAAACATCGAATACGGGGTCTCCGCCCCAAACCATTTCCAAAACATAAAACACGGGGTCTCTACCCCTAAATCACTTTCCATAAGAACCACATACGTACTTATACGTATAATCCATCTGCAACACTTCCGAGAAGATGCCAACTCGGGGCACACATCCCCTAGGGAACACATCCCCAATATATGTCACGATTCATCTCTATACAAGTGTGCACACTACTCGAGGTCTCACTCCGAGTCTTCCCCCAGGAATTCTCAATCTAGGAGGCTCTATCTCTAGATCTAGTCCGAGCTCTATCTCCGAATCTAGTCCGAACATATCTCCGAAATCTAGTCCAGGACCACATCATAACTCATAACTCCCACTCTTGGAACCGGATCCCTATGGGGATACTCATTCTGGTCTGTGGATCGTGAGTCTCCAGGTCGATATCTGGAGGAGACCATATAAATCATATGGAGGGTTCATATACATTTTCCAAATACTTTCTTTCTCAAAACATTTCTCAATTGGGTCTCATACCCGATTCATCTCAACAGGATTCCTTGAATCCGATTCAAATCCATTTCACAGGCCTCGACCTAAATCCACAATTCAACAGGGTCTTAAGCATGATGTAAGACCCGGTCTTGGAAGCAAGAACGGTGAGCAAGACCCGTGAGCTTGAGAAGCAAGAATGGTGAACAACACCCGTTAACTTGGAAAGGTAAGACCGGTGAACGATCCTACATCGCTCGGGGAGGGAAAGGTGAAGTACCTTATATGTGTGGGCACGTATCTATCTAGCACAAGGCCGTTTGGAAGCTCAGTGTCTTTGGGGGGGATTGGAACCCCAAAGTTAAGCGAGTTAAGGCTGGTGCAATCCCATGATGGGTGACCTACTGGGAAGTTGCACGTGAGCTCCCGAAAAAAAAACCGTGAGGGCGGGGCCCAAAGCGGACAATATTGTGTTAGATGGGTCGGGTCGTGATAGAATGGTATCAGAGCCGGACCCTGACCGGAAGTGTGCCAGCGAGGAAGCTGGGCCCCAAGGGGGGGTGGATTGTAAGACCCGATCTTGGAAGCAAGAATGGTGAGCAAGACCAGTGAGCTTGGAAAGGTAAGATCGGTGAACGATCCCACATCGCTCGGAGAAGGAAATGTGAAGTACCTTATATGTCTCGGCACGTATCTATCTAACACAAGGCCTTTTGGGAGCTCAGTGGCTTTGGGGGGGGATTGAAACCCCAAAATGAAGCGAGTTGAGACTGGTGCAATCCCATGATGGGTGATCTACTGGGAAGTTGCACGTGAGCTCCCGAAAACAAAACCGTGAGGGCTGGGCCCAAAGCGGACAATAGTGTTAGATGGGCTGGGTCGTGACACTTGAATTCTCATTTCATAAATTGAACTGGGACTCAATCCCGATTTCACAATCAACAGGGCCTCTAGCCCGATATCACGAATAACTGGGCCCTAAGCCCGAAACCATAAATCAACGGGGCCTTAAGCCTGATTTCACAACCAACGGGGTCTTAAGCCCGATACCACAGTCGAAGGGACCTCAAGCCCGATATTACAACCAAATGGGCTTCAAGCCCAGATTCATAAACCAACGGGGCCCTCGGGCCGATCGTATATCTCAAATGGACCCTCGGTCCGATTCATCGTCAAATCAAATGGACTCCAAGTCCGAGATTTCGTAAATCAAATGGGTCTCGTGCCCGAGTTCATATTTCCAAATTCAAAACCAATTCATTAAACCCTCATTGAAAACCTAGCACGTATAAGCATCGTAGAAAACCGTAAATCTTGAAATACGTGCAAATACGTAAATCCTAGGCTACCACTGTCAAGACCCACCCCGGTTTCATCCCAAAAATCGAGGTAAATCCTGCTCCCGTCTGACACCCCGACACAACACAGTCAGACGCAGGAGAAACTATAACAAATATCCCGAAGTCAAAAGTTTACAGAGCATAGTACCCAATTACATAGAAAAGAAAACCGATAAACTAAATACACGCGGAAAAATTTAAAGCACTCCGGGATCCCTCACGTGACTTCTATGCCTCAGACGCTGCCTCGACGCCGAAACCCCGCTCTTGCTCCACGATCTGGAGGGCAATTTAAAACAGAAGATGTGAGTGGACCATAAATAAAAGAAAAGTTTCCAAAATCATTTTATAAGTAAACCGGGTTTTAGCCCTCCGTTTTGAAACCACATGCATAACCCAGTTATTAAAACAGTTATAAATCAATCACCATAAAACATCATAAGAAACAGAAACACTATAAAACAGTTATAGAAAACATAGCAGAAACATCATAGAGCCGTAACATAAACCGTGAATATCAAACCATTCTTTTCCGATCAAACCTGCTGGACCTATCCAAGTCTTTAAACTCCCGAGTCTTCAAACTCAATCCAGGCCTCAATAATATCTGAGTCTTTAAACTCCCGAGTCTTTAAACTCAATCCAGGCCTACGGGGGAAATATCAATATATCCAAGTCTTTAAACTCCCGAGTCTTTAAACTCAATCCGGGTCTTTAAACCCAATCCGGGCCCGTCCCCCGTCAAATCAATATCCGGGTCTTTAAACCCAATAACCAGATCCAGCAAATCCAATCAAAACCATTTGAAAACCATTTCTAAATCCACATCCAAACCCGAATCCGAAATCACTGGTCTGATGCCCTTCCGGCATCCAGAACCGTCATTTCGAACCCAAATCCGGAAATCCACTTTCCAACTTTAAAACCAAATCTCGATTCTCGAAATTTGTTTTCAAAATCGAAAACCTCAATGTTTCAAATCCCGTTATCATCATTGAAAACCAGTTATCATTTGGAAACCCCAAAACCATAGCTTTATTTTCAGAAATCAACATTTCTCGTAAAACGTTCCAATTACTTTACTTTCTCGAAAACCATGCAATTATATAAAACCACACCCTAAATCCAACATGTAAGCACATATATACAACAAGTATAAAAAAGAAGTTATGCATGTTCAAGTTTAAGGAAAGGGTCCACTCACTGTACCGAGCCCTCAACCGCGTCCCGAACGTCTCGTACGTCACTCAGCTTCCTCGGGAACTCCCGACCCTGTCAATAATCGCCAAATTACGTTACTGACATGTCTACGAAGGTCCACCTAATTTGCCCCGAAAATCCCCGGGTCCTAGTCGTAACGAACCGAAACCCTAAACCTTCAACCTCGCGGAACTAACCTCAAACAACGTCCGATTAACCCGAAACCAACGCTAAAAGACTCGTCACAACACCTAGACCAAAAACTATGTTGACAACTTCCTCAACCGCCGCCACACGCGCCCCCACGCGCTGCCCAAAGTGGCTGCGCGTGGCCTCACGCGCCTGCTACAGTGCTTCGTATTCCTCGCGTCGACCCGGTTCAGCACAGTATCCTGCAATCGAACCGGCGTCAGCGGTTCTCCGCCGTATCTGCACCTAAACGGCTCCTCTCTTCACTAACAGCTTCGTCTAGTCCTAGGCTACTCCTCCCCTTCACTCTAACACCTCGACTCAGCCTACAACTCGTCGACTCAAGCTCGTACAAAACCCGTACCAGTCCCCTGTTTCACAATCCAGCAAACCCGGTCACCCCCCATCACGGTGACTGTCTTAAACTCTTCCTAAGACCTTCCTAAGAGTCACCCAACACACAAAAACCCTCGACTCATACTAAAAACCCATGACTTTCAATCTAAACATCGACGGCAAAACAGAGCACATCAGTACTCCCGTCGTGCTAACCTCCGCTGTGCACCCCTCCGTCACGGCAGCACAACCAGAAGACTCCTAGGACAGTCCTAAACTCCCTAGACCTCACAGAACCCCTCGATTCTATCCCTAAAGCCACGACTTAGCTTCTGAAACCAAACGACAAAACAGAGCAAAGAAACGGGGATGAGGAATTACCTGTCCTCCTGTCGCCGTCGTGAGCTCAGCCGTGAGGCAGTAGCTCCTCCTGTCCTCCTCCGTCCTCTGAGCACCTCCGCTGGCCTCGAGTGATCGATCACGGTTGCACCACCACCCAACTTCTCTGTTTTCCTCCCTGCTTTCCTTACTATTTTCCCGTGGCTCACCTTGCACACACACACACAGTCACCACACCGCCAAACTTCCTCACTACCTCCCTCTCACTCTCTGGTCACTCTTCACTCACCAGAACACATCAACATTCACCATCGTCCTTCAATTTTCTCTCTATTCCTCGTCCTCTGTTTCTGTTCTTCGAACACACACACACACGACATACACGACACACTCAGCCCCAAATAATTGGACCATGCGTCCCAGAACCCCTACACGTGTCACCAATCCCTCAACTCCCTCACATCTGTTTCAATCTCAGCCCTCCATCTGTCCTTCTCTGCTGCACAAATCCCCATGTGCAAAGACCAAAATACCCTTCCTTTTAAATCAAATTTACGGTTTTGCCAATACCTTTCTAGACCCGTAACTCCCACATCGTACGTCCGATAAATACGTGCCGCCCGTCATCGAACTCAGGACGACGAGATCTATCTAATGGTCTTAGGTCAACTTACCAAAACTCGTTCGTAGAAAAAGTCAACTTTTCCCCCTATTTTACCCAAATTACGAAAGTGCCCTCAACCTTCCGAACATCATAACTTCCTCCTCGGATGTCGGAATCGGGCATGCCACCTGCATATGGATTCGTGACGTCCTAACCTACGTCACAGTCATCAGTCAAAGGCCATTTGACCGTCCGAACTAATAGTCAACTATTTACCCGAACCAGGGGCAAAATCGTCATTCTACCTTAACGACTCTAGCGTCACCCGCTAACCACCGTTTAAGCTCACTAATCCTTCATTACTTACCGTCTTAACTCTAATTTCCAGGACGGGTTGTTACAACCACAAAAAAAAGCACTTATGGCATCACAAAAAATCTATTAAAACAATTATAAAACATTTATGCATGCATCGAATTCATAAAACAAGTCCATTCACAGACCGTCCGAAGCCGCGCCTCGATATACGTGCCATATGCCTCTCCCGGGCCAATCGTCTCCTCCATGATTCCCGAACCTATCCAAATTAATTTAGAGGGTTACTAACTACTTATATAATCCCTCAATAAAGCCTTGTAATTTTTCGGAATTTCTAACTATTTTTAAATGCGAACCTAAACCTTCGGACATCCCGAACTATATCGAGACGATGTCCGATTGACACAAAACCAGTCCCAAAATGTTTGTTACATCAAATAGATGATTTGACATGTTAGAACCAACCTCAAAGGAGGGCTCACGCGCCCTCACGCGCCCCAAGAAGGTCATGCGCGTGGGCCTGACGCGCCAGAACACTGTATATCTTCTTCTTGCGATCGAATCGGGTCCGACCGGTTCATTGGTTCGCCTGGACCGGCGTGACCGGTCTAGCCTGGTTTCTCACCCAACTTTCGTCTAATCTTCTCCTTTTCGATCCTAAACTTCCTAATTGAATCCTAGGAACCTAAATATATGAACCAAAACCCTTAAAACCTCCTAAAACCCACGGGTTCAACCTCCACTCCACGGTTCAGTTTTCCAAAAATGTCCCAGAGCTGCACAGTCGTGAGCCACACTTCAAAATCATCTTAACACGTCCCAAGCAACCTAACAAACCCAATAAAAACACCTAAAACCGTCCTAAATACTCAAATCGAATTCTTGATTCCAAGAACACAAACCGAGCGTACTTCCTCTCTCCACCGTGCACGGCAGCCCAGCTGCCTCCTACCACCGTCCTTAGCTTTATCAGCCTCCTCTCACTCTCTTGGGTCCTCAGACATGATAATATGGGGTAAGGGTTTGGATTGGGGTTGGATGTTGATCGAGTTGGGTTGGAAATAGGGAAATGGTCTAACACGGTTCAGGAGGGATATGCATGAGTATGTTTGAGTGTGCAATGGGCCAGTGACAAATATCTGGGCCCCACTTAGGACAAAAGTCAATCCGTCTCGAACTTGTGCAATAGTACATTCGAACTTCCGTGAACCGTAATTTCTCCGTCGAACGTCCGAATTCGACGTCCCGCCTTTCAACGGATTCATATCATCATGATCTATTTAACGGTCATTGGCCCTCGACCATCAGACCTCCCGGGTCAACAGTCAACTATTTGCTCCTATTCAACCAAATTTCCAAAATGCCCCCGAACTTCCGAAAATCATAACTTCTTCCTCGAACGTCGATATCGAGCGTACCACCTGTCTATGAACTCGTGACGTCCCAAACTACGTCACAGTCATCGGCCAAAGTCCATTTGACATCCTGAATGTAAAGTCAAAGATTCGCCTATTCTAGGGGCAAAATCGTCATTTCGCCCTGCTCGTCTGTTAATTCTCGTCTAATCCCCGATTAGTCTAGCTAATCCATCATTAATTCTTAATTAATCCCGATAATTCGGGATGGGTCGTTACACGTAGATGCCATAAATTGGATTGATGAGAGATTTGATAGATGCCATAAGGTGGCGAATGATTTTGTGGAATCGGAGACATGTAATAAAGACCACCATGTTGTTTACCCAAGCCAATTGTCTCTCCCGTAGCCAAGTCCTTCAAGGCACAAAAGGAAGGAAACAAAAGAACACAACAATTGAGGGAATTAGTAACTTTGATGGCTCACATGAGATTTAGATGGAGAGAGGGTACAGAGAGGGTACACATAAACCATTGTCTAATGTGATATCTTAATTGAATGGAATGGTGATAGTGGACGTAATGCGGGCTGAAGAGCCTATGGGTAAAGTCACAGAATGTAAGGATGAGGCTGTAGTTTTAGTTAACATAGTAGGATAAAAAATTATGTGATCATTGACTTCACTATCCAAAATCCAAGGCTGATTAAATGCAGAATTAATATAGGTATTATAACTAAATTGAGACAAACCTATAGCGTTTGCTATAATATTATTGTTACCCGAGGTAGGATTGGTATTAATTTATGACATATTGTTGACAAATTGAGGAAGCTGGTCTGGGCAAAGCCCAGACAAAGTAATATGATGAGACATAAAATTTTGGGAGGTTGCTATAGGCCATGCACCAAAAAGTGACCATGAAGATGGGTGAAGATTGCTTGAGTGTGGCGCACCTTTAGGTACAAGTACATGTGGAGTATGCTTGGCACAGAAACCGGCGCGTTCCGCTCTTGCGATGGGCACACATGTGTGGAGGCAGATTGATTTGTTGATGGCTTACTAAGGTGATTGTTGATTGGCTTTATTGTTGAATTGGCATCAAACTTGTCTGAGCCTTGGCATTGCTTGAAATTATTTCTTGCCATAGATCTTGACAAGATGAAGAATGATATTTCTAGTTTGCTGTGATTGAGCAATTGAAGGTTTTTTTTTTGGGTCTTCAAGAATCTGGCTCTGATACCATGTTAAAGAATATGAAGGATATGTTTTGTCTGAATTTCTTTTCTCATTCATGTGATACCAATATATATACAAAATAGATAGAAACCTATTCTAGTAGGTTACAAGGTCAAATATGCTAATTACTAGGAAAGTGAATATTCACAATAATACAAATATATTTTCCTAATACTATACTTTCCTAATAAAAATGTCCTAAGTTGATGTGGATATGACATATCTCCAACTGAATGAACCCACTGTTTGCTCCTAACCCATATCCATGGTGGATATGATAGCCATGTAAGGTTCAATCCGTAAGCGTAGTTGTGGGAGTGCTTATGTATTAATGCTTCTCAAGTTTTGGAAACCCAAACCTTGAGAGCAAAACTATAATTCATAGGTGGCCAACCTAATAGTCTTAATATTTAGAGGTATTGTTTTCAAATTTGTGAATGGGGTAATTTTGAAACTTTATTTGTGAATGGGGTAGTTTTGAAACTTTGTCCTTGGTTGTCAAATGTTGAGTTCCCTTTTGAGTGTCGTGTCCTTGCGTGTTAAAATAATTAAAGATAGGATCTAAGTAATTTGTATGTTATGAAGGTTGACATAGATGATAGATGGGGTTGTGTAAGATGATTGGAATTGAGCAAGCTAATGTTAATTACCAGCAATTCAATTGCGCCAAAGAGTAGAATAGTATTGAGGCGATTCATATAGGCATCAGAGATGAATCCTCCAAGTATTGTGAGCAAGAATGTGGTACCCAAGTAGTTCGTTGTGGTGGTTGCAAAGTCACCCAGGTTGAAGTGAATTATGAACATCAAGTACAAAACCAGACTTGCCATGTTCGCCACAAACCCTATGTGGTCCAAAAAGCATCATTGCTGTAAACAAAAACAAAACCATTATTCCTAAGTCAACTCAAACGAACGGACACGAAAGTAGCATGCATTTGCATTCTACAATATCAATTCATCAGACACTTACCAAAGATAAAATATTTTGCCTTGAATCCGCCGTGTTTTTTCTTCATGGGTTCATAGGCTAAGTTTTTCGTGCCATTTTCATTGTCCAACCCCTGCAAAATCGATCATAAATTAAGAAAACAAAAACCAACAGATCGATTAAGATGAGAAAATTTTGTGGTTCGAAATACGAACAAGCCTGGATGTTTCATGTCTGTGTACCATGGCTGTAGCAAAGATGACTTGTGGGAGGAGTGGGCTAGCTAGAGCCTAAATCCTAAAGCCTAGAGCCTAGAGCCTAGAGCCTAGAGTCCAGAGTCTAGAGGACCGGAAGGATGGACCTAATCTCCGATTGAGGTGCTGCTTGCCTTCTACCATAAAGTGCTTCTAGTGAGTTTCGAACTTCTCCTAAAACGAAACATTTCAAAAGAAGAAAAAAATATGTAACATATTTTTTTGGTTAATTCTCCTATTATCAATGTATGAAATAAAAAAATTACATTTTAAAAATTAGAAATTAACATGTAACAGATACCATTTGATAATCTAGCACTACTGAATTAGTGGTATCTTCTGCACTTTATAAAAGGGAAGTTTCTTTTTCATCTTATCTTTGTATTTAAAGAACAATAATACTAGAGGTATCACCAAAAATCCCACATTTTGCATCCCACCACAGATGATATCTGATGTGACATTCCATGTCATCATCTTTAATTTTCAATCTAAAAATAATAATAATAACAATATAAAGATTAAAACAAATTGAATTAAAATAAAAAATCATAAACCTAAATTCAATTGATCTCTCGCCTCTGCCTCTCAGCAATCCATCATCACCCTCCATCTCTATCGTACGCTGCCATTTAAGCCACCCTTATCTGCTGTATTCAATCAACATCATTGAGGCCACCATTATCCACTATGTTCAATCAACATCATTGAAGCTACCATAATATTTATATGTTCTATGTTATTATTATTATTATTATTATTATTATTTGAGATGGAAAATTGAAGATGATGACATGGAATGCCACATCAGATGCCACATGTGGTGGGATGCAAAATGTTGGATTTTAGGTGGTACCTTTAACATTATTTTTTAAAGAATATTTAATTACCAACATGTTATTTTTATTTAACGAAAAAACTGGAAACGTGAGGATAGATGAAGAAATTGGATTTTTATGATTTTTTAAGAGAGGGATTGCTGAGTAAAAGTTTAGAGGAAAACCCATTACTTAATGTTTAAAGGTGGTGTGAAGATCCCCACTCACTCGATATAGGAAGCAATGGGTGTGATGTTCTCAAAATATTCAGCAAGGATTTTTGGAGAGGGTCGGCTGGATTATGTGGGGTTTTCAATCGGATTTTGTGTGGGTTTAGGGTGAATTTCATGGAGAGGGTTTTGACTAGGATTTCTTGGAGTTTTGGCTGGGATTTCTTGAAGTTTCGGCTGGGATTGTTGCGGGTTTTGACAAAATTTCGTGTGAATTTCGACCGAGTGTTGATGAATTTTCGGCTAGGATTTTTGTGAGTTTTTGGCTGGATTTGTAGTGGGTTCAGGAAGATTTTTTTTTTGAAGAAGCAGCGTGGCACGACCCACCCCCAATCCCCCGGGATTAAGGGCTAAGTCATGCTCTCGTCTAACTTACGCGTGACACGAAGGCTAAGCCGACGTCCAACCTCCATGTAACACGTAAGCCTGACTAGGGATTTCCAAACGAACCGTCTAAAACTTCCGGACTTCCCAGAGCGCGCAGATTCTACTGTGGATCGCGTGTGTGATGTCTCCGTCTCTCTCTACCAACAGCCCACATCGCGACAACCTGGAGGGTATTGAAAACATAAAAAAACTATGAGTGGACAAAATAAATAATAAAATATGAAAACAGGTTATAAAAAATACATTTACCCTCCACGGAAAAACCAATGCATGCATATGAAAACCTTGTCATAAAACCATTTCATATCCAAGATAAGAAACCATCAATGAAAACCGGATTCATTCGTTTTCCTCAAATCCATAACTCAAATTCAAGGTCTCAGCCCAAAATCATAAATCCTCATCAAAGTAGCCACAAAATCCACAAAATCCAAATCATCTGGGCCACAGCCCAAAACATCTGAAAACCAGTGAAAAACATCAATCAATCAAGTTGCTGGATCTCAAGTGCGCCCGAGTCTTTAAACTCAAAACACATGCGCAGAATCAGGCCTTCTAGGGATATCAAAGAGTCTTTAAACTAAAAACATATCAATCCAAGGCCCTCCCCCGTTAATCAACCGATTCTTTAAACTCTAAACTAGGTCCAGTCATTTTCTAGGTCTTTAAACCCAAAACCAGTTTTCAACGGGTCTTTAAACCCAAAACCAAGTAAAAACCATAGAAAATCCATATCCGAATTCGCAATAATGATTCTATAAGTTAGCATTCGGAGCCATCATCCCGAACCCAATTCCAAAATTTCACTTCTAAGTTCCAAAACTGAATCCGAATCATTTTTTCGAAATTCAATTCCAAAACCGAAATCACTTTTCTGAAATCACTTTTATGAACAGGGCTTCAAGCCCGAAATCACTTTTCCAAAATCCATCGGAAATCATTGAAATCAAATCATATGTCAAATCCCAAAATTAAATCATCAAAACCATGATCAAATCACAATATAAATCAGAAACTCGTAAAACGTGCAAATACGTCATTATCTCGAAATAAGTGCCAAAATTGTATATAATCAATATAAAATCACAACATAGAAATCATGTATAGAAAATATATAAAAACATATATGCATGCATCATAAGTTAGGAAGCAAAGTCCACTCACAGACCATTCGCATAGCAGCCTCGATACACGTGCACTTACGCCATTCCCGGCCAATCCATTATCACCAGCTTTCTCGAACCTATCCAAATCCCATAATAAGGTCACTAACTACTTCATTAAGCTTATACTAAAGCCTCGTAATTTTTCCGAATTTTTAACTGTTTTAATCGAGCCCTAAAACCTTCGGACATTCCGAAACATATCGAGACGATGTCCGATCAACTCGAAACCAGTGCCAAAATGTTTGTTACATTGAATACTTTAAAATTGGTGTTGGAACCTTCCCCAAAAGGGGCCCCATGCGCCCTCACGCGCTGCCCAAAGGGGCTGCGCGTGGGAGCCACGCGCCGAGCTACAGTGTCGTCGTCTTCCTTGGGCAAACCCGGTCCAACCAATTCAGTGGCTCAGCCGGTTCAGTTGAACCGGTGCTCATGGTTTCCATCTAATTTCAGTCCAAATTCGATCCTATTGTTACCATTAGATTCATCTCACTGTTTCCTATCTATCCTCCTAATCAAACAACTAAATTAAGGCCAGAATTATACCTCCTGATGCGAAGAACAGAGAGCCAGTGTTTTCTTGATCCCGACTATCCCAAGGTTCGGTTTTAGGCTCTAGAGGTCCCTACCACTCGCCAAAACATGTTCCAGTTACTAGAATTACTCAATAACTACTCAATTCGAACTTGCCATTTTCGAATGTAAAAATAAAAGGCCATGGAAACTCACCTATCGTCCACCTTAAGCCTCTAAACCAGGCTTATTCGACCCCCTGGACCTCAACAACATCCTCTCATCAACTAAATCGATCAAAACCTTATAAGAACATGATTACCATTTTCAATTGAAAAATAGGACGTCTCGGGTTCACAGGGTCCTTACCTCGACCCGCCGCCATGGGCTCCACCGTGGTCTCCATTCTCATCCAGACATCCTTCTCTTCATCTTTCCTTTACAAAGCAAGGGTCAAGGAGGTGGTTTGATAGTAGGTCTAGTCTGAACTCCCCAAAGTCCCCTGTTTTGGTCTTCACGGTTCGAGGCCACCGTCCATGATGGCCCTTGTGGCACCACCACCACAATCCCCTCATCAATCTCCCTCAGTTCTCCTCTCAGGTTACACACAAGGAATGGAGATAAAGAAGGTTGTAGGAATGGTTTCTCACGGTCATACTCTGTTTCCTCAGTTTGAACCAACCCGTGCAAGCCAAAGTTCCCAATTGTTTTAAACCAAATTAAGTCGGCTAAAAAGGTTCCACAGACCTCTAGAGGTGGGACACATGTTCCAATCTCAATCAACCACCATTCCAAGGCAGCCAAGTGTCCACCTATTACTGGGCACAGATCCCTAGGCAGCAAAAGACCAAAATGCCCTTTTATGGTAAATTACCATTTTGCCCCTCGCATGTTTAGACCAAAATCTAAGCCGTCCAAAATCCAATGATCACGTGCCACCTGTCGTTGTACTCAGGGGATCGAGACCTACCTAACGGTCCTCGAATTACGTGAAAATAACTTCTTATAAAAAGTCAACCATTTACCTTTTCTTAACCAAATTACCAAAGTACCCTCAAACTTTCGAACGTCATAACTTCGTCCTTGAATGTCGGAATCGGATGTGCCACCTATCTATAATCTCGTGACATCTCAATCTACGTCACAGTCATCGCCCAGAGTCCATTTGATAGCCCGAACAAAAATTCAACCATTCGCCCATTTTCAAGGGTAAAATCGTCATTTTGCACCGTCCGTCTGAAAAGCACCCAACTAATCACGGATTAACTTTACTAATCTGTCATTAATCACTAATCTAATCCCGATTTCCAGGACGGGTCGTTACACATCGGCTGATGTTTTTGTGTTTTGATTTGAAGAAGCAGCGACTGGGTTTATTATATGTATATATGAAGAGAGTAAAAGGCAGCAAGCCTTACAGTTGTCAGGTGGGTTCAAGGTAACTCAATTATATATATTATATATATATACATATATTGGAGAAGCAAAGGCAGCTTGTACTTATGTGTGTATTGGAAAAGTAGAAAGGCTGGAGAGTAGAGAGTTGTTGTTGGTTTGGCTACCCAAAGCTACAGATGAGTTTGGTTGTCTTATTCAAATGAGTGGGTTTATTGTCAAAACGCCAAAAAGCCAAAAAGCCAAAAGTTTGTGTGTGGCTGGGTTTTGAATATTTGATACATACATGCATGTATGTCCAAAAAAGAAAAACATTTTCCATGATGCCCAAAACATTTAAATATGTGATATATATATATATATCATATATCATGTATTTTATATATATACATATAAATTTATATATATAAGGAATATATGGGTAATGGCTTTCTACCATTTCAAGCCTAAACTATGGCCTTGGGGGAGCCAAAGATTTGAGAAGCAAAGTAATGGTCACGTTGTCAATTGAATTAGATTGACCTTGGTGGCCAAATTCTCGACTATGTCGCATGACTGGCCTTAGTCACAAATTCTTGGCCGGGTCGTATAGTCGACCTTGATAATTAATTTCTTACATGGTCGCATGGTCGATCTTGGTAATCCAATTCTTGGTCAGGTCGTATGGCTTTTATAAAGCCAAAAATATTCAGGCAATCATGGTTGAACCTCACCCTTGTGTTATATTATTGATATGCTTGATTTATGATTGAACGAGTGTGTGTTGTAAACTAAACGAGTGTGGCTCATTTGTGGGTTGCAAACTAAATGAGTGTGGCTCATTTTAATAGTCTTTAGACCAAGAAGTAAAGTAGCGGCCACTAATGGCCTAAATATAATTTTTGACCCAACCCAAACTTGAAAGAAAAAGATGGATGTTAGCCGAGTTCTCATCAACCCACACCTGGCCTTGATTTTCAAACGGTCGATATAATAAATAAATCAAGCCAAGGTTATGTCAAACTAGAATCTCCCCAAAAGAGAAGGTTTTGATCGAATCTCAATCAATCATTTTGGTATCAATCCGATATTAAATTAAGTCAGCTTAACGAGGCAAGTTTTTTCCAATCCGATTTGGAAAGATTTTGGGTGGCTTGACTTAGAAAGATTTTGGGCTCCTCGACATGGAAAAAATTTGGGTGGCTCAACAAGGAAGGTTTGTTATATCTACGTATGAAGAGAGTAAAAGGCAGCAAGCCTTTCAGTTTTCAGGTGGGTTCAAGGCAACTTAATTTTATATATATGCATATATTGGAAAAGCAAAAGCATCTTGTACTTATGTGTGTACTGGAAAAGTAAAAAGGTTGGAAAGCAGAGGGTTGCTATTGGTTTGTCTACCCAAAGCTACATATGGGTTTGATTGTCTTATTCAAATTAGTGGTTTTATTGTGAAAACGTCAAAATGTCAAAATGCCAAAGGTTTGTGTGTAGCTGGGTTTAGTATCCTTGATACATATATGAATGTATGTCCGAAAAAGCCAAACCTTTTCCATGATGCCCAAAGCGTTTAAACATGTAATATATATATATATATATATATATATCTTATATTATGTTTTACATATATATATATATATATATACGTATAAATTTATATATATAAGAATTATACGCGTAATGACTTTCTAAAAATTCAAGCCTAAACTATGGGCTTGAGGGAGCCATAGATTATGAGAAACAGAGTAATAGTCACATTGTCAATTGAATTAGATTGGCCTTGGTTGTAACGACCCGTCCCAAATTTTGGGATTAGATTAAGACTTAATGACGAATTAGCGAGGCTAATCGGGAATTAGCCGAGGATTAACGGACGTTCAGGGAAAAATTATGATTTTCCCCTGAACGAGGGCAAAATGTTGACTTTTTACACGGGAGGTCCGATGACTGAGACCATTATGTAGATCGGGTTGATACGAATCCGTAGACAGGTGGCACTGCGAAATCGGAGGCAGGGATTATATGTAACGATCCATTCCAGAAATCGGGATTAGCTTAGTGATTAATGACGGATTAGTGAAGTTAATCGATGATTAGTTGGATGCTTTCGTACGGACGGTGCGAAATGACGATTTTGCCCTTGGATTGGGTAAATATGTTGACTTTTCGTTCCGGCGGTCAAATGGACTTTGATCGATGGCACGAGTGCATAGACAGGTGGCACGTCCGATTCCGACATTTGAGGGAAAAGTTATGACGTTTAGAAGTTTAAGGGAATTTTGGTAATTTGATTGAATAGGGGCAAAACGTTGACTTTTTGGATGACAAGGAATTTTCACGTATTTCGAGGATCGTTAGATAAGTCTCGATGCCCTGAGTGCAACGACAGGTGGCATGTAGTCATTGGAGTTCAGATGACAGAGTTATGGGTCTATGAACATGAGGGGCAAAATGGTAAATTGTTATGACAGGGGCATTTTGGTCATTTCTACATTGGGGTCTATGCCCAGTGAGAAGTGGACACTTGGCTGTTGTTGGAAATGGTCCCCACAGAAACTTTGACGTGTGGCCCTATCTGGATGTTTGTGGAACTCTCTCTGCCGCCTCATACATGAGTTTAAACGGGTTGTTATGGTGTTAGACGGTGTAGAAGGAAATAGAGACAAATTGAGTGAGATTGTAAACCAATTTCTCATCCCTATTCAAGGATGTGTGAGTAAGAAATAGAGATGAGGCAATGACAAATCTTCTGGCGGCCACAGTGGTGCACGACGGCGGCGGTAGGAAGGTCTTCCTGTGAACTGTCCTGTTTACAGTCGAAACCAAGAGGCTATATTTGAGGAATCTGAATGGAATTGAATGCTTGGACAATGTTCTGGAGTTCAGACGAGTCGATCAAGCTCGAGAAGGGGGCCTGCCGTGAGCGGTTGTAACGACCAGTCCCGAATGAGCAGGATTAATAAAGAATTAATGACGGATTAGCGAGACTAATTGGGGATTAGACGAGGATTAGTGGACGTTCAAGGTAAAATGACGATTTTGCCCTTGGAATGGGCAAATCGTTGACCTTTCGTTCAGGCGGTCAAATGGACTTTGGCCGATGACTGTGACGTAGTTCGTGACATCACGAGTTCATAGACAGGTGGCACACCCGATTCCGACATTCGAGGGGGAGGTTATGATGTTTGGAAGTTCGGGGGCGATTTGGTAATTTGGGCCAAAGACCGTTACGTAGATCGGGACGATATGAATCCATAGACAGGTGGCACATCGAATTCGGACGTTTGACGAAGAAGTTACGGTTCACGGAAGTTATGAAGTACTATTCATAATAACACGTTTTTTGAGGCAAGTGGAATTAGGTGGGGACCACGGATTTGTCAGTGGACCAATGGATGAGTTACAAGTGTCACCCATCCACTGGCCAACCTTATTCATTCATGCATCTCATGTCAGGACCCGACCCTCTTCTGTCAGGTCCCGATTCATCTAGCACGATATTGTCCGCTTTGGGCCTCCTTGCCCTTGCCCTCACGGTTTTGTTTTTGGGAGCTCACGGTGCAACTTTCCAGGGGGTCACCCATCTAGAATTGCACCAGCCTCAACTCGCTTAACTTTGGGGTTCCAATCCCCCCCAAAGCCACTGAGCTCCCAAAAGGCCTCATGCTAGATAGGTGTGTGCCTACACCTTTAAGGCACACCACCATTCTTTTCCCAGACCATTCCCCCCTCGCAGGAATGTGGGATTGTTCACCGTTCCCTCCAGGACACGGGTTTTACAATCCACCCCCCCTTAGGGCCCAGCGTCCTCGCTGGTACACTTCCCGGTTGGGGTCTGGCTCTGATACCAAATTTTCAGGACCCGACCCTCTTCTGTCAGGTCCCGATTCATCTAGCACGATATTGTCCGCTTTGGGCCTCCTTGCCCTTGCCCTCACGGTTTTGTTTTCGGGAGCTCACGGTGCAATTTCCCAGGGGGTCACATATCTAGAATTGCACCAGCCTCAACTCGATAACTTTGGGGTTCCAATCCCCCCCAAAGCCACTGAGCTCCCAAAAGGCCTCATGCTAGATAGGTGTGTGCCTACACCTTTAAGGCACACCACCATTCTTTTCCCAGACCATTCCCCCCTCGTAGGAATGTGGGATTGTTCACCGTTCCCTCCAGGACACGGGTTTTACATCTCACCTTCCTTCATCGATCATTTTTCTCCCTTTTTTCTAAACAACCTGATCCCACCGTCCCCTTAAAACAATCCAACCCTTTCCTTGATCATGCTTGAAAGACCATAGAGGAAGTTGAAGACCATGGATGATGGTGGCCAGCCAAGGGCACGCTGCCGTGGACGGAGGGGCCATGAAACCCGAGAGGTACTGGGTTGCCCATTTTCCCATTTTTAATTTGGTTTTTCCATTATGGTTGCTTGTGGGTGATTAGGAAATGTTCAATAGGTTTCTTAGGGAGTTTAAAGATGGTTTCTATGGTGGTTGGATGGCTGTGGAAGCCATGGGCGGAAAATGAAAAAGAAGGTCGTGAGGCCCTTTGATTATAGTTAGGATTTAGGAGTTTTTAGTTAGTTTTGATGATTGGAATGGATAGGAAATGAGAAAATAGGAATTATAGGATTGAAAACGGACCAAAATGAGGGGTTTAGAGGGCCAAACCGGTCACGCCTTTCCAGGAAAACGAGAGGACCAAACCGACCGGTCTGAACCAGGCTGGAGCTTAGGGACGATGAACAGTACCTTGGCGCGTGAGGCCCATGCGCAGGGCCTGTCTTGGGCGCGTGTCCAACATGTTATTTCATCTATTCGATGTAACATCATTTTGGGACTGGTTTCGTGTCAATCGGACATCGTTTCGATATAGTTTGGGTTGTCTGAAGGTTTAAGTTTGAATTTAAAAATAGTTAGAAAATCGGGAAAATTATGGGACTTCAATGAGAGGTTAATGAGGCTATTAGTAACCTTCTATTACGATTTGGACAGGTTTGGGAATCCCGGAGGTGACGATTGGCCCGGGAGACGCTTATGGCACGTGTATCGAGGCGCGGCTTCGGACGGTCTGTGAGTGGACCCTTTTTTCAAAATTCGATGCATGCATAAATGTTTTATAATTGTTTTAGAATATATTTTGTGATGCCATGAGTGCATGTGTTTGTGGTAGCCTAGGATTTACGTATTTGCACGTATTTCGAGATTTCTGGATTTATACGATGCTTATACGTGCTAGGTTTTCAATGAGGGTTTAATGAATTAGTTTTGGATTTGGAAATATGAAATCGGGCATGAGACCCATTTTATTTACGAACTCTCGGACTTGGAGTCCATTTGATTTGACGAGAAATCAGATCGAGGGTCCATTTGCGTTATACGATCGGACCGAGGGTCCCGTTGGTTTACGAATCCGAGCTTAAGGTCCGTTTAGTTGTAATCTCAGGCTTGAGGCCCCTTTGATCATAGTATCGGGCTTAAAGCTCCGTTAGTTGTGAAATCGGGCTTAAGGCCCCGTTGCTTTACAGTTCGAGCGTGAGGCCCAGTAAGTCGTGGTATCGGGCTTGAGGCCCTATTGATGGTAACATCGGGCTTGAGTCCCAGTTCAGTTTGTTAAATGAGAATTCGGGCATGAGACCCTATTGAATTGAGGGATCCCATTCCAGGAGTGGTGGTTACTTATGTTGTGGTCCTGGACTAGATTCCTGAGCGATGTGTGGACTAGATCCAGAGAGAGAGCTCGGACTAGATCCAGAGATTGAGCCTCCCAGATGGAGATTCCTGGGAGAAGACTCGGAGTGAGACCCCGAGTAGTGTGCACACTAGCATAGATATGATATCTTGACATTTATCGGGGAAGTGTTCCCTAGGGGTTGTGTGCCCCGAGTTGGCATCTTCTCAGAAGTGCCGCGGATGGGTTATATGTATTTTGATACGTATGTAGTTTACAGAAAGAGATTCGAGGGCGGAGACCCTATGTTCCATGGTTTAGAAAGTGATTTGGGGTGAGACCCCGTATTCAATGTTTGAGAATGGTTTTGGGGCTGAGTCCCACGGGTGTTTGATTTGGACTGAGTTCCCATGTTTTGATTAATGGTTCTTTTATGATTTCGGGTCGGGGACCCAAATGTATTTTATGGGTTATGACAGTTTATGGGAACCAGGCATGAACCCTTGAAAGGTTTTGAGAATATGTTTGACAAATGATTTTATGAACATTTGGTAAATGGTTTTTGAATGCATGCATATGCTTTTAGAGAAGGGCATAAATGTCTTTGTATGAAAATGTTTTTAATAAAATATTATTTTTGTCCACTCACATTTTTCGTGTTTTAATGCCCTTCAGGTTGATCGCGGATGGGGGCTGTAGCAGAGACGAGACATCACTCCCCTCCTTCTACGATCCTGACGCACTCTGATAGTCCCGACGAGGGCTAGAGATGAAATTTTCCCTGGTCTGACACTTCGTGTCAGACGGGATCAGTCGTGTCAGACGGGATCAATCGTGTCCCACGTTAATCCCGAGGGATTTGGGACCGGTCCTGCCAAGTTGGTATCAGAGCATGTTTTGCTTGTGGAGTACGCGCAGGTCGAGGATGTGATGTCTCTGAGGTCGTGATAGCCCGTCATCGACCTGATAGTTATGGTATTAGCACGAGGATTTGGTAGAATCCAACCTTAGTTAGACGGTGTTTGTCACGTGATACGGTAGTTTGAGGTTCGATTGGCATTGAAGGCCATGTGTTTCGATATTTGATACCAAGGAGGATCAGTTTACGTGTGAAAATTAACGGATTAGAGCCATGGTATTACCGGTGGATAGGACTATGCTGACTGGTAGACACGGTGTGACGACTTGATAGTCGTAACCGCTCGACGGTTTGGACGTCTCAGATAGAGGAGGTACGGACTAATACCAGTGTGGTCAGAGGTCAGGGTCACTCGGTTTACAATGACCCTGGACGATTACACTCACAACGGTTGGGAATAGAAACGTGTGATTCTCTTTGGCATAGTGATGTTATGTTTCAGTGTGTCGAATCCCTCCAGGATGTCGATTGGCTTAGGATACCGACTGGCAGAGGATGTCGATTAGTAGTGGATGCCCGGAGTAGATGAGGTGTGACGCGGTAGGATGTGTTTGCGCACCTAGCGCGTGTGTAATATTGGAACCGGAGTACTACGAGTATAGGAGTAGAACGACTCTTCGGAGTCGAGAGCGAGGGTTCAGTTAGGATGGTAGGGCTGCAGCGGGCAGCCGAGTTTGTGAGAACCCTAGTAGGTGATTGATTGGACATGTTACCATGAATGTGGTACTTGTGATTGGATCCAGAGGTGGACCGATTAATGGATGTTACGTGTGGAGTGGTTGGTACTGGCGATGACACTACCGTAAGGTTTGAAAGTCTCGATAGCAAAGTGTTTGTGACTTTAGTCTACACGAGGTTGTGACAGGCGCTGCTATCGATAGACGTGATCGAGTCTTATCGAGTTGGATAGACTCAGGTTGCCGTGACGATTGTGACGATAGGATTCGTCAGTCATGACGATGATACGAGGTGCGTGAGTGACTCACAGTACGAGTAGTGATTCTGGATTCGACTCGGTGACAGCTGAGTCCGATTGCAGAATGAAATGTTGACATTAGGTGTTGGCACACTTGCCACGCTCCAGTGAAGGTGGTTGTTATAAGTGGGACAGAGAGAATCCCGAGTGGCTCAATGCAAGGTACGGGAGTACTTGGTATGGAAACCAGTTTCCCCAGTGATGGAGATCAGTTTCCTCAGTGATGGAGACCAGTTTCCTAGTAATGGAGACCAGTTTCCTCAGTGATGGAGACCAGTTCCCCCTGTGACGGAGATAAGTTTCCCCAGTAATGGAGACTAGTTCCCCCAGTGCTGCGAGATTGAGTCGCGAGGGTGTACTCAGAAGTATTGAGGTGAAACGTGAGATACAGGTGAATAGATGACGTATGGGTTGGTTTGTCAGATTTGGTAGTACGCATAGATTTGGCTTCAGATCACGACAGATGTTGCGATCTGTTTAGCCTACCGACCAAGGTCAGTAGATTCCGACCAATTCTGTGCGTCGGAGTTGGATCAGGTGGTTTGAAGGTACGAGTTGTGGCTACCAGAATGTACAAGGTTTAACCTTGAGTAGCGTGAGTTCCACTCAGAATGAGTGTAACTGGGTGTATGGTAATTACGGACACGTGGATGGTGTTCAGTTGAGCTGAGGACTCGAGAGTCCATTGTGGATTGATTTTGGTTGACATTGGTTGACCATACCTCCTGAGTTTAGGACATGGCACTTGTTTGCCTATAGGACGTGAAATGTTCGGGTGTTGAGTGAGCTCAGTAGTTAGGAAATAAGCATGTTTCCAACGTGATTGGAACATCGGAATCAAGAGAAGTTGTGTTTGAGACGTTGAGAAGAGTGCTTGATTCCGCTTTGGAGATAGATATTCTGAGGTCACCGACTGTGACTCGTTGGTAGACAGTGATGAGTGCCGGAGGATGACATAGGATGAACTTGGATGTCATTCTCTTGGTTTCTCCTGGATTTCGTTCCTAGGTGGGATGACGAGGAGTGATTTGACAACTAGGAGTTCAAGAGGGTGTAAGAACCAAACACCTAGGCTGTGGGTCAATTTGTTTGACTTGACGAGTAGTTGGTGATTAGCATCACGGGATGTGACGAGTGAGTGTCCGAGCTGATGGATTGACGTTCGCTTGGTGCGGACGGTAGTATGTGGTTGGACGTTGGCAGAGTGCAGTCTTTGAGTAGGTCGAGTGACACCCCGATGTTAAGGTAATGTGGGTGCACCGGTGTGTGTTGTGCACATTGGACAATGGTATTGACTACGGTCAATCGGTATGACGGGTTGAGAGTGCCCGAGAGTACGAGTAAGTTGTAATTTGGATAGAGTCCTAGATGGACATGAGTGGCGATCGGATTGGGTCCGATAGTGACAGTTTGGAGACTCACCTGAGTCTAGATGACAAGTAGTATCGCTGAGTGATGCGAGATACGTTGCGAGGACTCAAGAACGAGTCGAGATCAGAGTAGCGCAGTGGAACCGAGAGTTGCCGGCTGGTCACGACGGATGTGACCTGTGAGGGTAATGGATGGATAGTTATCCGATGCGTTCAGATAGATGTGGTTGATGGGACTATCAGAATAGTTAGTTTGGGCATAGGTATGAGATGACCTATGAGATGGGATTCATACCATTGTGATGGTAGGATCTGTAGGATGTTGTCTGATTGGATGCTGAGCAGGATGCCATCTTAGCTGTGATGGCCCTTAGTGGGGATGTGTTTTCAGCCTGACAACTGCAGGATGGAATGTGTCAAAGGGGCAGACTGAAAAGCCATTTGGATGTCAGCTTGGTATTACTGACCTGTCAAGGTGAGTGTTAGGTGTGATCGATGAGTGTCGACATGTTGTCTCGAGTGAGACGTACGAGCTGACGAGTAGCTCTCGAGAGTGAGTTGGAGCTTTGGAGGCTCTAGTAACGGTACGTACTGAGGACGATACCGTTGAGTACGGTACGTGTGTTGCACGTGTACTGCAACAATAATATTCTCGTGTGGGTGCAGCGATCCGAGTTGAGGAAAAAGGTTGGATTCCACAGTTTGGTTGTGGAATCGGGTCAATTTGAATTTCGAGGACGAAATTCCTTATGGGGGAAGTTTGTAACGACCCGTCCCGAATTAGCGGGATTAATTAAGAATTAATGACGGATTAGCGAGACTAATCGGGGATTAGACGAGGATTAGTGGACGTTCAAGGCAAAATGACGATTTTGCCCTTGGAATGGGCAAATTGTTGACTTTTCGTTCAGGCGGTCAAATGGACTTTGGCCAATGATTGTGACTTAGTTCGTGACGTCACGAGTTCATAGACAGGTGACACACCCGATTCCGACGTTCGAGGAGGAAGTTATGATGTTCGGAAGTTCGGGGGCAATTTGGTAATTTGGGCCAAAAGTTGACTTTTGACCCGAGAGGTCTGATGGTCGAGGGCCGAAGAAGGTTACGTAGATCGAGATGATGCGAATCCATAGACAGGCGTCACGTCGAATTCGGACGTTCGACGGAGAGGTTACGGTTCACGGAAGTTGTGAAGTACTATTCACAATAGCACATTTTTCGAGGCAAGTGGAATTAGGTGGGGCCCAGGGATTTGTCAAAGGACTAATGGATGAGTGACAAGTGTCACCCATCTACTGGCCAACCTAATTCATTCATGCATCTCACCTTCCTTCATTGATCATTTTTCTCCCTTTTTCCTAAACAACCCGATCTAACCCTCCCCTTAAACCAATCCAACCCTTTCCTTGATCATGCCTGAGAGACCAAAGAGGAAGTTGAAGACCATGGATGATGGTGGCCGGCCAAGGGCGCGCCGCCGCGTACGGTGGGGCCATGAAACCCGAGAGGTACTCGGTTGCCCATCTTCCCATTTTTAATTTGGTTTTTCCATTATGGTTGCTTGTGGGTGATTAGGAAATGTTCAATAGGTTTCTTAGGGAGTTTAAAGAAGGTTTCTATGTTGGTTGGATGGCTGTGGAAGCCTTGGGAGGAAAATGAAAAACAAGGCCGTGAGGCCCTTTGATTATAGTTAGGATTTAGGTGTTTTTAGTTAATTTTGATGATTGGAATGGATAGGAAATGAGAAAACATGAATTATAGGATTGAATTGGATTGAAAACGGACCAAAATGAGGTGTTAGAGGGCCGGACCGGTCACGCCGGTCTAAGAAAACCAGAGGACCGAACCGGCTAGTCTGAACCGGGCTGGAGCTCAGGGATGATGGACAGTACCCTGGCGCGTGAAGCCCACACGCAGGGATTGTCTTGGGCGCATGAGGGCCAGTTTCCAATCCTTTGCGGAAGTGTCCAACATATTATTTTATCTATTCGATGTAATGAACATTTTGGGACTGGTTTCGTGTCAATCGGACATCGTTTCAATATAGTTCGGGTTGTCCGAAGGTTTAGGTTTGAATTTAAAAATAGTTAGAAAATTGGGAAAATTATGGGACTTCAATGATAGGTTAATGAGGATATTAGTAACCTTCTATTACGATTTGGACAGGTTCGGGAATCTCGGAGGCGACGATTGGCCCGGGAGACGCTTATGGCACGCGTATCGAGGCGCGACTTCGGACGGTCTGTGAGTGGACCCTTCTTTCGAAATTCGATGCATGCATAAATGTTTTATAATTGTTTTAGAATATATTTTGTAAAGCCCCGTTAGTTGTGAAATCAGGATTAAGGCCCGTTACTTTACGGTTCGGGCGTGAGGCCCAATTAGTCGTGGTCTCGGGCTTGAGGCCCTGTTGATTGTAACATCGGGCTTGAGTCCCAGTTCAGTTTGTGAAATGAGAATTCGGGCATGAGACCCTATTGAACTAAGGATTTAGGCCAAGGCCTGTGAAATGGATATGAATCGGATTCGAGGAATCCTGTTGAAATGAATCGGGTATGAGACCGAGTTGAGAAATGTTTTGAGAAAGAAATAAAGAGTTTTGAAAACGATATAAACCCTCCATATGATTTATATGGTCTCCTCTAGATGTCGACCTAGAAAGTCACGATCCATAGACCAGAGTGGGTATCCCCATAGGGATCCCATTCTAGGAATGGTGGTTACTTATGTTGAGCCTCCCAGATGGAGATTCCTGGGAGAAGACTAGGAGTGAGACCCCGAGTAGTGTGCACACTAGCATAGATATGATATCGTGAAATTTATCAGGGATGTGTTCCCTAGGGGCTGTGTGCCCCGAGTTGGCATCTTCTCGGAAGTGTCGCAGATGGGTTATACGTATTTCGATACGTATGTGGTTTACGGAAAGAGATTTGAGGGCGGAGACCCTGTGTTCCATGTTTTAGAAAGTGATTTGGGGCGAGACCCCGTATTCAATGTTTGAGAATGGTTTTGGGGCTGAGTCCCACGAGTGTTTGATTTGGGCTGAGTTCCCATGTTTTGATTAATGGTTCTTTTATGATTTCGGGTCGGGGACCCAAATGTATTTTATGGGTCATGAAGGTTTATGGGAACCGGGCATGAACCCTTGAAAGGTGTTGAGAATATGTTTGACAAATGATTTTATGAACATTTGGTAAATGGTTTTTGAATGCATGCATATGCTTTTAGGGAAGGGCATAAATGTCTTTGTATGAATTTTTTTTAATAAAATATTATTCTTGTCTACTCACAGTTTTCGTGTTTTAATGCCTTTCAGGTTGATCGCGGATGCGGGCTGTAGCAGAGATGAGACATCACTCCCCTCCTCCTACGATCCTGACGCACTCTGATAGCCCCGGCTACGGCTAGAGATGGAATTTTACCTGGTCTGACACTTCGTGTCAGACGGGATCAGGCGTGTCCCACATTAATCTCCGGGGATTTGGGACCGGTCCTGACAAGTTTTCTATCAGGACCCAACCCTCCTCGGTCAGACCCGACTCATCTAGCACGATATTGCCCTCACGGTTTTGGTTTTGGGAGTTCACGGTGCAACTTCCCAGGGGGTCACCCATCATGGAATTGCACCAGGCTCAACTCGCTTAACTTTGGGGTTCCAAACCCCCCCCCCCCCCCCCCCCCCCCCCCCAAAGCCACTGAGCTCCCAAAAGGCCTCGTGCTAGATAGGTGTGTGCCTTCACCTTTAAGGTACACCACCATTCCCTTCCTAGTCCATTCCCCCTCACAATAATGTGGGATCGTTCACCGTTCCCTTCAGGACATGGGTCTTACAATCCACCCCCCTTAGGGCCCAGCGTCCTCGCTAGTACACTTCCCGGTCGGGGTCTGGCTCTGATACCATTATGTCAGGACCCGACCCTCCTCGGTCAGGACCCGACTCATCTAGCACGATATTGTCGGCTTTAGGCCTCCTTGCCCTTTCCCTCATGGTTTTGTATTCGGGAGTTCACGGTGCAACTACCCAGGGGGTCACCCATCATGGAATTGCACTAGTCTCAAATCGCTTAACTTTGGGGTTCCAATCCTTCCCAAAGCCACTGAGCTCCCAAAAGGCCTCGTGCTAGATAGGTGTGTGCCTTCACCTTTAAGGCACACCACCATTTCCTTCCCAGACCATTCCCCCTCACAGGAATGTGGGATCGTTCACCGTTCCATCCAGGACACGGGTCTTACAGCGGTGGCCATGAAACCCGTGAAAGGTAAGTTTGAATTCGAAAATGGTAATTGAAGTTGTGCTGCTTGAAAGCCAAATTAAATAATACAGTAAGATTATGGTAAATGTCAGGAACCTATTCTACTTGACAGGGAGGACTGAGGTGCCTGGAGATGTGAGAACAAAGAAAACAAAGTTGAGGGCTTGAAGTTTTATAGAGGAAGTAGCTTCCAGCTCCTCTTGTCCAGTTTTGAGAATATAAATCGTGTACAAATGAAGGGACGAAGCTAATAGAATCAAAAAGGGTTGAAATTGAGGTGGAAATGATAGAAACCGGCCACGCCGGTTCAGGCTAAATATGACCGGTCTGGACCGATTGCTCGAGGTTGAAGATAATGAATAGTGTTGCGCGTGGGAGGCACGCGCAGCCCCTTTGGGCGGCGCGTAAGGGCACGTCGGGCCCCTTTTGGGGAAGTTTTCAACACGACTTTTAAAGTATTTGATATAACTAACATTTTGGGATTGGTTTCGAGTTGATCGGACATCGTCTCGATATGTTTCGGGATGTCTGAAGGTTTTAGTGCTCGTTTAAAAATAGTTAAAAATTCAGGAAAATTACGGGCTTTAGTATAAGATTTGTGATGTAGTTAGTGACCTTATTATGCGATTTGGACGGGTTCGGTAAAGCTAGGGATAGCTGATTAGCCGAGAACGGCATCAATGCGTGCATATCGAGGCAGCGACGTAATGGTCTGTGAGTGGACTTTGCTTTCGAACATAAGATGCATGCATATATGTTTTCTATACGTGATTTCTATATTTGTGAATTGATATTGATGATTTAAGGTTTTGCACGGATTTTGAGATAAGTACGTATTTGCACATTTTACGAGGTTTTGATTTATATTGTGATTTGATCATGGTTTTGATGATTGGATTTCGGGATTGGAAATATGATTTGATTTCAATGGTTTAAAATGGATTTCGGAAAAGTAATTTTGGGTTTGAAGCCCTGTTCATGTGATTTCGATAAACGAGATTTCGGTTTTGGATTTGGATTTTGAGAAGTTGATTCTTGATTCGATTTTGAAACTTGAAAGAGAAATTCTGGATTTGGGTTCGGGATGATGGTTCGGGATGCCGGCTTACGGAATCATTATTGCGAATTCGGATATGGATTTTCTATGGTTTTCACTTGATTGAAAAATGTTTTTGGGTTTAAATACCTGGAAAAAGAAAAAGAAAAATGGATGGATCTGGTTTTAGTTTAAAGACTCGGTTGATTGACGGGGGAGGGCCTTGGATTGATATGTTTTGTGTTTAAAGACTCGGTATATGTTTTGAGTTTAAAGAGACGGTTATATATCCCCCGAGGCCTGTTGATTGTGTTTTGAGTTTAAAGACTCGTTGATATCCCGGGAAGGCTTGATTATGTGCATGGTTTTGAGTTTAAAGACTCGGCAAACTTGCGATCGAGCAACTCGTATGATTGATGTTTTTCACTGGTTTTGGGCAATGGCCCGGATAATTTGGATTTGATGAGTTTTGGGTTGAGTTCCCGTACTTGAAAATTTTGGGCTAAGGCCTTGCTCTGAATCGATGAAATGATTCTGGTTTTGAATAATGGTTTTTTTATCTCAGATATGGAATGGTTTTATGAAATGAATTCTATATGCATGCATTGGTTTTTAAATGGAGGGTATAAATGTCTTTCTGATAACTATTTTCTGAAATTACTATTTCTTTTTGTCCACTCACAGTTTTTTCTGTTTTTCGATACCCTAATGGTTGTTGCGGTTCGGGCTGTTAGTAGAGAGAGACAGAGACATCACACACGCGATCCACAGTAGAGACTGCGCGCTCTGGGAAGTCCAGAAGTTTTGAATGGTGCATTTGGAAATCCCTTGTTCGACTTACGTGTCACATGGAGGTTGGACGTCGGTTTAGCCTTCGTGAAACGCGTAAGTTAGACGGGAGCATGTCTCAGCCCTTAATCCTGAGGGATTGAGGATGGGTCGTGTCATTATATGACAATACCTTATTAGGTAGATATTTAGGTGGGACCCATGGATGAGTGACAAGTATCACTTATCCTATTGGTGTCTTCCCTAAAAAGCGGATCTAATTAATTAAAATAATATTATCCTAATTATTTTATAATTAATCCTTCCCACTTTCCATCTCCACCATTCATCTCTACCTCTTCCTTTCATCTCCACCATCCATTTCATCTCATCTGTCCACCAACACCAAACCTCACTCTCTCTCTCCCTTTTCCCCCCGCGCATCAAACTTCATCTTCTTCATTTCTCTGTAAAAACCCGAACCCCAACCCAACCATAATCCCTCCAAAACTCATCCATTGTTGTTGGAATATGAATGAACGTAAGAGAATGAGGGGAGACGAGCCTAGTGGTGGCACAGGGATCTACCGTCGTGCACAGTAGCACGATTCGGTGGTAGACAACCGAGAAAGGTAAGAAATTTGATTTGAACTTGGAACTTTGGTTGTCTGTACTTGTTGACCGATTCCATTAATTAGAAAGGGTTGTCGGTGATCCTAGGGATAGTTTGAGATTGGAGGCATGGATGGGAATGGTCTGAACCGTGTGGACCGTAGTGAGGAGCTGGCCGTGAGTTTTCTTAATCGGGAAGGTATGTTCTTGACGGTTTCCCTCAGTTTTATTTATTCAAATACCTTGTTAAGGACTAGACATAAAGATAGGAATTAAAAGGAAGGGAAATGACTAAAAATGAGGGAGAAATGATGCTGGACAGGTCGCGTTGGTCCGGTTCGGTTCGAACCAGGTGAATCCGGTCCGTCGCGAGGTTAGGGGTAAAGAACAGTGGCGCATGGCTTTCACGTGCAGCCCCTTTGGGCGGCGCGTGAGGCACGTGGAGCATGGGTTGGGAAATTCTTCAACATGACTTCTAATCTATTCGATGTAACGAAAATTTTGGGACTAGTTTCGTGTCGATCGGACACCATCTCAATATTGTTCGGTACTTCAGAAGGTTTAGGATCGAGTTTAAAAATACATAAAAATTCGAGAAAATTACGGTGATTTAGTGAGAGGTTATTAAGGAAGTTAGTAACCCTCTAAAGTGATTTGGAAAGGTTTGGAAGTCCCGGTGACGGTGATTGGCTGGGGGAGAGCCGTATGGAACACGTATCGAGACGGCAGCTCGGACGGTCTGTGAGTGGAATTTGGTTTTCTAAATTGATGCATACATAACTGTTTTTTATGCATATATGATATGTTTTGTGATGCCATGAGTGCATTTATGTGTGTTCACGTACTGGCACGTATTTCGAGGTTTCGGCCTTATACGGTGCTTATACGTACTATACTTTCTACGATGGTTTAAATGAAATGGTTTTGGATTTAAAAAGGATAAACTCGGGCATGAGACCCATTTAGTTTTTTCTCGGGCGTGTGACCCACGTGGTGACCTATGGGTTTGAGTCGTGGTCGCGGCGAGTGCTTTGTGCACCAGAACGGACGATACGACGCTCGCCTCCGGACTGGGATGTGTTCCTTCCAGAAAGGTCACGATTCACATACCGTAATTGAGCAGCCACTAGAGGCTTGACTTTTGAGTGCTGACGATTCAAGAGATCGATCGGTGGGTGCACCATAATCTAGAGGTGGTCGCATCGGTTGATACTTTCATTGAGACATACCAGGATTGAGGGCGGTCCTAGACGGATGGTTGCACGCATCACTACGATTGGAATCTTGACTGACCCTGAGATATCGGGCTCGATTCCCTGTTGAGTCGTGATTTCTGGCACGAGGCCCAGTTGGTTCACTTTTATAATTTTGGGTCGGGGACCCTAAATGGATTTCTGGTTCATGACGATTTATGGGGACTGGGAATGTGACAGGACCCGCCCCGATCCCACAGGGACCACAAGGGGACGTGCCCTGCTCCCGTCTGACACCCAATAATTCATACCAATTTAAACTTCAAAACAACAAATGCATAAATAACCAAATCAAAGTCATACATCAAATCCGAATTAAACGAATGTCAGACAAGGGATGAAATCCCGAATTACAAGTTGCGAGCACGACTCTATATTAAACCTGCGGGTACACCACCCAACAGGGGTTCAGGTACGCAGAAGTAGATCTATGCCTCAGCCTCAGGTTCCTCCTCTACCTCAGTATCACGACCTGGAGGGGTTACCAAAAAAACATTAAGGGTGAGTGGACCGAACTCAAGTTTATAAAACCATTTGATAAGTAAAACATATAATTTACCCCTCCATTTTCCAAACATGCATGCATCCATAATTAAAACCATCAATCATATAATATGAACCATAGGGCATAATATAAAACCATAAGTATAATTTTAGTTGCTGCACTATACACTCCAATCACGACATCCCTGATGTCTGACGTCCCTGACGTCAATAAGGTCACAATCACAAGGCTACGCTGGACGTGAAGGTTTGGATGGTTTGGTGACTTGGGCTGTTCGGGTTTCCTTCTCGGGTCTGGGAGGATTCCCGGCCGTGCAGGGTGGCTGTGGGGTGGTGGCCGGTGCCTGAGGGTGGCAGTTGGCCGCCTGGTGTTGCCGTGAGTGTGAGGTTGAGAGGTGAGGTGCTGAAGTGTTTGTTCGAAGGGGTAGCCGTGCTCACGGTTTGAGAGAATGAAATGTGAGAGTGAAAAATTTGAGAATTTTAAAACAGATGGCTGGATGGAATGAAGGGCTAAGATTCAATCTCAGCATAGGATCAATGGTGATGATTTAAGGAAAATAAAACAATAAACTAACCTCTTGGCCAACACAGATCCTTAATTTGGGGAATGTAGGGGATGAGTGACACTTGTCACTCATCCAAGGGTCCAGATTGAGTTGATTAAAGTAATCAGATCCCATTAATAAAATATTATTTTAATCCGGTTCTCGGTTGGTTCGGTTAAATGCGAAATACTTCTGTGACCATAACTTCCTCGTACGAAGTCCGATTTCGGCGTGCCGCCTGTCTACGGACTCAGGACGTCGAGACCTACCCAACAGTCCTTGAGTCAACTGAAAATTATTTTCCAAGAGAAAAGTCAACATTTCCACCCCCAAATGTCCAAATTACGGTAATGCCCCTGAACTTCTGATAGTCATAACTTTTTCCCTGATCGTCCGAAATGGACGTGCCACCTGTCTATGAACTCGTGACGTCCCGAACTACGTCACGGTCATAGGTCAAAGTCCATTTAATTTATAAATCAAAAAGTCAACAATTGGCCATACCCAACGCAAGGGTAAAAGCGTCAATTCAAACATTAATTTACAATATGAAAATCCTCGAATTTCCGGGGTGTTACAACCTTCCCCCCTTAATAAATTTCGTCCCGAAATTTCAAAGAAACAAGTAAGGAAATTGTTCTCGCATCTGAGCCTCAGGCTCCCATGTGGCTTCTTCCACATTCTGGTTTCTCCAGAGAATCTTCACGAGAGGAATCGTCTTCCGTCGTAGTACCTTGTCCTTCCGATCCAAGATCTGTATTGGTTGTTCTTCGAAGCTCAAATCCTCCCGTAGTTCGACAGGTTGTTCCCCAAGTACATGCGAAGCATCATGTACGTACTTCCGCAGCATCGATATGTGGAAAACATCGTGAACTCTAGAAAGTTCTGGAGGTAGTGCCAATCTGTAAGCAACTTTGCCGTTTCTCTCCACGATCTCATATGGTCCGATAAAACGCGGGCTCAGTTTCCCCCGTCGACCAAATCGGATAATCCCCTTCCACGGTGATAACTTCAGAAGATAAAATCTCCCACTTCAAATTCCAAGTCTTGAATCCGTCGATCGGCATAACTCTTCTGGCGATCATGTGCCGCCTTCAATCTCTCCTTGATAACACGAATAGTTTCCATGGTTAAGTCCATCAATTCCGGCCCTACCGCCGCTCGCTCTCCTATCTCCGTCCAGCAGATAGGTGTCCTGTACTGTCGACCATACAGTGCCTCATAGGGTGCCATCCCGATGCTTGCCTGATAGCTGTTGTTGTAGGCGAATTCCATCAATGGCAAATGAGTATCCCAAGAGTCCTGAAACTGTAGTACACATGACCTCATCATGTCTTCCAGGGTCTGAATGGTTCTTTCAGACTGTCCATCGGTCTGAGGATGGAAAGCAGTACTGAAACGTAGGGTTGTTCCCAGAGTAGCTTGCAAACTCCGCCAGAACCTGGAAGTGAAACGCGGATCACGATCGGACACGATCGATTCTGGCGTACCATGCAATCGTATGATTTCTTTCACGAACAACTGAGCCAGTCGATTAGGTTTATAGGTCTCCTGAACTGGCAGAAAATGGGCTAATTTGGTTAACCGATCCACGATCACCCATACTCCGTCCACCCCACTCTGAGTCCTCGGTAACTTAAAGATGAAGTCCATGGTGATGTGATCCCACTTCCACTCGGGAATCGGAAGTGGCTGCATAGCCCCATAAGGTCTCTGCCGTTCCGCCTTAACCTGCTGACAGGTTAAGCATTTGCTCACGAATTCAGCAATATCCTTCTTCATTCCTGGCCACCAATAATGGTTTCGGAGGGTACGGTACATCTTGGTACCCCCTGGATGCATAGCATAGGCTGAACTATGGGCCTCCTCAAGAATCTCGGCCCGTAACTCTGCCACTGCAGGTACACACAAACGGCCCAATTTCACAAGTGCTCCATCGTCCCGGATGGTAAAATCCTGTCTCCCATCCGCATCGACCTCAATTCTGTAAATACAGAGTATCGGATCCTGAAGTTGTGCTTCGATGATCCGATCAATCAGTACTGGTCGTACATGGAAGCTGGCCAACAAAGCTCCATGCTCATCCGTACCCAAAATAACTCCCGCCTTCCGGAGTTCCACCAGTAAGGGAAGATACACCATCCCTAGGTGTGCAACGGATCCTGCTGACTTCCTGCTGAGTGCATCCACCACCACATTGGCCTTACCCGGATGGTACTAGATCGTACAGTCATAGTCCTTCAGCAGTTCCAACCATCTTCGTTGTCTCATGTTAAGCTCCTTCTGAGTGAATAGGTACTTAAGACTTTGGTGGTCGGTGTATATCCGACACGTTGCGCCGAATAGATATTGTCTCCAGATTTTTAGAGCATGAACCACCGCTGCCAACTCCAAATCATGGGTAGGGTAGTTCAACTCATGAGTCTTCAACTGCCGGGATGCATAGGCGATAACCTTGCCAGTTTGCATCAACACGTAGCCCAGACCTTGCAGCGATGCATCACTGAAGACCACAAACTTTCCACTGTCATCCAGCAATGCAAGGACAAGTGCAGTGGTCAATCGATCTTTCAACTCTTGAAAGCTCCAATCGCACTGCTCGTCCCAGATAAACTTCACTCCCTTCCGAGTCAAACGAGTCAATGGTGCAGCAATTTTGGAGAAACCCTCCACGAATCTCCGGTAGTAACCTGCTAATCCGACGAAACTCCGCACCTCGGTTACTGTTGTCGGTCTAGCCCAGTTGGTCACCGCTTCTGTTTTCTGGGGATCCACGCAAATCCCATCTGTCGATATCACGTGTCCCAGAAAACCAATACTGCTCAGCCAAAACTGACACTTGCTCAGTTTGGCGTACAATTGTTCTTGTCTCAGCCTCTCCAAGACCAACCGTAGATGTTCCTCATGTGCACAGGCACTCCTCGAGTACACCAAAATATCATCAATGAACACAATCACGAACTTATCCAGGTAGGGTCGAAAGACCCGGTTCATCAAATCCATGAATGCTGCTGGAGCATTCGTCAACCCAAAAGGAATAACCAGGAACTCGTAGTGTCCATAACGGGTTCGAAAAGCAGTTTTCGGAATATCCTCCTCCGAAATCCTCAGTTGGTGATACCCAGACCGCAAATCAATTTTCGAGAAGCACTGAGCTCCCCGCAACTGGTCAAAAAGGTCATCGATCCTGGGTAGAGGATACTGGTTCCTCAGTGTCACCTTGTTGAGTTGCCGATAGTCAATGCACAAACGGAGACTTCCTTCCTTCTTCTTCACGAACAACATCGGTGCTCCCCACGGTGAAGTACTCGGTCGAACATATCCCAAATCCACCAGCTCCAGCAATTGAGCCTTGAGTTCTAGTAACTCAGCCGGCGCCATCCGGTATGGTGCCTGGGATATAGGTCGGGTACCAGGGAGTAGTTCAATTGTAAATTCGATCTCCCGCGATGGTGGCAATCCAGGTAAGTCTTCCGGGAATACATCCGGAAACTCACATACCACCGGTATCTCGTCGATACCCGAAGTATCAACCTGCTCCGACATGACATGCGCCAGATAACCCTGGCATCCCTTCCGTAGAAGTTTGGTAGCAGTAAGTGAAGAAATCACTTCAGGAGGTGAACCGTCATGTTCCCCCTGAAAGATAACTTCCAGCAAACCCGGGCTCCGCAGAATCACTTGCTTGCTACAGCAGTCGATGAGCGATCCGTGCTCCGACAGCCAATCCATCCCTAGGATTATATCGAAGTCGTGGATATCCAGAATAATTAAGTCTGCTGGTAAAGCCACATCCTCAATTCTTACCGGGCACCTCCGAATCACCTGATTCACAAGGTACACGATACCCATCGGGGTGCCAACACCCATTTCGCAATCTAAAGCTGATACCACACAATCAAGCATACCAGCACATCTTTTCGAAATAAAAGAATGTGTAGCCCCCGCATCCATCAATACACGTACAAGAAGGTTAAAGATATGTAGTGTACCTGTGACCACGCCTGGGGTAGTCCTCGCCTGCTGCTGGGTCATTGCAAACACTTGGGCCCTCGGCCCTCCGTTCCGTCTGCGCCCGCGCGCGCCACGCCCAGCACCACGGTCACCTTCCTGACCGCGACCTCCATTAGTGTGGGAAGCCGTGCTCTGCACCACACTAGAGCCCCCAGCGTCGTTGTTCTTGGACAACTGCAGGCAATCACAGGCATAGTGGCCCTCCTCGCCGCAAGCAAAACAGGTTACAGACCTCGACCAGTTTGAATGCCCACCAGAAGCACCGCTCCCAGATGAACGCTGCCCAGAGTTATATCCAGATCCTCTGCCCTGAGAGCCTCCACGTCGACCTGACCAGCCACGACCCATGAAGGATGAGGGTGCTCCCCTGTAGCCCCCTCCCTTGTTGTTCTTCTGGCCTGATGGCCCACGATGTGGGAGATCCTGACGTCGTCCCTCGCCCGAAGGGTGTCGTGTCTGGTGTGCCGCCAGACTGGCCTCGACACGCACCGCAGCGTCGACCATATCTCTCAGTGAAGTATGAGTAGCAGCAGTCACACTTGCCCGGATATCCCCTCGGAGTCCAAGCTCGAACCTTTGGCATTTGTCCTCCTCCGTGCTCACGAATGATGCAGCGAACCGGGACAGTTTCCCGAAAGTTTGCTCGTAGTCCGCAACGGACATATCCCCCTGCTCCAGCCGCAGGAACTCAGTCTCCCGTGCCGCGCGGAACGACCGCGGGTAGTACTCGTCCAGAAATAGGGAACGGAAAACTTCCCAAGTAGTGGTATGGACCGACCATCCAGACATTTCAAGTCCGTGCCACCACTGGTAGGCTCCTCCTTCCAGTAAGAAGGCCGCCAAGGTCACTCGTTCACCCGGAGGGCAGTGCATCACCGAGAAGATCCTCTCCCACTTGGTGATCCAATCATGAGCATCCTCAGGGTTTGCTCCCCCGCAGAAAGGAGTGGCTCCCAAACGTTGAGCCCTTTCAACGCTCGCGCATTCCATCTCCCTTTCCAGATCCTCGTCAGTTCGTGTATGAGGAATTTTCCTAGGAGGCATAACCAACTGTCAAGAGGCATAGATCAGATAACAATATTCTTAAAAGTCGAAAAGTAACTAGTACTAATCGCTAGTCTAGCATGCTGACCAAAACCTAGTACTGACCACAACCTAGTGCTCTGATACCAAGCTGACAGGACCCGCCCCGATCTCACAGGGACCACAAGGGGACGTGCCCTGCTCCCGTCTGACACCCAATAATTCATACCAATTTAAACCTCAAAACAACAAATGCATAAATAACCAAATCAAAGTCATACATCAAATCTGAATTAAACGAATGTCAGACAAGGGATGAAATCCCGAATTACAAGTTGCGAGCACGACTCTATATTAAACCTGCGGGTACACCACCCAACAGGGGTTCAGGTACGCAGAAGTAGATCTATGCCTCAGCCTCAGGTTCCTCCTCTACCTCAATATCACGACCTGGAGGGGTTACCAAAAAAACATTAAGGGTGAGTGGACCGAACTCAAGTTTATAAAACCATTTGATAAGTAAAACATATAATTACCCCTCCGTTTTCCAAACATGCATGCATCCATAATTAAAACCATCAATCATATAATATGAACCATAGGGCATAATATAAAACCATAAGTATAATTTTAGTTGCTGCACTATACACTCCAATCCCGACATCCCTGATGTCTGACGTCCCTGACGTCAATAAGGTCACAATCACAAGGCTACGCGTGCCACTCGGGTCTCAATTTCCGAGTTCAATCCCCGAACCCCGTTCGGGTACAGCATCCCCGATGCTTAGCATCATAGACGCTGGACGTTCTAGACGTCCATTACCTCTCCGGGGTACCTCATCCGGAGGAGACAATATAATATGGAAGGATCTATACAGTGCAGTACCAAATACATTTTATTGATATCCACATGCAAGGCATATATATACCTAGATAAAATCCGAATCAATCATTAAGTTTCATCAAACGGGTCTCAAGCCCAAATACTGTGAAACGTGTCATAACCATATTTTCCATATCCTCAAAACCATCATTGTTTTTAGCATGTGAATAAGTATAATAAACCAGAAAACATTTATGCACGCAAGGGTTTAAGAAAATGGCCCACTCACAGTACAGTCCTGCTGAAAACCGAGCGTTTACCCTCGATCTGGTACAATTACAAAATTTCTGTCACATCCAAAGTATACGTAAGGGTAAATACAAACCCCTAACATTTAACCATGAAACCCTAGACCGAAACTGGTCCGGATAAGCCGCCCGAACGCGCTTTCCAAGGTAATAACTCCCATTTTGACCAACTTAATGATCTCCGATCGACCCGAAACCACCGCCATTGGATCCGGATCGTCGAAACCTAAAGAATGGTGGTGGTCCCACCAAAATTACTGTTCACACGCACCCCCACGCGCCTGGTCAACCCTCTGGTCAACTGTGCTACAGTACTGCTGACGTCAGCATGACGTCACTACTGACGTCAGCATGACGTCATCACTGACAGTGTCAGAGGACACGTGTCAGCAGTCCATTGGTCCCTGGTCTGACTGATTTCTAACATGATGACGTCATCATGACGTCATTGCTGACGTCAGCATGATGACATCATTAGCTACAGTAACTGGGTCTGAGAACCGGGTCACCGCAGACCCACGGTTCGACCCGATCAGTTCTCATCAACCCGACCACCATTTCTGATGGGATTTGTTCCTATGGACTCGTCTCAACCTCCTCAATGGTTCTGTGCAAATAGAACTGGATTTTAGGTCAAAGAGATTACCTGAAAATCGACTGGAAGGTTGGCTGCCGGTTCTGGTTATCTTCTCCGGCGAGTCGACGACTTTCCAGTCACGGTCCTGGGTTCAAACTGGTCGTCAAGGTCCCCTGAATGTGTCCTAACAATAACCAAACAATGTCAACGTCAAAAACAGACGTTTCGAAGCAGGGAAGGAAAACGGGCACTCACGGGTTTACCGTCCTATCGCCGCAGTGTCGCCGCCGTACACCGTCCAGATCAGTTCCTCGTCGTCCTGTCGTCACGGTGAACCTAACCGTACGTTGGTTCGAGTCCCAGAGTGAAGGTTTGGATGGTTTGGTGACTTGGGCTGTTCGGGTTTCCTTCTCGGGTCTGGGAGGATTCCCGGCCGTGCAGGGTGGCTGTGGGGTGGTGGCCGGCGCCTGAGGGTGGCAGTTGGCCGCCTGGTGTTGCCGTGAGTGTGAGGTTGAGAGGTGAGGTGCTGAAGTGTTTGTTCGAAGGGGTAGCCGTGCTCACGGTTTGAGAGAATGAAATGTGAGAGTGAAAAATCTGAGAATTTTAAAACAGATGACTGGATGGAATGAAGGGCTGAGATTCAATCTCAGCATAGGATCAATGGTGAGGATTTAAGGAAAATAAAACAATAAACTAACCTATTGGCCAACACAGTTCCTTAATTTGGGGAATGTAGGGGATGAGTGACACTTGTCACTCATCCAAGGGTCCAGATTGAGTGGATTAAAGTAATCAGATCCCATTAATAAAATATTATTTTAATCCGGTTCTCGGTTGGTTCGGTTAAATGCGAAATACTTTCGTGACCATAACTTCCTCGTACGAAGTCCGATTTCGGCGTGCCGCCTATCTACGGACTCAGGACGTCGAGACTTACCCAACGGTCCTTGAGTCACCTGAAAATTATTTTCCAAGAGAAAAGTCAACATTTCCACCCCCAAATGTCCAAATTACGGTAATGCCCCTGAACTTCTGATAGTCATAATTTTTCCCTGATCGTCCGAAATGGACGTGCCACCTGTCTATGAACTCGTGACGTCCCGAACTACGTCACGGTCATAGGTCAAAGTCCATTTAATTTATAAATCAAAAAGTCAACAATTGGCCATACCCAACGCAAGGGTAAAAGCGTCAATTCAAACATTAATTTACAATATCAAAATCCTCGAATTTCCGGGGTGTTACAGAATGAATCCCTTGAAAGGTTTTAAGAATGTTTTCGATATATATATATATATATATATATTCATATACCTTCCTTTATTTGGATTGTCTCCTCCGGGGAGGGTCATTGGACTGGGTGGATCCCGGAGTAGTCACAAAGCACTAACTGAGTGGAGTCGCCCCCGTTGGGTACCTTACTCTCAGGAAGGCTTATGGATTATAACCCCCAGGTAGGATCATTGATCTATCGACATTGACCTGGGTGGACCCTTGGGAGACTTGGGATTTGAGACCCCGGGTAGCACGCGCGTAGCTTTAGATACCGTGACAGGATTGGTTATGTGATTTATATTTATATGCTATATGATCGGAATTCTGGTTTGGGCTGAGTCCCACATGGATTTGGGCAGTGGCCCGTATGATTGGTTTCATTTAAGATTTACTGTAGCAGAGACCAAGACATCACACTCCTCATCCGGATCCTTGCGTACTCTAAATCCCGAGTGGGCTAAAGTCGGAATTTCCCTTGTCTGACACTCCGTGTCAGACGGGATTAGGCGCATCCTGTGTTAATCCAGGGGGATTGAGACAGGTCCTGACAAGTGGTATCAGAGCCGGTTTGCTCTCAGAGTGATGCACAAGCCAAGGATGTGATGTCTCTACAGTGGTAACGGCCCGTCATCAACCTGATAGTTAGGGTTAAAGTAGGAGGATTCAGTGGAATCGAATCCTAGTTAGATTACATTTTGCACGAGGTACGATGGATTAGGGTACGATTGGCATCCTACGCCACGTGTTTCAAGGAAGTAGATCCCGAGTATGATCAAAATTTGTACGAATCCAGTGGCTAGGAGCCATAGATTTACGAGACGACGAAATCCTCAGATTGTGGTCAATGGTTGTTTGCACACCAGTGTCGGAGCGTGAATACTCTTCGGAGTTTAGTACGAGGGATAACTCGAGATGGACGAGCTGCAAGGAGCAGCCGGGTTCGTAATAACCCTAGTTGGTGGTTGATCGGACGAGTGACCAGAAGAGTGGTACTTATGGATCGGATTCAGAGGTGGACCAATCGGTAGATATTATGTCTTGAGCAGTTGGTATCGGCGGTGAGTTGACTGCCTAGGATCGGAGTCTCGGTGGTGATATACATAGGTTGTGTCTGTACGAGCTCATGGTAGGTACCACCATCGAGGGTGGCTTGTTGTTGGTTATTGAGAATCGGGGGATGTTCGGGGAACATTCATCTTCTAGCATGGATTGTTGAGATAGTCATACCCAGAGTCGTAGGAGTACGAAGGCAGCATAGTCCTTTCGACCCAAGTAGAGATAAATGGCGAGTGCTCGGTAGGAGCAAGGTTTTAGGATTGTTGATTCGCACTCTGAGTGGCGGTGATGCGATGACGATAACGAGAAGAAACGATGAGCCACAAGCTGAGGGTAGCTCAGTCATGATGTACTGACAGGACCCGTCCCCTGAGGAACATTGATAACCGTGTCTGGTCCTGCTCCCGTTTGACAAGTCAACTGAAGTTCCAAACTTATCCTCAACACTTGCCAAATAAGGGATAACCATACATGTGCCCACTTATGCCTCTACCTCTCGATCGGCCTCGAGGGTTAATAAAAACATAAAAGGTGTGAGTGGACAAAAATAAATAATTTTATAAAACATGTTACAGAAAAAGACATTTCTACCCTCCACGTAAAACTAATGCATGCATTCGAAAATCACTTAGTTCCATGATCAAAAAATCGCTTATGAAAAATCAGAAATCATTTCATATCCAAAACAATAATTCCAGGGCCTCAGCCCAAAACCATGAATCAAAATCCAAGTACGAGAACGTAGCCCAAAAATCCATAAATCGATATAAACCGGGCCACTGCCCAAAACATCTAAAAACATCGGAAATCAACAGTAATTCACAAGTCAACCAATCTGTTGGATATCAATCACCGAGTCTTTAAACTCAAAACCACATATATCAGGCCTTCCCGGGATATCAACGAGTCTTTAAGCTCAAAACACAATCAATAGGCCTCGGGGTTCTTAAAACCCAAAACCAGATCTAGCCATAGCAACCGGGGTCTTAAAACCCAAAACCATGTGTAAATCATAGAAAATCCAGAATCCATCGAAATCCAAATTCCAAAACCAAATCCGAAATCATATTTTATCGAAATGGGTCTCGTGCCGAAATTCACATTCAAACCCAATGTCGCATCATCAAATCATTATCAAAACATGATGTGTGTAAACCATATAAAATGATCCATCAAACCATCATCAACGTATAGCATAAACCATATTCTCGAAAGACGTGTCATTACATATTACATATTGAAATACATGTAAATACGGAAATTGTAATTACCATAATCATAAGCATAGAAACCATAAATAGAAAGCATAGAAAAAAATTATGCATGAATTGAAATTTAGGAAGTAAAGCCCACTCACACACCGTCCAAACTACCCGCTTCTGGGCTGCACGTTTTTACGTAAATTCCGGAAATCACAATTCATGTCCAAAATCATGATCGAGGGTCACTCACACTTCAATATACCTCATATAATTTTCCCCAATTTTTCCAGAATTTAAATACGTATATTAAAACTATGGATACACTGAACATTATCGAAACGATATCCGATTCCCTCGAAACCAGTGCCAAAATGTTCATCATATCAAAAGGAGTAAGTTTCATGTTGAACTAACGTTGAGACAAGACTCCACGCGCCATCACGCACCGCCGTGAGTGGCTGCGCGAGGGAGCCACTCACCAATGAACAGTGTTCGTCCCAACCCCGATTCTCTACAATTTGGGTTCTGCAACTCGCGTGTCAACCTGACTCAATAGCCATCAATTCTGCATCGTTTCTTTTAATTAATTCATCTTACATCATCGTTGAAACCTTAATTAGAGGTCTGTGATTTCAATTACACAAGTCTTTAGCTCAATCCATTCGATTCAAAGAGGAATAGTCGAAGGTAACCGCACACTGTTCATTCTTCGAAGTTCATCAATTCCAATTGTTTTTCTTAAATTGATCCATCCAAAAGCTTCGTAGGAATCTCATAGGCTTGTTTTCGATCTCAATTCTAACGTCCAACTCCTCCAATTACACAACTCAATCCTTTGAATTTCCAAACTTCGCCATGTTTGTTCTTGGCTCAAAGAGCTTCGAAAGAGCTTCGAACCTTGAGTTTCTTGATGTGGACGGACTAATATGAGTCCCAGAAGTCTTAATATAAGTCCAATTTCAACGTTTGAGGGCTGCAAGGTGAACTTCAAAATTTGGAATTTCAGGGATTTGTTTCGGGTTTCTCTTCGGGTTTTATGGTTTCCTTCCTAATTCCTTCTTCATTCGATCTCTATTCTCACTCTCAAATCTCTTTGGCATCTGATTATTTAGCTCGTGGCTGGCTGGACAGAAAGGGGAAGGATTGGACATACTCTGTTTTTTGTCAAGGTATAGCATAAGTGATTAACATTCACCTCTTCACTGCACACACATATCCTTTTTCCACTAAGCGCTATTATAAAGTGACAGATGTCACTTAATGGACCCAATAACGAACTAAGCACAGCTGAATCGGCCAATACCTACGCAAATTACAATTTTGCCCCTGCCTTAACAAATTACCAAAATGCCCTTCATGTTTCTAGACACGTAACTTTGTCGTCCGAACTCCAATTGACGCATGCCGCCTGTCTATGGAATCAGCGTCTTGAGACGTACCCAATGGTCTGTACGGAAGATCCAAAAGTGTCCCGATCAAAAAGTCAACTTTCGGCCTTCAAAACCAAGGGCAAAATCATCATTTCCTTCAAATTTTCCAAAATTCCCTTTTTTTTGAATTTCCAGGTCGTTACAATTTACCCCCTTAATGAATTTCGTCCTCGAAATTCGGATCAGTAAGTGGCATGATACAAACCAAAAACATAATCAACCATAGAACATTCTGGTTTAATCAATTTTAAGTCATAACCAAACCTATGCGAACCATACAACCAGTCTCCATTACTAGGTCAACATCGGGATAAAATTTCCCTATAAACTGCTGCCCCACGGCCAATCATACCCAAGCCCACTCGGGATACGGAGCCTAGCTCAATGTCCGAGTCTATACAATCCATAAATCACAAGTATTAGTATTATCATTCCAATCACATGTCATCCACCCATGATATGATACAATGGCTTAAATCTCCACGTAAATGCCACCAGGCCCCACATATATGCCACTAGGCCACCAGGCCAATAACCTCATAAGGTCCAATAAATTGGAGACTCGTTCCCCTCGTTAGGTCAATCACTCCATACTCCTTTCCCAGGGTTACTAAGTAAAATGAATTTAACCTTTCCTTCTGTTGTATTTATCATCATAGGCCTTACTGATGCATACCTCCTGCCAACAGCTGGCACTCAGTACAAGCTTCCATACTATATCGCAAATCATATACATTCCTTGATCTCGACTCCATCCAACATCATACACCAAGTATGATCCTACAGTTGGACCTCAATAGTCCAAATTCTCATAAATCATGTCTTACTCCAATCCTATGGAGTTCCATCAATAACAGGATTTCACCTATCCTTAAGTTATCAAACATGCCAATTCTCTCCCCAAATGATAACTGACCCAAAAATGCGGTCGTAATCTCAATGTATCCCGACCATCGCCTTATCACCCATTAGACCTTTCTGTTCACCAATCATTACCAATCCCGATAGTTGATACAGTACTCATAAATTCCTTCCCAGAGGTATAACCTCTGTACACTCGACCCATGGATCACTATGGTCGCTCCCAAATCATGCAAGGAGAGTGAAACACTTGAGGGGTAAGCTAGCATCAACAATCCCAACCCTATGCTACTGAAGCACACCTTACCAAATCATGAATCTAATAGTGACCTATCACTATGCACACGGAAAGGGTCATATCGAACATAAGTCACTGTTTCTCCACTTTGTAATTATTCTATTTCAGTTCTCATTTCTAATAACTCTGACCTCCTTCCGGGTCAATCACCATAACTGGAAAAAATTGTAGAGAACCCCTCTACAATCCTCTGTCGTATCCATAAAAGCTCAAAACAACTCTGTTTCTCCTAGGATTCACACTAATCCCAACCGTTATTAGTATATGTTCCATAAACTTACTCTGGTCGACCAGACCTAACACTTATTCAACCATATATTTTTCTCCCTGAGGGCATTCATTACATCTGTTCAGTATATCACACGCTCATCCGTACATATGAGTACACCAACATATCATCAATCATGTTACCATACATCATCCAAATATGGCCAAACTATCTGATCCATCAACGCAAAATATAACCGGTTCATTTAGCCATCCAAGGGCATCACCATTGACTAACCTTAGCCACATCAAATCTGGACGTCATATGTTTCTCTTTTACTCATGACTATTAGTTATCACCCTGTTGGCCCCTCTTAATAGACCCCACTAATCACACCCTTCCAACATAACCACAAATAATTTGCTTGTGATAAGGGACACTTATCCCATACTGTTACCTTGTTAAACTGTCCATAAAGCTCGAACCATCATTCCCTTACCGCATAAAGGATACTGGGTTCCCCATGGCGACATTGAACCGAATGAACCCGTATCTACCATGTCCTGTAAATTCACCTTTAGTCCCAATGACCCCGCAGGTGGCATATCATAAGGTGTCCGAGAAACAACTCATATACTCGACATGATCTCCATCATAAAATCAACCTCTAATCCTGGAAAACCTCAAGAAATATGTTGAGAAATCCGTACATCCTCAGCCCTCATTAGACATCTCATACACTAATCACATATGCCATACATGTGACCAGTAAACTTTGATTACGTCTTACCAACAGTCCATCGATTGTGAGGGTAAAAATAATTCTAGAAAGTAACACCCTCGAGTTTCCCTGAAACATAACCTCTGGTAATCCTAGACTCCACATATCACTCTCTAATCGACATACTCAATAGAGTTATTATGAGTCATCAACCAATCCATCCCCAGGATTATACCCCAAATCAGCCACTAGGCGAATAACACATGTCATCCTGGGTAGCCTCACATTGATAGATCTACTGCCCTTATGTATCACCAATTTCACTATATATAATTACCAAGGTTACCACATAAATATCATCAAATTTATCACATACGCATCTCTAGTCGGTTCATCGACTTCCATACCTTCACCAATCACGGACCTCTCCGTATCCGTCCAATGTAAAATCTCAAAACACAGAAGAGTGGATAGCCCGGTACCTACCGAATACATACGTCCTAGTTAAACTTACGTCCATGTCACTACTCCAGAGGCTACTCAGGCCTCCTGCTTGCAATCCTCGAGCATGTGGTCCCGATTCGACCACCCCTACGGTCCATCACGGGCCCTACCAACTTTTCCTTCTCCTGTCATATCAGTAGTCAATACAAGAGCCAATCCCTGCTCCATTGTACCCCAACTGGTGCCTCTATTACTTTATCAATCTATATAACCATTTCTTTATGATGTGACCAGAAACCCGCAATCATGAGCATTATTGCGTAATTAACCTTATCACTTTATCTCCCAGTGGACCCAACTGGCATCCCATTCAACTGGACTATCTCTGATAGGTCATAATTTATGCATGTTTTATCTATGATTTCATACCCTTTTACGTTTGTTTTGTTAATATTTCGTTCTATGCAATTGGAGAAAATAATATATTTTGTGAGAAATGTGTAGATCAAATAGAGCTTGGAATTATGAGAATTTGAGCGAAAGAATCACCTAAATCGAAGTTGAAACGAAGAAGTTATGAGGTAAAGAGGATTGCATAGGAAGGCTCTGCAGCTTTAATTCCGGATTTTCCTCCCTTTTTAGGTTAATTTCAAGTTCCTTCCACATTTATTCTTCATATTGTATAGGGATTTTAGTCCTATTTCCTTTTGTATTCTTATTTTTAATTCATTTACTTGTAGGAAAGGTTTTAATTAGATTTCTTAATTAATTAGGAAGCCTTTTCCTTGTAGAATTTAATTAAAAACTCCTATTTTTAAGAGGATTACTTATTCTCTTATAAATAGGGGTATTAGGGTTTATTGTAGGAGGGCCGAATTTACCTTCATAGGTCCCAAAACTCTGTCAAAATTCATACTCAATTTATATACATAGTCTAGCCGTATTTTATGTAATGACCCGTCCCGAATATCGGGATTGAATATTAATTAATTATGATTTAGAATGACTAATCGGGGATTAGTTGAGTGAAATCGGACGAAACGTGCAAAATGACCGTTTTGCCCCTAGCGTGGGCAAAATGTTGACTTTTAGTTCGGGCGGTCAAACGGACTTTGACCGATGACTGTGACGTAGTTCGGGACGTCACGAGTTCATGGACAAGTGGCACGTTCGATTCCGACATTCGTAGTGAAAGTTATAGCGTGCGGAAGTTTAGGGGTGTTTTGGTAATTTGGCATATTAGGGGCCAAATGTTGAATTTTTGATCGGGAGGTCCGATGGACGAGGGCCAAAGACCGTTACGTAGGTCTCGTCGATACGAATCCAACGACAGGCGGCATGCCGAAATCGGAGATTCGACGACGAAGTTATGGTCACGGAATCAGGCTCGATTAACCGAACGAACCGGGATTAAAATAATATTTTAATATGAACAGTACCCAGTGACTGTGCACATCCGGATGAGTGACAAGTGTCACCCATCCCTTGATTCCAGCTCCATGTTTCCCTCCCAACACCATCATTACAACATCATCATTTATCCTTCATCATTTCCTCCATTTTCTCCTTAATTCCCTCTTCTTTGTTTTTCTAAACCGTGGACTTTGGGCATCAAAATTGGGGAGAATTGAGCTCCCTTTCACAACCGGCTTCGAGGGGAATTTGAGAGTTATGAGAGTGGATTAAACTGGGAAAACACTGGGGATTAATTGAAGGCTGGAGACAGAGAATCGAAAATTTAGAACATTGGGGGGAAATTCAAATGTCGAGTGAGGGGCCGTGAGGATCAAATTGAAGCTCACATTCAGCTTCCTGAGGTTGAGACGAGTTGTTTCAAATCAAAAACGAGTTGAATTGAGGCTCATTTGGCTCTGAACGGGTTTGGTAACAGTGAGAGAAATCGAGGCTGTGTCGTGATCTTGGAGCGATCAAACAGTGTAATTGATGTGGGGATTGTGTTCCTGAGGATCCCACGATGCTTCTGGATCCATCAATTGAAGGAAAACGCTGGAGATTGACTGAACTCCATGGTTGCACAGTGACGAAGAATCGAGTTTGAGTCGTGGCGTTTGAGCCACGAATTGATGCAATTGAGTTGGGGAAAATACTTACCTGAGTCCATTGAAGCTTACTGGTGAATCAATTGAACGAAATCAAGAAGGTTTGATGGTTTTCGAAGGATGAACAGTGGCCGGATGTCCTTCGATTGATCATCTGTGATCGTGAGGTTAGAGGTAATGTTTCTTGTAATTAAGTCCACAGAACTCTAATTAGACTTGAATCGAAACTGACTGAATGTTCAATTGGTGGAATTAATGTCGAATTGACAGAAAACGAACCGGGTCGCCTCGCGGGTTAAATGGCCCGTTTTACAGACAAACGGGTGAGGGAGACAGCACTCTAGCTGGCGCGTGGGTTTTACGCGCAGCCACTCACGGCGGCGCGTGGGGGCACGTCCGGCCTAGTCTCAAGGTGAGGTCAACATGACTTTTGATCCTCTCAGTGTAACGAACATTTTGACGTTGATTTCGGTGAAATCGGCTATTGTTTCGATAATGTTCCGCGTATCCGAAGTTTTGTATTACGTTAAAAATACGTATTTAAATCCCGGAAAAATTGGGGAAAATTATATGTTGTATTTTGAGATGTTAGTAACCCTCTATAATGATTTTGGACAGGAGTTGTGATTTCCAGATTTTACGGAAAAACGTGCAGCTCGGAAACGGACCGTTTGGACGGTGTGTTTGAGTGGACTTTGTTTTCTAACTGTGATGCATGCATATATGATTTCTAATGCCTTATTATATGATTTTATATGCTTAGGCATGATTTGTGTTTCAATCCGGTAATTTCTCGGTTTTATGATTATTATATTATTATTTTTGGGCGATTTTCAAGAAATTACGAAATTTGGTAAAAATAATGTTTGGACTTGGTTTATGAGTCCGGGATTGAAATTGATTGAAAATAATGTTTGGACTCGGATTATTGAGTCATGGATTGAATGATGATGTGGTGACTCGGGAATGAGTCGAGGGTCAATTTCGTGGATTTACGTGAAAATGGCAACGGAGGTTGCAACGCATGGATTTGCGTGATAATGTTATTTTGGGCATGAGAACCCAAGTGAATAGTGATTTTGACTCGGAATTGGAGTCATTTGTGAAATTGTGAAATTAATGATTTATTGGGATTTTATGATTATTTTAATCAGTCTTTCGGGCACGTTTTACGAGGTACGTGCAAATGATGTTTTGGGCTAGGCCCGGAGTTTAAATGATTTCTAAAATGATATTTTGACTTGGTTGGTGAGTCAATGATGATTTTCAGATTATTCTATTGATTTAAATGTGATTTTAACGGTTTATGTGTAAAAGGGTATTTTGGGCTTGAGACCCAGTTGAGAAGGACCTTGACTTGGTATGAAGTCAAGATTTGATTGAAATGTTTTGGGATGTAATTCCCCGGATGGTTTTCATTGTGATTGTGATATTCCCAGACGGTCGGTGCTTGGGGGGATTACCCAGACGACCGGAGCTTGGGGGATGTGATTGTAGGATCGGTAGTTGATCCTATGGTAGTCAGCTTCTCGGATGAGACTGAGCCTGGATGTACCACTCGGAGGTGTCTGATCCTGGGGATGTGTTCGCCCAGAGGTGACTGAGCCCGAGGGGGTTGAGCCCAGAGGTGTTTATTCCCGAGAGAGTGACTGGATATTGGCCTACGCGTAGTGCAGATGTGATTTGTGATATTTTATGCACTTGTGAGTAGTGCGGATTGATTGGATGGATATATTTATTGTGCACTGGTGAGTAGTGCTGATTGGTATTGATTGTGATGATGTACTGGTATTGAGTACGGATTTTTGGTCTTTGTGGCCAGGTGACTATGTTTTCATATGGTTTGGCCTGAGAGCCGGGATTTGATGTTTTATAACATGAACTGATTTGGTGAACATGAGTTTTATGGACCATGGGAAAATATGTTTTGATTTTATCGGTCACTCATGTTTTACGATATGCATGCAAGTTTGTGAAAACTGGAGGGTAAGATTGTATTTCGGTAAATGTTTTTATAAGAGGTCATTTTTGTCCACTCACACCTTTTCTGTTTTGTGACCCTCCAGGCCGTGGTACGACGTTCGGGACTGATCGTGAGGCAGTGACAGCAGCAGAAATCCGCGCAAACATCCCTTGTCTGGCAAGCGCTGAAGGGGAGTTTCGGACCTTTAGTTGACTTGTCAGACGTGAACAGGACCGGGCACAGTTTTTGACGTCCAGTTGGGACGGGTCCTGTCATTTTATTATTTTTATGCTTTTGGATTCAAGCTTGTGCTAAGGAGGACGTGAGGCTTGAGAGAAGAAGAGTGTTTGAGCCCCTTTTCCTACTTCTTGCTATTCTTTAGTATTTGTGTTTATTTATTCTTTTATCGTTTTATGTTTCTTACGCATTTAATTATGTTATTCATTAATTCAATAATGTTTGAGTATTGTAATTAGGGCTAGGAGTACTTGAAGCCTTAGCCATGTTAGTTCGTGTTTGGTTTCTGGCTCTTGATTATGATTGTTATGCATGCTTGGATTTCTTGGATTACTGCGCTTCATGAACTCAATTTAAGCTTATAAGCTTAGCTACCTTATTTTTGTATAATTGTCGATGTAATTGCTTGACGAATCACCTCGATGTTTGTGTTCACCTTGCAATTTGTAGCATTACGTTTAAGAGGGGGAATCTTATTCGTAATCTAAACTCATAACTTCCTAGGTCTGCATATCACTTTTCTAGGGATAGTGTAGTGTCATTAAATCTTCTTTATGTTTTATGCATTATCACGCATCATCGGTAATAGTTGTTTAAGGGCGGGCACATCACGCTTAAACATGCAATCTAAGAGAAGTTAATATGTGTGGGGTGAACCTTAGCCGGACCCCTGCACGGGCACTTAATTCAGATACATGCATAGTAATCTAATCAAGGAAATCTAACGAAACTGTAATTGGTAAAGGTGGATAGAAACCCTAGCTCGACATGGTTAGTTATTATTAGTTAATTTACTTCATTCATAAAACGTAACAAACCCCTCATTTCATTTTAATTACTCCACTTAAGTCAATTGAGTTAAACGGAATTGGATATCATTGAGCAAGTCTTCGTGGGATCGGCCTTTGCTTGCATCTATACTACCTATACATCTTGTACGCTTGCAAAGTTTATTACACGTAGAGTTTTTTCCTAGTACATCTTTTGTGCTTGGTAAAATCTCTATCAATCTCCTAAGTCCAAATCTCTATATATCTCGGGTCTCCGCTCGAACCTTTAGTCACTAACTGAAACTGACGCTACCCATTCAGATCCATAAGTCCAGTAAACAGAGTTAACCAATACCAATCCAAAAATTCATAACCCATCAATATCCATTCCAATAGTTATATTCAACCCTTCTGGCTCCTTCCGAGCCCTAATACATTACTATGACTCATCTGGAGTCCCGTATCCATATCTCGACTCCTCTTGAGTCCAATCTCATAACAATCAGCCATGCCATCATTGGTACCCAGTTACCGAGCAAATACCGCTGGTGAACCACATCTTATACCATTTATAACGCCTAAGGGATATCCCATCACATGCTTGACTCTGAAATACACATTCCACTTAAGGAATTTCATTTCATCCCGAGTCCAATCTGCCCAATTGTGCTATCTTTCTAGCCGCTAAGCTCGTTCATTCTTGGGACCCACATAATTCCTTATGCTACCCATTCAGATCCATAAGTCCAGTAAACAGAGCTAACCAATACCAATCCAAAAATTCATAACCCATCAATATCCATACCAATAGTTATATTCAACCCTTCTGGCTCCTTCTGAGCCCTAATACATTACTATGACTCATCTGGAGTCCCGTATCCATATCTCGACTCCTCTTGAGTCCAATCTCATAACAATCAGCCATGACATCATTGGTACCCAGTTACCGAGCAAATACCGCTGGTGAACCACATCTTATACCATTTATAACGCCTAAGGGATATCCCATCACATGCTTGACTCTGAAATACACATTCCACTTAAGAAATTTCATTTCATCCCGAGTCCAATCTGCCCAATTGTGCTATCTTTCTAGCCGCTAAGCTCGTTCATTCTTGGGACCCACATAATTCCTTATGCTACCCATTCAGATCCATAAGTCCAGTAAACAGAGCTAACCAATACCAATCCAAAAATTCATAACCCATCAATATCCATACCAATAGTTATATTCAACCCTTCTGGCTCCTTCCGAGCCCTAATACATTACTATGACTCATCTGGAGTCCCGTATCCATATCTCGACTCCTCTTGAGTCCAATCTCATAACAATCAGCCATGCCATCATTGGTACCCAGTTACCGAGCAAATACCGCTGGTGAACCACATCTTATACCATTTATAACGCCTAAGGGATATCCCATCACATGCTTGACTCTAAAATACACATTCCACTTAAGGAATTTCATTTCATCCCGAGTCCAATCTGCCCAATTGTGCTATCTTTCTAGCCGCTAAGCTCGTTCATTCTTGGGACCCACATAATTCCTTATTTATTGGTTAATAGTTCACAGTGTACACTGATTTACATCTGACCCCTAATCCAGGGCCAATTCCAACCTAAGATCTATCACGAGGTCTTATATACCTGCGTATACCCGTCTAACTACAACGTTGCGCACGAGGCTTACGTTTCGGAGGCATGATGTGGCAACAGAATCAGCAACCTAGTGCTCTGATACAAATTTGACAAGACCCACCCCCTGAGGAGCATTGGTAACCGTGCCCGGTTCTGCTCCCATCTGAAAGGTCAACTGGAGTTCCAAACTTATCCTTAGCACTTGCCAAACAAGGTATAACCATACATGTGCCCACTCATGCCTCCACCTCTCCATCGACCTCGATCATCGCGCTACGACCTAGAGGGTCAATAAAAACATAAAAGGTGTGAGTGGACAAAAATAAATAAGTTTATAAAACATGTTATAGAAAAAGACATTTCTACCCTCCACATAAAACCAATGCATTCATTCGAAAATCACTTAGTTCCATGATCAGAAAATCGCTTATGAAAAATCAGAAATCATTTCATATCCAAAACAATAATTCCAGGGCCTCAGCCCAAAAACCATGAATCAAAATCCAAGTACGAGAGAACATAGCCCAAAAATCCATAAATCCATATAAACCGGCCCACAACCCAAAACATCTAAAAACATCGGAAATCAACAGTAATTCACAAGTCAATCAATCTGCTGGATATCAATCACCGAGTCTTTAAACTCAAAACCACATATATCAGGCCTTCTTGGGATATCAACGAGTCTTTAAACTCAAAACACAATCAATAGGCCTCGAGGGATATCACAATAACCGAGTCTTCAAACTCAAAACATCTCAATCAAGGGCCCTCCCCTGTAACATCAATCAACCGGGTCTTTAAACCCAAAACCAGATCCAGCCATAGCAACCAGGTCTTTAAACCCAAAACCATGCGTAAATCATAGAAAATCCAGAATCCATCGAAATCCAAATTCCAAAACCAAATCCGAAATCATATTTTATCGAAATGGGTCTAGTGCCCGAATTCAGATTCAAACCCAATGTCACATCATCAAATCATTATCAAAACATGATGTGTGTAAACCATATAAAATGATCCATCAAACCATCATCAACGTATAGCATAAACCATATTCTCGAAATACGTGCCATTACGTATTGCCTATTGAAATACGTGTAAATAAGAAAATCGTAATTACCATAATCATAAGAATAGAAATCATAAATAGAAGGAATAGAAAACAATTATGCATGGATTGAAATTTAGAAAGCAAAGTCCACTCACACACCGTCCAAACTGGCCGCTTCTGGGCTGCACGTTTTTTCGTAAATTTCGGAAATCACAATTCCTGTCCAAAATCATTATCGAGGGTCACTAACACTTCAATATACCTCATATAATTTTGCCAAATTTTTTTGGAATTTAAATACGTATATAAAATGTATATTAAAACTTCGGATACACTGAACACTATCAAACCGATATTCGATTTCCTCGATACCAGTGCCAAAATGTTCATTATATCAAAAGGAGTAAGTTTCATGTTGAACACACCTTGAGACAAGGCTCCACGCGCCCTCACTGCGCGTGGGAGTCACACGCCAATGAACAATGTTCGTTCCAGCTCGATTCTCTGCAATTTGGTTTCTGCAACCCGCGTGTCAACCCGACTAAATACCCATCAATTCTGCATCATTTCTTTCAATTAATTCATCTAACATCATCATTGAAACCTTAATTAGTGGTCTGTGATTTCAATTACACAAGTCTTTAGCTCAATCCATTTGATTCAAAGAGGAATAGTCGAACGTACCCGTGTACTGTTCATTCTTCGAAGTGCATCAATTCCACTTTTTTTCCTTCAATTGATCCATCCAAAAGCTTCGTAGGAATCTCATAGACTTGTTTTCGATCTCAATTCCATCGTCCAACTCCTCCAATTACACAACTCAATCCTTCGAATTTCCAAACTTCACCATGTTTGTTCTTGGCTCAAAAAGCTTCGAACCTTGAGTTTCTCGATGTGGATCGACTAATACGAGTCCCAAAAGTGTTAATCTAAGTCCAATTTCAACGTTTGAGGGCTGCAAGATGAAATTCGAATTCCAAATTTCATGGATTTGTTTCGGGTTTCTCTTCGGGTTTCTCTTCGGGTTTTATGGTTTCCTTCCTAATTCCTTTTCAATTCGATCTCTATACTCACTCTCAAATCTCTTAGGCATCTAACTATTTGGGTCGTGGCTGGCTGGATGGAAAGGGGAAGGATTGGACATACTCTGTTTTTTTTCAAGACATAGCATAAGTCATTAACATTCACCTCTTCACCGCACACACATATCCTTTTTCCATTAAGCGCTATTATAAAGTGACATATGTCACTTAATGGACCCAATGCCGCACTAAGCATAGCTGAATCAGCAAATAATTGCCCAAATTACCATTTTACCCCTGCCTTAACAAATTACCAAAATGCCCTTCATGTTCCTAGACCCGTAACTTTGTTGTCCGAACTCCAATTGACGCATGCCGCCTGTCTACGGAATCAGTGTCTCGAGACCTACCCAACGGTCTCTACGAAAGATGCAAACATGTCCCGATCAAAAAGTCAACTTTTGGCCCTCAAAACTAGGGGGAAATCATTATTTCCTTAAAATTTTCCAAAATTCCCTTTTTCGAATTTCCGGGTCGTTACATGTACTCAGGGTAAAGTCCTACCACTACACGATGAGAAGATTCGTCGCCTAGTATAGATTCATCTAGGGAATCGTGTGGGAGACGATTGGGTTAACCATACCTCCTGAATTCGTGTACGTTGTTGAGGAGAAATCTGATGGTGAAAAATAGAATGGGCCATTAAAGTAGTTATCGACAGTTGTCGTTGGTCGGAAAAGTTGGAAGAAGCCGAAGAGAATCTATGGAAGTGTTTAGTCCTGAAGGAACGATTAAGCACTACAGTAATTATCATAGAATACTCTTAGTTGAGGAAGAAGGACTTCTAGCTCAGGAATTGAAACAGTTAAGCATGCTTCCAACATGGTTGCAACTGCTCTCAACTTAGAGGCTGGTGAAGGAGACTTCTCATTTTATGCTCTTTAGCAGATAGTGCTGGGTGCCGGAGGGTGACACAGGATGAACTTTGATGTCATCATCTTGGATTCTCCTTGATTTCTTCCCTAGGTGGGATAAAGAGGAGTGATTTGACAGCTAAGGGTTCAAAGTGGGTGTAAGAACCGAACACCTAGGCTATGGGTCAAATTTGAGTGATTCGAAGAGCAGAAAGTACTTGGCGTCACTAGATTTGACAAGTGAGTGACCGAGTTCTGGTAATCAGTAGGGTGAATTGTCTTGCTGATTATGCTAAGCTAGGAGAAGAGGAAAATAGTATCGTGAGACAGTTCAGGAATCATTGAAATGGGTGAGACGTCGATTGGGTGTCGATAGGACGAGTAGTACGACAGTTGAGAATCACGTTGAGTCAAGATTTCGGCTTAGATCACGGAGTGACAGGAGGTGAGATATCGCTCAGTGGGAGCAAGGAGGATAACTGTCAGATTGTATGCTGACTAGGATATCAGCTTCAGTTGTCAGATAAGAAGAACCATCAGACTAAAAAGTCGACTTGATGGCAACTTGAAGAGGATAACCGTAGTGATAGTACGTGTTGTAACATGCTGCATGTAGGTTGGAACGTGTCAGGAAGTTAGACTATAAAGATCTAAAATCAACTTAGTAAAACTGACCTGTCAGAGTGAGTGACAGACGAGACGTCGACATTCGTCTCGAGTGAGACTTACGAGCCAACGTGTAATTCTCGAGGGTGAGTTGGAGCTTTGGAAGCTCCGGTGGTAGTGCGTACCGACGAGTATGGGGCTTATGGCGGACATGTAGGATTACACGAGAACGCCCGAGTAGAGGACGTATTGGATTCCACAGTTGGTTGTGGAATTAGGTCGGTTTGAATTTCGAGGAAGAAATTATTTAAGGAGGGGACGTTGTAACGACCCATCCTGAATTTCGAGATTAGATTAAGACTTAATGATGGATTAGCGAGGCTAATCAGGAATTAGCCGAGGATTAATAGAAGTTCAAGGAGAAATTATGACTTTGCCCCTAAACAAGGGTAAAATGTAGACTTTTGACCCGGAAGGTTCAATGGCTGAGGGCCGACGACTGTTACGTAGATCGGGTCGAAACGAATCCGTAGAAAGGCGGCACATCGAAATCAGACATCGGATAGGAAAGTTATGGTTTACGGAAGTTCGATTGAACTATGCACACATTACGAGGCAGGGATTATATGGCAATATCTGATCAGGTAGATATTTAGGTGGGATTCATGGATGAGTGACAAGTGTCACTCATCCTATTGGTGGCTTCCCTAAAAAGTGGATCTAATTAATTAAAATACTATTATCCTAATTATTTTATAATTAATCCTACCCACTTTCCATCTCTAGCATTCATCTGTACCTCTTCCTTTCATCTCCACCATCCATTTCATCTCATCTGACCACCAACACCAAACCTCACTCTTTCTCTCTCCCTTTTTCCCCCGCGCATCAAACTTCATCTTCTTCATTTCTCTGTAAAAACCTGAACCCCAACCCAACCATAACCCTTCCAAAATTCATCCATTGATGTTGGAATATGAATGAACGTGACAGAATAAGGGGAGGCGAGTCTAGTGGTGGCACGATTTGGTGGTAGACAACCGAGAAAGGTAAGAAATCGGATTTGAACTTGGAAGTTTGGTTGTCTGTACTTATTGACCAATTCCATTAATTAGAAAGGGTTCCCGGTGATCCTAGGGACAGTTTGAGATTGGAGGCATGGTTGGGAATGGTCTGAACTATGTGGACTGTGGGGAAGAGCTGACCGTGAGTTTTCTTGATCGGGAAGGTATGTTCTTGACGGTTTCCCTCAGTTTTATTTATTCAAATAACTTGCTAAGGACTAGACATAAAGATAGGAATTGAAAGGAAGGTAAAAGGACTAAAAAAGAGGGAAAATGACTAAAAAAGAGGGAGAAATGATGCTGGACCTGTCACCCCGGTCTAGTCCGATTCGAACCAGGTGAACCCGGTTCGTCGCGAGATTAGGGGTAATGAACAGTGGCGCGTGGCTTTCACGTGCAACCCCTTTGGGCGGCGCGTGAGGGTTCCTGGAGCATGGGTTGGGAAAGTGTTCAAGATGACTTTTAATCTATTCGATGTAACGAATATTTTGGTACTGGTTTCGTGTCGATCGGACACCATCTCCATTTTGTTCAGGATGACCGAAGGTTTAAGATCGGGTTTAAAAATATATTCAGGAAAATTACGGGGCTTTAGTGGGAGGTTAATAAGGTAGTTAGTAACCCTCTAGAGTGATTTGGATAAGTTTGGGAGTCCTGGTGACGGAGATTGGCCCGGGAGAGCCGTATGGCCCGCGTATCGAGGCGGTAGCTCGGACGGTCTGTGAGTTGACTTTGGTTTTCTAAATTGATGCATGCTTAACTGTTTTATATACTTTTATGAATATGTTTTGTGATGCCATGAGTGCATTTGTGTGTGTTCACGTAATGACACGTATTTGGAGGTTTCGGCCTTATACGGTACTTATACGTACTATGCTTTCTACGATGGTTTAAATGAAATAGTTTTGGATTTAAAAAAGATAAACTAGGGCATGAGACCCATTTGGTTTTGTCTCGGGTATACCACCCTATGGGTGACCTTTGGGTCTGAGTCGTGGTCGTGGCGAGTGCTTTGTGCACGGAGACAGACGATACGAAGCTCGCCTCCGGACTAGGATATGTTCCTTCCGGAGAGGTCACGATGCACGTACCGTTGTCGAGCAGCAATTGTAGGCTCGACTTCGGAGTTCTAACGATTCAGGAGATCGATCGGTGATGGGTGCACCATAATCTAGAGGTGGTCGCGTCGGTTGATACGTTCACCGCGACATACCAGGATTGAGGGCGGTCCTGGATGGATGGTTGCATGCATCACTACGATTGGAATCGTGATTAACCTTGAGATATCGAGCTCGATGCCCAGTTGAGTCATGAGTTCGAGCATGAGGCCCAGCTGGTTTACGTTTATGATTTCAGTTCGGGGACCATAAATGGATTTTCTTGTTCATGACGATTTATGGGGACTGGGCATGAATCCCATAAAAGGTTTTAAGAATTTTTTCGATATATATATTCATATACCTTCCTTTATTTGGATTGTCTACTCCGGGGAGGGTAGTTGGCCTGGGTGGACCCTGGAGTAGTCACAAAGCACTAACTGAGTGGAGTCGCCGTCTTTGGGTACCTTACTCTCAGGAAGGCTTATGGATTATAACCCCAGGGGAGGTTCATTTATCTACGTACATTGTCCTGGGTGGACCTTGGGCAGACTTGGGATTTGAGACTTCGGGTAGCACGCACGTAGCTTTAGATATCGTGACAGGATTGGTTATGTGATTTATATTTATATGTTATATGATCGGAATTCTGGTTTGGGCTGAGTCCCACATGGATTTGGGCAGTGGCTCGTATGATTGGTTTGATTTAAGATTTTGGGCCAAGGTCCTAGTGGTTTGATAACTAGTTTTCGAATGCATGCATACTTTTTAGTGAAGGGTATAAATGTCTTTGTGAAAATGTTTTTAAAGATTATTTATTTTGTCCACTCACAACTTTTAAATGTTTTGACTGCCTTTCAGGTTGGCACCGGATGCGGGCTGTAGCAGAGACCGAGACATCACACTCCTCTTCCGGATCCTGGCGTACTCTGAAGCCCCGAGCGAGCTAAAGTCGGAATTTCCCTTGACTGACACTCCGTGTTAGACGGGATCCGGCGCGTCCTGCGTTAATCCAGGGTGTAATGACCCGTCCCGAATTCCGGGATTAGATTAGTCACTAATCTCGATTAGTAAGGTTGATGGGTGATTAGTAGGGCGGAATCGGACAAATTGTGCAAAATGACCGTTTTGCCCCTAGTCGTGGGCAAAATGTTGACTCTTTGATCGGGCGGTCAAATGGACTTTGACTGATGATCGGGACGTAGTTCGGGACGTCACGAGTTCATAGACAGGTGGCACGTTCGATTCCGACATTCGTAGAGAAAGTTATGATGTTCGGAAGTTGAGGGGTATTTTGGTAATTTGGCTTATTAGGGGCCAAATGTTGACTTTTTGACCGGGAGGTCCGATGGACGAGGACCAAGGACCGTTACGTAGGTATCGTCGATACGAATCCAACGACAGGCGGCATGCCGAAATCGGAGATTCGACGACGACGTTATGGTCAAGGAAACGAATTTACGAACCGAGACTCGGAATAAAATAATAATAAAATCTGATTACTTTAATCCAAACCAATCTGGACCCTTGATGAGTGAGACATGTCATCATCTCCTTCATTCCCTAATTCAAGGATCCTTGCTGGCCATTTAGGTTAATTAATCATTTTCTCTCCTCAAATCCTCACCATTGATTTTAAAACTCAAACTGATCCTGGCCATTGATCTCATCTGCACCTTCTGATTTAAACCATCAAATATCATCCTCACATTTTCATTTCTTTCAACCCGTGCACTCTCACTCTTTGCACGATCACTCCACCACCTCACAGCCCAGCCTCACACACCAGTCAGCCCCAGACGAACCCCAGCCACCTTCAGACGCCGGCCACCACCTCACGGTCGCCCTGCACAGCTGGAAACCTCCCAGACCCGAGAAGGAAACCAAACAACCCGATCAACCCAAATCGATCCAACCGTCCAAACCTTCATACCTGGACTCGAACCAACGTTGGGTTAGGATCAGTGTGACCTTAGGACAACTCAGACCACGACTGGACGAGCCACGGCGGCGCCACGGCGGCGATATGCCCAGAAACCCGAGAAGGTTTGATTTTCTTCCTTGTTTCGAAACACTGGTTTTTGACGTTGGGATTGCTTGCTTACTTCTGAAACATGTCCTAGGAACCTAGACGACCATTTTGGACCATGAACCACGGCCGGAATCTCGACGAGTCGCCGGAGTTGATGACCTGAGTTCTCAGCCGATTTTCCTGTCAGATTTCAGGTAGTTAAATCAACCTAAAAATGAGTTTGGATGTCACAGAACCGTAGAGGAGGTTATGACAAGTCCATAGGAACAAACCTCATCAAAAATGGTGGTCTGGAACTCGATCTGTGATCGGGTCAAGCCGCGGGTCGACGGCGACCCGGTTACAGACCCGGTTTCAGAACCCAGTTACTGTAGCATGACGTCATCAGGGTTGACCTGAGTGTTGACCTGGCGCGTGGGGGCGCGTGAAGGGTATTTTGGGGAAACTTCCAACATGACTTTTAATCTATTCGATGTAACGGACATTTTGGAATTGGTTTGGTGTCGATCGGACACCGTCTCGATAGTGTTCGGGATGTCCGAAGGTTTTAAAACAAGTTTAAAAATAGTTAAAAATTTGGGAAAATTACGGGACTTTGATAGGATGTTAATGATGAGGTTAGTAACCCTCTAATGTGATTTGGACAGGATTGGGAGTCCCGGTGATAGTGGTGTGGCCCGGGAGGGCCGGTGGCACGCGTATCGAGGCATACCGTTAAAACGGTCTGTGAGTGGACTTTGGTTTTATAAATTCTATGCATGCTTAAATGTTTTATATGGATTATGGTTGTGATTGTATGATGTTGATTTGGTTGTTGGTAAATTGTACGGTTTCACGTATTTCGAGGCGATTTACGTGCTTGCACGTAAATCGAGGTTTTCCGGTTTTACATGGATTTTCCATATTTATGACTTGGATATAATATGATGAAATGGTTTTGAAATTGGAAATATGAACTCGGGCTTGAGGCCCAATTATGTTGGAAATTTCGGACTTGGAGTCCATTTGAGAATCGGGCCGGGGACCCAGTTGGTTAATGAAATCGGGCCAGGGGCCCAGTTGGTATGAAATCGGGCTGAGACCCAGTTGAGTTATGTTCTCGGGCCAGGGGCCCAGTTGATTTACGAATTCGGGCCGTGGGCCCAGTGGGTTTATAAGGGGCTGTAGGCCCAGTTGGTTTACAAATCGGGCCGTGGGCCCAGTGGTTCATAAAATCGGGCATGAGGCCCAGTTGGATTATAAATGTGATTTCGGGTCAGGGACCCTATGATTAATAATTGTGATTTCGGGTCAGGGACCCTATGATTAATAATTGTGATTTTGGGTAAGGGACCCTAAATGGAATTACATGGTTTTATGGAAATTTCGGGCAGGGCCCAATGGTAATGATGTGATAAAAGGATTTAATAAAACTATTTTCCATATACCATCTGGATACAAGGATATATAATGGTCTCCTCCAGATGTCTGGGACACTGGGGAAGTCACAGTGCATTGCCTGCGAGGGGTCATTATACGGAGCAGCCGGACCGTATGATGACTCAGGAGCAGGATTGCTATGATTGACGTCAGGGACATCAGACATCAGGGATGTCAGATATATGGACCCGGAGAGACCCCGGGCAGCACGCGTAGCTTATGAAACCGTGAGATATGACGTCAGGGACGTCTAGCGTCTGGGACGCTAAGCATTTGGGATGCTAGTGATGGTAATGGTAAAATATGGATTAATGGATCTATGAAATGGCTTTTTGGTTGGATATGTGTTATGTGGTAAAAATGGATTATTGGTTAAGAAATGGTATGAATGGTTTTGGATTTTTGAATTGATGTTCATTTATGGTCGTGGGTGGTGACCCACATGGTTGTTTATGTGTAGTGGTATTTCACAGTTTTGGGCTGAGTTCCCACACTTGGTTTTTGGTTAACGGATTTTGGGCTAAGGCCCTAATGGCTCGGTTGAGCAAACGTTTTGGTTACTGGTTTTGTGGCATGCATACGTTTTTATTGGAGGGCATAAATGTCTTATAAATGTGTTTAATAAACTTATTGGTTTTGTCCACTCACAGCTTTTGGTTTTAATGCCCTTCAGGTTGATTACGGGTGTGATTACAGCAGAGACTGGGACATTGCACACCTCCTCCATCGATCCTTGCGCACTCTGGATGCCCCGTTTGGGCAGGGCCTCTTGGTTATCCCTTGTCCGACACCCCTTGTTCCCGGGGGGATTGGGATGGGTCCTGTCACAGGGGGATTGGGACGGGTCTTGACATTGGTGGACAAATTCTCAACCAGGACACATGATTGGCCTTAGTCACAAATTCTCGGCCGGGTCGTATGGTCGACCTTGATAATTAATTTCTCACATGGTCGCATGGTCAATCATGGTAATCCAATTCTTGGTAAGGTCACATGGCTTTTATAAATTTGAAAATATTCGGCCAATCATGGTCGAATCTCACCCTTGTGTTATATTATTGACATGACCAAGTTATGGATGAAAGAGGTGTGGGTTATAAACTAATTGAGTGTGCCTCATTTTAATGGTCTTTAGAAGAAGAAGTAAAGTAGCAGCCACTAATGGTCTAATGACACTTAATCAAATAGCGGTTGGGTCTTTGTTTTTACTAAATCTAATTTTCGACCCAACCCAAACATGAAAGAAAAAGATGGATGTCAGCCGAGTTCTCATCACCCACACCCGACCTTGATTTTCAAACGGTCGAAATAAGAAATATATCAAGGCATGATTACGTTAAACTAGAATCTTCCCACAAGAGAAGGTTTTGATCGAATCTCAATCAATCATTTTGTTATCAATCCGACCTTAAATCAAGCTAGCTTAACGAGGAACGTTTTTTCCAATCCGACTTGGAAAGATTTTGGGTGGCTCAACTTGGAAAGATTTTGGGTGACCCAACAAGCAAGGTTTTCAACTCGGAAGAGTGCAGACTGATGTGAACCAAAGGTTCCTCAACTTAACCCTTTTTGTAGTTATAGTAGTTTGGAAGTAAGGATCGTTCAAGTCGGGGATCAAGGGTACCACGTTATTTGTTTGTTATGAAAAGAATGTAGTAGAAAAGATGGGAGTTAGTAGAATATAGTAGTTTGTAGTCATAATTTATGCATGTTTTATCCATGATTTAATGCCCTTTTACTTATGTTTTGTTAATATTTCGTTCTATGAAATTGGAGAAAATAATATATATTTTTTGAAATGTGTAGATCAAATAGATTTTGAAATTACGAGAATTTTGGCGAAAGAATCACCTAAATCGGAGTTGAAATGAAGAAGTTATGAAGGAAAGAAAATGGCACAGAAATTTGGTGGATACCCACCAAAATAGCATCAGAGATTCCTTTCGTGTCACTGTAGTGCTACTCCTTCTTCAGTAAGCGCCTACCGAACGTCCTGTCTGACTCTTCAGTGCGCGCGTATTGAAGCAGCGCTTCCTGTTTAGGTGGCCTTCCACCAACACCTCCAAACAGCAACTTGCGCTATTGACTAGTGTTGACCACGTCCTTTGACTGCCCAAATTCGGTAGTTGACCACCGAAATTGATCTTGTAGCTTTATTTCATGATTTTCCTCCTTTTTTAGGATAATTCCAACTTCCTTTCACATCTAATCTCCCTATTGTATAAGGATTTTAGTCTATTTCCTTTGGTATTCCTATTTTCAATTCCTTTAGTTGTAGGAAAGGTTTTAATTAGATTTCTTAATTATTTAGGAAGTCTTTTCCTTATAGAATTTAATTGTAAACTCCTATATTTAAGAGGATTAATTATTCTCTTATAAATAGAGGTATTAGGGTTTATGAAGGGACATCCAATTACCTCCTAAGGACCCAAAACTCTGCGGAAATTTCTACTTAAATTTACCTCCAATTTACCTCCTTAGGTACTAAAACTCACGGAGCTCCTTAGTGGAGGGAACAACTCATGACCCTACTTTTTCCTCCCGAAACTCTTCAATTCACGGTAGTCCCCCTGACAGGACCCGTCCCAACTGGACGTCAAAAACCGTGCCCGGTCCTGCTCCCGTCTGACAAGTCAACTAAAGGTCCGAAACTCCCCTTCAGTGCTTGCCAGACAAGGGATGTTCGCGCGGATTTCTGCTGCTGTCACTACCTCACGATCAGTCCCGAGCGTCGTACCACAGCCTGGAGGGTCACAAAACAGAAAAGGTGTGAGTGGACAAAAATGACCTCTTATAAAAACATTTACCGAAATACAATCTTACCCTCCAGTTTTCACAAACTTGCATGCATATCGTAAACACATGAGTGACCGATAAAATCAAAACATATTTTCCCATGGTCCATAAAACTCATGTTCACCAATCAGTTCATGTTATAAAACATCAAATCCCGGCTCTCAGGCCAACACATGTGAAAACATAATCACCTGGCCACAAAGACCAAAAACCCGTACTCAATACCAGTACATCATCACAAGCAATACCAATCAGCACTAATCACCAGTGCACAAGAAATATATCAATCCAATCAATCCGCACTACTCACAAGTGCATAAAATATCACAAATCACATCTGCACTACTCACAAGTGCACAATCAATCAAACTGCACTACTCACAAGTGCTGCACTACGCGTAGGCCAATATCCAGTCACTCTCTCGGGAATAAACACCTCTGGGCTCAACCTCCTCGGGCTCAGTCACCTCTGGGCGAACACATCCCCAGGATCAGACACCTCCGAGTGGTACATCCAGGCTCAGTATCATCCGAGAAGCTGACTACCATAGGATCAACTCCCGATCCTACAATCACATCCCCCAAGCTCCGGTCGTCTGGGTAATCCCCCCAAGCACCGACCGTCTGGGAATATCACAATCACAATGAAAACCATCCCGGGAATTTCATCCCAAAACATTTCAATCAAATCTTGACTTCATACCAAGTCAAGATCATCTCCGACTGGGTCTCAAAGCCAGAAATACCATTTACACATAAATCGTTAAAATCACATTTAAATCAATAGAATAATCCGGAAATCATCATTGACTCACCAACCAAGTCAAAATATCATTTTATAAATCATTTAGACTCCGGGCCTAGCCCAAAACATCATTTTCACATTCCTCGTAAAACGTGCCCGAAAGACTGATTAAAATAATCATAAAATCCCAATAAATCATTAATTTCACAATTTCACAAGTGACTCCATATCCGAGACAAAATCACTAATCACTTGGGTTCTCATGCCCAAAACAACATTATCACGCAAATCCATGCGTTGCAACCTCCGTTGCCATTTTCACGTAAATCCACGAAATTGACCCTCGACTCATTCCCGAGTCACCACATCATTTTTCAATCCATGACTCAATAATCCGAGTCCAAACATTATTTTCAATCAATTTCAATCCCGGACTCATAAACCAAGTCCAAACATTATTTTTACCAAATTTCGTAATTTCTCGAAAATCGCCCAAAATAATAATATAATAATCATAAAACCGAGAAATTACCGGATTGAAACACAAATCATGCCCAAGCATATAAAATCATATAATAAGGCATAAAAATCATATATGCATGCATCACGGTTAGAAAACAAAGTCCACTCACACACACCGTCCAAAACGGTCCGTTTCCGAGCTGCACGTTTTTCCGTAAAATCTGGAAATCACAACTCCTGTCCAAAATCATTTTAGAGGGTTACTAACATCTCAAAATACAACATATAATTTTCTCCAATTTTTCCGGGATTTAAATACGTATTTTTAACGTAATACAAAACTTCGGATACGCGGAACATTATCGAAACAATATCTGATTTCACCGAAATCAACGTCAAAATGTTCGTTACACTGAGAGGATCAAAAGTCATGTTGACCTCACCTTGAGACTAGGCCGGACGCGCCCCCACGCGCCACCGTGAGTGGCTGCGCGTGAAACCCCCGCGCCAGCTACAGTGCTGTCTCCCTCACCCGTTTGTCTGGTAAACGGGTCGTTTAACCCGCGATCAGACCCGTTTGGTTTTCTGTCAATTCCACATTGAATTCATCAATTGAACATTCATACAGCTTCGAATTAAGTTCAATTAAAGATCTGTGGACTCAATTTCAAACAACCTTACCTATAACCCCACGATCACAGTTGATCGTTCGAAGATCCTCCGCCCATAGTTCATCCTTCGAAAACCATCAAACCTTCATGATTTCGTTCAATTGATTCACCAGTAAGCTTCAATGGACTCAGGTAAGTATTTTCCCCAACTCAATTGCATCAATTCGTGGCTCAAACGCCACGACTCAAACTCGATTCTTCGTCACTGTGCAACCATGGAGTTCAGTCAATCTCCAGCGTTTTCCTTCAATTGATGGATCCAGAAGCATCGTGGGATCCTCAGGAACATAATCCCCAGCTCAATTTCAACAATTAAAGCCTCCAATTCCTCGACTCAATCTCGAAAATTCTTAAAGTTTGCTTCCTCAGTTCTACCTCAGTTCGATCTAAATTCCACTTAGTTCCTTCTACAAAATGGATCGTAGTGATCCCAGAAGACTGAAACTGAACCCAATTTCGATCAACAAGGCTCAATTCATCCAATTTGATTTTTCCTCCCAAAAACCCAATTTTCGAATTCCCAGTTTTTCAGCCATTAATCGATCCCAGTGTTTCCCCAGTTTAATCCCCTCTCTCAAACTCACAATTTCCCCTCAAAACTGGTTGTGAAAGGGAGCTCAATTCTCCCAATTTTGATTCCCCCAATTTGCACGGTTTGAAGAACAAAGGGGGGTTAAGGGATGAATTAAGAATAATTTAGGATTAATTAAGTAATTAAACATCATAATTGTGTTTTCCCCAAAACATGGGATCTGGTTTCATGCCTGATTTTAGGGGATGAGTGACACTTGTCACTCATCCAAGTGTGTTCAGTCACCGGGTACTGTTCATAATAAAATATTATTTTATTCCCGGTTCGTTCGGTTCATCGAGTCCGATTCCATGACCATAACTTCGTCGTCGAATCTCCGATTTCGGCATGCCGCCTGTCATTGGATTCGTATCGACAAGACCTATGTAATGGTCCTTGGCCCTCGTCCATCGGACCTCCGATCAAAAAGTCAACATTTGGCCCCTAATATGCCAAATTACCAAAATACCCCTTAACTTCCGCACGCCATAACTTCCACTACGAATGTCGGAATCGAACGTGCCACCTGTCTATGAACTCGTGACGTCCCGAATTACGTCACAGTCACCGGCCAAAGTCCATTTGACAGCCCTAACTAAAAGTCAACATTTTGCCCACGCTAGGGGCAAAACGGTCATTTTGCACGTTTCGTCCGATTTCACTCAACTAATCCCCGATTAGTCATTCTAATTCTCGTTTAATTAATATTCAATCCCGATATTCGGGACGGGTCCTTACACCCCCCACCAAGCCCTAGTGCGATGGACAACCCACAAGATCGTGCTCTTGTCCCTACTCCTTCCCTAGGCTCCTTCTGTCACGACCCGACCCATCTAACACAATATTGTCCGCTTTAGGCCCAACCTTCACGATTTTGATTTCGGGAGCTCACGTGCAACTTCCCAGTAGGTCACCCATCATGGGATTACACCACCTCATGTAACGACCCGTCCCGAATATCGGGATTTAATAATATTTAATTATGATTGACTAATCTGGGATTAGTTGAGTGCTTTCGGACGAATTGTGCAAAATGACCGTTTTACCCCTAGGCGTGGGCAAAACGTTGACTTTTAATTCGGATGGTCAAATGGACTTTGACCGATGACCGTGACGTAGTTTGGGACGTCACGAGTTCATAGACAGGTGGCACGTTCGATTCCGACGTTCGTGGTGAAAGTTATGATGTACGGAAGTTCAAGGGCGTTTTCGTAATTTGGACGATATAAGGGGAAATGTTGACTTTTTGATCGGGAGGTCCGATGGCCGAGGACCGAGGACCGTTAAGAAGGTCTCAATGCCCTGAGTTCGTAGACAGGCGGCACGCATCAAACGGGGTCCGTATGGGCAGAGGGGCACAAGGGCACAAGGGCAGAATTGTAATTTCACACGGGGGGCACCGTTTCATTGAACAGTCGTGAAAGTGGGAGGTTTGTGCGATCGATCCCATGGATTGTTTATCAATTTATGGACTGAATTGGGACAGTGTGAGGTGTGATTGCACATGTATTGTGCTAGCAATCGATCACAATAGCACTGGGCACTGATTTTTAATGGTTTCGGGTCAGTGCAGGGGAGCTTTACGCAGTGGATTGTGGGACACTTTTGGATGCCTTTAACGGCTGAATTGGGTTAAAGGAATAGAGTGTAAGTCAAGTGGGTTACTCTGTGATTGAGAATGAAAGGAATGAGTGAAATTGGTGCTGGATTTCTTTGAAAACCCGAAACTTGTTTTTAAGAAATTCAAATTCGAACTTCCAGTTTTAGGCCAGCCCAAGCCTAATTGATGATGGATTGAGCTTTCTGGAACCTCAACGGGTCGAACCAGATCAAATGGGGCAATCTTTGAGGCTCCTAGGGCCGTGGACGGACGAGGTGGACAGCCGGAAAACTCAAGCTTGAGTCGTAATGATTTAGGTAACGTCGTGTTCAATTAATCATGCAAATTGGTTCGTATTAATCCTTATAAGCTTCCTGTGAAGTTAATTTGACAATGGTTGAGGATTTGTGGAGTTTTGGTGATCGACCGTTTTGGGTGATCACGGGTTGGTGGCACGATTACGGTTTGATTGTTATTAATCGATGTCACAGAGCTGAAATTGGTTGGTTAATGATTGTTTTAGGATCAAGAACGGATGGAATCAAGGTCAAATTGATGGTTATCTGGTCGGGTCAGATCGCGGGTAGTCAGACCCGTTTACCAGACATACGGGTGAAGATGGTGACTGTAGCAGTCACTGTAGCAGACGCGTGGCTTCCACGCGCAGCCACTCACAGCGGTTCATGACGGCGCGTGGGCACGAATCTCGAGGTGAGGTCAACATGACTTTTATCCTATACAATGTAACGAACATTTTAGCGTTGGTTTCGTGTCGATCGGACACCGTTTCGATATTGTTCGGGATGTCCGAAGGTTTTAAATCCAGTTTAAAAATATTTAAAAATTTGGGAAAATTACGGGACTTGAATAGGATGTTAATGATGAGGTTAGTGATCCTCTAATGTGATTTGAACAGGATTGGGAGTCCCGGTGATAGTGGTGTGGCCCGGGAAGGCCTATGGCACGCGTATCGAGGCGCTCGGTTAAACGGTCTGTGAGTGGACATTGGTTTTATAAATTCGATGCATGCATAACTGTTTCATGATTTTTATAATTATGATTAAATGATTTACTTTGGATATCGGTGAATTTAAATGATTTCACGCATTTCGAGGTGATTTACGTATTTGCACGTAAACCGAAGTTTTTTTGATTTGCACCGATTTTCATAAATGTGGTTGGATATGATTTCATGAAATGGTTACGAACTTGATAAAGTAAATCGGGCCAGGGGCCCAGTTAACGTATGAATCGGGCCAGGGGCCCAGTTAACTTGTGAATTCTGGCCGGGGGCCCAGTGGACTTATGAATTCAGGCCAGGGGCCAGTTAACTTATGAAATCGGGCCAGGGGCCCAGTTGATTTATACATGTGATTCGGGTCGGGGACCCTAAAATGGAATCGAATAAATGATTTTGGGATTTAAATAAACTATTTGGACTTTAAATGGTTTTGATGATATTGAAATTATGGTTATGGCACGTTTCACAGTATTTGGGCTTGAGACCCGTCTGATGAAACTTAAAGATTAGTTTGGATTTTATGTATGTATATATATATGATTTGCATTTGGATATCAATAAAATGTATTTGGTACTGCACTGTATAGATCCTTCCATATTATATTGTCTCCTCCGGATGAGGTACCCCGGAGAGGTCACGGACGTCTAGTACGTCCAGCGTCTATGACTCTAAGCATCCGGGATGCTGTGCCCGAACGGGGTTCGGGGATTGAACTCGGAATTGAGACACGAGTGGCACGCGTAGCCTTGTGATTGTGACCTTATTAGACGTCAGGGACGTCAGACATCAGGGATGTCGGATTGGAGTGTATAGTGCAGTGGCAAAAATTATGGTTATGGTTTTATTATATGCCTTATGGTTCATATTACTGGATTTATGAAATAACTCTTGGATTGACTTTTGGAATTTGAAACTATGCTTGGGTTTCCGGGCTAAGGCCCTAATGGTTATCTCTAAATAAACATGTGAAAATTGGTTTTTGGTGCATGCATATGGTTTTACTGAGGGGCATAAATGTCTTATAAATGTTTTAAACAGACTTGTTTATTTTCGTCCACTCACAGCTTTCGTTTTTAATGCCCTTCAGGTTGATTCCAGATGCGACTGCAGCAGAGACTGGGACATCATACACCTCCTCCATTGATCCTTACGCACTCTGGAAGCCCGGTTGGGCAGTGGCAACAGGTTATCCCTTGTCTGACACCTCGTGTCAGACGGGAGCATGACACATTCCATGGCAATCCACGGGGGATTGGGATGGGTCGTGTCAAGTGGTATCAAAGCAGGTTTTGCTCTTTTGTGCGCGAAGGTCAAGGGTGTGATGTCTCTTTGGGCTGCAGTTCCGTTGTCAACCGGATAGATAGTTTTGGGTTTGAATGGTGGATTGGGTGTGTTTGGCCCGATACGCCGTGCATTGATGCGATTCAACCCAAGTGGGTTGTATACGATTAACTGGTAATGTGGGACCGTCGGTTCGGTCATGTAATGATGGATTGTTGTGCTGCTGGGCACAGCCGGGTTCAGGGAACCCCATTTGAATAATGTATTGGAAATGCGAAACTCAGTTGAGTATTGGTCTAAGTTTTGGACCCTAGTGGTGTTGGCTAGTGTACGGGGTGTTAGTGCATCGGAGTTAGCCGATGACCTTTGTGGTGGAACCCACGATGGAACCCACGTTGAGTTGACGATTGGATTGGATTGGACGTCTATACGATGTCAGGACCGCGGGGTCGGTCAGGTTGTGGATTTTACTGCAAAAGGCAGTTGGGTTCGGTGGAACCCTAGGGTGTGATTTTGGAACCCTAATTTATAATCGATGGACTGGAAAAGTGAACTTTAAATGAGAACTTGTGTTGCGACAAGCGGCTGAGGTCGTGGATGACCATGTGGATGACTCTAGTGAGTCTTATGGATTTCGATCTACGGATACGGTTATGAGAAAATATGGAATCCCGTGTTGGATCGAATATTAGTGTGATGTGTGGATACGGATCTTGACAACGATGACTGTTGATCGACAGTTGTGTCGAGATAATTGGCTATCAAGGGTATTTAGTGTGGTTTTAACACTTGGGGATCAGGGGATGTTCAGGGAACATCCATTATCCTGATGTACCAGTGGTCAAATTTGAGGTACCCATAGTCGTGGGGTACGAGTGGTGTTACGGGATCGTGTCGTTCGGAATGAACGGAGATCCAGGGTAACAACTTTGCACACAAGTGTGCTATGTATGGATGTTGGTATGTTGGTATTTTTATGCCAGTACTAGTATGGATGCATGTGTGCTGATACTAGTGTTGATGATAGTGCGCTGGTGCTGGTACTAGCGCTGGTGCTGGTGTTAGTGATTGTGATGACGATGAGCCACCAGTTGGGGTATGACTCTGTCATGATGGACAGATGATTGGTATCTGCGACTCAGTGGTGGTTGAGTCTTGGACTGGATGGGATCCAGTGGAGGTCGTGATGTGTTTGGATAAGTCCTAACAGATATATGATGACAAGTGATGAATGGATATTAAGGTATGATTGAAACTTGAGGAATCTAGGGATGATGTTCCCTATGTCATGAGAATTGGTGGATTTGGGGAGTTGTTGTCAACTCCGAGATTGGTATGATGGTATACTTCTTATATTCTCAGAGAGTACAAGGAAATTATTGAAATTGGAAAAGTCGGGGAAACCATTCGTGGTATTGAGGTGTGATTTTATGATTGTGAATCACTTGGAACCTGAGGATTGAACCTGTAAAGGTTGAGATGTGAGACAAAGGCAGTATGGTATGCACATCCAGGCAAAGTTGTGGATATCCCGTTCGAAATCGGGGTGTGTGCGTACATGATTATTGACGGACGTGAGGTCCGAGTAATGAATTGATTTTGGACACGTGGTGGTCCAAGTGAGGTATGGACGTGGGCAGTCCAGTGGTTGGACATGACATCTCATTGGGAGCATGTCTGTTTCCAACATGGTTGGAACTCCCGATTCGGGGAGAGTTGTGATTGGGGGAACGAGAGGAGCGCTCGTTTCCGCATCGGCGATTGGTATCCTGAAGTCATTGGGGTTGACTTCTTATTTCCTGCCGTGGCAGATGATGATTGTTGCTACCAGTACGTTGAGCGTGTATTGGTTGGTGGACCCATGTTTGGCTTGGAGCCTTTGGACACAAGGAGTTGTGTATGATTTTGGATTTGGTGGTGAAATGCGAGGTCATCTTTCCACCAAGGGAAATTTGGCAAATGATTCAATGAGGGTGTAAGACCCTACGATCAGCTTTCAGATGGATTGTTAGCTATGTGAGCATGTGTGGATCCTAGGTGGATCTGATTTGTGATGTTGTCGACTTTGGTCGATGTGACGATCTAGGATCGTGATGTTACTTGTCGGATGACGTAATGATGGATCTAGGTCGTGATCGTGATGATCCAGATTGGGTGTGAGTTTATCACTCATACCTTGATATGTGAGTCGTAAATGACGGGACTGAACTTCTTTTCGAAGTGAGTCCATATGGTTTGTGACTTGGTTGAGTAGGTTTCCGATGTGGTCGGATTTTGTCAACTTTTGACGTATGGATATTGGGTTTGGCTTCCCTATGAAGTCAATCGAGTGTTTTGAGCAGGTAACCGATAGGATCGGTTATGTTACGTCTTGGTGGACGTAAACAAGATTTTGGGTTTTGGAATCGAATTTCTCGGTGACGATTCAGGATTCGATTGCGAAGCTCGAAGGTGGATTACTGGATTTGGGTGCGGAATGATTATTCCAATGCTAGCTTACGGAATAATTATTTCGGATTCGGATTTGGACATGGAATAAAAATATGATGTTTGGGTTCGGATTCGGGATTTCTTACAAAATCGCGGATTCGGATCCAGAATTGAAACGGGATTATGGGTGGAGTTCGTTTTGTCTCATGTTGGGTTGGGCAAAGGTACTTCATTATTGGAACGTGTTTGGCTATGACTTGGGTGGTTATAGGCAGATTGATGGATTGGGGTGCGTACAGGGTACGTTGTACGAGGATTGATACTGGTTAGGCTGAGTGGTGCCTAATGGCGGTACATGGGATGTACCCGTGGTGTGTGATTAAACGTGTTGGTTATCATCTTGGTTCCGATATCATTTGTTTGGATGTGTTGTGGACTGGACATTGGATACTGTGCGCTGTGCAGAGCGATTTTGTCGGGTTCAGTGATTGTACGAGCAGGTGCTCTTAGCCATGGTTGGCTAGTGGAACCCTAGTATTGAGTTGTGTGATCACTGCTGGGCTGGTATTCAATGTGTTCCAGTTACACCACTTGATTGTGTAAATTGACGGTATACGTACACTCAGGATGAGTGAGTATGGTGGTCTGTGAAACCACGAATAGCCTTGTGTGATGTTTTCACACTGTGATGTTTCCAGCGTCTTGGTTCGCTGAGGGAGTCGGCGATTATGGACATTGAGATTTATTTATGTCCCAGGATTGGGCTTGCCCTGTGAATTGAGATCATGTGGTTGATCTCACGCTACATCGAGAGTGATGTAGTGCGTGGTGTTGTCACTAACTGGCAGATGGTTGGGGCTTTACTAGGATGGTAAAGCTTAGCAGTGACAGTTTGACTGATGGTGTCAGCATGGACTGACAAATGAGATTTGGTGACTCCCAATGGGAGCAAATCTAAGGATATTTTGGCAATGGAAGGGAACCATCTAGCTGAAGGAGTCAGCTTAATTGTTAAGCGATTTTATCGCGGATCAGGTGATTATGTTCACTCGAGGTGGTCGAGTGTTGTTACTATGACGTATGACTGTGATGGGATGTCTGGGTACAGACGAGACTGGTGTTGTTCCAGTAAGTGGGTGTACAGGTGTACACAAATGTGAGGTCGAAATGTTTTCCACAAGGTGGTTGTGGAATAAGGTTGTTGGTAATTTCGAGGACGAAATTCTTTAAGGAGGGAAGGTTGTAACGACCCGTCCAGAATATCGGGATTTAATAATATTTAATTATGATTGACTAATCTGGGATTAGTTGAGTGATTTCGGACGAATTGTGCAAAATGACCGTTTTGCCCCTAGGCGTGGGCAAAACGTTGACTTTTAATTCGGATGGTCAAATGGACTTTGACCGTTGATCGTGACGTAGTTTGGGACGTCACGAGTTCATAGACAGGTGGCACGTTCGATTCCGACGTTCGTGGTGAAAGTTATGATGTACGGAAGTTCAAGGGCGTTTTCGTAATTTGGACGATATAAGGGGAAATGTTGACTTTTTGATCGGGAGGTCCGATGGCCGAGGACCGAGGACCGTTAGGAAGGTCTCGATGTCCTGAGTTCGTAGACAGGCGGCACGTATCAAACGGGGTCCGTATGACAGAGTTACGGGTCAGGATGCGTGAGGGGCATTTTGGTATTTTTTGCACAAGGGCAGAATTGTAATTTCACACGGGGGGCACTGTTTCCTTGAACAACTGTGAAAGTGGGAGGTTTGTGTGATCGATCCCATGGATTGTTTATCAATTTATGGACTGAATTGGGACAGTGTGAGGTCTGATTGCACATGTATTGTGCTGGCAATCGATCACAATAGCACTGGGCACTGATTTTTAATGGTTTCGGGTCAGTGCAGGGGAGCTTTACGCAGTGGATTGTGGGACACTTTTGGACGCCTTTAACGGCTGAATTGGGTTAAAGGAATGGAGTGTAAGTCGAGTGGGTTACTCTGTGATTGAGAATGAAAGGAATGAGTGAAATTGGTGCTGGATTTCTCTGAAAACCCAAAAATGGTTTTTGGGAAATTCAAATTCAAACTTCTAGTTTTAGACCAGCCCAAGCCTAATTGATGATGGATTGAGCTTTCTGGAACCTCAACGGGTCGAACCAGATCAAATGGGGCAAGCTTTGAGGCTCCTAGGGCCGTGGACGGACGAGGTGGACGGCCGGAAAACTCAAGCTTGAGTCGTGATGATTGAGGTAACGTCGTGTTCAATTAATCATGCGAATTGGTTCGTATTAATCCTTAGAAGCTTCCTGTGAAGTTAATTTGACAATGGTTGAGGATTTGTGGAGTTTTGGTGATCGACCCGTTTTGGGTGATCACGGGTTGGTGGCACGATTACGGTTTGATTGTTATTAATCGATGTCACAGAGCTGAAATTGGTTGGTTAATGATTGTTTTAGGATCAAGAACGGATGGAATCAAGGTCGAATTGATGGTTATCTGGCCGGGTCAGATCGCGGGTAATCAGACCCGTTTACCAGACATACGGGTGAAGATGGTGACTGTAGCAGTCACTGTAGCAGGCGCGTGGCTTCCACGCGCAGCCACTCACGGAAGCGTGTGACGACGCGTGGTCACGAATCTCGAGGTGAGGTCAACATGACTTTTATCCTATACAATGTAACGAACATTTTAGCGTTGGTTTCGTGTCGATCGGACACCGTTTCGATATTGTTCGGGATGTCCGAAGGTTTTAAATCTAGTTTAAAAATACTTAAAAATTTGGGAAAATTACGGGACTTGAATAGGATGTTAATGATGAGGTTAGTGATCCTCTAATGTGATTTGAACAGGATTGGGAGTCCCGGTGATAGTGGTGTGGCCCGGGAAGGCCTATGGCACGCGTATCGAGGCGCTCGGTTAAACGGTCTGTGAGTGGACATTGGTTTTATAAATTCGATGCATGCATAACTGTCTCATGATTTTTATAATTATGATTAAATGATTTACTTTGGATATCGGTGAATTTAAATGATTTCACGCATTTCGAGGTGATTTACGTATTTGCACGTAAACCGAGGTTTTCTGGATTTGCACCGATTTCCATAAATATGGTTGGATATGATTTCATGAAATGGTTACGAACTTGATAAAGTAAATCGGGCCAGGGGCCTAGTTAACTTATAAATCGGGCCAGGGGCCCAGTTAACGTATGAATCGGGCCAGGGGCCCAGTTAACTTGTGAATTCTGGCCGGGGGCCCAGTGGACTTATGAATTCAGGCCAGGGGCCAGTTAACTTATGAAATCGGGCCAGGGGCCCAGTTGATTTATACATGTGATTCGGGTCGGGGACCCTAAAATGGAATCGAATAAATGATTTTGGGATTTAAATAAACTATTTGGACTTTAAATGGTTTTGATGATATTGAAATTATGGTTATGGCACGTTTCACAGTATTTGGGCTTGAGACCCGTCTGATGAAACTTAAAGATTAGTTTGGATTTTATGTATGTATATATATATGCTATGCATTTGGATATCAATAAAATGTATTTGGTACTGCACTGTATAGATCCTTCCATATTATATTGTCTCCTCCGGATGAGGTACCCCGGAGAGGTCACGGACGTCTAGTACGTCCAACCTTGTGATTGAACTCAAAATTGAGACCCGAGTGGCACGCGTAGCCTTGTGATTGTGACCTTATTAGACGTCAGGGACGTCAGACATCAGGGATGTCGGATTGGAGTGTATAGTGCAGTGGCAAAAATTATGGTTATGGTTTTATTATATGCCTTATGGTTCATATTACTGGATTTATGAAATAACTCTTGGATTGACTTTTGGAATTTGAAACTATGCTTGGGTTTCCGGGCTAAGGCCCTAATGGTTATCTCTAAATAAACATGTGAAAATTGGTTTTTGGTGCATGCATATGGTTTTACTGAGGGGCATAAATGTCTTATAAATGTTTTAAAAAGACTTGTTTATTTTCGTCCACTCACAGCTTTTGTTTTTAATGCCCTTCAGGTTGATTCCGGATGCGACTGCAGCAGAGACTGGGACATCATACACCTCCTCCATCGATCCTTACGCATTCTGGAAGCCCGGTTGGGCAGTGGCAACAGGTTATCCCTTGTCTGACACCTCGTGTCAGACGGGAGCATGACACATTCCATGGCAATCCACGGGGGATTGGGATGGGTCGTGTCACCTCAACTCGCTTAACTTTGGGGTTCCAATCTCCCCCAAAGCCATTGAGCTCCTAAAAGGCCTTGTGTTAGATAGATACGTGCCCAAACATGTAAGGTACTTCACCTTTCCCTCCCCCAGCGATGTGGGATCATTCACCGATCTTACCTTTCCAAGCTCACGGGTCTTGCTCACTATTCTTGCTTCTCAAGCTCACGGGTCTTGCTCACCGTTCTTGCTTCCAAGACCGAGTCTTACACCTTCGGGAGTTCGCAGCCCCTCATGTGCCATCCCTTCCCCATTGTATTTCCCGCAAGCACCGTTGAGAATTTTGAGCTTAAGTCCGGGACCATTCATATGTTGCCTACGTTTGATGGACTCTTCAGAGCAGACCCTCACCTTCATATCAAGGACTTTCTCGAGGTTTGTTCTACCCTTCGTATCAATGGGATAACTGAGAATGAAACTAGGTTGAGGTTGTTTAACTTTTCACCTAAGGATAGGGCTAAAGCTTGGTTTCATTCACTTGTACCCGCCTCTATTCATACATGGCAGAATTATCTAATTTATTCCTTACCCAATACTACCGTATTGAGAAGACTAATGAGTTTAAGGCTAAGATTATGAACCCTAGACAGCTCCAAGATGAAGCCTTTTATGAGTATTGGGAAAGGTATATTGAGATGCTTCGTGCTTGTCCCCATCACAACATTGAGGTTCATCACCTCATGATGTGGTTTTATGGAGGTCTTAGTTATGAGGATCGTACTATGGTGAATTCCCTATCTCAAGGTATCTTAGATGGCATGGAAACCGAGGCTAGAATTGCATTTGAGAAGATAGCTCAAAAAGAGAAACAGTTTATTTACTGAGGCCACTCATCTAGGTCCATGGCCGAGACTAGGGACAAAGATGGATCCATTACTAAACTCACGGCTTTGGTAAAGAAATTGTACAGGGATAAGATTAAGAATACCCTGGTTTGTGAGGTGTGTTCAGTCCAAGGACACTCTTTGGATGAGTGCACACAAGTGGGGGAAGCCAACTATGTTGGCAGGTACAATGCTTCAAGGCCCCAGAATGATCCTTTTTCGAACTCTTACAATTCGGAATGGAAGAACCATCCGAATTCTAGGTGGAACAACAACCAATCCGTGGCTAACCCCTTGCCACCCCCTGGATTCCAGCAACCTCACGTGCCCGCCCCTTCTATGCAGCCCCAAGGTATATCCTCAACTCAAGGTTCAACAGGTAAGTCATAGGAGGATGCACTTGCAACTATGGCACAACACACTAATGCTTTCATAAATGATTGTCGGACTCACCAAGCAGCAACCAGTTCCTTCATGAATGAGACTAAACATACCATTACCAACTTCGAGAGGCAACTTGGACAGATTTCCAATCAACTCAACCAAAGAGAGCCTGGTAAGTTCCCTAGCCAAGTTGTTGTGAATCCGAAGGGTCCCCATGGACCAACAACAATTTCCATCACCCTCCGGAGTGGCAGTGAACTTCCTAGACCAGAGTACACCCCAAAGAATCATAATTCCAGACCCTAGGTCCCTGCTGTCCAAAAATCACATCCACACACTCAAAATCCAACAATGTACCTGAGTACTCAGTGCTGGAACCATCAGGAAGTTCCAGCACCCTATGACGTGCAATCTGCCCCCTCTTTGACCTCGGATGAGCCCACCCATGTGGCACCACCTCAAGCTCACTTTCAAGATCAAGAACCACAGGTTTAGGTCCCTGGAACCCAAAGGCCAAGCACCCAACAGCAGCCCCTGAGCTCGAAAGACAAGGCACTGGAATAGGATGCATCCATTTTGGTTCCTCCTGCAATACCCCAGCAACATGCTAGACTTTCTAACCCTAAAACTTCTTTTAATTCCAATAAAATGTCTAAGAAGGTGTCTTTTGAGTTATCTAATAATGTCTCATATCCATTCCCTCGACTGTTGCAAAACCAAAACAAAAACAAGGAAGCATTCAAGGACGAGATTATCAAGATGCTGCAGAAACTCCAAATCACACTTCCTTTTTCCAAAATCCTGGAGCACATGCCCATCTTTGCCAAGATTATCAAGGATTTAGTTGTGGGAAAAAGAGGATTTGAAGCCCCAAATGTTGTGGACCTTTGATAAACACATATTTCATCACCTTTTTATCTCAATTTCCTTTTCATCTTACTTTGTTATATCCTTAATCCTACAATTTCTAACTTGTTTTAACATTTTTAGGTAGCAACCCAAGAATGTGGAGTAAAAAGGTTAAATTGGAGCAAACCCGCATAAGTTATCAAGAATGAGCCAAGAGTTATAAAGACTGGATCAAGATTCATCAAGATGGATTAACACTATGTCCATATGTGCAAGAAGGCTCAAGATTATGCCAAAATTCGTTCTTGGAGAAGCATAAAAGAAGAAATGTATAAAAAGTTACAAAACAGAAATTTGCCTGTGCAAATTAGCCCACTTCCACGGACCATTGTGAACGCCTCCAATAGAATCAGAATGTGAGTAAGGTATGGTTGCAAAGCTCTAGAAGTCTAGTTCCTAATGGTTCAAAAATTACTCAAACCGGAGTCCTACAACCACATGAATTCCTGTTTTGGTGAGGGATAGTCAGTCTGCGCGAATATGATTACTTGTTCTTCTAGGAATTGAAGTCTTCCACATTTTCCAGCTGTTCCAACTTCTAAAATTTCAGCAAGCAACCCAAATTCCAAGCAAATTAAGGAGAAGAATTTCTCCTTTTTAATTAGGATTTGTTTTCCCTTTTTAAATTAGGAGTTTCTATCACCTTTTTAATTAAGTTTTGTATTTATTCTTTCATTACGATTTAGAATACTTTTTTCTTTTGGACTTTTATTTAATTAGTTTAATCCTTTTCCTTTTAGAATTAAATTGTGAACTCCTATTTATTTGACGATTAATTTTCTCATATAAATTGAGAGGCTTAGGCTAATTGTAAAAGGTCGCCCATTTTTGTACCAAAACTTTACTTAACCAAATTTCCCTTTTCATCATGTGACCACTTTGTCGGTATCTCAACCTAAACCATGAAAGTTTTTCAGAACGGTCGCATGGTGGTTGGAAAGTCCACAAAATTTCCCTTGTATTTGGTATAAGAAAAAAGGTGGAGTCTTAACTCATCTTTGCATATAATGGTCTAATATTCAGTTTATGCTAACGAGCAAACTTGGCATAATGTTTCATCAAACACAAAGGTGTCTACGAGTAAGGGGATGCACGTGCAATATATTGAGGATACGACGCATCATTACCTTGACCTGGGTGTCCCAACCGGTCATGTCATAATGAGCAATTGCTCGTACCAGTTAGCTTCTAGCTAACTTTTGGCTAGCTTCTGGCTAGTTTCTCCAGTGTATGCTTCTGGTCATACTTGATGTTATGCAAAAATATTCCACTTTCTTGTCATTAATGATTTCAATGTGATAACCGTTGGCTCGAATATCGGTAAATCTCAACAAAATTCTTCTGGAACTTGGAGAATAATAAAAAAAATCTTATTGATGGTAATTTTGTACCATTCTACAACGCTCGTTTATCATATCTCTAAGAGTATAACATTGTCAGCCAGACAATAAACGTTCTCACAAAATATACATATTTATAGATTTAATTCAATGGGTCACATGCATGAGAATAAGTGTTTGAATTGAATTAAATCATATTCGAGCGAAAAAATCACATTTTTCGAATTATATTCACACTTAGATTTGAAATCCTTAGAATGGATGATGAGTCATTTATTTCTTGCTTCAGGCAAGAAATTGTCCCTATAATGGGTAAATCGTTTTTCTAGAGTCTATATAAAAAATAAATCATTGTATTTAATACTTTGAGAAAACTCATCCATAAACACCAAATAAGAATTTCAGGTTCTAGCAAATGATATGATAAATCAGATTTAAAATGTAAAATTTACTTGTTTTATCATGTCCATTGAATTTATAAAGGAATCTGCAGGTCATTTTTCATAACTTTTCCAAAACTACGGGTTCGGTGATTAGTACGAACTATGAGTTCATTTATAAATCTCTAGTTTATTGATAAACATCTGGTTCATTTAAACACATATAGTTTATAAATAAAATAATTATATAAATTTTAAAACATTAATCAATGTAATTAAATATAACGTAATAATAGTTTGAATGGATGCTTCTGGCATAAGATGATTTCATATGGTAAATGAATGCTTCGGGCATAAAGTTTAAATAAATTGACATAATGTTTCAGGCATTAAGATCCATGCTTTAAGCACATAAGTGAAAAATAAAGAAATTAAGAAAATAAAATGTTTTCTTTTCTTTTCAGAATGTGATGGTCCGATTCATATAGTTCGGCTCGACTAGACCGTTCGATTATAACAATTCGATTCAAATAGACTAGTTCAGTTTGATTAGACCAATTAGATACGAGTGTGAACATATTCAATATGATTAGACCATTGCAATTCGTCTAGACTTATTTGGCTGAACCAATTTTGGTCGGAGCCGACCAGGTCAGGCTAATTTGAGTCTTGGGCCTTTGCGAAAATATGGGCCTTCTGGACCTTGCCCCCCTTTTTTTTTTTTCTCGGCCTGCTAGGCCTTTGGTGTTTGTAGGCCTTCTAGGCCTGGTGCAACTTTTTATGCTTGTATTAAATTGGTAGCCTTCTAGGCTTATATTGGGCTTGCATGTACGCAAATTGCTGATTAGGCCACTGGTTTAGTCATTCATTTATGAGAATTGGGCTGAACTAATAAACCCATGTCTACTGGACCAAGGTTGCTGGGCCTATTATGATTGTTTGTTTGGACCTTCTAAGTTTCAATTGTTATAAAAGTATACTGCTAATAATCATGCCTTATCATATTATCATCATTAACGCAAATATATGGAACGCGTCAATAGTCTCCATATATATCACACATATTATTGCGAGCATATTCAAAATAAAACATAATGATCAATTTAATTGTGCATTCATGTTGTTCATTAAATGACAATGAATAAGGGCATAACCTTCGGGGCTTGTCATGAATTACCCAAGCATTGACCCATACTCATAGGCCATACCGTAAGGTCATGTATGATGCTCCAAAATGATTCCATGAACCCAATTTGATATCATACAATTTCCAGTTTTCAATATAATCATCAATTATCAATTTATGCAGCAAGCAATTGATTTCATGTTCATTCATCATTAATTCATATATTCATCATCAGCTAATATCATCATCTAATATCAGATTATCATATGTACATACAACATCATGTGTTTATCATCACATATATCAATATCATAGCATCTAATCTTCATGCAATTCCCAACTCACCTATAGTTACTAGGTAGCATATTGTGCCCTTCGAATGTTTAATCTCAGATTTCAAAGAAAAATTAAATCAATTAAAGATTGCAAATTAAGTTCTCAACTATCAATGTTACTAGTAGTCATCAAAATAAGATACAAAAGGGAAAGCAGAGGAGAGGAGAGAGGGCTACCTGAAAGCAATGGCAATGTCGCTGCCAAATTTCAAGAGGGAAAGCATTCTCCAGCCCTAGACAACCCATTTTCTTCGAAGACGGTGGCCTTGCACAGATTACAAATTTGCACACATACTTGGCTCCAATCAATTCGGCGTCATTTTATAGCGGAAAGAGGTGTCAAAATTGGAGATAGACGGGGGCATCGACCGTCAACAAAATGAGAAATCAGGCGTGAATCGTATTCTTCCTTCTCATGCCTTATCAGCTTCTGATGCCTTGAGATTGACAGTCCCTCTATAGATTTTGGTGTCCATGGATAGCTTATGAATTTTGATACCGTTTTCCATTTCCGTGGAGAGCCCCAAGGCGTGGGCTGCTGGATGGAATACACCTCTTGCACAGATTGGTCCCAATTTCGTATGGTGGTTGGCTGCCCAGAGTGTTCAACCCGTCAATGCACTTGGAGCAGCCATCGCAATCTTTGGCACCTTTCTCTACTCAAAGGGCTAACAATGAAGAACTCGAAGATGTGAAAGTTTCTTGTAACATAGATGATGAAGAGAGACAATGAGACTAACCTGAATAAGGGTGTACGCGCGTTTAACAATCAAACCACAGGATGAAATTTCATTGTTTTTTACAGAACCCGTCCCAACTGGACCTCGATAACCGTGTCCGATCCTGCTCCCGTCTGACAAGTCAACTGAACTCCCGAAAGTACCCTTCAGCACCTGTCAGACCAGGGATAACTGCACTGATTTCTGCTCATGCCTCCGCCTCGAGATCAGCCCCGAACGTTGTGCCACGGCCTGGAGGGTCATCAAAAACAAAGGTTTGAGTGGACAAAAATATATTCGTTAAAACACATTTGAAAAGACATCCTTTACCCTCCAGTTTTACAAATCATGCATGCATAGGAAAACAGATAAAACACAAATACTGGCTTTTAGCCAAACCATATAATAAGTCAAACTTCCGGCTCTCAGGCCAAACACATGAAAACATAGTCACCTGGCCACACGGACCAAAACTCGTACTCAATACCAGTACACAACATCAAACAGTACTCTGCACAAGGTCACAATCAATTACTCAATCAATCAATCAATCAATCCGCACTATTCACAAGTGCACAAACCATCACACTGTCACATCTGCACTACGCGTAGGCCAACATCCAGCCACACTCTCGGGATTAGACACATCTGGGCTCAACCCTCGGGCTCAGTCACCTCTGGGCGAACACATCCCCAGGCTCAGACACATCCGAGTGGTACATCCAGGCTCAGTCGCATCCGAGAAGTTGGCTTACCATAAGAACTCATAATCATACCATCACATCCCCAAGCACCGGCCGACTAGGTAATCCCCTAGCTCCGACCGTCTGGGCATCCATAGTCACAATCACAATCACAAGGAAAACCATCCGGGATCATATCCCAAAACATGTCAATCAAATCCATGACTCAATCCAAGTCAAATCATTACCAACCGGGACTCAAGCCCAAATATCCTTTACACGTAAATCCGTAAAATCACATAGAAAACATCATAATAATCCAGAAATCATTCTTAACTCATTAATTCATTAAAATATCCATTTTGAAATCATTTTGACTCCGGGCCTAGTCCAAAATATCATTTACACATTTCTCGTAAAATGTGCCCGAATTACCGATTAAAATAATCATTAAATCATAAATAATCATCCAAACAAATCATGACATCATTGCAAACCAAATCATGCAATCAATCATGTAAAACATTTAACTATGCATGCATATCAAGTTATAAAACAAACGTCCACTCACACACCGTCCAATCCGCTCGCTTCCCGAGCTGCACACGTTTCCGTAATTTCCGATACTTGCCAGGAATCCCGAATCCTGTTCAAAATCATTACTCAGGGTCACTAAGGACTCAATTTACATCATACTAATTTCTCGGAATTTTTCGGGAATTTAATATTAATTTAATACGTAACATAAACCTTCGGACCCTCGAAACATTATCGAGACGGCGTCCGATCGACTCGCAACCAAAACCAAATATGTTTGTTACATTAAATAGGACAAGTTTCATGTTGACCGTACCTCAGAATTCTTCCTCACGCGCCCCCACGCGCCGCCGTGAGTGGCTGCGCGTGGGTGCCACGTGCCTGCTACAGTACCCATGAACAGTGACCTTCTTCGCCCGATTACCTAGTAAACGGGTCCGGCTAGCCCGCGATACAACCCGTTCCAAACTCCATCAATTCTGCATCATTCCTTACAATTCAAGCTTCTAACAGTATCGTTTAATCTCGAATTTAAGGTCTGCAAGGTCACTTACCAGCGTCAGTACCTTAATCCCTTCGATCAAACATCGAGTGTTCTTGTTGAAACTTCAACATCTGTTCCGTTCACTATCCATCGATTTCTTCAAATTGATTTAGGCAAAAGCTTCATGGAAGTCTCCTGAATGTGTTTCCAATTTCAATTTCTTCCCTCAAGCCTCCCAGGTGCTCGACTCAATCTCGAAAAACCGAAGCCCTCTCTTATTCGGTTCTACAGCAAAATGACTCTAATTCCCTCAATTTCTGAGTGGGTTCAACTCGCCTTAACCTTAAGAAGCTTAAATCAACTTCAATTTCAACAATTATGATCCACATAGTCCAATTCGACTATCAATTGTTCTTCAATTTTTTACTCTTCGGTGTCTCGGGTTAGGGTTCTGTTTTTTCCTCAATTCTCCCCTCAATTCCACTCGTTTTCTATCTTAGTTCCTCTTCCCGTCTCAGGTTGCATCACCTAGCCTTCTTCACCGATCAATTTGATCGAAACAATTTCAAAGGGGAATGGGCGGTTTTGGTTTGTTCATATTAGGCATTTAGCCACTAATCTTCCTCTAATGGTGACAGATGTCACCACATAATCAATCCTCATCCAAATTAGTTGACTCACCAGATTAATCACACACTTATCCATACTGCAACAAATTACCATTTTACCCTTACTAGCATAAATTACCAAAATACCCCTCATTGTTTTAGACCCATAACTTTTTCGTTCGGACTCCGATTGACGCATGCAGCCTGTCTACGGATTCAGTGTCCCGAGACCTACCCAAAGGTACTCCCGGAAAGTCCAAATAATGTCCCGATCAAAAAGTCAACTTTCGGCCCCTTTTACCAACTTCCGCACGTCATAACTTTTTCCTCGAATGTCGGAATCGGGCGTGCCACCTGTGTATGAAATCGTGACGTCCCGAACTACGTCACGGTCATCGGTCAAAGTTCGTTTGACCGCTCAAATCAAAAGTCAACTTTTCGCCTAATTCCAGGAGCAAAATCGTCATTTTCCCCAAAGTTTCCAATTTTTCCTTTTTCAAATTTCCGGGTCATTACTGTTTTGTTAGTCAACGATCTCAACAATCGAACCTCGGAGTAGAGCCGTTCGATCATGGCGGGATCATTGCTGAAGTTGCGCAGTTTGACTTGGTTCCATGCCACCTTTATGCCATCTTCTTGATCGAACGCCCGGTACACCTTTTTCACTGCGCCCAAACCCAATAGCTCGCTGTACTACCCTTACCGGTCAGTCGGGTCGATTTCCACGAACGTTTCTTTGTCGGATTCATCTGGGTTATTTTCACTCGGCATCATATGGGCTATGATGAAAGTGATTTTGGGAGAATGAGAATTAGGGATTTTTCTCAATTGGCTAGGTTTCGTGGTGATAACATGTTGTGAACACGATCAAACACTATTTCATTCAGTTAAACCCACTTATATAGAAGTAGGATTAGGGTTAAGTACAAAGCAAAAATTACCTATCTACTCTTTTTACATCTGACTAAACTATCCTTCACAATATTACATAAATAGCCACATACATAAATATATTCACAATAGTTTAATCCTTTTCCTTTTAGAATTAAATTGTGAACTTCTATTTATTTGAGGATTAATTTTCTCATATAAATAGAGAACTTAGGCTAATTGTAAAAGGTCACCCATTTTTGTACCAAAGCTTTACTTAACCAAATTTCCATTTTCATCCATTCGAGATTTCATTAGAAAAATCCAATCACACCATATTCGATCATAAACACCTTCACCCGTGACATATAGGGCAGTTCCCAAGTGTCTCACCAAGGAGCGTCGACTACTTAGCATCCATAGGGCAGTTCCCAAAGGGAAAAAATGTAACATGACCTCTTTACCCCGTGATTGTCTTTTGTTATTGAATGATTGTTTTGTTGGATTGACCTTTAATATAATTATGGTTTTATATCTTATATGAATTTCAATAATCCTCCATGTGTTTCAATATCTTGGTTTTTGTTATACTTGTATGTTGTGCTTAATGTTTGATTAGATATAGGGCAGTTCTCGAGTCCAAATCATTGAAAGTGTATAGGGTAGTTCCCGAGCACGTACTTGAGATAATATGCTTGTATTCCGTAGAACTAAGGTTATGGAAATTTGTAGGTTTTGGAATTGGCATAATTTATGATTGAGCTCGGTTAAAGATGAGTTGACCACATGTAAATATTAGATTAGGTTAGTTTAGATTAGTTTAATTACTTAGGAATTTTAAATCAATCTCTTTACCCCCAAATTAACTAATCAAACGATAATCATGCTTAGGTACCCTCAATCCCCGATTAAGAACGATCCCTATTTACCAACGCTACATCTACAAAAAAAAGGTTTTTAATTGCATACGTTTCCTTAAGTGTTGAGTGTGACTTTGTGTTTACTTTAATGCTTAGTTTTAGCGTATCAATTTTTGGTGCCGTTGTTGGGAATTGAAAAATCTTTTGTGTAAATATGTTCATATCATACTTGTGCATAACTTTCACACTTGTAAATTGTGGAAACATCGTTTTAGTTCTATATGTATATTCGAAGAAATTAATTTGTAAAGTTGAGTACTAATTTAATTTATGAAGAGACAGGAAAATAGTTCAAAAGAAAAGGCGACCGATTGAAGCTTTACCTCGAGGAAATTGGTGCATAGGATGTGGAGTTTGAAAGAGTGCATGGACCTCGCATCGAATGAGTTGATTGAAGCACTTCGTCTAGGTTGAAGACATTAAAGCACTTGTTGGGAGGCAACTCAACGGAGGAGTCTACAACAGATTTTCATTCTCTTCCCTTATCTTATATTTTCGTTTGTTTTTATTTTTATTTTATTTTCGTACAACTCTATCTCATACTTGATGCTATGCTTTTACTTTCATATATTGAGGATAATGCCAGCTTTAAGTGTGGGGGAGGGTTTTACAACTTTATGAGTCTTAAAAAAAATGAAAAAAAATTGTGTTTGAAGTTTTTGTTTTTAAAAGTCTTAGGAAGCCCTTAACCTGTTGATGATAATAATGGAAGAAAAAAAAAAGATAAGACATGGCTAAAAGATGATCAATACAACTTGAATTCATTTGTTAATACTTTATGATTAAGTGTTTATGATTTTTAGTAGATGATGCATGTTAAACTGGCCCAGAGCAAAGAAAAAAGAACAAATAAAAAAACAAAACAAAAAAAAGTTTTGAATCTCTCGAACGGTAAATAAGGTTTAATTAAATCCTTTATACTTGTGTGTGACGACCCGAAAATTCGAAAAAGGAAAAATTGGAAAAATTGGAAGGAAATGACGATTTTGCCCCTAGTTATAAGGGTCGAAAGTTGACTTTTTGATCGGGACCTTGTTTGGATTTTTCGGAAGCCCTTAACCTGTTGATGATAATAATGGAAGAAAATAAAAGATAAGACATGGCTAAAAGATGATCAATGTAACACCCCGGAAATTCGAGGATTTTAGTATTGTAATTTAATGTTTGAATTGACGCTTTTACCCTTGCGTTGGATTTGGCCAATTGTTGACTTTTTGATTTATAAATTAAATGGACTTTAACCTATGATCGTGACGTGGTTCGGGACGTCACGAGTTCATAGACAGGTGGCACGTCCATTTCGGACGATCAGGGAAAAAGTTATGACTATCGGAAGTTCAGGGGCATTACCGTAATTTGGACATTTGGGGGTGAAAATGTTGACTTTTCCCTTGGAAACTATTTTTCGGTTGACTCAAGGACCGTTGGGTAGGTCTCGACGTCCTGAGTCCGTAGACAGGCGGCACGCCGAAATCGGACTTCGTACGGGGAAGTTATGGTCACGGAAGTATTTCGCATTTAACCGAACCAACCGAGAACCGGATTAAAATATTATTTTATTATGGAATCTGGTTACTTTAATCAAATCATTCTGGACCCTTGGATGAGTGACAAGTGTCACTCATCCCCACACTCCCTAAAACATGGATCTCTGTTGGCCATTGGATTAAACAATTAATTTCCTCTCCTCAAATCCTCACCATTGATCCTATGCTGAGATTTAATCTCAGCCCTTCAAACCATCCAGCCAACCTGTTTATTAATTCCCAGAATTTTCACTCTTCATTCTTCCAAACCGTGTGCACGGCTAACCATTCGAACCAACACACCAGCCCCTCACCTTGCAACCTCACCCTCACGGTAACACCAGGCGTCCAGCAGCCACACCCCAGACGCCGACCACCTCCCCACGGCCACCTGCACGGCCGGAATTCCTCCCAGACCCGAGAAGGAGACCCGAACAGCCCAAGTCACCAAACCGTCCAAACCTTCACTCTGAGGCTCGAACCAACGTACGGTTGGGATCACTGTGACGGCATGACGACCCTCTGCTGGACTGGACGACGTGCGGCGGTGACACGGCGGCGGTAGGTTGAAAAACCCGTATGACCCGATTACCTTCCCTTCTTCGAAACGATCGTTTTTGACGTTGATTTTGTTTGTTTGCTTCTAAGACACACTTAAGGGACCCAGACGACCATTTTAAACCAAGGTTCACGGCTGGAAGCTGGACGACTCGCCGGAGAAGACGAACCAGTGCCGGCAGCCGGATTTCTGTCGATTTTCAGGTAGTTCTTTGAACCTAGAAACTAGTTTTGAGTCCGTAGAACCATAGAACACCTTGTGACGAGTCCATAGGAACAAATCCCATCAGAAATGGTGGACGGGTTGGAGAGAACTGATCGGGTCGAACCGTGGGTCTGCGGTGACCCGGTTCTCAGACCCGGTTACTGTAGCGGGTGACGTCATCATGCTGACGTCAGCAGTGACATCATGATGACGTCATCATGTCAGAATTCAGTCAGCCCAGGGACCAATGGACTGCTGACACGTGTCCTCTGACACTGTCAGTGATGACGTCATGCTGACGTCAGCAGTGACGTCATGCTGACGTCAGCAGTGACGTCATGCTGACGTCATGCTGACGTCAGCTGTACTGTAGCACCGTTGACCAGAGGGTTGACCAGGCGCGTGGGGGCGCGTGTGAACAGTAATTTTGGTGGGACCACCACCATTCTTTAGGTTTCGACGATCCGGATCCAATGGCGGTGGTTTCGGGTCGATCGGAGATCATTAAGTTGGTCAAAATGAGAGTTTTTGCCTTGGAAAGCGTGTTCGGGCAGCTTTTCCGGACCGGTTTCGGTCTAGGGTTTCTTGGTTGAATGTTAGGGGTTTGTATTTACCCTTACGTATACTTTGGATGTGACAGAAATTTTGTAATTGTACCAGATCGAGGGTAAACGCTCGGTTTTCAGCAGGACTGTACTGTGAGTGGGCCATTTTCTTAAACCTTTGCGTGCATAAACGTTTTCTGGTTTTATTATACTTATTCATATGCTAAAACAATGATGTTTTTGATGATATGGAAAATATGGTTATGGCACGTTTCACGGTATTTGGGCTTGAGACCCGTTTGGTGAAACTTAATGATTGATTCAGATTTTATCTAGGTATATATATACCTTGCATGTGGATATCGATAAAATGTATTTGGTACTGCACTATATAGATCCTTCCATGTTATATTGTCTCCTCCGGATGAGGTACCCCGGAGAGGTCACGGACGTCTAGAACGTCCAGCGTCTATGACGCTAAGCATCGGGGATGCTGTACCCGAACGGGGTTCGGGGATTGAACTCGGAAATTGAGACCCGAGTGGCACGCGTAGCCTTGTGATTGTGACCTTATTGACGTCAGGGACGTCAGACATCAGGGATGTCGGGATTGGAGTGTATAGTGCAGCAACTAAAATTATACTTATGTTTTTATTACATGCCTTATGGTTTATATTATATGGTTTATGATTTTAAATAATGATGCATGCATGTTTGGAAAACAGAGGGGTAAATTATATGTGTTACTTATCAAATGATTTTATAAACTTGAGTTTCGGTCCACTCACCCTTACTGTTTTGATAACCCCTCCAGGTCGGGAAACTGAGGTAGAGGAGGAACCAGAGGCTGAGGCATAGATCCACTTTCTGCGTACCTGAACCCCTGTTGGGTGGTGTACCCGCAGGTTTTTAATAGAGTCGTGCTCGCAACTTGTATTTTGGATTTTCATCCCTTGTCTGACATTCGTTTAATTCGGAATTGATGTATAACGTTTATTTGGTTATTTATGCTTTTAAATGTTTGGAGGTTAAAATTGGTATGAATTATTGGGTGTCAGACGGGAGCAGGGCACGTCCCCTTGTGGTCCCTGTGGGATCGGGGCGGGTCCTGTCAGCTTGGTATCAGAGCACTAGGTTGTGGTCAGTACTAGGTTTTGGTCAGCATGCTAGACTAGCGATTAGTACTAGTTACTTTTCGACTTTTAAGAATATTGTTTTCTGATCTATGCCTCTTGACAGTTGGTTATGCCTCCTAGGAGAATTCCGCATACTCGAACGGACGAGGATCTAGAAAGAGAGATGGAATGCGCGAGCATCGAAAGGGCTCAACGTTTGGGAGCCACTCCTTTCTGCGGGGGATCAAACCCCGAGGATGCTCACGACTGGATCACCAAGTGGGAGAGGATCTTCTCGGTGATGCACTGCCCTCCGGGCGAACGAGTGACTCTGGCGGCCTTCTTGCTGGAAGGAGGAGCCTACCAGTGGTGGCACGGACTCGAAATGTCTGGGTGGTCAGTCCATACCACTACCTGGGAAGCTTTCCGTTCCAGGTTTCTGGATCAGTACTACCCGCGATCCTTTCGCGCAGCGCGGGAGGCGGAATTCCTGCGGCTGGAGCATGGTGACATGTCTGTTGCAGACTACGAGCAAACTTTCGGGAAACTTTCTCGGTTCGCTGCCTCATTCGTAAGCACGGAGGAGGACAAATGCCAGCGGTTTGAGCTTGGACTCAGAGGGGAGATCCGGGCCAGTGTGACTGCTACCACTCATGCTTCTCTGAGGGATATGGTCGACGCAGCGGTGCGTGTCGAGGCCAGTCTGGCGGCACACCAATCACGACAACCTTCGGGGGAGGGGCGACGTCAGGATCGCCCACATCATGGGCCATCGGGCCGTAAGAACAACAAGGGAGGGAGCTACAGGGGAGCACCCTCATCCTTCAAGGGTCGTGGCTGGTCAGGTCGACGTGGAGGCTCTCAGGGCAGAGGATCTGGCTATAACTCTGGGCAGCGTTCATCTGGGAGCGGTGCTTCTGGTGGGCATTCAAACTGGCCGAGGTTTGTAACCTGTTTTGCTTGCGGGGAGGAGGGCCACTATGCCAGTGATTGCCCGCAGTTGTCCAAGAACAACGACGCTGGGGGCTCTAGTGTGGTGCAGAGCACGGCTTCCCACACTAGTGGAGGTCGCGGTCAGGGAGGTGACCGTGGTGCTGGGCGTGGCGCGCGCGGGCGCGGACGGAACGGAGGGCCGAGGGCCCAAGTGTTTGCAATGACCCAACAGCAGGCGAGGACTGCCCCAGGCGTAGTCACAGGTACATTACATATCTTTAACCTTCTTGTACGTGTATTGATGGATGCGGGGGCTACACATTCTTTTATTTCGAAAAGTTGTGCTGGTATGCTTGATTGTGTGGTATCAGCTTTAGATTGCGAAATGGGTGTTGGAACCCCGATGGGTATCGTGTACCTTGTGAATCAGGTGATTCGGAGGTGCCCGGTAAGAATTGAGGATGTGGATTTACCAGCAGACTTAATTATTCTGGATATCCACGACTTCGATATAATCCTAGGGATGGATTGGCTATCGGAGCATGGGTCGCTCATCGATTGCTGTAGCAAGCAAGTGATTCTGCGGAGCCCGGGTTTGCCGGAGGTTATCTTTCAGGGGGAACGTGACGGTTCGCCTCCTGAAGTGATTTCTTCACTTACTGCTACCAAACTTCTACGGAAGGGATGCCAGGGTTATCTGGCGCATGTCGTGTCGGAACGGGTCGATATTCCGGTTATCGACGAAATACCGGTGGTCTGTGAGTTTCCGGACGTATTCCCGGAAGACTTACCTGGATTGCCACCATCGCGGGAGATCGAATTTACAATTGAACTACTCCCGGGTACCCGACCTATATCCCAGGCACCATACCGGATGGCGCCGGCCGAGTTACGAGAACTCAAGACTCAATTGCAGGAGCTGGTGGATTTGGGATATGTTCGACCGAGTACTTCACCGTGGGGAGCACCGGTGTTGTTCGTGAAAAAGAAGGAAGGAAGTCTCCGTTTGTGCATTGACTATCGACAACTCAACAAGGTGACACTGAGGAACCAGTATCCTCTACCCAGGATCGATGACCTTTTTGACCAGTTGCGGGGAGCTCAGTGCTTCTCGAAAATTGATTTGCGGTCTGGGTATCACCAACTGAGGATTTCGGAGGAGGATATTCCGAAAACTGCTTTTCGAACCCGCTACGGGCACTACGAGTTCCTTGTTATGCCATTTGGTTTGACGAATGCTCCGGCAGCATTCATGGATCTGATGAACCGGGTCTTCCGACCCTACCTGGATAAGTTCGTGATTGTGTTCATCGATGATATTTTGGTGTACTCGAGGAGTGCCCGTGCACATGAGGAACATCTCCGGTTGGTCTTGGAGAGACTGAGACAAGAACAATTGTATGCCAAGCTGAGCAAGTGTCAGTTTTGGCTGAGCAGTATTGGTTTTCTGGGACACGTGATATCGACGGATGGGATTTGCGTGGATCCCCAGAAAACAGAAGCGGTGACCAACTGGGCTAGACCGACAACAGTGACCGAGGTGCGGAGTTTCGTCGGATTAGCAGGCTACTACCGGAGATTCGTGGAGGGTTTCTCCAAAATTGCTGCACCATTGACTTGTCTGACTCGGAAAGGAGTAAAGTTTATCTGGGACGAGCAGTGCGATCGGAGCTTTCAAGAGTTGAAAGATCGATTGACCACTGCACCTGTCCTTGCATTGCCAGATGACAGTGGAGAGTTTGTGGTCTTCAGTGATGCTTCACTGCAAGGGTTGGGCTGCGTGTTGATGCAAACTGGCAAGGTTATCGCCTATGCATCCCGGCAGCTGAAGACTCATGAGTTGAACTACCCTACCCATGATTTGGAGTTGGCGGCGGTGGTTCATGCTCTCAAAATCTGGAGACATTATCTATTCGGCGCAACGTGTCGGATTTACACCGACCACCAGAGTCTTAAGTACTTATTCACTCAGAAGGAGCTCAACATGAGACAACGGAGATGGTTGGAGCTGCTGAAGGACTATGACTGTACGATCGAGTACCATCCGGGTAAGGCCAATGTGGTGGCGGATGCACTCAGCAGAAAATCAGCGGGATCAGTTGCACACCTGGGGATGGTGTATCTTCCCTTGCTGGTGGAACTCCGGAAGGCGGGAGTTATTTTGGGTACTGACGAGCATGGAGCTTTGTTGGCCAGCTTCCATGTACGACCAGTACTGATTGATCGGATCATTGAGGCACAACTTCAGGATCCGATACTCTGTATTTACAGAATTGAAGTCGATGCGGATGGCAGACAGGATTTTACCATCCGGGACGATGGAGCACTTGTGAAGTTGGGCCGTTTGTGTGTACCTGCAGTGGCAGAGTTGCGGGCCGAGATTCTTGAGGAGGCCCATAGTTCGGCTTATGCTATGCATCCGGGAGGTACAAAGATGTACCGTACCCTCCGGAACCATTATTGGTGGCCAGGAATGAAGAAGGATATTGCTGAGTTCGTGAGCAAATGCTTAACCTGTCAGCAGGTTAAGGCGGAACGGCAGAGACCGTATGGGGCTATGCAGCCACTTCCGATTCCTGAGTGGAAGTGGGATCACATCACCATGGACTTCGTCTTTAAGTTACCGAGGACTCAGAGTGGAGTGGACGGAGTATGGGTGATCGTGGATCGGTTAACCAAATCAGCCCATTTTCTGCCAGTTCAGGAAACCTATAAACCTAACCGACTGGCTCAGTTGTTTGTGAAGGAAATCATACGATTGCATGGTACGCCGGAATCGATCGTGTCCGATCGTGATCCGCGTTTCACTTCCAGGTTCTGGCGGAGTTTGCAAGCTACTTTGGGAACAACCCTACGTTTCAGTACTGCGTTCCATCCACAGACCGATGGACAGTCTGAAAGAACTATTCAGACCCTGGAGGACATGATGAGGTCATGTGTACTACAGTTTCAAGACTCTTGGGATACTCATTTGCCATTGATGGAATTCGCTTACAACAACAGCTATCAGGCAAGCATCGGAATGGCACCGTATGAGGCACTGTATGGCCGACAGTGCAGGACACCTATCTGCTGGACGGAGGTAGGAGAGCGAGCGGCTGTAGGGCCGGAGATAATGGACTTAACCATGGAAACTGTTCGCGTGATCAAGGAAAGATTGAAGGTGGCACAGGATCGCCAGAAGAGTTATGCCGACCGACGGATTCGAGACTTGGAGTTTGAAGTGGGAGATTTTGTCTTCCTAAAGTTGTCTCCGTGGAAGGGGATTATCCGTTTTGGCCGACGGGGGAAACTGAGTCCGCGTTTTATCGGACCGTACGAGATCGTGGAGAGAATTGGCAGGGTTGCTTACAGATTGGCGCTACCTCCAGAACTTTCTAGAGTTCACGATGTTTTCCACATATCGATGCTGCGGAAGTACGTACATGATGCTTCGCATGTACTTGGGGAACAACCTGTCGAACTACGGGAGGATTTGAGCTTCGAAGAACAACCAGTACAGATCTTGGATCGGAAGGACAAAGTACTACGACGGAAGACGATCCCTCTCGTGAAGATTCTCTGGAGAAACCAGAATGTGGAAGAAGCCACATGGGAGCCTGAGGCTCAGATGCGAGAACAATTTCCTTACTTGTTTCTTTGAAATTTCGGGACGAAATTTCTTAAGGGGGGAAGGTTGTAACACCCCGGAAATTCGAGGATTTTAGTATTGTAATTTAATGTTTGAATTGACGCCTTTACCCTTGCGTTGGATTTGGCCAATTGTTGACTTTTTGATTTATAAATTAAATGGACTTTAACCTATGACCGTGACGTGGTTCGGGACGTCACGAGTTCATAGACAGGTGGCACGTCCATTTCGGACGATCAGGGAAAAAGTTATGACTATCGGAAGTTCAGGGGCATTACCGTAATTTGGACATTTGGGGGTGAAAATGTTGACTTTTCCCTTGGAAACTATTTTTCGGTTGACTCAAGGACCGTTGGGTAGGTCTCGACGTCCTGAGTCCGTAGACAGGCGGCACGCCGAAATCGGACTTCGTACGGGGAAGTTATGGTCACGGAAGTATTTCGCATTTAACCGAACCAACCGAGAACCGGATTAAAATATTATTTTATTATGGAATCTGGTTACTTTAATCAAATCATTCTGGACCCTTGGATGAGTGACAAGTGTCACTCATCCCCACACTCCCTAAAACATGGATCTCTGTTGGCCATTGGATTAAACAATTAATTTCCTCTCCTCAAATCCTCACCATTGATCCTATGCTGAGATTTAATCTCAGCCCTTCAAACCATCCAGCCAACCTATTTATTAATTCCCAGAATTTTCACTCTTCATTCTTCCAAACCGTGTGCACGGCTAACCATTCGAACCAACACACCAGCCCCTCACCTTGCAACCTCACCCTCACGGTAACACCAGGCGTCCAGCAGCCACACCCCAGACGCCGACCACCTCCCCACGGCCACCTGCACGGCCGGAATTCCTCCCAGACTCGAGAAGGAGACCCGAACAGCCCAAGTCACCAAACCGTCCAAACCTTCACTCTGAGGCTCGAACCAACGTACGGTTGGGATCACTGTGACGGCAGGACGACCCTCTGCTGGACTGGACAACGTGCGGCGGTGACACGGCGGCGGTAGGTTGAAAAACCCGTATGACCCGATTACCTTCCCTTCTTCGAAACGATCGTTTTTGACGTTGATTTTGTTTGTTTGCTTCTAAGACACACTTAAGGGACCCAGACGACCATTTTAAACCAAGGTTCATGGCTGGAAGCTGGACGACTCGCCGGAGAAGACGAACCAGTGCCGGCAGCCGGATTTCTGTCGATTTTCAGGTAGTTCTTTGAACCTAGAAACTAGTTTTGAGTCCGTAGAACCATAGAACACCTTGTGACGAGTCCATAGGAACAAATCCCATCAGAAATGGTGGACGGGTTGGAGAGAACTGATCGGGTCGAACCGTGGGTCTGCGGTGACCCGGTTCTCAGACCAGGTTACTGTAGCGGGTGACGTCATCATGCTGACGTCAGCAGTGACGTCATGATGACGTCATCATGTCAGAATTCAGTCAGCCCAGGGACCAATGGACTGCTGACACGTGTCCTCTGACACTGTCAGTGATGACGTCATGCTGACGTCAACAGTGACGTCATGCTGACGTCATGCTGACGTCAGCAGTACTGTAGCACCGTTGACCAGAGGGTTGACCAGGCGCGTGGGGGCGCGTGTGAACAGTAATTTTGGTGGGACCACCACCATTCTTTAGGTTTCGACGATCCGGATCCAATGGCGGTGGTTTCGGGTCGATCGGAGATCATTAAGTTGGTCAAAATGAGAGTTTTTGCCTTGGAAAGCGTGTTCGGGCAGCTTTTCCGGACCGGTTTCGGTCTAGGGTTTCTTGGTTGAATGTTAGGGGTTTGTATTTACCCTTACGTATACTTTGGATGTGACAGAAATTTTGTAATTGTACCAGATCGAGGGTAAACGCTCGGTTTTCAGCAGGACTGTACTGTGAGTGGGCCATTTTCTTAAACCCTTGCGTGCATAAACGTTTTCTGGTTTTATTATACTTATTCATATGCTAAAACAATGATGTTTTTGATGATATGGAAAATATGGTTATGGCACGTTTCACGGTATTTGGGCTTGAGACCCGTTTGGTGAAACTTAATGATTGATTCAGATTTTATCTAGGTATATATATACCTTGCATGTGGATATCGATAAAATGTATTTGGTACTGCACTGTATAGATCCTTCCATGTTATATTGTCTCCTCCGGATGAGGTACCCCGGAGAGGTCACGGACGTCTAGAACGTCCAGCGTCTATGACGCTAAGCATCGGGGATGCTGTACCCGAACGGGGTTCGGGGATTGAACTCGGAAATTGAGACCCGAGTGGCACGCGTAGCCTTGTGATTGTGACCTTATTGACGTCAGGGACGTCAGACATCAGGGATGTCGGGATTGGAGTGTATAGTGCAGCAACTAAAATTATACTTATGTTTTTATTACATGCCTTATGGTTTATATTATATGGTTTATGATTTTAAATAATGATGCATGCATGTTTGGAAAACAGAGGGGTAAATTATATGTGTTACTTATCAAATGATTTTATAAACTTGAGTTTCGGTCCACTCACCCTTACTGTTTTGATAACCCCTCCAGGTCGGGAAACTGAGGTAGAGGAGGAACCAGAGGCTGAGGCATAGATCCACTTTCTGCGTACCTGAACCCCTGTTGGGTGGTGTACCCGCAGGTTTTTAATAGAGTCGTGCTCGCAACTTGTATTTCGGATTTTCATCCCTTGTCTGACATTCGTTTAATTCGGAATTGATGTATAACGTTTATTTGGTTATTTATGCTTTTAAATGTTTGGAGGTTAAAATTGGTATGAATTATTGGGTGTCAGACGGGAGCAGGGCACGTCCCCTTGTGGTCCCTGTGGGATCGGGGCGGGTCCTGTCAATCAATACAACTTGAATTCATTTGTTAATACTTTATGATTAAGTGTTTATGACTTTTAGTAGATGATGCATGTTAAACTGGCCCAGAGCAAAGAAAAAAGAACAAATAAAAAAACAAAACAAAAAAAAAGTTTTGAATCTCTCGAACGGTAAATAATTTTTAATTAAATCCTTTATACTTGTGTGTGACGACCCGAAAATTCGAAAAAGGAAAAATTGGAAAAATTGGACGGAAATGACGATTTTGCCCCTAGTTATAAGTGTCGAAAGTTGACTTTTGATCGGGACCTTGTTTGAATTTTTCGGAAGTACCGTTGGATAGGTCTCGGGACGCTGAATACGTAGACAGACGGCATGCATCCATCGGAGTTCGGATGTGAAAGTTACGGGTCTGCAAAGGCTAGGGGCATTTTGGTAATTTGTTATGGCAGGGGCAAAACGGCAATTTACCGCAGCAGGGTAATTGTGATGGTTAAACTGGCTGATTTAGCTAATTTGGATGAGGATTGGTCACTTGGTGACACTTGTCACCATGTTTGCAAAATTAGTGCTTTGAATGCCTAACAAGGAGAAAACAACCCGCCCACCCTTCGTTTAAATTCACCAATATTGATTGATCAATGAAGCCAAGTGTGAAACCTGAGACGGTGGGATGAAATTATAGAGAAAAACAAGTGGGAATTAGAGGAGAAGTGAGGGAGAAAACCCCAAAGAAACCCGAGACCCAGAGTAATGAAATTCAAATTGATCGATTGTCGAATTGAAATTTATGGACCATAAACACTGAAATTGATGTCGAATTTAGCTTCCTGAAATTGAGACGAGTCGAACCCAATGAAAATTGTGGGGAATTGGGGTCGTTTTGGACTAGAACAAAGAAGGGGAAGACTTGCGATTTTCGAGCTTGAGTCGAGGAAATTGAGACATGGAATGATGAAATTGGACTTGGAAATATGTTCATTAGGATCCCACGATGGTTTTGGATGGATCAATTGAAGGAAAATGATGGAGAATGATGAAGTTCGATGAATACACAGTGTACGGCAGTTCTTTAAAATGTCGAGTTTGATTCGACTGGATTGAGGTAAGTGTTCATGTAATTGAATTCACAGAACCTTAATTGGGTCTATAACGATGCTATAGGATGAATAAATTGTGGAAATTAAACATGAATTGGGCAGGATTGAACCGGGTTGCACCGCATGACCCGTTTGCAGGGGAAACGGGTAGAGGTGACGATGAACAGTAGCCTGGTTACTGTAGTTGGAAAGTGGCTTCCACGCACAGCCGCTTGCGGCGGCGCGTGGGGGTGCGTGAGCGGGATTTTCGAGTTGAGGTCAACACGACCTTTGTCCTATTTTATGTAACAAACATTTTGGCGTTGGTTTCAAGTTAATCGGACACCGTTTCGATATTGTTTCGAGGGTCCGAAGGTTTATGTTATGTTTAAAAATAATATTTAATTCCTGAAAATTATGGGGAATTAGTATGATGTTAATTGAGCCCTTAGTAACCCTGAATAATGCTTTTGGACAGGATTCGAGATTTCTTGGAAAATACTAGAAATTACGGAAACGCATGCAGCTCGGAAAGCGAGCGGTTTGGACGGTGTGTGAGTGGACGTTTGTTTTATGAACCATTATGCATTCATAGTTAAATGTTTTATATGATTGATTGCATGATTTGAATTGCAATGATGTCCTGATGATGTGGCATGATTATTTGGATTTAATGATTATTTTAATCGGTCTTTCGGGCATGTTTTACGAGAAATGTGCAAATGATATTTTGGGCTAGGCCCGAAGTCAAAATGGTTTCAAAATGGATATTTTGACTTAATTGATGAGTCAGTGATGATTTATGGATTATTTTATTGTTTTAAAATGAGATTATACGGATTTACGTGTAAATGGTATTTGGGGCTTAAGACCCAGTCGGGAATGATTTTGACTTGGTTTGAAGTCAAGGATTTGATTGAAATGTTTTGGGATGTAATCCCGGGATGGTTTTCCTTGTGATCGTGGATACCCAAACGGTTGGAGCTAGGGATCACCCAGACAATCGGAGATTGGGGGATATGATTGTATGATTGCGAGTTGTATGGTAAGCTAGCTTCTCAGATACGGCTGAGCCTGGATATACCACTCAGATGTGTCTGAGCCTGGGGATGTGATCGCCCAGATAGGACTGAGCCCGAGGGTTGAGCCTAGATGTGTCTGATCCCGAGAGTGTGGCTTAATGTTGGCCTACGCATAGTGCAGATGTGATTGTGTGACTGTTTGTGCACTTGTGAATAGTGCCAGATTGATTGATTGATTGTGCACTTGTGAGTAGTGCTCTTTGATGTTGATTGTGATTGCATACTGGTATTGAGTACGGGTTCTGGTCTATGTGGCCAGGTGATCATGTTTTCACATGTTTGGCTTAGGAGCCGGGATTTGATACTTTGTTATGTGATTTGGCTGGAAAGTCGTTGATTGTTATACATATGTTTTACCCTTTGCATGCATGGTTTGATAAACTGGAGGGTAAATGATGTATTTTGAAACTGTATTTTTAAATGATATTATTTTTTTTCCATTCACACTTTTCCTGTTTGGATGACCCTCCAGGCCGTGGCACGACGTTCGGGGCTGATCGAGAGGCGGAGGCAATGAGCGAAAATCAGTGCAGTTATCCCTAGTCTGACAGGTGCTGAAGGGTAGTTTCGGGACTTCAGTTGACTTGTTAGACGGGAGCAGGACCGGGCCCGATTATCGAAGTCCAGTTGGGACGGGTCCTGTCATGTGAATTTGGAAACATTGAAGATTTCGGTCTTTGTCCTAATTACAATGCTCAAGCGCATTTCAAGTATTTTCTAGGGACTAGCAAAATCTAAGTGTGGGGGTATTCTAAGCACTTATGCCTATATGATGAAGCCTTTGGTTGAGTCCTAGAACAAATTTAGCACCACTATCCTAAAAAATCATTGCCTCTACACCTAGCCCCATTTCAACTTTAAATAAAGACCTTATGATCCTTAAGATGAGTAAATTCTGATTAGTGGAGTCTATCACTTGAGTAAGCTTATGGTTTTGGATCATTTGTGAAAGTATGTTCACTTTCTTATGGTTTATGCTTGAAATTTTTATGAAGTAACTTACTCTCTATTATGTGAGCATCCTTCTCACATATATTGAGTGAAATCTTGAGTGCATATCCTTGTGAGTTGATTCATACTTGTTTTATTCATGTTGAGATACATTTCACCAAGTTTACTCATTGTCTTACTTGTCAAGGCATTTTGTTAGGATGTATTAACTTTTGAATTTCATGTGCTATATAGCTCTTTAGTGTAAATCTTTGATGTCATACTTATGTTGATACAATTTGAGACAAATGGTTAAGGGCTTAAAAGTTTTAGATTTTAAGAAAAAGAAAAAAAAGATTATGAGTTTTCAAAGCCTTAATATTTTTTTTTTGTTTTCAAAGCCTTAATTTGTTTTGATAAACACATATTTCATCGTCTTTTTATCTCAATTTCCTTTTCATCTTACTTAGTTATATCCTTAATGCTACAATTTCTAACTTGTTTTAACATTTTTAGGTAGAAACACAAGAATGTGGAGTAAAGAGATTAAATTACAGCAAACCTGCATAAACTATCAAGAATGGGCTAAGACTTATAAAGATGGGATCCAGATTCATCAAGATAGATTAACACTATGTCCATATGTGCAAGAAGGCTCAAGATTATGCCAAGATTCGTTCTTTGAGAAGCCTAAAAGAAGAAATGTATTAAAAGTTACATAACAGAAATCTGCATGTGCAAATTAGCCCACTTCCACAGACCATTGTGAACGCCTCTGATAGAATCAGAATGTGAGTAAGGTATGGTTGGAAATCTCTAGAAGTCTAGTTCCTAATGGTTCAAAAATTACTCAAATCGGAGTCCTACAACCACATGAATTCCTGTTTTGGTGAGGCATAGTCAATCTGCGCGAATATGATTACTTGTTCTTCGAGGAATTGAAGTCTTGCACATTTTCCAGCTGTTCCATCTTCTAAAATTCCAGCAAGCAACCCAAATTCCAAGCAAATTAAGGAGAAAAATTTCCCCTTTTTAATTAGGATTTCTTTTCCCTTTTTAAATTAGGAGTTTCTATCACCTTTTTAATTAATTTTTGTATTTATTCTTTCAATATGATTTAGAATACTTTTTTCTTTAGGACCTTTATTTAATTAGTTTAATCCTTTTCCTTTTAAAATTAAATTGTGAACTCCTATTTATTTGAGGATTAATTTTCTCATATAAATTGAGAGGCTTAGGCTAATTGTAAAAGGTCGCCCATTTTTGTACCAAAGCTTTACTTAACCAAATTTCCCTTTTCATCAATTTGAGATTTCCTTAGCAAAATCCAATCACACCATATTCCATCATAAACACCTTCAGCTGTGACATATAGGGCAGTTCCCGAGTGTCTCACCAAGGAGCGTCGACCACTTAGCATCCATAGGGCAGTTCCGGAAGAGAAAAAATGTAACACGACCTCTTTACCCCGTGATTGTCTTTTGTTATTGAATGATTGTTTTTTTGGATTGACCTTTAATATAATTATGGTTTTATATCTTATATGAATTTCCATAATCTTACATGTGTTTCAATATCTTGGCTTTTGTTATACTTGTATGTTGTGCTTAATACTTGATTAGATATAAGGCAGTTCCTGAGTCTAAATCATTGAAAGTGTATAGGGCAGTTCCCCAGCACGTATTTGAGATAATATGCTTGTATTCCGTACAACTAAGGTTTTGGAATTGGCATAATTTATGATTGAGCTAGGTTAAAGAACAGTTGACCACGGGTAAATATTAGATTAGGTTAGTTTAGATTAGTTTAATTACTTAGGAATTTTAAATCAATCTTTTTACCCCCAAATTAACTAATCAAACGATAATCATGCTTAGGTACACTCAATCCCCGATTAAGAACGATCCATATTTACCAATGCTATATCTACAAAAAAAGGTTTTTAATTGCATATGTTTCCTTAAGTGTTGAGTGTGACTTTGTGTTTACTTTAATGCTTAGTTTAGCGTATGAACCTTCCCCAAGCTTGCCCTCGAAAGTGAATGATCCCGGAGCACCTTCACTTCCTTGTGTCATTCAATCTAAACATTTTGAACATTGTATATATGATACAAGAGCTTCAATTAACATTATGTCTTTCCATATTTATAAGTCTTTGAACTTAGGAGATCTTAAACCTACTTATCTTTGTGTTCGATTATCTAATGCGTTGGTTTGTAAACTTGTAGGTGTGCTGGAGGATGTTGTGGTTCAGATTGAGGATACGTGCATTCCCGCTGATTTCTATCTCTTGAAGATGGGTAGAATTGACAAGAACGGGGAGCCCCCATTGATCTTTGGACGTCCTTTATTGGCCACAGCTGAATGCCTTATTGATGTGAAGAATGGACAGGTATCTATTTGGGTTTTAGGCAAGCTTCGTACTTTCTCTATACATGATACCATGTAATATCCAGCGGAACCTATTGAGGATTTCCATTTGGTTATTATGGATATGCTTCTTAATGAGAATCTTAAGCTATCATGTGTAGGAGATGACCTAGAAAAAGCGCTCACCTTCCCTAAACCGAAACCACAATGGACCCAAACACCATGGCCGAATTGCTCTCCTTAAATGCCATGTCGTACATGCACTTGTCCAAGGCCCCCTATGAAGTCTTGCCCCTCACCACCACAGAGACCTTACCCTCTTATATCTCTCCTCTTATCCTTGAGCTTAAACCCCTTCCGGAAAATCTCAAGTATGCTTACTTAGGCAGCAACCAAACTTTCCCAGTCATCATTGCCGCGAATCTTACTCCATCCGAGGAAAACTTGCTTTGTCACGTCCTTCGCACCCATCAAAAGGCCATTGGGTGGACTATTGCTGACATTACGGGCATTAGCCCAGCCAATTACATGCATAGGATTATCCTTGAAGAAAATTCGAAACCCTCCAGAGAGGCCCAAAGAAGGTTGAACACACCAATGAAGGAAGTTGTCAAAAAATAGGTGCTAAAACTTTTGGATGTGGGAATCATCTATCCAATTAGTGATTCTAAGTGGGTAAGTCCAGTACAAGTAGTGCCTAAAAAGAGTGGAATCACTGTGGTTAAGAATGAAAAGGATGAGCTTGTACCCCAAAGGATACACACGAGTTGGAGAGTATGCATTAATTATCGAAGGCTCAACACCACCACTCGTAAGGATCACTTTCCCTTGCCTTTTATTGATCAAATGTTAGAAAGATTTCTAGGACATTCTCATTATTGTTTCCTAGATGGATATTCATAGTATAATCAGATCCAAAATTACCCGGAAGATCAAGAGAAAAAAACATTCAGCTGCCCCTATGGAACATTCGCTTACCAGCGCATGCCCTTTGGTTTATACAATGCACCAGCCACTTTTCAAAGGTGTATGATGAGTATCTTTTCGAATATGGTTGAGGATATCATTGAGGTATTTATGGATGATTTCTATGTGTTTGTACATTCATTTTAGTTATGTTTGATTAATCTTTCCTGGGTACTTGAACGCTGCGAAGAAAGTAACCTAGTGCTGAATTGGGAAAAGTGTCACTTCATGGTTCAACAAGGTATTGTCTTGGTGACAAGACCCATCCCGATTATCTCTCGATAGTCGTGATGAATCCTGCTCCCGTCTGACAATAACTAAAAATTATCGAAAGTAACCAAACTTATATACATACACCACACAAAAAATCTCGAAAACATTGTCAGACAAGGGATAGTTAAGTTTTACAGACCAATGACGTCACAAGTTTGACTAGTCAAAGACAATACAGAGCATAGGTACTATTACAGATAGGGGTCAATTTCCTACTCTGTAGAGTGTCTGAGTGCGCAACGGTCTATTTATTCTTTTTCCTCGCTTGCCTCGTTTCTAGCCCTCGTACCTGTGCACTGGCCTGGAGGGTGCATAAAACAGTAAAAGTGTGAGTGGACAAAATAAAGTTTGATAAATACATTTACCAAAACACATTTCTTACCCTCCAGTTTTCACAAACATGCATTCATATCATAAAACACGAGTAATAGTAAGAAATCAGTCAAATATGTTCAATGGACCAATCAAAACAATTTCCACAAAACCACGGGACTTATTTCCATATCTTGTTGCTTAGAGTCACGTTTATCCCTGCAACGCGTGCATATCAATAGGCTCAAGGACCGCTCAAAATTCGAGCATCTGCCGCTGTGAACACATCACCAGCCGGTAATCCAGATCTAGTGAACAGATCACATACCGATCTATGTATATCCAGCACATCTGATCTGAGTCAAGCCTCCCTCAGCTGCTCGACAAAGACCGTGCTACATGACCTCTTCGGGGTAAACACTTCCATCCCGAAGGCGAGCGTTATCTCTAGGGTGCACTCCGGGGAAAAACATATTTTCTCCCGGAAGCCCTAAATATCCGCAACATATCAACATCACAAAAACCAGTGAAAAACAGTTGCATTGAAAACCAAATCATATATCAACACAGGGTCTCAGCCCCAAAATAACCAAAGTCCCGATTTACTTTATAAATCCAAAATCATCAATATCATCATGTAATCACATGGAAATACAAATCCAGTCAGAAACACAATTCCATTGGGTCTCAAGCCCAAAATATCATTTTCACGTAAATCCGTGTAACTGTAAACCCGAGTTGCCACGATCACGTAAAACCATAAAATCAATCACTGACTCATAATCCGAGTCCAAATATCATTTTCAATTTCCTGACTCATAACCCGAGTCAAAACATCATTTTCAATCCGGGCCTAGCCCAAAAACATCAATTTCATCATTTTTCGAAAATTATGCCAAAATATAATATAATAATCATAAAATCGAGAAATCATCGAATTGAAACATTAATCATATCAAATCATATCAAATCATAGAATAAAGCATTTTAAAGCATATAGGCATGCATCACGGTTAGAAAACCAAAAGTCCACTCACACACACCGTCCTGATTGTTCAGCCTCGAGCTGTTCGTTTTCGTCCGACGTCCCGGGAATATTGTAGCCTGTCAAATAAAGTGATTTAAGGTTACTAGACTATCAAATGATCCTGAAATAAGAATCCCCTAATTTTTGGAATTTTATAATATTATTTTAATATAATTTAAACGTGTCAGGTACTCGGAACTACGTTGAAACCATATCCGATTGACCCGAAACCAACGCGGATAGGTTCGTATCATCGAGAACATCAAGTTTCATGTTGAACACTTTGCCGGAATCCCCTCCACGTGCCGTCACGCGCCGCCGCAAGCGGTTGCGCGTGAAAGCCACGCGCGTAGCACAGTACTGCTACAGTGCTTCGTTCTCACCCGTTTGTCTGATAAACGGGTTGAAATACCCGCGATAGAACCCGATGCAATCTCAGTCAATTCGACCTCAAATCGATCCGTTCTTTCAACTGATCCCATCTAATCCAACTTCATTTCAGTTCTGTGAGTTTAATTACCTCAATTAAGGTCTAAAACTTCACGACTCACGATCGAACTTCGACGGGTTTCCTATTCGGGTTTCACGATTCCGTCCCTGATTTTCCAATTAATTCACATGGTTAGCATCGTGAGAGTATAAGGAACGTTTCTACAAGATCAATTTCATACAAGCTTACCTCTAACTAACTGAACTCAAGCTCGATTTTCGGCAGCCATGGAAGCTTCTGTTCTTCCTCAATTCGACAGCAATTCTCTTCGTTTCTGTCACAGTGAGTGTCGTTTTGATCCCAGAAGCTTAATGTAATCCTCAATTCCCCTTCTCCTGGTTCACAGATTCGAATTCGAATTCCCCCAAATTTTCTAGAATTTTAGAACCAAAATTCTCCCAGTTCTCACAATCCCTCGAGTTCCTCTCTCTCAGTTCAAGTCCTTAGTCTCTTAATTGCACAATGACGATGAGCTAGTGGTTTATCACGGGTCAATTGAACAAAATGATGAGTTAAGCCATGATTTAGGGATAAATGTGAAAAGTGTATATCATTATGTTTCCCTTAAGACCCGATTCCATGTTTTCTGAGGCAAGAATCAGACAAAAGACAGGTGTCATGGTCTGATCAAGGTTAAAAGACCATTTTGCCCCTGGTTCAACAAATTACCATTTTGCCCCTATGCTTCCGTGACCCGTAACGTTCGTATCCGAACTCCGTTTTCGATGTGCCGCCTGTCGTTGTACTCAGGGCATCGAGACCTACCTAACGGTCCTCGAATCGTGTGAAAATTAGTTGTCAAACAAAAAGTCAACATTTTCCCCCTTTTCGTCCAAATTACGAAAATGCCTTTGAACTTCCGAACGTCATAACTTTTTCCCTGATCGTCGGAATTGGGCGTGCCATTGTAACAACCCGTACCTTCGGGAAAGGTAAAAATGTAATTTTATAAGATTTTTGTATATAAAGGACGATTTTGCCCTTGTGAATAGTAGGCTAAACGTTGACTTTTTGAATTACCGATTGGATGACTGTTGACCCTTGACCGTGACGTAGTTTAGGACGTCACGAGACCGTAGATAGGTGGCAGGTTCGATTCGGACAATCGGAGAAAAAGTTATGACGTTCGGAAGATTGAGGGCGTTATCGTAATTTTGAGTAAATGAGGAAAATGTTGACTTTTTGGAGGACTTGTGATTTTCACGTAGACCGAGGACCGTTAGATAGGTCTCGATGCCCTGAGTACAACGACAGGCGGCACGCTGTCATCGGACGTCGGACGGAAAAGTTTTGGGTCTAGAACGTTCGAGGGCAAAACGGTAATTATCCAATTGAGGGGTATTTTGGTCATTTTCTTTCAGCCAATCAGATAAGAGCAAGTGGCAGGGATTTTTTGTGCTGACCTATGGATGTTGGACACGTGGGAGTGACTGGATGGTTCTAAAACGTTCCAAAGTGTGCACGACCACACTTTGCTCAAAAATCGAACCGTACAATCCTTTGAACGCAGAGAAACAGAGGGTGAGAGATTGGGAGAGATTGATCGATTCTGTGCAAGGGAGAGTGAAGAGTGATTTGTGAGAGTGACAGAGAGGAGTGTTTGAGCTGGTGATCGTGTTTTGGTGGAGAAATCGTGCACGGCGGCACGGTGGTGGTGCGGCGAAGTTCTGGGAAAACAGGGAGACCGTGAGAGTTTGGTGGTGACTACGCCGTGTGGTGGCTCAAATCAAGGCAGTAGGAGCCGTAGGAGGTTGCAGGTGACCCAATGAACACCGTGGCACGCGGCGGTGCGCACGGCGGAGACGGAATCAAAGGGTGAGTTTTCTTCCTCTGTTTTTCCCGTGTTTTTCAATTTGGAAGTCGTGAAGGTAGGATGAGAATCGAGGGGATTGGTGAGTGCAATGATGTTTAGGGAGGTCCTAGGAGTGGTTTGTGACGGTTGCCGTGACGGGGGAGTACACGGCGGAGTTCAGGCGACGGCGAGTACTCTGTACTCTGTTTTGGCCGTGAGTTCAAACGGGAAGTCGTGGACGTCAGGGGTGAATCGAAGGTTTCTGTGAGTTGGGAGTGACTCAGTGAGGTCTTAGGGAGAGGTTGGAATCGCCACCGTGAAGGGGGAAGCACTGGACGGCCGGGAAGGAAAACAGGGGGTCGTCTGTGTTTTCTTTCGAGCTTCAGTCGTGAAGCTGAGGGTTGAGTCGAACCAGGAGAGTGAGGGGGATGAATTCCTAGTGCCTGGACGAAGCTATAGGAAAGGAGAGGAGATGAAATGGTGGCCGGACGATGGAGATTGGATCTCGCGTCTGAGTTGCAGCCCTGGTGCGAACCAGGTTCGATCGAGGTTAGGGATGCACTGTAGCAGGCGCGTGAGGTCCACGCGCAGCCACTTTGGGCGGCGCGTGGAGGCGCGTGGGGAGGAATCCGGCCAAGCTTCCAACATGGTTTTGGTTCTAAATGTCCTAAGGAGTTCATTGGTATGGTTTTCGGGTGAATCGGACGATGTTAGGAGGTTGTTCGGGAATCCGGACGGTTTAGGGTCTAGGATTAAAATATTATTTAATTCCCGAAAATTGGGGAAATTAGGGTTAGTATCCTTGATGTGTTTGTGACCCTATTTGGTGCATATTGACAGGACGGGAGGCACCCGAGACGGTCGAGGAGCGCACGGAGCGCGATTGACTCATTCTGATTTGTGAGTGGACTCTTTCTTTAAATCCGAGCATGCCTAACTGTTTTATGAATGTTTTATGATATTAACTATGTTTTTATGCTTCTTGTTGCTGATTATATGTGGGTGATGTGTTTGCACGTTTTTCGAGAAAACTGGTTTTCAGACTTTAATGCCATATTTGAGGATTTCAACCTATAAATGTTTTCTGATGATGATACATGGGTGATGACTTATGCTTTGTGATTACATATGGTTTTGGTGTAATAACGGATTTGGGTTCGGAATGTCGGTTCTGAACGCCGGAAGGGCTTCGAACCGGGGATTTCAAATTCGAGTTTAGTTATGGAATTGGAAATGGTTTTACATTGAATTTGGATTGGATTTGCTGGATCTGGATATGGGTTTAAAGACCCGGATACTGATTTGACGGGGGACGGGCTCGAATTGAGTTTAAAGACTCGGGAGTTTAAAGACTCGGATATTTATGATATTACCCCCATAGGCCTATTGAGTTTAAAGACTCGGGAGTTTAAAGACTCGGATTACATTTAAGGCCTGGTTGAGTTTAAAGACTCGGATAGACCCAGCAGATTTGATCGGAAAATGGTATTTTATAGTGTATCTGTTTCTTATGATATTTTATAGTATTTCTGTTTCTTATGGTGTTTCATATTATGATTTTTTAGTACTTCGTTGGGCATGCCTGTTTTAAAAACGGAGGGAGCAATGATTCTTATTTTTCCTTAACCTTGAATTAGTGATAAACTGATTTTAAAACTTTTGGTTATTCTAGTCCACTCACACTTTTGGTTTTAAATTTTCCCTCCAGGTCGTGGTGATAGCGTTGGGGTGAACGTTGAGGCAGATATCGAGGCATAGAGCTTACGACGTTCTTCCGTTGCGGGACTAGCATTGTAGGATTTTTGTGCCCATTTTGTAGAACTATGCTCTGACTGACTGTTGTAGATATTTACTCCTTTGTCTGATAGTTATGCTTATAGTAGTAGTGAGGTTATTTTTGGTACGGTAGGTGTCATTGTCAGACGGGAGCAGGGTTCATCCCGGGTATCGTGGCGATATTTGGGACGGGTCCTGACAACCTGTCTATGGACTAGTGACGTCCCGAACTACGTCACGGTCATCGGTCAACGTCCGTTTGATTCACCAATCCAAAAGTCAACAAATTGACCATACTATTCACAAGGGTAAAAACGTCATTTATTCATTATGTTACAAAATTACATTTTCCGAATTTCCGGGGCGTTACAACCTTCCCCCCTTAAGAAATTTCGTCCCCGAAATTTCAATGAAACAAATACGGGTACTGGTCTCGCATCTGTGTCTCAGGTTCCCACGTAGCCTCTTCCACGTTCTGATTCCTCCAAAGAACCTTCACTAATGGAATCGTCTTTCGTCGAAGCACTTTATCCTTTCGGTCCAAGATATGTACAGGCTGTTCTTCAAAACTTAGGTCTTCTTTGAGTTCAACGGGCTGTTCCTCCAACACATGAGACTCATCATACACATATTTCCGTAGTATTGACACATGGAAACATCATGGACCCTCGAAAGCTCGGAAGGTAATGCCAATCTGTAGGCAACCCGACCAATTCTCTCAACAATCTCATAAGGTCCAATAAAACGGGGACTCAATTTCCCGCGTCTGCCGAATCGCACTATGCCTTTCCAAGGAGATAACTTCAAGAATACCCAATCTCCAACTGCAACTTCAAGGTCTCTGACTCGGCGGTCCGCATAACTCTTTTGTCTGTCTTGGGCTGTCTTGAGTCTGTCTCGGATGAGTTTAACCTTTTCCGTCGTTAAGTCTATCAATTCGAATTTAGACAATTTCCTTTCGCCCACCTCAGTCCAACACAAAGGGGTTCTGCACTATCGTCCATATAAGGCTTCATAAGGAGCCATCCCAATACTTGCTTGGTAACTGTTGTTGTAGGCGAATTCCATCAATGGCAGATGTGACTCCCAAGTACCCTGGAATTGCAAAACACATGCTCTCATCATGTCCTCCAAGGTCTGAATAGTCCGTTCCGATTGCCCGTTGGTCTGAGGGTGGAATGCCGTACAAAAATGCAATCTCGTCCTGAAAGCTTCCTGTAAGCTTTGCCAGAATCTGGACGTAAATCGGGGATCTCGATCAGATACAATAGATACAGGAGTGCCATGTAGTCGAATAATCTCGTCAATGAAGAGTCTGGCATACTGCGTCAACCGAAAGTCTTCCCTCACCGGTAGGAAATGTGCTGATTTGGTAAGCCTATCCACAATTACCCAGACTCCATCGTGTCCTTTAGGCGTTCTGGGGAGTTTAAACACAAAATCCATTGTTATATGATCCCATTTCCATTCCGGGATCGGTAGTGGTTGCAGTGCTCCATAGGGTCTTTGCCTTTCAGCCTTTACTTGTTGACATACCAAGCATTTACTAACAAACTCTGCAATCTCCCGTTTCATTCCCGGCCACCAATAATGCTTTCGTAGCGTCCGGTACATTTTCGTCCCACCTGGATGCATAGCATACGCCGAACTATGGGCCTCTTCCAGAATCTCTTTCTTTAATGTTACTTCTTCAGGCACACACAACCGTCCGTCCTTTACTAGGGCTCCATCCCTTCTAATTGCAACATCTTGTCGTTCCCCCGCATCAGCTTCAATTCGAAGGACACACAAGATAGGGTCTTCAAGTTGGGCTTCAATAACTCGATCAATCAGAATCGGTCGCACCTGGAAACTAGCCAGTAAGCCACCTTAGTTAGCCAGTCCCAAAGCAACTCCAGTCCTACGGAGTTCAACCAATAAAGGCAAACGTACCATTCATAGATGCGCCACAGTATGAGCTGATTTCCGACTCAATGCATCAACTACCACATTAGCTTTTCCTGGATGGTACTCAATCGTGCAGTCGTAATCCTTGATTAGCTCCAACCATCGTCTCTGTCTCAAATTCAATTCCTTCTGTGTGAAAAAGTACTTCAAACTTTTGTGATCAGTGAAAAGTCTACATGTCTCACCATACAAGTAATGTCTCCAGATCTTTAGGGCATGTACCACCGCAGCTAATTCCAAATCATGGGTAGGATAGTTATGTTCATGCGGTTTCAGTTGTCGAGAGGCATATGCAATCAACTTTCCATGTTGCATTAACACACACCCCAAGCCTTGTAAGGATGCATCACTGTACACATCAAACTCCCCACTATCGCCCGGAAGGGTTAAAATAGGAGCAGAGGTCAACCTTTTCTTCAGTTCCTGGAAACTTTGCTCGCAGTCTTCACCCCAAACAAACTTGATTCCTTTTCTGGTTAGGCGGGTCATCGGAGCAGCAATCGCAGAGAATCCTTCCACAAAACGTCTGTAGTAACCGGCCAATCCCAAAAAGCTCCTCACTTCGGTCACTGTTTTCGGCTGCTCCCAGTTTTCTATCGCTTCTATCTTCTGGGGATCAACACGAATTCCATCCACGGAAATCACATGTCCCAGAAAACCAACACTAGTTAACCAAAATTGGCACTTACTCAGTTTGGCAAAGAGCTCGTTCCTCCTTAGCGTATCAAGCACAATCCTCAAATGTTCCTCATGTGCCCTCTTACTGCTTGAATACACTAGAATGTCATCAATGAACACAATAACAAATCGGTCAAGGTACTTCTGAAATACTCGGTTCATCAAATCCATGAACGACGTAGGTGCATTAGTCAATCCAAATGGCATCACCAGAAATTCATAATGACCATATCGAGTTCGAAAAGCTGTTTTTGGAATGTCCTCCTCTCGAATCCTTAACTGGTGGTAACCAGAACGAAGATCAATCTTCGAAAAATACTTAGCTCCCCTTAATTGATCAAACAAGTCATCAATCCGAGGTAAAGGGTACTTATTCTTTATCGCGAATTTATTGAGTTACCTGTAATCCATGCATAGTCTCAAACTTCCTTCCTTTTTTTTCACAAACAATACTGGGGCTCCCCATGGTGATACACTCGGTCGAATGAACCCCACATCCACGAGATCTTGCAACTGTACTTTCAATTCCCTTAACTCAGCTTGTGTCATCCGATAAGGTGTCAAGGAAATAGGTCGTGTACCAGGAATTAGTTCGATACTGAACTCAATCTCCCGAGAAGGTGGTAATCCTGGTAAATCCTCAGGGAATACATCTGGGAAGTCACACACTACAGGGATATCCTCGGCCTTGGCTGGTGTATCCCGTGCATCAACAACATAAGCTAGATAACTCTGGCAGCCCTTCCTCAAAAATCTATCTGCCGAGAGGGCTGATATGACTCTAGGGGTTAACATCCTCCGATCTCCCTGAAATATCACCTCAGGTAATCCAGGGCTCCGAAGTACTACCCTCTTATCGAAACACTCGATAGAGGCATGATGGGTTGTCAGCCAATCCATCCCAAGGATAACATCAAAGTCACACAAGTCTAGGAGTATCAAATCAACCACTAGATGCACATCCCCTATCACAATAGGGTATCCTCGTATCACCTGGTTTACTACATACAACTCTCCAGTCGGTGTACCGACTCCCATCTCACACCCGATCGCAGAAATCTCTCTATCTGCTAACAGTGCATACTCCCGAGAAACAAAAGAGTGGGTAGCTCCCGGATCTATTAAAGTACGTGCATGATGACCGAAAATAGTAAGCATACCTGTCACCACCTCCGGGGCTGCCCGGGCCTCCTGTTGAGTCACAGCATAGACTCGAGCATGTGGTCCTGAGGTCCGACCACGCCCTCATGATCCACCAGATCCACCACGAGTTCTGCCACCTCCTCTCCCACTTGTAGCATTTGAAGCCAAGGTTGTACTAGGGCCCCGCTCAGTAGAGCCCCATCCGGTACCACTACTACCAACCAATCGTGGACAGTCACTTTTGAAGTGACCCGACTCCCTACAGTAAAAGCAGACAAGAACATTTCCCCAGTCATTACTCTGTCGGTTAGTGGATCCCACCGATGCCTCACTGAACTGTGCAGTCGCTGGTGGTCGATACCCAAATGTCTGTGTACTCCCACCTCCATAACTCGGACGAGCGCCACGAGAAGATCTAGAGCCATAATTACCTCTCTTGGAGGACCTCTGGTTCGCAGATCCTTGGTACTGACGGTCCCAGCGTCGACCAGAGCCCGAAAACTGCTGTGGCACTGGCAAGGTCACCTCAACTCGTGCAGCTGCATCAGACAACTCTCGCAGGGTGGCATAAGTTCCTACAGTCACAGCTCCTCGGATGTCATTCCTCAGTCCTTGCTCAAACCTTCGGCACTTATCCTCCTCGTTGGCTACATATAGAGGAGCAAAACTGGACAGGTTCAGGAATTTCTGCTCATAGTCTGCCACTGACATGTCCCCCTGATGTAGTTGTAGGAATTCAACCTCCCTAGCATTACGAAATGAGCGAGGATAGAACTGATCCAGGAAACGATGGCGGAAGTCCTCCCAACTCAGGGTGCGGGCATCCGTCCCTGTCACCTGCAATCCACGCCACCATCGGTAAGCTTGGCTACTCAGCATAAATGTGGCCAGTGGAACCATATCTCCTGGTGGACGTTGCATAATCTCGAAGATCCGCTCAAATTGGGTAATCCACTCATAGGCCTCTTCTGGGTCAGTCAGGCCAGTGAATCCAATGGCCCCTAAACGTTGAGCTCTCTCTACGTCTGGACCCCTAAACTCATCACCAGCCTGGGTACGGGGCTCGCGTCTCTGAGGCATATTGTGATGTTCTGTAAGAGAAACATATCAGTATCACAACTCGTGCATACTAATGTGCAAGACTCAGACAGTAACCTAATGCTCTGATACCAATTTGACAAGACCCACCCCGATTATCTCTCGATAGTCGTGATGAATCCTGCTCCCGTCTGACAATAACTAAAAATTATCGAAAGTAACCAAACTTATATACATACACCACACAAAAAATCCCGAAAACATTGTCAGACAAGGGATAGTTAAGTTTTACAGACCAATGACGTCACAAGTTTGACTAGTCAAAGACAATACAGAGCATAGGTACTATTACAGATAGGGGTCAAATTCCTACTCTGTAGAGTGTCTGAGTGCGCAACGGTCTATTTATTCTTTTGACTCGCTTGCCTCGTTTCTAGCCCTCGTACCTGTGCACTAGCCTGGAGGGTGCATAAAACAGTAAAAATGTGAGTGGACAAAACAAGGTTTGATAAATACATTTACCAAAACACATTTCTTACCCTCCAGTTTTCACAAACATGCATGCTTATCATAAAACACGGGTAATAGTAAGAAATCAGTCAAATATGTTCAATGGACCAATTAAAACAATTTCCACAAAACCACGGGACTTATTTCCATATCTTGTTGCTTAGAGTCACGTTTATCCCTGCAACGCGTGCATATCAATAGGCTCAAGGATCGCTGAAAATCCGAGCATCCGCCGCTGTGAACACATCACCAGCCGGCAATCCAGATCTAGTGAACACATCACTTACCGATCTATGTATATCCAACACATCGGATCTGAGTCAAGCCTCCCTCGGCTGCTCGACAAAGACTGTGCTACGTGACCTCTTCGGGGTAAACACTTCCATCCCGAAGGCGAGCGTTATCTCCAGGGTGCACACCGGGGAAAAACATATTTTCTCCCGAAAGCCCTAAATATCCGCAACATATCAACATCACAAAAACCAGTGAAAAACGGTTGCATTGAAAACCAAATCATATATCAACACAGGGTCTCAGCCCCAAAATAACCAAAGTTCCGATTTACTTTATAAATCCGAAATCATCAATATCATCATGTAATCACATGGACATACAAATCCAATCAGAAACACAATTCCATTGGGTCTCAAGCCCAAAATAGCATTTTCATGCAAATCCGTGCAACCGTAAACCCGAGTTGCCACGATCACGTAAATCTATAAAATCAATCACTGACTCATAATCCGAGTCCAAATATCATTTTCAATTTCCTGACTCATAACCCGAGTCAAAACATCATTTTCAATCCGAGCCTAGCCCAAAAACATCAATTTCATCATTTCTCGAAAATCGTGCCAAAATATAATATAATAATCATAAAATCGAGAAATTACCGGATTGAAACATAAATCATGCCAAAGCATATCAAATCATATAATAAAGCATTTTAAACCATATATGCATGCATCACGGTTAGAAAACAAAAGTCCACTCACACACACCGTCCCGATTGTTCAGCCTCGAGCTGTTCGTTTTCTTCCGACTTCCCGGGAATATTCCATCCTGTCAAACAAAGTGATTTAAGGTTACTAGACTATCATATAATCCTTAAATAAGAATCCCCTAATTGTCGGAATTTTATAATATTATTTTAATATAATTTAAACGTGTCGGGTACTCGGAACTACGCTGAAACTATATCCGATTGACCCGAAACCAACGCGGATAGGTTCGTATCATCGAGAACATCAAGTTTCATGTTGAACACTTCACCGGAATCCCCTCCACGCGCCGTCACGCGCCGCCGCAAGCGGCTGCGCGTGAGAGCCACGCGCCTAGCACAGTACTGCTACAGTGCTTCGTTCTCACCCGTTTGTCTGATAAACGGGTTGAAATACCCGCGATAGAACCCGATGCAATCTCAGTCAATTCGACCTCAAATCGATCCGTTCTTTCAACTGATCCCATCTAATCCAACTTCATTTCAGTTCTGTGAGTTTAATTACCTCAATTAAGGTCTAAAACTTCACGACTCACGATCGAACTTCGACGGGTCTCCTATTCGGGTTTCACGATTTCGTCCCTGATTTTCCAATTAATTCACATGGTTAGCATCGTGAGAGTGTAAGGAACGTTTCTACAAGATCAATTTCATACAAGCTTACCTCTAACTAACTGAACTCAAGCTCGATTTTCGGCAGCCATGGAAGCTTCTGTTCTTCCTCAATTCGACAGCAATTCTCTTCGTTTTTGTTGCAGTGAGTGTCGTTTTGATCCCATAAGCTTAATGTAATCCTCAATTCCCCTTCTCCTGGTTCACAAATTCGAATTTGAATTCCCCCAAATTTTTTGAAATTTTCGAACCAAAATTCTCCCAGTTCTCACAATCCCTCAAGTTCCTCTCTCTCAGTTCAAGTCCTTAGTCTCTTAATTGCACAATGACGATGAGCTAGTGGTTTATCACGGGTCAATTGAATAAAATGATGAGTTAAGCCATGATTTAGGGGTAAATGTCAAAAGTGTATATCATTATGTTTCCCTTAAAACCCGATTCCATGTTTTCTGAGGCAAGAATCAGACAAAAGACAGGTGTCATGGTCTGATCAAGGTTAAAAGACCATTTTGCCCCTGGTTCGACAAATTACCATTTTGCCCCTAAGCTTCCGTGACCCGTAACGTTCGTATCCGAACTCCGTTTTCGACGTGCCGCCTGTCGTTGTACTCAAGGCATCGAGACCTACCTAACGGTCCTCGAATCGTGTGAAAATTATTTGTCAAACAGAAAGTCAACATTTTCCCCCTTTTCGTCCAAATTACGAAAATGTCCTTGAACTTCCGAACGTCATAACTTTTTCCCTGATCGTCGGAATTGGGCGTGCCACCTGTCTATGGACTCGTGACGTCTCAAACTACGTCACGGTCATCGGTCAACGTCCGTTTGATTCCCCAATCACAAAGTCAACAAATTGACCATACTATTCACAAGGGTAAAAACGTCATTTATTCATTATGTTACAAAATTACATTTTCCGAATTTCCGGGGCGTTACACGGTGGGCTAGAGAAATAGATAATTAGTGATCTGTCCTATCCTCACAATGGTATAAGAACTTGAGGCAGTCTTTTACACTATGGTTGGGTGGAGGAAGTGAAAGTAGGGTATCGCCAAGAAGTTTTCCATGAGTAAAGTTTGGGGTCGGGCCCTAATTCAGGAAAGTAAAGTTGAAGTCAGAGTTGGAAAATCCATAATGGCCCAGGGATATTAGCTAACATGAATGTAGGGTGGACAATGGTGGCTAGTGTCCTATATGAGTAGCCCAAAGTCAAGGGTCCTAAGGCTACACATTGGTCATCTGCGAGGACCTCGGCCAAGGGTTGAACATCTTTAATAACCACAAGAGATAAGAGGCAAAAAAATAACTTACATACGCCGAGTAGTGCACTCTATGTGGACGCATGCCGAGCATAGCGGCCAGGTCGAGCAAGGTTGGAGTCATCATTCCAAGAAAGAGCCTCATGCAATTATTGGATGTAGACCAAAAGCATAGCCCCACTTGGATTAGTGCATGGTCGCATGGGAAGTGCTCGGCCGCACAAAGCTCCAATGTATGAGAAATCTCAATCTCATCCCAGAACCCACTCAACTCCAGCTTGAGGGCTTTGTACTAGTCACACCATTTTTGCTTGCCTTGGGCGGGTGGAGAACTTGTATTAGATACGTCCAAATGAGCATTTTGTGGTTTTGCCCCGGCCAGCTTGCAAGATGACCCAACTGGCCAGCCTTTTGTTGGCTTGAGAAGGCCCCATTGAGGAAGCCAATATAGGTTCTTACGTAAGAACAAGGGGGCACTGTCCTCACCCTCCTCTAAAACCTCCAACAAGCCGGGTAGAATTTTTGAGAATTTTGGACCAGGGTGTGATCCGGGATGGTCGGGGCACCTATAGTGGAAATGATCGTTCAAGTCGACCGGATACGTATCCATGATTTTTTGGATTTTCTTGAAATGGCCAACCACATGCTTTGGGGCCATTTTCTTCCTACAAATAGAAAAAAAAAACACCAAAATTCATGAGCACAAGAAAATTTTGGATTCAACCAAGAGGCTGAAAAATGAAAAAAAAAGCAAAATATCAAGAATATGAAGAACACCATATATTCAACCCGAAAATTCAAGCCACAAAATAAATCAAAACTCAAAAATTCAAGCCAAAATTAAGTGCAAACTACCTCAAATGTTGCTTGGAGTTGTTTCTTAGAGAAATTTGGGGTAGCTTTTGTTGGGCAATGAGAATTTTTGAAGATAGCCAAGAGGGAGTTTTGGGGAACCCTAAAATGGCTTTGCTTTGAGTTTTGAAATGAAGATGATGCCAATGACATGGAAGATTAATAGCCAAAATTAAACCAAGTTTAATACCCATAACTACAAAATTAAATGCACAAATTGAAGAAAAGAACTTGGGCACTACAAGAAAATGGCACATTTGTGATACATTATTTGCGACAGTGTGAAATCCGCACGCAAATACTCAATAAATTTCACGCGGTCTGATAGCGCCAATATATTTGCTACGGATGATAAGTCACGTCGGAAAAGTTGTCGTAAAAGCTTTCAATATACATGGTTTATGTGGTACAAAGAAGAGTTGCAACATATTTACACCTAAGCAGATGGTAAGTATCGAATTAATTTTTTTCGTACTCTGTTTCTATGCATCCGTACTTCTCTTATTCTCATGGGTTTGGGAGAGTACAAATCAATTTCCCTATGTCCTCAATCTAGAGTTTAGGAAATCTGTTGAAATTGATAGATCTAGGGTTATGAATTTTCAAATCCATCGCCACCCACCCTCATATGGAAGCCTACGAGCTTAAATCACTTAGCTTTAGCCTCAGTATTCACATGGTGTTCGATTTTAGGGTTTAATGTTTTTTATTTTCTAGGATTAATTCTTCAATTCCTGTTTTGCTAAATCCAGTATGACGATTTCGTCCAGTTTACTAGAAGCCTAATGGAAGTTGATTGTTAGATCTCCCATAAGATGTCCAAGAAATTGATCAGATTAGCCAGTTGGCGTCTTGTAGTTAGCCTTATATTTTGGTTCACTCAGTTGGCTTCCAATATAGATAGTGTGGCCCAGACCTGTACAAGTTGCTAAGGTATCATGTATGTATCGCTTTCCATTTCCTATGCCATTGCATTTTTTGTTTGTTTTTAGGAATTGGGTTTGTTTGTTTGCTGAGAAAATGTGGGGAAATGATATAAGTTTCCATTTCTAATTTTGTTAATGTCATTTTAGTATGAAGAAAGGATATCCTTTTTATTCATGTTTTGCAGAAAATGCAGTGATTGTTAGTTAATTGGAAGTTTGGACTTTTTTTTTGTTGTTGTATGCATGTAAGTTGTGTTACTTTTGAAGTTATTATTCATTTGATCTGAAGGTACCATGGTTCCAAATGTGTTGCTGGAGCTCTTCTTGATGTACATCGAATGGCAAGAAAAGAAGGTCCAAAAGATGAGCAAAAGACAAGTTTGGTTTAGCAAGATTCAATATCCCCTCTTAAATTTTGAATTTGTTCTAAGTCACTCAAAGTTTGGAGGAAATTGATTGATTCTGTCAATGTAGAATTTTGTATGCTTACCAAGGGCATAGTAATGAGTAATTTTGTTGGCATTATATTGATCTTCCATGTGTCTTTATGTGCCATCCATCTGCCAGTTTTAGGGTTCGATTTGGATCACCAAAAAAATGAAATACTTGAGGTTACTTATTTAATTGGATCTTGTCTTAGACTTGGTGTATTTGAAGAATCACTCTTAGGAAGATTTTTAGATAAAATTCAAGCTTTAGTTCCCTCTTATCACTTTTTCAATAAAGCTGTTACTGTTTAAGTTTGCATTGCTATTGCAGTTATGTCTTTTGATCAGATAGATTGTGTATGGGAACGAGTTCTGTGGTTTTCTCTTGTGGTCAAGAAGCCTAGTTTTTATTATGTTGAGATTTGTTAAACATCTGTAGCGTATTAGTACAGTTGTGAATCTCCTAAATTTTCCCGAACAACTAGGAAGAGATTTTTTTAACCTGAAAGAATTTATTTTAGATGTAGGATATCTCTTTAGAAGTTTTCGCTTTTGTTTTTGCAATCCTTCTTCTTCACAACAATTATGTGACATTGGTTTGGTGGTGATGGTTGCAGGAAGAGAGAAAATAAGACAGTGGTTGCTGATGCTTTGGCAGCCAAACTTCTTCAACGTTTTAATTATTCCGTCTCAGAAATAAGGACATCTTCACAACATTTATCCGAATGTATTGATCTCACTATACACTTTAAGAAGAAAAAATTATCATCTATTTTGCATGTTTATAGTGAAACCAGTAATGTCGCATATCTATATATTGATGGCTTGTTTATGGTGTGAAGCGTATGTTGTATATTGATGACCTCCCTTGTTGTGTTCCTAGCTTCATTTGCTTGTTTTTGTTATGAATGCAGAGGTTCGAATTTGATTCCATTATGAGAATATTAATGGTTTTTAGATTTCCATTTAGCAAAGCCAATAATAGTTTGGAGATGAAATACTTTGTCAATTCTCATAAGTTTGATGAGTGTTGGCGTGACTGTTGCTGGTTCTAAAATGAATTTTCATCATATATAAATGCAGTTGAAGATAATGGTTCTAAGGTACCGTGGACAGTGCCGCAAATGAGATCAAGGTGACCAACATTGTCGAGTGGATCTTTCAAAACATTTTGCTCTGGATTTAAGCTCAGCATATAGGAATGCTATCTTAAGTTGTGAGTTTAAGAGAGCATTTCTTCAAAACATATAGAAATGCCATCTTAAGTTGTGAGTTTATGCTCTTCATATTTGTTTTTGTATGAACTTCAAATTAATTGTTAATTGTTATTGAGGTTGACAACAATATTAATAATTTGAATAAAATTTGCTTTGAAAATTCTCTTTTCTTGTTAACAATATTTAAGTTTTCCTTGATATTTCTTGTGATGACTATTGGGTGTTGCAATGGTGTTAATTGCGAAGGCTAGTGCAATACTGAGAAGAATTTTGATTATATGATATTTGCATTCAAGATAAGAACATTTATGAACGATAGAAAATATCTGCAGGCAATAACATTTACGACAGACAAAACCATCGCAAATGTTCACTTTAAATACAATGCTACATCTTTTGCGACAGGAACTCGTTGCGTTGTATAAGTTTTTTGCGACACTAATAACCGTCGTAATAAGTGAGCAAAACATTTACGACACCACCTTATTTCGACAGAGACGCAACCGTCGCAAAAACCAGTTTACGACGCTATTTTTGCCTTTCACGACAGTAACCACCTACCCCTAATGACTCTTGTTTTTTTGTAGTGGGGTTTACCTCATAGTTAATTAATGAAGTTGGGGAAGGAAGAGACATGAATTTCAATTGCCCACCCTTAGAATTCGGATAGCAAATTGAAGGCGGCAATGTTTGGAGGTGGTGTGAAGATCCCCACTCACTCAATATATGAAGCAAAGAGTGTGATTTTCTCAAGAAATTCGGCTAGGATTTTTGGAGAGGGTTGGCTAGATTATGTGTGTTTTTCACCAGAATTTTGTGTGGGTTTCGGCTGGGATTTCTTGGAGAGGGTTTCGGCTGGGATTTCTTGGAATTTTGCTGGGATTTCTTGATGTTTCATCTGGGATTGTTGAGGGTTTTGGCCAGATTTGGTGTGAGTTTCGACCGGGTGTTGATGAATTTTTGGTTGGGATTTTTGTGAGTTTTCAAGCAGATTTGTAGTGGGTTTAGGAGGATTTTTTTTGAAGAAGTAGCAACTGGGGTTTTTGGGTTTTGATTTGAAGAAGCAGCGGCTGGGGTTTGTTATATGTATGTGTGAAGAGAGTCAAAGGCAGCAAGCCTTTAAGTTGTCCGGTGAGTTCAAGGCAACTTAATTTTATATATATATATTGGCAAAGCAAAAGCAGCTTTTGCTTATGTGTGTATTCGAAAAGTACAAAGGATGGAAAGTATAGGGTTGTTGGTTTGTCTACCCAAAGCTACAGATGGATTTGATTGTCTTATTCAGATAAGTGGTTTTATTGTCAAAATGTTAAAGGTTTGTGTGTGGCTGGGTTTTGAATCTTTGATACACATACATGCATCTGTCAAAAAAAGCCAAACATTTTCCATGATGCCCAAAGCGTTTAAACATGTAATATATATACATATAAATTTATATATATATATATATATGTAAGGAATAAATGGGTAATGGTTTTCTACAATTTCAAGCCTAAACTATGGCCTTGAGGGAGCTAAAGATGACGAGAAACAAAGTAATGGTCACATTGTCAATTGAATTAGATTGGCATTGGTGGCCAAATTCTCGACCAGGTCGCATGATTGGCCTTAGTCACAAATTCTTGGTCGGGTCGTATGGTCGACCTTGATAATTAATTTCTCACATGACTTTTATAAATCTGAAAATATTTGGCTCATCATGGTCGAACCTCACCCTTGTGTTATATTATTAACATGGCCGAGTTATGGGTGAACGAGGTGTGGGTTGGAAACTAAATGAGCGTGGCTCATTTTAATGGTCTTTAGACCAAGAAGTAAAGTAGCGGCTACTAATGGCCTAATGACACACAATCAAATTTGGATTGGATCTTTGTTTTACTAAATCTAATTTTTGACCCAACCCAAATGTTGGCCAAGTTCTCATCAACCCACACCCGACCTTGATTTTCAAACGGTCGAAATAAGAAATAAATCAAGCCAAAATTATGTCAAACTAGAATTTTTCCAAAAGAAAAGGTTTTTATCAAATCTCCATCAATTATTTTGGTATCAATCCGACCGTAAATCAAGTCAGCTGAACGAGAGAAGTTTTTTCCAATCCGACTTGGAAAGATTTTGCATGGCTTGACTTGAAAAGGTTTTGGGTTACTCAACAAGGAAGGTTTTCAAGTGAAAAGAGTGGAGGCCAAGCATGGCCAATTCATGGGTTGGCTAAACCCTATAAATAGCCAAGATGAAGAGGAGAAATGAACATCCACATCAACACACATACTTACTCCTTATCTTGCAACTTTCAATTTCTAGACTAGAATTTCATTCAAACTTTAGTTGTAAGGACCCGTCCCGGAAATTAGGGTTAAGACAATGATTAAGATGGGATTAGTGAGCTTAATAGGTGGTTAGTTCGTTATGATAGGTCCGTTAGTGTAGAATGACGATTTTGCCCTTAGTTTGGGTAAAAAGTTGACTTTTAGTCAGGCGGTCATTGGGTGTTGACCGATGACCGTGACATAGTTCGGGACGTCACGAGTCCGTAGACAGGTGGCACATCCGATTCCGACATCCGAGGAGGAAGTTATGATGTTCGGAAGGTTGAGGGCATTACCGTAATTTGGTTAAAATAGGGGGAAAATTGACTTTTCGTACGATCGGGTTTTGACACGTTGACCGAGGACTGTTAGGTAGATCTCGTCGTCCTGAATTCAACGACAGGCAGCACGTGTTCATTGGAAATAGGACGGACAAGTTACGGGTCTAGAATGGCAGTGGCATAATCGTAATTTTTGACTCAAAGAGGGGAATTTTGGTCTTTTGGTGCATTGGGAATTGGGCCAATCTGATAAGGCCAAGTGTACAGGAGAGATGGGATATTTTGTGAGAGGGCTGAGGGGATGGTGACACGTGGTGTGTGTGTAGTGGGTTCTAGGGAGTGCACGGTGTGTGTGTTTTAAATTTGTGCAGTGTGTGTTCGTGTTTGTTCGAACAAGAGAGAAACAGAGGGTGAGCTTGAGAGACAATTAAGTGTTGGCCGTGGGTGTTGGTGTGGCTTGGTGATTGAGTAAGTGAGGAGAGATCGAGAGGGAGGTAGTGAGTGAGTTGTGAGGGCAGCTCGTGTGAGTTTGAGTGTGTGAGGAGGAGTGTGTGAGTTCACGGGAAAAACCAGAGAAACAGAGAGGGTGTTGGGTGGTGGTGCTGTCATGGTTGACCAATCGAGGCTGGTGGTGGTGTCTAGAAGACGGAGGAGGACGAGAGGAGTCGTATACTCACGGATGAGCTCACGGTGGCGGCCTGAGCATAGGTAATTTCTCTTCCCCGTATAGTTGCTCTGTTTTGCCGTGAAAGTTCAAACGGTGAGTCGTGAAGTCTAGGGTTGAGTCGAAGGGTTTGGTGGGTACTAGTCGACTCAGTGAGGTTCTAGGAAGCTGCTAGTTGTGCAGCCGTGATGGGGAGTGACAAGGGTGGCCGGGAGTGCAAACAGGGAACTGAACGGGTTTTGTTTCGAGCTAGGGACGACGATTTAGGGGCTGTGTTGGAGTGTTTGGAGTAGGGGAATCGGTTACTGGGTAGAGGACGATGAGATTGGTGAAAAGAGGAAGGAAAATGGTGGACGGACGGCGGAGAACCGGCCACGCCGGTCTGGAACAGTGCACAGGTTCGAAGGTTGAAGATGAACAGTGCCTGTGCAGGCGCGTGAGGCTCACGCGCAGCCACTTTGGGCGGTACGTGGAGGAGCGTGCGGCGGTTTTTGGGGACACTTCCAACTAGGTTTTTGGTCTAGATGTTGTAACGAGTCTATTGGACTAGGTTTCGGGTTAATCGGACGTCGATTCGAGTAAGTTCCGCGGGATCGAAGGTTTAGGGTCTCGGTTCGCTACGTTTAGGACCCAAAGATTTTTGGGAAAAATTAGGAGGATCTTCGTTGACGTGTTAGTGATGTTCTTTGGTGACTGTTGACAGGATCAGGAGTCCCCGAAGCGGACGAGGAACGTACGGGACGTACGGGACGCGAGTGACGTGCCCGGTATCTGTGAGTGGGCCCCTTCTTTATACTTGAGCATGCATAACTGGTTTTCTATAATTGTTTTATGGTTTTACTCATGATTTCATGGTTATTTGAATATGCTATAACTATTTTACTTAATTGTACGTTTTTCGAGAAAGTACGGTTTTCAGCACATTTTACGAGAAAGACTTGATTTCTGATTATGCTGCGGTGGTTTTGGGATTTCAATGATTATAAAGGGATTTTGGAACATGATTTCGAGGATCAAGGGTTTTCGGTTTTAGAATCGGATTTCAGAAAGCGGAATTTGGTTTTAAAGTTGAAACGTTGAATTCCGGATTTGAGTTCGGAATGACGGTTCTGGATGCCGGAAGGGCTTCGGGCTAGTGATTTCGGATTCGGGTTTGGATATGGATTTAGAAATGGTTTTCAAATGGTTTTGATTGGATTTTCTGGATCTGGTTATTGGGTTTAAAGATCCGGATATTGTGTTTGACCGGGGACAGGCCCGGCTTGGGTTTAAAGACCCGGATTGAGTTTAAAGACTCGGATATATTGATATTTCCCCCGTAGGCCTATTGAGTTTAAAGACTCGGATATTATTGAGGCCTGGATTGAGTTTAAAGACTCGGGTGTTTAAAGACTCGGATAGGTCCAGCAGGTTTGATCGGATAATGATTGCTTGATATGGTTTTATGATGCTTATGACGTGATTTCTATAACTGTTTTCAATTCTGTTTTTATGATGATCCTTATGTGATTTATAACTGTTTCCAGTAAATGGGTTATGCATGTGTGTTTTTAAAACGGAGGGCTAAAACCCTGGTTTGATTATAAAACGGTTTTCGAAACTTTTATTCTTTATGGTCCACTCACACTTTCTGTTTTTAATTGCCCTCCAGGTTGTGGAGCTAGCGCAGGGGGTTAGAATTTGAGGCAGCGTCGGAGGCATAGAGTATTTGAGAGTGACCCCGGAGTGGTTTACACTTTCCCGTTGTGCGTGTACTCTGTGTATCGGTTTTTTTTGCGTTCCTTTGTTTAGTACTATGCTCTGTATAGTTTTAACTCTGGGTTGTATTACATTTCTCCTGCGTCTGACAGTGTATTTGTGATTAGCGGTAAGGGTATTTTCAGTTTTTCATTCTGGGTTGTCAGACGGAAGCAGGATTTACCTCGGTTTTCGGGGTGAAACCGGGGTGGGTCCTGACATTAGTATAGCCAAGTTCTTCAATTTTTAGATCAAATCTCCATCAATTATTTTGGTATCAATCCGACCTTAAATCAAGTTAGCTAAAAGAGACAAGTTTTTTTCCAATCCGACTTGAAAGATTTTTCATGGCTCGACTTGAAAATATTTTGGGTTGCTCAACAAGGAAGGTTTTCAAGTTAGAAGAGTGGAGGCCAAGCATGGCCAATTTGTGGGTTGGCTAAACCCTATAAATAGCTAAGGTGAAGAGGAGAAATGAACATCCACATCAACACACATACTTACTCCTTATCTTGCCACTTTCAATTTCTAGACTATAATTTCATTCAAGCTTTAGTGTAGCCAAGTTCTTCAATTTTTAGAGTGATTTTATTTTTAAAAGCACCTTTAATTACCTTTTTCAAACTCAAGTTTCTTTTTATTTAATTTTTATTTCGTTTCAATTTCATTTTATTTGCGTTTATTTAACAGCTTTATTTAATCGTTTTATTAATTTTAGTTTATTATTCTTGTCTTTAACTTACTTATTAATTTATTGCATTTATGTTGCTTATGAAAAATTAGTTTCTTTTTCAATTTAATTCTTGCACTTGCATCTCATTCATCCCATCTCGAGATCTAAAAAATATAATATATATATATATATATATATATTATATGTTCGAAACCTAAACACCCTTAACTACAAGGGGGTGAAAGAATCCAGGAGAAGAAGTTCCTTGCTTGGTCGCACAATCGTAATTTTAGGAGTCAACCTTATGGGCGCACTCAACATTTACAATTCCATTCAGACCATTTGGTGGTCAGATGGTGGCACGCATATGCATTTATTCGAAGAAGGAACAAAATCCCTTATATCGGCTTGATAAGTCAAATAGAGGAAAACACTTAAATTCTAACTTTATAATTAATTAATAGTAACATTATATTAAAGCATGTGACATGGAAACTAAAGAACATGAAATGAAGAACCAAAGATACAAGTTGGTGAAAAGTCCCCGAAGCCAAAGCTCGAGTATTTTATAGGGTGTGAGATTGTGGCTCAGGCTACTAATGAAGGACATTGACTGGTTTTAGATGCTTTGGTGGTTTTCATATTTGTCGCAGAATTCGTCTTTTAAACTCAAAAGACTCAAGGATCCCTGCAAACAACAAACAGTAAGCTATCGTTCGTTCAATGATCGAGACTCGGGGGGTTGTTCAACCAAGAACGCTTCAATGCTTAAGCCAGCTTTGAAAGAGAAATCTCAAGAGCTTAAGTAGCGCTGAACAGAATTACCTGAAAAGTGAAATGAGCTCCACTATTTATAGGAAGTCCTTGGGAGCCTCTGAGTGTTCTAATTGGTCGGTTGAATTTGTAATTAATAAATAATATATTTACAATAAAATATATTATTTAATAATTATAATAATGGCTCATTATGATAGTAATGATAATTATTGTGATTTAATATCAATATTAATTTTTTCGTTATTAAGAATAATGAAAATTAATTTCTAAGCAGAATATTAATATTACGGAGACTTTTTAACCTAATTAAATAACGTATTTAGTTGATAAATAGATTAGTTAATGTGTGAGTGTCTACAAATCATTTGTATTATTGCCAGGGAAAATTTGGTTATTTCGGGATTTATGGGCCACGCGGCAGCTCTACAATTTTCTGGTGATTTTGGGTTACACAAATGTCCCAACATCGCTTAGGAATTCAGTGAAATCTAAAGGATGTATGAGTTTTGGTTTATTTCGAAGAAATTTCATTGGGATTGAAGTTGGTGGATCGAGCGAGAATTGACTTTGAATTTGTGAAACTCAAATTAGAAAAATTTGGGCTCGTAGTGCGAAATAGGTTGGTTTTTTAATTTGAAGGACTTTCCGTCTCAAGCTTGCCAGTGTTTTTTTCCTTACGTTCTCCCTATGTTTGAGTAAAATGGTTGATTCTTGCAATATGGGTGGTATTTATTTGTCCCATAGTACATTTCACTGCATGAGCTTTTTGTTTCCTTCTTTGAACCCAAAGCTATAACCTTCCCAATAATGACAATCAATCCTATTAAAAATGAAATTATTCCCATTTCAACGTCTTGTGGATTTTGTTATTTAAGGGCTGTGACAGGACATGATGGGATGGAGAGTTGATTGCAGAGGAAAAATAGGAGCTAATTGGCTTGTGGAATTATGAAAGACATCTAGGAAACTGTGCGCCACACTCAAAGAGAAGGTAAAATATTTATATATTTTTTCCATTGTTTATTGTCTTTGGTGGCAGGTACATGATGTTTGTGATTAACTAAGTGGCCGAAAAGATGGGACAAGATAGAGGTATGGTTGTTGGCAGTAAAATGGGGTAAATCAGAAAAAATTGGTTTGACCTGTAGCTGAAGTGGGCCCTTGCATTGATGGTAGTTGCATGAAGCCTTGGGAGAGGGACATGGCGCATGCTCTAAGCTAGGAAGGCACGCAGTAGTGATGGAAAAGGGAGTGCCACATGCGAGGCGCTGGTTGGCTTGTGAGGAGCGTGCCAGATCGCGCCACGCGACATGCGTTGATTGGCAAACTAAGATAGCACTGCAGCTTCTGTCGACATGTCTGAGCTGACGTTGGAGTGGCGTGCCACGCGTCAGAACCAGTCTAGAGGTGCAGGAAAGTGAGCCCATGTTTTTGGCTCACTATTGGCTGGAGAGAGAGAGAGACACACACACACAGAGGTGGTGGCCTCTAACTGGTGATGTCTACGGTGGGTCCCGCTCATTGATTGGACAAGCTCCTGATAGGAAGCTTTTGCCTGCTTTAACACCAGCTTCTGGACGATGAAGACGAGGCACGTGGCGAGCTGTGGCGGGCAGGTCTGGCGCATACGAGTCTCGTTTGCTAGAGCGCCTGTGACGGCGACACGACGACGCAGGTCCAAGTGGCAGGAGCAATTGTCAGCTGCAGTGGCTATCGGCTGTAGGCGGGTCTCACACATCCAACTATTTCTCCCTTTTTTACATTATATATATGCATATATATATATATATATATATATTATTTTCTCTGTTTTACTTACTACGTATATATTTAAGTGTCTTGACTTTTTTTTGCAGACATATTTATAAGCATATATATATATATATTAATATATTAAAATATGTATTTAATATATTAATGTTATTAATATGTTTGATAACAACATACGTATTTCGAATAATTATTTGTGTATGTATTCAAGTGTGTATATACGAGGTATATTTTTTTTCAGAAACTAATAAATTCGTTCCTTTATTGTAGGTGAGTGTTTTTGCTCATTTCGAGAGTTCAGGGCGTCCCTTAGCTACGATTCGGGCTGCAATCACCTTATTTGTTTGAGGCGGTAATTTTAAGATGCGTCAAGATGCACTTCTGGAGAGACTTACCAGGCTCGCATTGTGGGAGCAGGGTGGCTCGCGCGGATTCCATTCCAAGGGAAGGACAAGGACTTCGAAGGACCTGAAGATTTCCAATCGTGGAAGATCCGCAACAAACATGTGTTTCCCAAAGAGGTAATTGCAGAGCTTTGCGATACATGTTCCTCCTTGAGGGCTCCCAAGAATGGGAGGGGAATAAACCCAAAATCCAGTCGATGGACCAAATTCCACCCCTTGATCATCAGTTGGGGATTCAGATTCCCGTTTTCAAAGTTTTTCTCCGAGATCCTTAGTCAGATGGGCTGCTCCCCTACTCAACTGGACGTTGACTTTTACAAACATATCATGTGCTTTGAGAAGCTGAACGATTTTTTTAGATTGGAGCATACTGCTGAGAAATTTTGGTACTGCTACTCCATTGCACATGACGAGCTCTCCGATGGAAGTCTTACGCAAATCGTCCCCAAAGTTGAGTTGTTCGTGAACACTGTATTCACTGACAGGGCGTATAGATAGAGCTACTTTGAGGTGGGCGGCACATGGGACCTCAACTGCAGTGGAAATGTGAGGATTGCACCTCGCTTCCGTACTCGTGATGAACTGTACTTAGATTTCGAGAGTCAACCTAACCTTACGAAGATTGAAAGAGCCTTAAAAATTCCTCCAGAGTTCGCAAGATGAGCTGGCTACTTTGCCCATCCAGAGATTCTGATGGCGGAAGATCCCCTTCTAGCTTGGTCAAAGAGTGGTTGAGTGCTCCGCTACGTCTGAAGAGAGCTGTCATTCAGAGAAGAACCATAAAGAAAGACTTGCTGCTCCCCCCGAGTGGAAATCAAGTTCTGAAATGTATTCTCAAGATATCCCGAGCTCCACACCCTGTCATGCTAGTCCAGAAAGATCATCTAGCAAACACAGAGCCTCAGATAGTCCTTCAGAGCAAGCACCTGATCCTTCCAAGAGGCTGAAGGTTGTTTCTACGTCCCCTGAAGTGATTGAAGCATTGAGGGATGAGGGCTCGGAAAGGGTACAACTTACTTCTAGGACTTTAGACACAGAAGTTGCCCCTAAGATTGCGAAAACTGTGAAAGTAGTACCACTTGATGCCTACGAAAAGGTTGTTAGAGACCATAGGATTGCGAAAACTGGGGCCCAGAAGCTGGTTGACATACTTCGCGAACAAGCTGACCTGGAAGAGTAAAATAAGCTAATGAAATCAGAGTGCATCCGCCTTCGAGAGGGTCGCGACCATTACAGATGAAATAAAAATGCCTTGGTGGGGTGAATTCGTTCATTGGAGAACAAGGTGCATGAGCTGAAGACAAGTCACGCAGAAAGGTTGTTAGTAGAAAGTGAGTGTGACACTGCCCTTAACGAGTCTGTTTTGTTGTGCGGGGGTTTGCATGATTCTGAAGAAAAAGTCAAACTCTTGGAAGCTGAAATCCAATATTTCAAAGCTGACTGCCCGCTACCACCACATGCCCCCACAACTTTGTACTTTAAGGAAAACGAAGTGCAAAGGTTGGGTACAGAGAGCCGGAGCGGGATCACTACCAAAGAGAAATAGCTTGAACTAGATATAGAGCCTGAGGCTGAAACTAAGCCTGAGGACGTGGCTAAGCAAGCAGATGTTCTTGAAACCAACAAGTCACCTGACGACGTTTCCCTACTTTCAGCAGAAGAGTGGGCAGAGTTTCAAATGACCATGGGCTTTGAAGACTTGCATCCATAGTTACTTCATCTTTGTATGTTGATTATCGCATTTTCATTTTTGTATTGAATAACTGGTTTGAGAAATCGAGATGTGATTAGCCAACCATCCTTCACATGAATAAATGAAAACGATATTTATGAGGAATGTTGAGCTCATGTGTCTTTTTCAAATTCTATGAACTGTCTTGATGTATCCAAACTTGTTCTCTCATCAAATGCCCCTGTTGTAGCCATGGGCGTCCAACTTTGGGGTTTCAGCTAACTTGGTTAGCGTTCGTTTCGGTGTTGCCTTCAAGGAAGGGCTTTTGCTTCTTAAAAAAAAGGCTTGAAGTGCTTCCAAGAAGAAGACTTTGAGTGCTTCCTAGTGGAAGGCTTTGAGTGCGTCTTGGTGGAAGGCTTTGAGTGCTTCATGGTGGAAGGCTTTGGGTGCTTCCTAGTGGAAGGCTTTGGGTGCTTCCTAGTGGAAGGATTTGGGTGCTTCCTGGTGTAAGGCTTTGCAAACAACATGATTAACTTGAGAATGACTTGATAACTTTATTAATAAGTTGAATAAAATATTCTTGAAAAAAAAAGCCAATGTTTAGAACAGAACTAAAACTAGTCTAATCGTAAGGTCGCTCTATACATAGTACTTTCTCAGATGATGAGTGTTCATGGAAACACTCACCAACTTCCCGTGTAACGACCCGTCCCTAATTTTAAGGAATAATTAGGACATAATGACGGATTAACGAAGCTAATCGGGAATTAGCCGAGGATTAACGGACGTTCAATGCGAAATTACGATTTTGCCCCTAAACGCGGGCAAAAATTTGATTTTGACCTGGGAGGTCTGATGGCCGAGGGCTAAGGACCATTACGTAGATCGAGTCGATACAAATTCGTAGATAAGCGGCACGTCAAATTCGGACGTTCGATGGATGAGTTACGGTTCACGGAAATTTTGAGATACTATTTACGATGGCACGTTTTACGAGGAAAAAATGGATTTTTGTCCTGAGTGGGACCCAGATCTTTTCCCCAAGCCAATGAATGAGTGAAAAGTGTCACCCATCCATTGCTTCCCTTAAACAGATACATGCATATTCCTTCCCTGTCTGTTTTCATCCAATCCAACCAACCCGATGAACCCCAAAATCCGTTCCCCTGCCCCTTTTTGATTTGGTGTGAGGCCTTGAGAGGAATTGAGGGGAAAGTTGGACTGAGGAAGGTGGTGGCAGCAGCAGGGCTGTCGTGGATGGCGGTGGGAACTCACGACCAAGGTAAAACTGTGACCCCTGTTTTATTTAAAAGTTAGATTTTGGGTTTTGAACGTCTAGTATGTTAGTTGTAGATAGGGAGATGTTTTGAGGGGTTGGTTGAGTCATGTAGAACCACAAAAAGTGGCTGAGGACGGCTGAGTCGGCCATGCTACGGCTGTGAAGCATTTTCGGTGGCCACCCACAGAATTTCAATTCCGGCCAAGTAGGCCCAATCTAAACCCACAAACCTTCCTATCTTGATCCTAGGAACCTAATAGAACCCTTAGGATTGAGTTTTAGCCATTGGTTATGCCCTAAACATATAATGAAGGTTTTGGGTTTAATTGGATTCTTGAACCCATAGGATTTAGGATTGGTTTCCTAGTTTTGATTGCATAAATGGATTCATAGGATAGATTTAGGAAGAATGGTGGAAAGAAGGAAGAAAAAGGATGAAAAAAATGGGAGGATAGACCCTTAAACCGGTCACGCTGGTCCAGTTGGCACGGTCGAACTAGTGAACCGGCCGGGCCGATTCGGTTGGAGGTTGAAGACGCTACTGTGCAGGGCGCATGGCTCCCACGCGCAGCCCCTTTGGCTGGTACGTGTGGGCGTGTGGGCCATCTTTGTGTGGTCGTTCCAACATGTGAAATCATCTATTCGATGTAACGAAAATTTTGGGACTAGTTTCGTGTCGATTGGACATCGTTTCGATATAGTTCGGGATGTCCGGAGGTTTAGGATTGAGTTTACAAATAGTTAAAAATTTGGGAAAATTATGGGGCTTTAATGAGGGGTTAAAGTAGTTAGTAACCCTTTATTACGATATGGACAGGGTCGGGAGCCCCGGAGATGATGATTGGACTGGGAGAGGCTTATGGCGCGCGTATCAAGGCTCGGCTTCGGGCGGTCTGTGAGTGGACTTGTTTTATGAATTTGATGCATGCATAAATGTTTTAAATGCTTTAATGAACATGTTTTATGATGCCATGAGTGCATTTGTTTGTGGTAGCTTCGGATTGACATATTTGTACGCTTTTTGATGTTTTCGGCTTTATGTCATAACTATGCGTACCGTGTTTTCAATGATGGTTTGATGGCTGGTTTGGATTTGGAAATATGAAATTGGGCATGAGACCTATTTGATTTACGAACCCTCGGACTTGGAGTCCATTTGATTACACGAGAATTCGGGCTAGAGGCCCATTTGAGTTATACGATAGGGCCGAGGGCCCCGTTGGTTTACGAATTCGGGCTTGAGGCCTAGTCGGCCGTAATATCTGGCTTGAGGCCCCGTTGATTTTGAAATCGGGATTTCAGCCCCGTTGAGTTATGGTTTCGGGCTTGAGACCCCGTTAGTTGTGATATCGGGCTAAAGGCCCAATTGATTGTGAAATCAGGCTTAAGTCCCAATTTGGTTTACGAAATGACAATTCGGGTTTAAGACCCTATTAAACTGTGGATTTAGGACAAGGCCTGTGAAAGTGGATTTGAATCGGATTCGAGAAATCCCGTTGAGATTCGGGTATGAGACCCAGTTGAATTGAGATTTGAAAGAAAGTATGTTGAAAAATGTATATACCCTTCGACATGAGTTGTTTGGTCTCCTCCAGCCATTGACCTAGAAAGTCACAATCCATTACTCGGAATGATTAATCCCCATAGGGAGCACATTCTAGGAGTGGGAGTTATGACATGGTCTCAGATTGGGTCCGGAGACAGCCATCCATACGTCGTAGATCCTAGATGTTGGACAAAGCCTCCCAGATGCAGAATTCCTGGGGGTAGACTCGGAGTGAGACCCCGAGTAGTATGCATAATTATATAGATATGAATTGTGACATATATCGGGGATTTGTTCCACAGGTTTGTGTGCCCCGAGTTGGCATCTCATCTGAGATGCCGAGGATGGGTTGTATATATGTATATGTATATGTATACGAGATTTCACGAAAAGTGATTTGGGGCGGAGAGCCCGTGTTCTATGTTTTGGAAATGGATTTGAGGCTGAGACCCTACTAAGTTAGGGCTTCGTTGAGAAGCGATTTGCAAATATGTTTTTAAGTGTAAAAGAAAACTGGTTTTATGAGGTTTACGGAGAACGGTTTTGGGCAAAGGCCCTAATGGTTTTGTGAATGTTTTGATAAACGGTTTTCGATGGCATGCATGTTTTTAATGAAGGGCATAAATTTCTTTTTATAAAATGTTTTTATTAAAAATGTTTGTTTTTTCCACTCACAACCTTTGATGTTTTGAATGCCCTTCAGGTTGATCACGGATGCGGCCTGTAGCAAAGATCGAGACATCACACTCCTCCTCCGGATCCTGGTGCTCTCTGGTAGTCCTGGTCAGGCTAACGACGGAATTATCCCTGGTCTGACACTTCGTGTCAGACGGGAGCAGGCACGTCCCACGTTAATGCCGGGGGATTTGGGACGGGTCCTATCATCCCCTCCATGGTTTCCAAAGTGTAACTCCCCTTTCCTCTTACTTGGTAGCTTTGGTAAGGTCCTTCTCATAGGAACTTTAGTTTTTGAGGGCCAGGACGGTTCGGTGTTGCGAACTTCTTCTTGAGAACGAGGTCACTTGAGAGGAAGTTCCAGATCCTTGCCTTTTTGTTGTAAGAACTTCAGACCAGCTGTTGGTAGCTGGAGATGAATTTTACCACTTACTCCCTTAATTCCTCACTGAGGTCAAGAGAAGTCCTTATAGCTATGGAGTTGACCACTAGATCATCAAGCTCGGTAAAAGGTGCTGGAACAACAACATGTGGTGGTATGACATCGTTGGTGCCATACGCAAGAGTGAATGGAGACTCCCCAGTTGTGCGATAAGCCCATAGTGTGCCATCCAAATCTTCTTCCCACAAGCCTTTTTTATCATCGAGTCACTTCTTGATACAATCGAGGAGATTATCTTGTTGGATGCTTCAGCTTGGCCATTGCCCTGGGAGTAATAAGCAGTTGAAGTGAAGTGATTTATCTTCCAAGACTCAAAGAATTCGTTGATTATGGCTCCAGTGAACTGAGTTCCATTTTATGTTAAGATGACCTTGGGAAGTCCAAATCGGCAGATGATCTGGCTCCAGATGAACTACTGAACATCAGCTTGAGTAATGTTAGCCAAGGCCTTTACCTCCATCCATTTGGTAAAGTAGTTGGTTGCGATAATTAGATACTTTTTGCTTAGGACTGGTGTGCTCGACAGTGGTCCTACGATATCAATTCCCCATTGCATGAATGGTCAAGGGCTTGTCTGAGCATGCAACTCTTCTGGCGGGGCCAATTGGTTAGGTTTGAACCTTTAGCATTTTTTCATTTCTGGGCATATTGCAAAGCTTCCTGGCGCAGAGTTGGCCAGTAAAATCCCGCACTAAGCGTCATTTGAGCAAGCGACGTTCCACTAGAATGATTCCCACAATGTCCTTCATGAATTTCAGCCAAGAATTTCAATGTTTCAGAATGCCTCAAACATAGCAAGTTCAGCACTGTGAAGCTCTTTCGAAAAATTCGGTCCTTGTCAACATAGTATCGTGCAACCTTCATTTGGATTTTTCGGTCTTCTAATCGTTCATCAGGCAATGTGCCATGCTCTAGGTAGTTGATAAAAGAATCCTCCCAACTTGGAGATGAATCAAGTTGTCTTACTTCAATCTCCTTAACATCAATGTTTCGCTACTCGAGATACTCAATTGGGATTGAGCACTTGAATTGATAGTCAAGTGATGACACTAGATTTTCCAACGCATATGCCTGTGCATTTTCGGCTCGTGGAAGTTGATGAAAGGTGAAGACCGAGAAAAAGAAAGCATTTACTGGACCTTGTTTGTGGCGACCCGGCTCATCTAACACAATATTGTCCGCTTTGGGCCCAACCCTCACGGTTTTGTTTTCGGGAGCTCATGTGCAACTTCCCAGTAGGTCACCCATCATGGGATTGCACCAGCCTCAATTCGCTTAACTTTGGGGTTCCAATCCCCCCCAAAGCCATTGAGCTCCCAAAAGGCCTTGTGTTAGATAGATACGTGCCCACACATATAAGGTACTTCACCTTTCCCTCCCCGGGCGATGTGGGATCGTTCACCGATCTTACTTTTCCAAGCTCACGGGTCTTGCTCACCAATCTTGCTTCTCAAGCTCACAGGTCTTACTCATCGTTCTTGCTTCCAAGACCGGGTCTTACAATCCACCCCTCTTGGGGCCCAGCGTCCTCGCTGGCACACTTCCGGTCGGGGTCCGGCTCTGATACCATTCTGTCACGACCCGGCTCATCTAACACAATATTGTCCGCTTTGGGCCCAGCCCTCACGGTTTTGTTTTCGGGAGCTCATGTGAAACTTCCCAGTAGGTCTCCGTCCTGATCCATAACATCCATTAACCAGGGTTCATGCCGGTTCCCATAAACCGTCATGTACCATAATGACCTGACAAAGGTTCATGCCGGTTCCCATAAACCGTCATGAACCACAATGACCTTTCCAGAGTTCATGCCGGTTCCCATAAACCGTCATGAACTTGGAAATCTATCTAGGGTCCCTGACCCAAAATCATCAGTGTAAAACAACTGGGTCTCGTGCCCGAACATATGACTCAACTGGGCATCCTGCCCGATATCTAAGGGTCAGTCACGACTCCGATCATAGTGATGTGTGCAACCATCCATCCAGGACCGCCCTCAATCCTGGTATGTCGCCGTGAATGTATCAACCGACGCGACCATCACAAGATCATGGTGCACTCATCACCGATCGATATCCTGAACCGTCCGCACTCCGAAGTCGAGCCTCCCCAGGCTGCCCGACCACGAATCGTGCATCGTGACCTCTCCGGAAGGAACACATCCCAATCTGGTGGCGAGCGTTGTATCGTCGATCGCCGTGCACATAGCACCCGCCACGACCACGATTTAGACCGGAAGGTCGTAAATAGCTTCATATGCCCGAGACAAAACCAAATGGGTCTCACACCCGAGTTTATCCTTTTAGAAATCCAAAACCTTTTCATTTAGACCAATAAAGAAATACAGACCCGTATAAGCACCGTATAAGGCCGAAACCTCGAAATACGAGCTTATACGTAACCACATACAAATGCACCCATGGCATCATCAAACATGTAATAAAACATATAATAAACATTTATGCATGCACCAATTTAGAAAAACAAGGTCCACTCACAGACCGTCCGAGCTGCCGCCTCGATTTGCGTGCCATACGGCTCCCCAAGCCGGTCACCGTCACCGGGACTCCCAAACCTGTCCAAATTTTAATAGAAGGTTACTAACTACTTAATTAACCTACTACCAAAGCCCCGTAATTTTTCCGAACTTTTAACTATTTTTAAACCCGAACCTAAACCTTCTGATGCCTCGAAACATATCGAGACGGTGTCCGATCGACACGAAACTAGTCCAAAAATGTTCGTTACATCTAATAGAAGATTTCCCGTGTTGAACACTTTCCAAAATTGTGGACCACGCGCCCTCACGCGCCCAAGAGGGGCCAGATTACTGTTCATCATCAGCAAGCTCCAGCGGACTGGTTTTCTTGTGCTGGACCGGTTCACCTGGTTTGACCGGTCCAACTGGACCGGCGTGACCGGTTCATGGTCCTAGACACCCCAATTTCATCCTAGTTCTTCCTTTTTGGTTCCTTTCATCCTATTTTGATGTTTTACATCCATTCCAATCCCTAAAACTACCTAAAAACACCTAAATCCTATGGTTCGATTTTGAACCAAACGGTTCAAAGTTCCCAAAATGCAGCCATGGCTTCACAGCCATCCCTAGCTTCCTAAAACCTTCCTAACATGTCCCTAGCAACCTAATGGACTCATTAAAACCATTAGAAACGAACCATAACATCAAAAATGTAAAAATGGATCAAAATGGATCAAAATGGACTTACCGTGAACCTCAAGGGTTCTTCTTCCTTCCAGCTGCCGTGGACGGCGGTTCTGGCCGGCAACCACCTCCTCTTGTCCTATCTTCCATCCCTGGTCTCAGTCCTGGTCGCTTGAGTGAAGGTTGGATGGGTTTTGGGTTGCACGGATGGGAGAATGGTGGGTGTGTGTGTGAGATCGGGTGGTTTTGAAAACAAGGAAGGAAATGATCGATGCGTGAATGTATATGGGTGGCCTGTGGATGGGTGACACTTGTCACTCATCCATAGGGCAGGAATTAAATATATGGGCCCCACTAGAGTCCAAAGTTAACTCGTCTCGTAATTCGTGCAATAGTGCACTTGAACTTCCGTGAACCATAACTTCGTCGTCGAACGTCCGAATTCGACGTGCCGCCTGTCTACGGATTTGCAGCGTCCTTATCTACGTAACGGTCTTCGGCCCTCGGCCATCGGACCTCTTGGTCAAAAATTCAACTATTTACCCCATTTTACCCAAAATTACCAAAATGCCCCTAAACTTCCAAACGTCATAACTTCCTCCTCGAACGTCGGAATTGAACGTACCACTTGTCTATGAACTCGTGATGTCACGAACTACGTCACGGTCATCGGTCAAAGTCCATTTGACCTCCAGAATGAAAAGTCAACGTTTTGCCACGACCAAGGGCAAAACGGTCATTTTGCATCGTTCGTCCGATTTCGCTCTACTAATCACGAATTAGCCTCACTAATCGTGATTAGTCATTAATCTAATCTAGGAATTTGGGACAGGTCGTTACATTGTTGTTATATCTGAGCATCCTTGCATCACGCGCAACATATTCACCAATCGATTGGTTAGTAACCAGCTGTGAATCCGAATGAATAGCGAGTTTTTTGACTCCCAAATCCTTGGTGAGTGCGAGCCCAAAAATTAAAGTTTCATATTATGCTTCACTATTAGAGGATTTGAATCCAAACTGTACTGCTTGCTCCATTATTGAGCCGTCAGGAGTAATAAGTACAATCCCTGCTCCTGCCTCCCTCTGGTTCGAGGAACCATTAACAAAGAGTTTCCATAGGAGATTGGAAGTTGAGGGTTGCAGACAAAAGGAATTATCGCCTTGGTCTTGTGACATGGAAGTGCCAGTGGCCTTGGGAGCTTTGTCAAGTTCTTTGCCATTGCTTCCTTCCATTGATGCTAGTGTGAACTCCACAATAAAATCTGCTAAGGCTTGGCTTGACAGCTGTTATAGGACGATAGAGGAAATCATGCTGACTCAACTTTATGGCCCATTTCATTACTCGTGTTGATGCATTGGGTGCATGAAATAACGAACGGAGTGGATATTCTGTCATAATGATTACCCGATGAGCTTGAAAGTACGGTCGCAGCTTCTTTGTGGTAACCAGTAATGCCAGAATTATCTTTTCAAACTTTGGGTATCGTGTCTCAACATCGAGGAGGGCTTTAGATGTGTAAAATACAGGCAGTTAAATGCCATTCTCTTCCCGAACAAGCGCGGAGCTTACTGCGACATCAGAGACTCCCATATAAAGGAACAGGTCCTCATTATCCTTAGGTTTTGACAACAGTGGTGGGAAAGTCAAGTAGGTCTTGAGATCCTGAAATGCTCGTTCGCAACTGTCATCCCACTTATCTTTGGATTCCTTCCTTATTGCTTAGAAGAAAGGTCGGCACCGATCAATTGACTTGGAAAAGAATCTGTTTAGTGTTGTTGTTCGACCAGTGAGACTTTCAATCTCTTTCAGACTTGATGGGGACTTCATATCGAGAATCACCTTCATTTACTTTGGATTTGCCTCGATCCCATGCTTGGTCACAAGGTAACCCAAGAACTTCCCTGCTGATATCCCGAAAGTACACTTCAGAGGGTTGAGCTTCATCCTATACTTATTCAGTATGTTGAAGGTCTCTCATAGGTTGGTGATATGAGCCCCTCATTTTTCACCTTTGACCATGATGTCGTCCAAATAGACCTCCATGGTCTTGTCGATGAGATCTTTGAATATCTGATTGACAAGTCTCTGGTACGTTGCACCCGCATTCTTGAGGTCGAACGGTATGACCTTGTAGTAGTACACACCTCGGTCGAAGACGAAGGCAGTTTTGTCGTTGTCCTTTTCATGCATGAAAATCTGGTTATAGCCCGAGTATGCATCTAGGATGCTGAGGAGCTCATTTCCTGCAGTAGAGTCCACTGATAGATCGATTCTGGGAAGAGGATAGTTATCTTTCGGGCACGCAAGATTGAGATCATGTAATCAACAAAAACACTCCATCATCTTGCTTCTTTCTTCTTGACAAGTACAACATTCGCTAGCCATTCAGAGTGCAGAACTTCTTCAATGGATCCAACAATGAGCAACTTGTTAATCTCCTCTTGGATGATAGCAATTTTCTCGGGGGAAAAATTGCGCCTCTTCTGCTTGACCAGCTTATGATTTGGGTTGATGTACAACTTGTGGCAAACGATGGTAGGGTCAATCCCTGGCATGTCAGATGGCGACCAACCAAAAACTTCTTTTTCCTCATGCAAGAAAGCAATGAGTTCTTCTTTTTCTTAATCACTCAACTGAGCACCAATGCGAGCGTGTCGCTCAGGATATTGAGGGTCAAGCTGAATAAGGGTAACGTCATCCTCCGGTTGCCATTCTTTTTGATAGGACCCACCCCGATTATCGCCTCGATAATCGGGAAGCATCCTGCTCCCGTCTGACAATCGAATCCAAAAGACCGGAAAACCAAATAATATTTCAACACACCCATTGTCAGACCAGGGAGATTAAAAAAATACAACCGACTGGACCTCAAGTCCATAGTTTCACAGAGCAATATTACAAAACAAATTAGAGAACATATCCTACCCTGTGAACTACAACACCGCCACGGGAAAACTTTATGCCTCCGCCCCTGCCTCGGCGCTTGCCCCCGCACTTGTACCACGACCTGGAGGGTAGTTAAAACAACAAAGTGTGAGTGGACCGAAACAAACGTTTACAGAAAACAGCTTAAGGAAATCGGGGTTCGCCCTCCAGTTTTACAACACACATACATAACCAAATATTCGAAAATCGCGTATTAAACATTCGAAACCACTTTTCCCGAAACACATGGAAAACATTACAGAAAACCGTCATAACTCATGAAAAATAATTTAATATTACCATAATCCAGAAACCGTCATTTTGAAACATCAATTGCACAAATCAAGTAAAGAGTGAGTCAATAATCACAATTAAGCCGTTGGATCCATCCGAGTCTTTAAACTCAATATCAGGCCTTCCCGGGATATCAACGAGTCTTTAAACTCAAAACATGATCAATAGGCCTCGGGGGTATCACAATAACCGAGTCTTTAAACTCACGAGTCTTTAAACTCAATACGGGTCCTTAAACCCAATTTTCGGTCCCGCCCCCGTCATCAATAAACCGGGTCTTTAAACCCAAAACCAGATCCAACAATCTACCGGGTCTTTAAACCCAAAACCGTTTTTAAACACAATAAACCAAGATTCATCATAAACCGTTTTCCAACATCATTCCAAAATCATATCTCGTCATAATAGGACTTATGTCCGGATTCACATGCAAATTCCAAAACATGCAATTCCCGAAATCACTTCACAATTATAATCAAAACATTATAAATCCGTAACATGCATAATCATATCCAGATACTTCATCAAAACATCATTCATGCAAAAGCGAAAACCGTAACCTCGAAATGCGTGAAATACGATGAATATCTCGAAAAACGTGAAAACACGTAAAACCGAAATATCATATCACCATCATAAAATCATATGTTAAACCATAAGATAAATAAGTAAAATAGTCATGCATGCCCGGTTTAGAAATCAAAAAGTCCACTCACGGTTTTAGGACGCGTCAATCGCGCCCCGTGCGCTCCTCAATAGCTTTGGAAATGTCCGGGCCTGTAAAAACGTACAAGAAGGGTTACAAACATCCCCAAATAACTCGTGTGATTTTCCCTAATTTTTTCGGATTTTTCGGCGAAATTAAACTTAAGGACCTAAACTTCCGAACTCCCGAAATTATCTCGAATGACTCCCGATCGACTCGAACTCTAAAGATAAAATGTTAATTAGACTGAAGGGATTAAATTTCATGTTGACCGTGATCGGAGATGACATCACACGCGCCGTCACGCGCCGCCCAAAGTGGCTGCGCGTGAAGGCCACGCGCCTAGCTACAGTACCTTCTTCCCTACCCGAATAGTCTGATAAACGGGTCTGATACCCGCGGCTCAACCCGATCAGTCCACCCTCAATTCTCAATCAATTCCTCCCATTTTCAATCCTATTATCTTCTCTAATCCATTAATTATAGGTCTGCATTAACGATTACTCTCGACTAACACCAAATCGATCCAACTCAAGCTCAAACAGTCGAACAAGTCGACGTCTGAAACTCACCCAACCTAGCTCCATTTCCAAATTAACTTCACCAGTAGCTTAAGGGGACTTAGATGAACACAATAGCACAATCAATTGAACTCGCTGTTACCTGGAAGTCGTCGTCCTCAACATTGGATTTCCTCTGAAACTGAAACTCAAGTTCCCGGCCAACCAGTCCTCCTCCTCCTTCGACTTTTGCACGGTTGTACTCGTAGTGACCCCAGAAGTCTAACACGGCCCTCGGTTTCGTTCAACAAGACTCAGGAATTAAATTTGATTTTTCCCTCCAACTGGTTCTTCTCTGAACTGGAACTCAAGTTCTTGGGCAAACAAGGATCATTCTCCTTCAATTCTTGCACGGTCGTGATTCTGCCACTCCCAGAAGACTCCCTAAGTGTTTAGATTTGTCTCAAGGCCCGTAGAAATTGAACTCTGAGTTTTCCCCCCAAAAACCCGAAAATGTTTTCTCACGGTTTCTCTCAACCTCAGCCCTCACACTGATGCACAAATCACCCAACTGAATCCTCTCCTCACTCTCTTACACGGTTGATCGATCAGTGTGGCCAACAACTCGTGGGAGACCAACTGTGGTCTCTGAAAATGGGTTTCCCGCAAGCACAGACTCCATGGCCATTTTTAATCCCAACCATGCTCTGAGCTCTGATCAAGCCTCCCATGCTATGCTTCCCACTTCCTCAATTGACTTAAACAAAGCCCACTCATCAGTCCACTAAGCTATAAAAAAATGCACGGACAAAACACCACGGCATGGCCGTGTGCTCTTTTTTTCACGGTGGTGCTACAGTAACCGCCGTGAAATGACCAAAATGCCCCTCTGCGCAATAATTACCAAAATGCCCTCCAACTTCCGTGACCCGTAACTCGGTCACCCGATGTCCGTTTCACGCGTGCCGCCTGTCGTTGTACTCGGGGCATCGAGACAAATCTAAGGGTCTTCGAGTCATGTGGACATCAATTGTCCATCAAAAAGTCAACTTTTTCCCCATATATCGTCCAAATTACGATTATGCCCCTGTGCTTCCGAACGTCATAACTTTCACTCTGTTCGTCCGTTTCGGACGTGCCGCCTATCTCTGAACTCGTGACGTCCCGAACTACGTCACGGTCATCGGTAAATATCTGTTTGACCCTACAATCAGAAGGTCAACGATTTGACCACACGAATCACAAGGGTAGAAACGTCATTTTATTTAATATTTTACAAAATTACATTTTCCGAATTTCCGGGGCGTTACAATCTCCCCCCCTTAGGAAATTTTGTCCCGAAATTCAAGGGAACAAATAGGGGAACTGTTCTCGCATCTGCGCCTCGGGTTCCCATGTGGCTTCCTCCACATTTTGGTTCCTCCAGAGAACCATTACCAGAGGAACGGTCTTCCGGCATAGCACCTTATCCTTTCGATCCAAAATCTGTACCGACCGTACATCAAAACTCAAGTCCTCTCGGAGTTCAATAGCTTGTTCTTCCAGTACATGAGATTCATCAAACACATATTTCCGCAACATCGATACATGGAAAACATCGTGGACCTTCGAAAGTTCTTGCAGTAGTGCCCTGTAGGCCACCGGGCCAATCCTCTCAGTAATCTCATAAGGTCCGATGTAACGAGGGCTCAACTTCCCTCGCCTGCCAAATCTCACTACGCCCTTCCAAGGAGACAACTTCAAAAATACCCGATCTCCGACCGCAAACTCAAGATCTCGAATCCGATGGTCCACATAGCTCTTTTGTCTATCTTGGGCTGCCTTGAGCCGATCTTTGATGAGTTTGACCTTCTCCGTTGTCAGTTCCACCAATTCGAATTTAGTTAGCTTTCTTTCACCTACGTCCGTCCAGCACAACGGGGTTCTGCACTGTCGTCCATACAAGGCTTCATAGGGAGCCATTCCAATGCTCGCCTGATAGCTGTTGTTATAGGCAAATTCCATTAAGGCTAGGTGTGATTCCCAAGTGCCTTGAAATTGCAAAACGCAAGCTCGCATCAAATCCTCCAATATCTGGATGGTCCGCTCAGACTGGCCGTCAGTCTGAGGATGAAACGCAGTACTGAAACGAAGTTTCGTCCCAAAAGCTTCCTGTAGGCTTTGCCAAAACCAAGAAGTAAACCTCGGGCCTCTATCCGATATTATGGATTCTAGAGTACCGTGCAGCCGGATGATCTCGTCGATAAACAACTGAGCCAACTGTGTCATCGTGAAGTTCTCTCGCACCAACAAGAAATGAGCTGATTTCGTAAGCCTATCCACAATCACCTAAACTCCATCGTGACCTCTGGGTGTCCTAGGAAGTCCAAACACAAAATCTATCGTTATGTGATCCCATTTCCATTCCGGGATAGGTAGTGGTTGCAAGGCTCCGTAAGGTCGTTGTCTCTCAGCCTTCACTTGCTGACAAATCAAACACCTGCTGACAAACTCAGCAATCTCTCGTTTCATACTCGGCCACCAATAATGTTCTCGCAAGGTACGATACATCTTGGTCCCACCAGGATGCATCGCGTAGGTCGAACTGTGAGCCTCGTCCAAGATCTCCTTCTTCAGTGCCTCGATGTCTGGCACACACAACCGCCCTTCTTTTAGCAAAGCTCCATCCTCTCTAACTGTGAAATCCTGCCGCTCACCTGCTTCCACTTCAATCCGAAGTACACACGAGACAGGATCTTGAGATTGAGCCTCAACGATCCGATCGATCACAAGTGGTCTCACATGAAAATTAGCCAGCAAGACACCTTGGCCATCCAAACCCAAATCAATGCTAGCCTTTCGGAGTTCAACCAAAAGTGGCAAATGAACCGTCCGAAGATGTGCAACAGAATGCGTTGACTTCCGGCTTAGAGCATCAGCCACCACATTGGCTCTTCCCGGGTGGTACTCAATTGTGCAGTCGTAGTCCTTAATTAGCTCTAGCCACCGTTGTTGCCTCACATTTAACTCCTTCTGAGTGAACAAGTACTTCAGGCTCTTGTGATCCGTGAACATTCTACAAGTCGCACCATACAAGTGATGTCTCCAAATTTTCAACGCATGCACAACAGCAGCTAACTCCAAGTCGTGCGTCGGATAATTGCGCTCATGCGGCTTCAACTGGCGTGAAGCATAGGCAATCACTTTCCCATGCTGCATTAGCACACATCCCAAACCCTGTAAGGATGCATCACTGTACACCTCGAATTTCCCACTGTCGTCAGGAAGGGTCAGTATAGGAGCAGATGTCAACCTTTCTTTCAACTCCCGAAAACTACGCTCACAATCGTCATCCCAGAAAAATTTGACCCCCTTCCTCGTCAGTCGTGTCAACGGAGCAGCAATGGTAGAGAAACCCTTTACAAACCTCCTGTAATAGCCAGCCAAACCCAAGAAACTTCTGACTTCAGTAACGGTCCTCGATTGTTCCCACTTCGCCGCTGCCTCAATTTTCTGAGAATCCACACTGATCCTGTTAGTTGAGATCACATGCCCCAAGAAACTCACGCTCGTCAACCAAAACTGACACTTGCTGAGCTTCGCATACAACTGGTTTTCCCTCAAGGTACCCAGCACCATCCTTAAGTGCCCCTCGTGCGCTTCCGCACTCCTCGAGTAGACTAGGATATCATCAATGAACACGATGACGAAGCGATCCAAATATGGCTGCAACACTCTGTTCATCAAATCCATAAACGCTGCGGGTGCGTTGGTCAAACCAAACGGCATCACAAGGAACTCATAATGACCATATCGGGTCCTAAAGGCTGTCTTGGATACATCCTCATCCTTAACCCGCAACTGATGATACCCAGAACGAAGATCGATTTTGGAGAAGTACTGCGCTCCTCGCAGCTGATCGAACAAATCATCGATCCGAGGCAACGGGTATTTGTTCCTGACTGTTACTTTATTCAGTTTCCTGTAATCGATGCAGAGTCTCAAACTCCCATCCTTTTTCCTCACAAACAACACCGGGGCTCCTCAAGGGGATACACTCGGTCGAATAAATCCCATCTCAAGTAATTCTTGTAACTGCGCCTTCAGTTCTTTCAACTCAGCTAGCGCCATACGATACGGAGTCTGAGAGATAGGTTGCGTACCTGGAACCAGATCAATAGTGAACTCGACATCTCGATACGGTGGCAAACCCGGTAGATCCTCCGGAAAGACATCCAGGAACTCCCGTACTATCGGTATATCCTCCACCCTCAATGGTACAGCTCGTGCGTCAATCACTTGAGCTAAGTATCCCTGGCACCCTTTCCTCAACAACTTACTTGCCTTCAGGGCTGAAATCACTCCGACAGGAGTTGCTCGTTGTATTCCCTGAAAGATGGTTTCCGGTAAACCTGGGCTCCGAAAAGTAACCTTCTTATTAACACATTCGATAGAAGCATGATGGAGTGTCAACCAATCCATTCCCAAAATGACATCAAAGTCGTGCAAGTCCAAGAGTATCAAATCTGCTACCAGTCCAACGCCACCTACCATTACGGGATACTCCCGCAACACTTGATTCACCACAAATACATCTCCTGTGGGTGTACTCACACCTAAGTCACAGTCTAATGCGGACACCTCTCTACCCGCCAACAACTCACAGTCCCGTGATATAAATGAATGAGTAGCTCCGGGATCAATTAAAGCACAAACATCATGCCCAAAGATCGTGAGTGTACCTGTCACAACACCAGGTGCTGCCCTGCCCTCCTGCTACGTAACAGCAAAAACTCGGGCCTGTGGTCCAGCTGCTCGCCCATGGCCCCGGCCCCTCTATCCATTAGCCGCTCCAGCACCACCTCCTCTAGTACTCCCAGTGCCAGAAACTGCAGCTGTGCTCCGTCCCTGCTCTGCTCCACCCCGACCTGCGCCACCACTCTGTGGAAAAGATGGACACTCCCTCCGATAGTGGCCCCGCTCGCCATAGAAGAAACAGATAACACTGGAAGCATCTCGAGCAAAGCCACCACTCTTCCGTCCGGTGGAAGCAACCGAAGTCGCGCTCGCCTGGGCAGCAGTCTGCGCCCTAGGCGCTCTGAATCCAAGACTCTGAAAGTTACCAGGCCTGCCATAACGATCATTGCCTGCAGATGAGGCTCCACCATAACGTCCCTTCTTCGGGGCTCTCTGACCATACGATCCAGGATAAGAACGCTCTCGACGTTGTCCACCACCAGAGTACTGTGAACGTGTCGGGAGGGTGGCCTCAACCCGCACTGCGGCATCTGACAACTCCCTGAGAGTAGTAAAAGCTCCGGCCGTCACAATGGCCCGTATCTCACCCTGTAGGCCAAGCTCAAACCTACGACATTTCTCAGCCTCAGTAGACACAAAGGTAGGAGCAAAACGGGCTAGCATTTGAAATTTCTGCTCATACTCCGCTACAGACATGCTCCCCTGTTGGAGCTGCAGAAACTCGGTCTCCCTAGCATCACGGAATGAACGGGGATAGTACTGCTCCAAGAATCGTTCACGAAAAGTCTCCCAAGTCACTGTACGGGCATCCCATCCCGACAACTCCAGAGTATACCACCACTCATAAGCAGATCCATCAAGTAAAAAGGTGGCCAACACAACTCGCTCCCCAGGAGGACAGTGCATCACAGCAAAAATCCGCTCAAACCGAGAAATCCAACGGTGGGGATCCTCGGGATCCGCTCCACCACTAAACATCGTAGCCCCAAGACGCTGGGCTCGCTCGATCGAAGCACTCTCGGCATCGCCATCAGGTTGTGGAGGGGGTTCGCGTCGCTGAGGCATGGTCGGTCGTCCTTTGCTGAAAGAGGCATAAGTTAGTACAATAATCAAGGCAAACCCGAGTGCCAGACACGAATCGTAAACCTAGGCTCTGATATCAATTGACAGGACCCACCCCGATTATCGCCTCGATAATCGGGAAGCATCCTACTCCCGTCTGACAATCGAATCCAAAAGACTAGAAAACCAAATAATATTTCAACACACCCATTGTCAGACTAGGGAGATTAAACAAATACAACCGACTAGACCTCAAGTCCATAGTTTCACAGAGCAATATTACAAAACAAATTAGAGAACATATCCTACTTTGTGAACTACAACACCGCAATGGGAAAACTTTATGCCTCCGCCCCTGCCTCGGCGCTTGCCCCCGTACTTGTACCACGACCTGGAGGGTAGTTAAAACAACAAAGTGTGAGTGGACCGAAACAAAGGTTTACAGAAAACAGCTTAACGAAATCGGGGTTCGCCCTCCAGTTTTACAACACGCATGCATAACCAAATATTCGAAAATCGCATAATAAACATTCAAAACCACTTTTTCCGAAACACATGGAAAACATTACAAAAAACCGTCATAACTCATGCAAAATAATTTAATATTACCAGAATCCAGAAACCGTCATTTTGAAACATCAATTGCACAAATCAAGTAAAGAGTGAGTCAATAATCACAATTAAGCCGTTGGATCCATCTGAGTCTTTAAACTCAATAGCAGGCCTTCTCGGGATATCAATGAGTCTTTAAACTCAAAACATGATCAATAGGCCTCGGGGGTATCACAATAACCGAGTCTTTAAATTCACGAGTCTTTAAACTCAATCCGGGTCTTTAAACCCAATTTTCGGGCTCACCCCCGTCATCAATAAACCGGGTCTTTAAACCTAAAACCAGATCCAACAATCAACCGGGTCTTTAAACCCAAAACCGTTTTTAAACACAATAAACCAGGATTCATCATAAACCGTTTTCCAACATCATTCCGAAATCATATCTCGTCATAATAGGACTTATGTCCGAATTCACATGCAAATTCCAAAACATGCAATTCCCAAAATCACTTCACAATTATAATCAAAACATCATAAATCCGTAACATGCATAATCATATCCAGATACTTCATCAAAACATCATTCATGCATAAGCGAAAATCGTAACCTCGAAATGCGTGAAATACGATGAATATCTCGAAAAGCGTGAAAACACGTAAAACCGAAATATCATATCACCATCATAAAATCATATGTGAAACCATAAGATAAATAAGTAAAATAGTCATGCAAGCCCGGTTTAGAAATCAAAAAGTCCACTCACGGTTTTAGGACGCGTCAATTGCGCCCCGTGCGCTCCTCAGTAGATTCGGAAATGTCCGGGCCTGTAAAAACGTACAAGAAGGGTTACAAACATCCCCAAATAACTCGTGTGATTTTCCCTAATTTTTCCGGATTTTTCCGCGAAATTAAACTTAAGGACCTAAACTTCCGAACTCCCGAAATTATCCCGAATGACTCCCGATCGTCTCGAACTCTAAAGATAAAATGTTAATTAGACTGAAGGGATTAAATCTCATGTTGACCGTGATCGGAGATGACATCACACGCGCTGTCACGCGCCGCCCAAAGTGGTTACGCGTGAAGGCCACGCGCCTAGATACAGTACCTTCTTCCCTACCCGAAAAGTCTGATAAACGGGTCTGATACCCGCGGCTCAACCCGATCAGTCCACCCTCAATTCTCAATCAATTCTTCCCGTTTTCAATCCTATTATCTTCTCTAATCCATTAATTATAGGTCTGCATTAACGATTACTCTCGACTAACACCAAATCGATCCAACTCAAGCTCAAACAGTCGAACAAGTCGACGTTTGAAACTCACCCAACCTAGCTCCATTTCCAAATTAACTTCACCAGTAGCTTAAGGGGACTTAGACGAACACAATAGCACAATCAATTGAACTCGCCGTTACCTGGAAGTCGTCGTCCTCAACACTGGATTTCCTCTGAAACTGAAACTTAAGTTCCCGGCCAACCAGTCCTCCTCCTCCTTCGACTTTTGCATGGTTGTGCTCGTAGTGACCCCAGAAGTCTAACACGGCCCTCGGTTTCGTTCAACAAGCCTCCGGAATTAAATTTGATTTTTCCCTCCAACTGGTTCTTCTCTGAACTGGAACTCAGGTTCTTGGGCAAACAAGGATCATTCTCCTTCAATTCTTGCACGGTCGTGATTCTGCCACTCCCAGAAGACTCCCTAAGTGTTTAGATTTGTCTCAAGGCCAGTAGAAATTGAACTCTGAGTTTTCCCCCCAAAAACCCGAAAATGTTTTCTCACAGTTTCTCTCAACCTCAGCCCTCACACTGATGCACAAATCACCCAACTGAATCCTCTCCTCACTCTCTTACACGGTTGATCGATCAGTGTGGCCAACAACTCGTGGGAGACCAAATGTGGTCTCTGAAAATGGGTTTCCTGCAAGCACAGACTCCATGGCCATTTTTAATCCCAGCCATGCTCTGAGCTCTGGTGCTACAGTAACCGCCGTGAAATGACCAAAATGCCCCTCTATGCAATAATTACCAAAATTCCCTCCAACTTCCGTGACCCGTAACTCGGTCACCCGATGTCTGTTTCACGTGTGCCGCCTATCATTGTACTCGGGGCATCGAGACGAATCTAAGGGTCTTCGAGTCATGTGGACATCAATTGTCCATCCAAAAGTTAACTTTTTCCCCATATATCGTCCAAATTACGATTATGCCCCTGGGCTTCCGAACGTCATAACTTTCACCCTATTCGCCCGTTTCGGACGCGCCGCTTGTCTATGAACTCGTGACGTCCCGAACTACGTCACGGTCATCGATAAATATCTGTTTGACCCTACAATCAAAAGGTCAACGATTTGACCACACGAATCACAGGGGTAAAAACGTCATTTTATTCAATATTTTACAAAATTACATTTTCCGAATTTTCGGGGCGTTACACTTTTGGAGTTGGTGGTTCCTCAAAAATGTCTGGATCTTGACTCGTGATTAGTTTCTATTTAGGAGGTGAATATGAAAGTTTGTCCATAATGGATGATTCAACCTGGGGAACAAACTCAGTCTCCTTGATGTCTTTCAATGATTTTGGGATTTCAAATGATAAATGATTTTCAATGATTATAAGTGGATTTTGATACATGATTTGATGATCAAGGTTTCGGTTTTAGAATCGGATTTCGGAAAACGGAATTTGGTTTTAAAGTTGAAAACTGGAATTCCGGATTTGGGTTCGGAATGACGGTTCTGGACGCTGGAAGGGCTTTGGACTAGTGATTTCGGATTCGGGTTTGGATATGGATTTAGAATTGGTTTTCAAATGGTTTTGGATTGGATTTGCTGGATCTGATTATTGGGTTTAAAGACCCGGATATTGTGATTGACGGGGGACGGGCCCGGATTGGGTTTAAAGATCCGGATTGAGTTTAAAGACTCGGAGTTTAAAGACTCGGATATATTGATATTTCCCCCGTATGCCTGTTGAGTTTAAAGACTCGGATATTATTGAGGCCTGGATTGAGTTTAAAGACTCGGGAGTTTAAAGACTCGGATAGGTCCAGTAGGTTTGATCAGATTGCTTGGTATTTATGCTTTATGATGTGGTTTTATGATGTTTCTGACGTGATTTCTATAACTGGTTTTATGATGATTATGCAATTATTTTTATGACGATCCTTATGTGATTTATGACTGTTTTCAACTAATGGGTTATGCATGTTTTTTTTCAAAACGGAGGGCTAAAACCCTGGTTTGCTTATGAAATGGTTTTTGGAAACTATTATTTTTATTTATGGTCCACTCACACTATTCTGTTTTTAATTGCCCTCCAGGTCGTGGAGCTAGCGCGGGGATTGACGTTGAGGCGGCGTCGGAGGCATAGAATACTCGAGATTGACCCCGGAGTGATTTAAGTTTTTCGTTGTGCGTATATTCTGTATATCGGCTTGTTTTCCTTAAGTTGGTACTATGCTCTGTATAACTGCTGACTCTGGGATGTTTTAAATTCTCCTGCGTTTGACAGTGTAATTTGTGGTTTTCGTGAGGTTGTTCCGGTCTTTCGTTTTTGGGTTGTCAGACGAGAGCAGGGTTTAGTCCCTAATCCTGGGGGATTAGGGGTGGGCCCTGATAATTGGTTTCAGAGCATAGGTTTGTGGTTTGTGTCTGTTGCGAGGTTATGTTTAGGTTGTTTGACTGATTCTATGCCTCTTTCAGCGGACGATTGACTATGCCTCCGACCTGAAGACGAAGCGGCGAGAGGGACAGAGGGTGCTACGATCGAGCGAGCCCAGCGGCTCGGGGCTACCACTTTTAGTGGTGGGGCAGATCCTGATGAAGCCCAGAGGTGGATTATGAGATTGGAGCGGATTTTCGCAGTGATGCATTACCCACACAGTGACCTGGGAGACGTTTAGGGAGCGGTTTCTGGATCAGTATTACCCTCGTTCTTTTCGTGATGCCGAGGAGGCAGAATTTCTGCAACTCCAACAGGGGAGTATGAGTGTGGCTGAGTACGAACAGAAATTTCAGATGTTGTCTCATTTTTCTCCTGTGTTTGTGGCCACTTAAGCCGAGAAGTGTCGTAGGTTTGAGTTGGGCCTGCGAGGCGAGATTCGAGCCATAGTGGCGGCTGGATCGTTTGCTACCCTCTGAGAGTTGTCGGATGCTGCGGTAAGGGTTGAGGCTAGCTTGCCGGTATGACGCTGGGAGCCACCTTCTGGAACTTCGAGCCAGAGGGTACCGAAGAGGGGTAACTACAGTGGAGCATCGTCGGCAGACGATGATCGTTTTGGCAGACCTAGTAGTTTCCAGAGCTCAGGGTTCCGTGGTTACCGAGCACACCCGACTCCGCAAACTAGTGCGACGTCTGTTGCGTCTACAGGGAGACCGAGTGGTGGACCAGGTCGGGATGTTTGTTACTACTGTGGGGAGCGGGGTCATTTCCGACGTGATTATCCACTGTTACCACAGGAGGGTGGTGTAGGTCGAGGAACGGCGATGACCGGACGGAGCACGGCGTCAGCGTCAGGGACAACAGGCGCCAGAGAAGGTTGTGGTGCCACTAGTAGTTTGAGGGGACGTGGTAGATCTTCAGGACCCTAGGCCCGAGTGTTTGCGATGACTCAGCAGGAGGCTCAGTCAGCACCCGGTCCCGTGACAGGTACTTTTACTATCCTTGGTTGAGTTGTACACAGTGTTGTTTGGCTTCGGGATAGAGTCTAGGACTTTCCCTAGGTGACTTGAAGTAAGGAGGTTCAGGATTACGGGGAGTTCCGTTGAAGGATGACGGAAGGACTGGAAAGGAGTGACTATAACTGATCGATATGAGGTTATTGAAGAGAACCCACAATCTAGGATTGCCTTTAGGACTTTGTTGGTTTATTCCGACAAAGTGGTCGAAGTCGTTGAGGAGTAAGCTGGTAGGTAGGATTCCTTTTTGGACTAGATTGTTTCTGGGTTAGGATTTGAGTTGGGTTTCCAGAAGGTGTAGGTGGTTGTACGTAAGGATGTACTCTATGAATTCTATTGGGTACTCTACATGAGGTATTTTAAAATACCTTTGTTTTCTGTTCATAGAGTTTCCCTTGCGTACACCATCAAGTTCTTGTTATACTGAGAGCGAGTCAGAAGTGTTGAACGGGTAGTAGGGATGTTGTGAAATACCCAAGGTGGAGATGATAGGTTAGGACCTGTCTAGAGTAGTTGGTTTTTGGGCAAGAGTTGACCACCGGATAGGAGACCCCACACCTAGGTACGAGCTATGGAATTTCGGGGACGAAATTCTTTTAAGGAGGGTAGACTGTAACAACCCTTCCCGAGATCCGGGATTAGTAAAGTGATCAGTAACGGATTAGTGAGCCTAATCGGTGTTTAGTTGGGCCGTTAGAGTAGAATGACGATTTTTCCCCTAGTTTGGGCAAATTGTTGACTTTGAGTTCGAGTGGTCAATTGGACATTGACCGATGACCGTGACGTAGTTCGGGACGTGACGAGTCCGTAGACAGGTGGCACGTCCGATTCCGACATCCGAGGAGGAAGTTATGATGTTCGGAAGGTTGAGGGCACTTTCGTAATTTGGTTAAAATAGGGGAAAAGTTGATTTTTCGTACGATCGAGTTTTTACACGTAGACCGAGGACCGTTAGGTAGATCTCGTCGTCCTGAATTCAACGGCAAGCGGCACGTTTTCATCAGACATTGGACGGGCGAGATATGAGTCTAGAACGACAATGGCATAATCGTAATTTTGACTCACAAGTAGGGGAATTTTGGTCTTTTGCACATTGGGATTTGTGCAAATAGGATCAGGACAAGTGTCCAGGCTTTAATTTGATATTTTGGATTTGGCCCTTGGGATTGTGACGCGTGGTGTGTGTGTAGTGGTTTCTACACAAGTGTGCACGGGTGTTTTAAAACTATGCAGTGTGTGTATCGTGCATTCGAATAGGGAAAACAGAGGGTGAGACAGTGAGAGGAATTGATCGAGTACAGTTTGTGTTTGTGTGTTTTAGTGATCGAGTGAGGGACTAGAGATGAAGGGAGAACTAATGAGTGGTTCTGGGTGGAACTGTGTGATCATGTGTGTGTGAGGTAAGCAGAACCCGATAAACAGGGAGGACAGAACCACCGTGCACGGTTGTGCACTTCCCGTGACTAAACCGTCAAATTGGACCCGTGGTGGCGTTGTGAGGACGGAGGAGAGTCGAACAAACCCAGCAGAGCTCACGGCGGCGGCCTGGGCACAGGTAATTTCTTCAATGTTTTGCCGTTTAGATTCAAATCGATAGTCGTGAAGGTAGGGGCTAAGTCGCGGTGTTTGGTGAGGTCTGGTGAGTTCAGTAGGTCCCTAGGAGTCGTTTAGGGTCGACACCGTGACGGGGGAGTACACGGATGGCCGGGAGGAAGAACAGAGTTTTGGGAGGTTACGGGTTTGAGCTAGGGACGACGGGTTAGAGGCCGTGTCGTCGTGTTTGGATGAAGGGAATTAATTACTGGGTAGAGGACGAAGAGAATGGTGGAAAGAGGGAGGAAAACGGACGGCGGACGGCGGAGAACCGGCCACGCCGGTCAGAACAGTGCACGGGTCGAGAGGTTGAAGATGAACAGTGACTGTGCAGGCGCGTGAGGCCCACATGTAGCCACTTTGGGCGGCGCATGGAGGCGCGTACAGCGGTTTCTGGGGAAACTGTCAACTAGGTTTTTGGTCTAAATGTTATAACGGATCTTTTGGGATAGGTTTCGGGTTAATCGGAAGTCGTTTGAGGTTAGTTCGACGAGGTTGAAGGTTTAGGGTCTCGGTTCGTTATGTTTATAAGTTCGGGAAAATTGGGAAAAAAATTAGAAGAATCTTAGTGGACGTGTTAGTGACGTATTTTGGTGACTGTTGACAGGATCGGTAATCCCCGAGGAGGCTGAGGAACGTACGGGACGTACGGGACGCGAGTGACGTACCCGGTATCTGTGAGTGGACCCCTTCTCTGTAACTGAGCATGCATAACTGTTTTTAATTACTTGTTTTATGGTTTTATATGTGATTTCATGGTTATTTGAATATCCTATAATTGTTTTACTTAATTGCACGTTTTTCGAGAAAGTACGGTTTTCAGCACGTTTTACGAGAAAGGTTTGAATTCTGATTTCGATGCCATGATTTTGGGATTTCAAACGATAAGTGATTTTCAATGATTATAAGTGGATTTTGATACATGATTTGATGATCAAGGTTTCGGTTTTAGAATCGGATTTCGGAAAGCGGAATTTGGTTTTAAAGTTGAAAAGTGGAATTCCGGATTTGGGTTCGGAATGACGGTTCTGGACGCCGGAAGGGCTTCGGACCAGTGATTTCGGATTCAGGTTTGGATATGGATTTAGAATTGGTTTTCAAATGGTTTTGGATTGGATTTGCTGGATCTGATTATTGGGTTTAAAGACCCGGATATTGTGATTGACGGGGGACGGGCCCGAATTGGGTTTAAAGACCCGGATTGAGTTTAAAGACTCGGAGTTTAAAGACTCGGATATATTGATATTTCCCCCGTAGGCCTGTTGAGTTTAAAGATTCAGAGTTTAGAGACTCGGATATTATTGAGGCCTGGATTGAGTTTAAAGACTCGGATAGGTCCAGCAGGTTTAATCGGATTGCTTGGTATTTATGCTTTATGATGTGGTTTTATGATGTTTCTGACGTGATTTCTATAACTGGTTTTATGATGATTCTGTAATTATTTTTATGACGATCCTTATGTGATTTATGATTGTTTTCAACTAATGGGTTATGTATGTATGTTTTCAAAATGGAGGGCTAAAACTCTGGTTTGCTTATGAAATGGTTTTTGGAAACTTTTATTTTTATTTATGGTCCACTCACACTTTTCTGTTTTTAATTTCCCTCCAGGTCGTGGAGCTAGCGCGAGGGTTGACGTTGAGGCAACGTCGGAGGCATAGAATACTCTAGAGTGACCCCTGAGTGATTTATGTTTTCCGTTGTGCGTATATTCTGTATATCGGCTTGTTTTCCTTAAGTTGGTACTATGCTCTGTATAACTGCTGACTCTGGGATGTTTTAAATTTTCCTGCGTTTGACAGTATAATTTGTGGTTTTCGTGAGGTTGTTACGGTCTTTTGTTTTTGGGTTGTCAGACGGGAGCAGGGTTTAGTCCCTAATCCTGGGGGATTAGGGGTGGGCCCTGACAATTGAGACATCACATCTTCGACTTGCGCGTACCACAAGAGCAAACCGTGCCCTGATACCACTTCACACGACCCATCCCAAATCCCGCCGAGATTAACGTGGGATGTGCCATGCTCCCATCTGACACGAAGTGTCAGACAAGGGATAACTTAAACCTCAACCCGTTCGGGGCTCCCAGAACGCTCCAGGATCGGTGGAGGAGTGTGATGTCTCGGTCTCTGCTACAGCCCGCGACCGAGATCAACCTGAAGGGCATTAAAACCATTTAAAAGCTGTGAGTGGACGAAAAATCAATAATTTAATAAAACACATTTCATAAAGAAACATTTATGCCCTTCACTAAAAAGTATGCATGCATCCGAAAACCAATAATCAAACCATTTACTTTAATTAAATCATTGGAGCTTTAGCCCAAAACCGTAAATCCAAGTAAGTGGGAACTCAGCCCAAATCCGTAAATCCAAACCATGTGGGTCCCTGCCCAAATCCATTAACACCGAAAACCAAATCATAAATCTAATAAATCCAAAATCCAAACACATAATCCAGTAAATCAATAAATCACAATTCCATCAAATACCGTTATGTACTAATCCTCGGCATCCCAGATGCCTGGCGTCCCAGACGTCATGTCACGGTCCAAGCTACGCGTGATACCCGGCGTCTCAACCCGAGTCAATATCTGACATCCCAGATTTCTGACGTCCCAGACATCTAGCAATCCTGCTCCTGAGTCACAATACCGTCTGGTCACTCCGTGTAGTGATCCCTCGCAGGCAATGCGCAGTGACTACTCCATCGTCTTGGACGACTGGAGAAGACAATCCATAGATATAAGGATGGTATATGGAAAACCATTTCATAAATCATCTCAAATTGTTCAAATGGGCCTACGCCCAGGATTTCCATTAAACCATCGTAATCCACAAAACCATTTATCCAAATCCATTTATGGGTCCCCGACCCAAAATCACATTCATAAAACACAACTAGGCATCATGCCCGATTTCGTAAACCAACTAGGCCCCTAGCCCGATGTCTCATTCAATCACATGGACTCCAAGTTTGATAATTCGTAAAACAAATGGGTCTCAAATCCGATTCCATATTTCCAAATCCAAAATCATACCATTGAACCATTATTAAAACCATAAATCTCGATATACATGCAAATACGGAAAACATCTTGAAATACGTGCAAATATGTAAATCGTCAATACCACAATCATCATCATAGAAATCACATGTATAAAACATATAAACAGTTATGCATGCATCACAGTTTAGAAAACAATGTTCACTCACAGACCGTCCTACGATGCTGCCTCGATATGCATGACATAAGCCTTCCCGGGCTAAATCACCGTCCTTGGAATATTCCAACCTGTCCAACTCACATTCTAAGGTCACTAACACTTCCAAAAACCTTCCATAAAATCCCCGTAATTTTTCCGAATTTTTAAACGTATTTAAACTAGCCCTTAAACCTTCAGACACTTCGAACTATATCGAAACGATGTCCGATCGACTCGAAACTTATCCCAAAATGTTTGTTACATCGAATACATAAAAAATCATGTTGACTGTGCCTCGAAAAGATGTCCCACACGCCCTCACGCGCCGCCCAAAGGCACTGCGAGTAGGAGCCAAGCGTTGGCACTGTTCATCTTCAACCTCTCATCGAACCCGGTCCGATCCAGTCCACTGGTCTCCGGTCCAACCGAACCGGTGTGATCGGTTTTCCCCATTCCTAACCTATTTTCAATCCAATTTAACCCCTACAGCTTCGTCCCAATAATTCTAGTCGATCTATGACGTCAAAACATGAAATTAGGGACTGGAAATTACCTCCCAGATCGACGATCCAACCTTCAATTTCCTCCGCTGTCTCTGGCCACCACAGGCCACCTCGGGCCAAGAAATTGGTCCCTATCAACTCGTCTTGACGTCCAAAACCTCATACAAGTAACCAAATTGATCATCAATCATCAAAACTAAGGTTGCCATTTTCAAACTAAAAACAGGGTTTTTGCTGGAAAACCACCTTACCGTTGTCGTTAGGCACCGTCGTGACCACCACCGTGTTCGTCTGGGTTCCCTTTCCAACTTTCATTCATAACTCACAAGTAAAGAATGAGTTTTGAGGGGAATTGTATGGGTTGGATTTCACAGGCACTCACCATACTATGTTTTCCTCTTTCTAGGACACTATCCACGACGGTCCAAGCTCTTAGCACCGTCGTGCTCGTCCTAATCTCTCCTTTCATTTTCATGTTTACACTGTCGACAATGAGTGAGGTTTGGTGGGTCGAGGATGTGGGTTTAGGGTGTTTGTTCTCACGGGTTAAAGTAAGAGATGAAGATGGTCGATGATGAAGAAGATGATGAGTAATCAGATGTGAGGGATGAAGGGTGAGGATGAGAGGGCTGAGGAAAATGAATGGTGAGGATTGTGAGATGAATGATGAGCGAATAATATAAATATATAAAATTAGCCAATGGGACAAGATCCACAATTTAGGGGATGTGATCAATGGTACTTGTCACTCATCCAAGGGCCCTACCTTAATTAATCAGCCAATCATGTTTAATTATCATTTAATACGAATCCCGAGGCGTTAAATTCCCGATTTTGATCCCATGACTATAACTTCTCTGTTCGACGTCCGATTTGACGTGCCGCTTGTCTACGGACTCGTGACGTCCCGATCTATGTAACGGTTCTCAGTTATTGTATGTTTGACTCCCCAGGTCAAAAGACAACATTTTGCCCAATTCTAGGGGCAAAACGGTCATTTTACACCGTCCGTCTGATTTCTCTTGATTAATCCCCGATTAATCATGCTAAATCCATAATTAATTAATATTTAATCCCGATATTCGAGACGGGTCATTACAATTCGTCCTTTAAACTCAAAAGACTCAAGGATCCCTGCAAACAGCAAACAGTAAGCTATCGTTCGTTTAATGATCGAGACCTGGGGGGTTGTTAGACCAAGAATACTCCAATGCTTAAGTCAGCTTTGAAAAAGAAATCTCAAGAGTTTAAGTAGCGTTGAACAGAATTACCTGAAAATTGAAATGAGCTCCGCTATTTATAAGAAATCCTTGGGAGCCTCGGAGTGTTCTGATTGGTCGGTTGAATTTGTAATTAATAAATAATATATTTACAATAAAATATATTATTTAATAATTATAATAATTGCTCATTATGATAATAATGATAATTATTGTGATTTAATATCAATATTAATTGTCTGTTATTAAGAATAATGACAATTAACTCCCGGAGAGAATATTAATTGTACAAAAACTTTTAACCCGATTAAATAACGTATTTAGCTAGTAAATAGATTATTTAATGTGTGAATGTCTACAAGTCATTTGTATTATTGTCAGGAGAAATTTGGTCATTTTGGGAATTATGAACCACGCGACAGCTCCACAATTTTCGGGTGATTTTGGATTCACAATTGTTGAAGGCCATAGCTGCCCAACAAAAATGTTGAAATCTCCTCTCCCCTGCACTCCATCTGTCTGAGTTTACAACCACATCTTCCAATCCCTTGGCTCCAAACTTCATACAAGATGAACACATCATTGATTTCGCATCCACATTTCTTATTTGTATTTTTCTCACATTTTTAGCCAACCCCCATCCTTGACGCGAAGAAAAATTTGTTAAATTGTCACCTAAATTCTTACATTAGTTTTAATTTATCACCTTAGAAAAGACTTAGATGAAATATCACCTTGACTTTTCAAAAATAATGAATTGTCACCCCAACTTAATAATGTTAAATTTTTCATACATTTCAAGGGAAACTTTCCCTATGATTTTTTACAACAAAAAAGAAAATGAAAGGCAAAAACTAAATTGACCTTGCTTGAGTGCCTTATTTTATATTTTTGATAAAGGAACATGCTCCATCAAAATCAATATTGTCTTTTTCAAAATATTTGACAAAAAATACCCTTCAACAAAATCATTTGCAATTCACATGCGATGGAAAAATTGATACAATCAAAATCGAGTGACATTTCATGAATTTTCAAAAGTCAACATCTCACTTAAATTGACAAATTGAAAGTGGCATAACAGTTATATGGACATTTTAACAATATCCCTAAACTACGTTGTTTTAGAAGTCTCCACTCTGCAACCAAAATCTTCAATCAAGAACATTAGCGAAAAGAGCGACAAATACATCTGAAAGAGATCAAGTAGAAAAGCACTCATTCATCTATGCATTTGGTCTCCGGAAGTTTCATGTTTTAATTAACTTCATGAATCGTTAAGAAAAATGAATAACAAATGACAAATGTAGACAAAATTTTGCAGTTATTTTTTCGTATGCAGATTTTGTAGGGTATCATCGTCTTCTACTTGACTGGAATAGTAATGCGAGGCCAAACAAAGGAGAAGATCTGTAAGAACGAGTCCCGCTACATCAAAAACAAACTTAGGAGCAAATAAACCCCATACCTGTAAATGCAAGGTAAAGTAAACATGTGGTTATGGTAATTCAATGTGAAAAGTGAAAGAATTGTTGTAAAAGTAAAAAAGTGTGTAAGCAAGATGACTTTACCATTAAATGCCGTCTATGCATTGTAACACATATTATAGTGGCTGTAACAGAAGTGGCCATAATGAGCCCGTAAATCATATAAACCTAAGACATCAAGAAATAACCGATTAACTTTTGAACTGGCTGCACAACCCAAAAGGATCCTTCCTAGTTCTTACAAGGATGAAAATTGTTTCAATGTGCAAGGAAAAGAACTTACAAGAGAGAGTCGTGAGAGCATGAATTTCTTCCCTTTCGGGTTCTCAGCCACGGGTGCAACAAGAAATGGAAGTCCAAATATTGGAAGGATGAGAGAAAAACCAAATGTGTCCACTGTAAGAAGGATTGCTTGGGGAACTAGTTTGAATTCTTCAAACCTGAGGAGAAATAAAATAAAAAAAGAATAACAGGTATACTATTCTTAATTATCTACCCTCGGGGCACTTCTGAATTCTTTAGCTTACAAAAGATAAATAGTCATGAGTGCTAAAATTTTTAACGCCAGATGACCATATCCTGAACGGATCAACATGACCAATGTTTGGCTTCCTACTAGTCACTTGGATGCCACAGAAAGTTATTAACTATAAATATGCAAGCAGATATCCACGACTCACCCAATAAATGCAGCACCATATCGGAGGCCATCAAAAGCACACCTGAAGAAAAGTTTGTGTCGGGTTAGGAAACATAAGAGCCACAAAAATGAGAAAACAGATAGTACAGAAAATTCAACACTAGTTAAATATTATAGAATCTGATACTTTTTGTGGCAACAAAACCAAAGGGATCCCAGAACCTAACACAAAGTGTGCTGACAGTAGAAATCAGAAAACACGAAGACTCGAAGTAGGAAAAAAAGAACAAACCAATGGCCAGTGCAGAAAAACAGGCACACAGCAAAAAGGCTCCATTGTGTTACAGGAACAGGATCAAGCATCATACTCCAACGGCCTGCATCTTTGGCATCCAATTCTATGTTATCCAGCCTCATTATGCAATAACCTGTCAAAATTCAAAACAGACTCTTACATGAGCCAAAACTTTCAGAGAAAGATCACAAATTGTTCATAAAACCATATAATATGTCTAATCCAACGAAACAACTTATATGACTAAACCAACAATAAAACTTTATTAAAAAAAGAACAAAGAACTAAATATAACAAGCCTTGCAGAAATGTGAATGCAAAAGTACTGTAGGAAGTTAATTGGGAAAATTGATACCAACAGAAGAAAACTAAAGCACCAAAAATGTTAATAAGCACACCTCCAATTACAAATGCTAGAGCAAGCCAGGGTCCCTGTTTTCCCAACAGAAGAATGACTGTTGGGCCCCATGAAGAATACATGGCCACTGTTTTAATGTATAAGACATTGGTGCAATCTGAGGATTTCACTTCAGTGAATAGCTGATTGAATACCAGTAATAACAATTGTCCAACCCCGATGGCATATATTAGTCGAGGAATGTAATCTCTTCCAATGCCTTTCAGCACCCAAGCAAGATTCAATCTGTCACTTTCTGAAGCCCAGTGCACTACTATTAGCATAAAACTCAAATTAGTTCCCATAATAAAAAACTTCCAAATTCCCTTTGAAGAGCTTCTACTAACAGCTTCTCGCAGCAAGAATACCAATAAAATCAGGCCAACTACTGGTAAAGCTTCAGCAACAAAATTCCAAAGTGGAAACTCTGCGGCGATCTTGAGCATCAATGAAGGATATGCATTCATAAGTTCAAAACTAGGAGCCTGCTTTGACATTCCAACTTCAATGGTGAATCTGCAAATAGTGACCAGAAGAAGGAGAACAAATGCCTGCAATTACATCAGTGAAACTGATTATTACAAGAAAATGATAATTCTCTTTTTCCATCAGTTATGCCAGCAGAGTCTTCACATACGAATTTCTTTCTGGTCTTCAAGCACATTGGCATAATTTCTTCATAATAGAAGTCTGAGGTGATAAACTACTTACTTCTAATATCATCTTCTTCTTCATGATTGAAGATCGCATCTTAACTAGTCCAGTTGTGGCCAAAAGAAAGCATGCCGATTTTCCTTCTTCCACTGATATCAACAACATTGCATTACAAAAAGAAAAAAAGTTAATTTTCCAATATGAGCATTAAACATGGATTCTGTCCATCCACCAAATGAACAGTACCTATTACTTACAGATGAAACTATTTGAGAGGAAGCTGCATGCACGCATCACCACCAAAAAACAAGAAAAAATCAAGCCAACGGAAATCCCAGAATCTCCAGATAAAGTAAAAGAAAAACCATATTGCTCCTTCACTTTCTTAATTGCAAAGAAATGGAAAAGCAATGACATCAACATAATGCCAAGTCCAGTACCCATCATCTTTAAATTAAACTCAGTCCACTTGGCGCGTGCAAGTTCGGCAACATTTTCTAGAAATTCTGAATACAAATCAATTTGCTTTTTAAGAGCATGAAATAATTCATTGTGGCTTTCCTTTTTAGGTAGCAGCAACTTCTGTGTAGTATGTGACCATTTCTCCTCTGCCTTAGCATAGATGTTTTGTATGTGCAATACGTCTTCATGGGAAAACCCAATAACGGATGAAGCTGAATAAATATCTATATACCTTTTTACCTAAACAAGAAGAATTCCAACTGTTACTTAAAAAAAATGATAAAGGAGACTAAATTTTAGTTTGATTAAAACAAAAGTTTTGCAGAGCAAATGTATGCTGATAAGTCTTTAAGAGCTACAATGCCCATCTCCAAGTCTGTCTGTAGTGGATTTCAGTACAAATCTGCTTTATTTTCTGTGCATGTTCTAATAAATTTTGATATCATGTCATCTGACAGTTTCTATTACCATTTCTGAATGCGGATCAAATGATGAGCTTTCATCTTTTGCAAATAAAATTGGCAAGCCTGCTGCTTTATATTCTGATAAGCTACCACTACCTCTCCTCCCTTAGGAAAGCCCGGTGGCTAGACAGTTTTAGAAACAAAAGGAACCTAATATACCCGGCCATCCCTCAAAGAACTGACATAATCTAAAATAGAGTATACCTGCCAAGAATTGGTGCAAAGCACATTGGCATAATTCAGCATCCATTCTTCCAACTTTGGCTGATTGTAATTATTTCCCACACTGTCTTCGAAATTCCATGTTCCAGCACCTAAACCATATAGCTGAGGATTAACCTGCCCAATGCTGAAAAGACCACCAATGTCATAAGTGATATTACTCATATGTAAATTCTTAGAAAAACAAAAGGCTAAAGCAATGACAAGGTGGAATTGAGGTGAACTGTCCATAGTACATTAGTTATTGTGAGATCTACACCAAAAATATATATATATTGAAAATGCTGGAAACCAACATATGCTCCAAGATATGGAAACTGAAACAAATACCACTAATGAGAGGTCCTATCATTAAAAATGTAAAGCTAGTGAGGAACACACCAGATCAATAAGTGAACAAAAAGTAAATGGCCAAATTGTCAGTGTACAATGCTCATACGAACTGAATACAATGATAAAAATGCAAAAAATCCCAAATTAATCAACCATATGATCATTCGATCGCATAAAAACATATTTTTTTAAAAAAAAACATTTTGTATCCGTTCTAGAGTATTAATTGACTCAGTAATGTTTGCTATACTGAAAAATTCCTTAATGCACAATCATCAAGGGTGTTTTAGTCTTTAGGCATTTAGGGTTTTTAGTGTCTTAATATTTAAACGTTTTTATTAGAGGCAGAGGCCTAAAGCTTAATTAGCCTAATTCTAAAGGGACTAGGATTAGTTTTCATGTTTTATCTTTAGCAAGATTCTTTCCTATTTTATTAGGTTTAGATCTTTATATAAACTATCATTGTAAATCCTAGAAAGTGGAGTTTTTGATATTGAATAAAAATTGTGGAGCTTTGCTTCTCTTCAGGTTTGTGTGATGCAACCTAACCCTAGGTGTGATGCCTAAGGTTCTCTAGGTATGATGCCTAAAGCTAGGAGTGATTCCTAGAAAGCTACTGGTGTGATATCAGTAGAATTTATCCAATTTCGGGTGCTTTTTATATTGAATAAAAATTGTGGAGCTTTGCTTCTCTTCAGGTTTGTGTCAGCAACCTAACCCTAGGTGCGATGCCTAGAGCTAGGAGTCATTTTTAGAAATCTACTGGTGTGATGTCAGTAGAAACTATCCAATCTCGGGTGTGAAACCCCTGAAGTGATTCCAGACCTTATCTTCTAAGTTTTATTCTTGTGTTTTCTGTATTTTGCTTCTGCTAAGTTAACTGTTTTCTATTACTTGGTTCTGTCCTACATCATTCCTCCAATCACGGGCATGTGAGTTGATAATTAGCAACCTGGTTGAATATTGTTCCAAGTATAACCATTGACTCAATTAAAGGAAACCGATGTTGACAACCCTGACATCGCTTACTTAGCAATCTTGAGGTTGAATAAATGTTTCATTTCATTTCAGCAAAAGCACTGTCTCCCTTGGCATTATAGATTTTAGGGAATAGTATGGAGCAGGGGTAGTTATGTCATGATCAAAATAATCATTAAGTAATGGCTTTTGTAATGGAGATACTTAAATTGACAGGATGCTTAGACTACACCTTCCAAAAGGAAAGGGGATACCAAGTAGCGCTGATACCGTCACTGCAAAGTCAAGCTGCAGAGAGCGACTTGGATTAAGGATGGGTGTTTGGGAACATATTATAATCACATCAAAGAAAAAAACACAGGCAAAAAAAAAAAAGAAACACAAATATTAACCCTTTCTAACCTGCTGGATGGAACTTACGCAAATATTCCTCTTACCCTGAAACCATACAACTAATAATTTTGTCAGAATAAAATAAAATGCCGTAGAGTCATAATAACGTAATTAATATGCCATTTGATTGTAGACATTTTCTTCTTTAAAATTCTCCAAAGCCTAGTAGGACACTAACCCTATTAAAAATTCTGAAAGAAAAACTAGTCCTAATGACCTATCTAATCAAGTTACATCCATCACTATATTTTTAAACAACTAACTGTCACTTTACTGAAATATTTCTTTTTTCTTTTTGAGGAAATAATAATGAAACTCGACTGCAGTAAAATAATGGAAGAGGCAGTACCAAATCTAGTCCACAAGATGAAGTATCAAACTCTGATGGTATGGGAAATGGTGGCTTCTTAAAGCTCACAGCAAAAATTGAAGTCTCAACCTGCATCACGTTGTTTAAGTTAGCATGAGTGACTAAAATATGATAGCAATTTTTAAAAAAAAATTACGTCTGTTATACATGTACCATACCTCTTCAGGAGTTCCCCCACCATGATCTCCATTTACAGTCTGCCCATGATCGCCCATCACGAGCAAAAGAGTATTCTCATGTAGTCCTCCTGGTGCGGATTGGCTCTCCAGTGTCTCAACTACTTTCTAAAGCAAACTGATCAGTTTGTTGAGGATATTAGGGAATCATATATATATAAAAAAAGGCTAGACCTCTAGCGCACTATTTTGGTGAACACGAACGAAATGCATGTGCATTAAACAATAAATTGATACTTGACTGAATTAATTCTTCATTCGTCTCAAAGGTAATATTTATACATGGTAAACAATCTATTCTAGGCAAGTATCTATCCTAGGAAAGTCAACCATACAATTGTTCTGATTGATACTATCCTAATTCTAGTATATTACTTCATATCTAAGTATCTAAATAAGGAACATAAATATTACAGAATATTCTACAGTTGTAAGTTTACTCTCCCCCTCAAGTTGGTGCATAGATATCACACATGCCCAATTTGGATAGTTCTGTATAGAATGAATCGCTAGGGACAGCAAGAGTCATCACATCAGCTAGCTGGTCTACCATTTTAATGTAAGGAACCTTTATCTTCCCAGAGTCTAGATTATCTTTCATGTAGTTCCTGTCTAGCTCAACATGTTTGGTTCGGTCGTGCTGCACTGGGTTGTTTGAAATTTCAATGGCCGCTGTGTTATCACAGAAGAGGGTCATGGGCTGCTTCAAACCAAAACCAAGCTCGCTGAGGAGAATGTTCAGCCAGGTGAGCTCTGTGGTTCCATGATGAAGAGCATGATATTCAGCTTCTGCACTAGACAATGACACCACATTCTGCTTTTTGCTTCTACAAGACACTAGATTGCCCCCAACAAATGATAAATAACCTGATGTAGACTTTCTATCTAATTTAGATCCTGCAAAGTTTGAATCAGTATACCCCACGATGTCCAAATGCCCATGTTTGGTAAACATAATACCTTTGCCTCGGGAGGACTTACGAAGGCTAGAATACGATCCACTGCACCCATGGGTCAAACACTTGGATTGTGCATGAACTGACTCATAACACTAACTGCATAAGATAGTTAAGGTCTAGTGTGAGTTAGATAAATCAACTTTCCCAGTAGCCTTAGCTATCTCTCTTTGATTGCCAGAATCTGGTCAGTATAGATACTTAAGCCATGATTCATCTCAATAGGTGTATCGGCAGGTTACAAGCTGAGTTCCCAGTTTCAGACAAGAGATCTAACACATACTTCCGTTGAGAAAGAAAGAGGCCATGCTTAGATCATGATACTTCAATGCCCAAGAAGTATTTTAGAGTTCCCAAATCCTTCATTTCTAACCCCTTAGACAAGTAGCTCTGAAGCTGCTCTATTTTACTGCGACCCTGTGACTATCATGTCAACGTAAACAATAAGCAAGGTAATATCGGTTGAGATGTGAGAAAAATGTACCACATCAGAAAAGCAGGACTTTAATTTGTGCCTTATATGATCTTGGGCTACTCCCCCTATTGCCAATTGGTTTTGGAGTGGAACCTCAACTTCTTACATGGTATCAGACCGGGGTTATCCCACATGAAGGCTTAACTGCCACATGTGTCACGCGTACCCATTCAAATCGTCAAGTGATAGGCTGAAAAATCCGTCACACGCGGTATCAGAGCGAGGTTATCCCACATGAAGGCTTAACTGCCACATGTGTCATGCATACTCATTCAAATCGTCACGTGATAGGCTAGAAAATCCGCCACACGTGAAGAGGCATGTTGAGATGTGAGAAAAATGTCCCACATCGAAAAAGCACAACTACAATTTGTGCCTTATATGATCTTGAGATACTCCCCCCATTGCCAATTTGTTTTGGAGTGGAACCTCAACTTCTTACAATATCAACACAACTCTCTTATAAAATTGTGTGATCTATCATAGCTTGCTTAAATCCATACTCTTTCATAGAGTAGTAGAATAGCTCAATCTGCCAAACCATGCCCTTGGCGATTGTTTCAATCCATACAAAGCCTTTTTCAACTTGCATGCTTCACCTCCTTTTGACGAAAACCCAGGAGGGCAACCATACACAGCTCTTCCAAAAGATCGTGTAAAAATGCATTATTTACATCAAACTGCCTTAACGACCTATCCAAATTAACTGCAATAGATAAGGTAACTCTAACCGTATGCAACTTAGCCACGGGAGCAAAGGTCTCTTGATAGTCAATTCGATACTGGGTGTACCCCTTCGCAACCAATCTAGCTTTGTACCTGTCAATTGTCCCATTTGACTTATACTATAGTAAACACCCACTTACACCTTTCAATCTTCTTATCCCTAGGAAGCTCGACCATCTCCCACGTAGAGTTTTTTTTTTGAGAGCCGTCATTTCTGCTATCATAGCTGATTTCCACTTAAGATATTCAAGGGCATCTTGAAAATCACTAGGAATGGATACAAAGGATAACTGAAGGGCCAAGGCAAGATTACTCTTAGATAGACGATGATATGACACAAAATTTGTTATAGGATAGACAATGTTAGAGGATGATTTTGAGAAACCAAACCTATCAGGTGCTTGTCTGTCACAAAGAGGGTATATCTCATACCTTGATTGTCAACCTGAGAATTCAAGATAGGAATTTCGGGAATCAAAGAGGGTGAAGAAGAATATACCTCAAGGCTTGTCTCAAAAGAGTTACCCGATGGCTCGGTAGTACCATTGAGAGGACTATTGGGACTTGGAATGGATATAATAGCAACATCCTTGTTCCTCCGTGTATAAAATTTCAAACCATCCAATCTCTCCATTCTTTCTCTAGGTCAGGTTCAACTAAAGATTCAGGAGTATTAAGATACTCCTCGTGAACCGTAGCTGAGTCCTCCCCCTGACTTCCTGAAATCCACAATCTCTTTTTTTTTAGCCATAGATCTGCCTCTTCCTTACTATAATCTCCCCCTGAAGAGGAACTAGAGACACATCCTAGAAAAAATAAGACTCAAGTTCACAAAATTGGACATCCATGGAAACAAAATATTTCCTTGTAGAGGGTGGTAGCATTTATAGCCTTTTTGAGAGGTAGAGTAGCCGAGAAAGACACCTAAGAGCACAAGGATCAAGCTTGTCTAGTGGGTGTGTGAGTGAATATGAACAAAACAGACACAATCGAAAACCTTAGGATAGAGACTTAAGGCAGGAGGAATAGAGTGAAATTGAAATAACATACGAAAAGGAGTTTGATAAATAAGGACACGAGCAGGCATACGGTCAATAAGAAAAATAGAAGTCATAACAACATCAACCCAGAAAATTTTTGGAACGCACATAGTAAAGCACAAAGCTCGAGCCACCTCAAGCTTGTCCACTAGGTGTATAAGTGAATATGAACAAAACAGACACAATCGAAAACCTTAGGATAGAGACTTAAGGCAGAAGGAATAGAGTGAAAGTGAAATAACACACGAAAAGGAGTTTGATAAATAAGGACACGAGCAGGCATACGGTTAATAAAAAAAACATAAGTCATAACAGCATCAACCCAGAAAAGTTTTGGAACGCACATACTAAAGCACAAAGCTCAAGCCACCTCAAGAATGGCAATTTTTACGCTCTGCTATGCCATTCTATTCAGGGTATAGGTACAAGTTGTTTGGTGGAGGATGCCATTTTCTTTGAAAAAATCAACAACAGAGTGATTTACAAATTCACGACCGTTGTCAGAATGGAAAACCTTAACCTGGGTGTTAAATTGGGTGACAATCATTTTTGAAAATTGAGGAATAGCTCTCAGGACTTCATCCTTAGTTTTTAGCAAATAATCCCAACTCACACGAGTGTAGTCACCAATAAAAGACACAAAATATCTATGACCCAAAGTAGGAAGAGTAGAGAAAGGATCCCACAAATCTGTAAAAAAAACGGGTAAAGGAACCTAGGTTTTATTGAAACTCATTTTAAACGGTACACGATTCTTAGCATAAATGCATTGTTCACACCGTAAACTAGAAACTATAATATTCTGAAACAACTTCAGAAATAGGCATTCTAGATAAGGAAAAGATGGATAACTTAGCCTACAATGCCATAGAATAATTTTGCCTATATTGGGCTCCTCTCTTGCCACCTGGAAAACACGGTAAGGAAAGAGGTCTCTTTCCTACAATGCCAGAGGAAAGAGACCTCTTTCCTTAGCAGTGCCAATCGTCATCTTCGTAAGATTGTCCTGAAGTACACAATGAGTAGAATGGAAGGTTATAGAACACTTTAGGTGTTTAGTAATCTTGCTGATGGAAAGAAGATTATTAGAGACTAGGGGCAAGTAAGATTGAGGACATTGAGAAGGAAAGGGAAAAAGAGATGTTCCTAGCCCCAGAAATAGGCATAGGAGCGTCGTTAGCAACCTGAACAAACTTGACACTAGAAATAGCAGAAATAAAACCTGAGCCAGAATTACCCTCTTAAGGAGATACACAAGAAGCCTGGGATGCATAACCTGTAGGAGTGTCACTATGAGCGACCTGGGCTGATTTCTTGTTCTTATTGTGAGTTTGTTTCAGCTTGAACCACTCTGGATAGCCATGCTTCTTCCAGCACACATCCACCATGTCCTTGCTGTTGTTGCAGTGAGTGCAAAACAAGGCTGGCCATATGCTGTTCTTCTGGACAGCCATTGCCGAGGCCTCAGGGTTATCATCTAGCCCCATAGTGGCCAGCCGTTGTGCCTCACGACGGACCTATGAATGTGCTTCCTCTAGACTTGGTATAGGTGATGTAGCCAAGTTGTGACCAAGGCATGCGAGAAACATATAGACACGATCCTCACCAATATGTTCCCTCAGTTTCTCAATATCAGCCGAGCACCCCATATCATTGGGCCTTCGATAGCCTAGCTCTAAGAATATGGAGTTCACTTTGTTGTAATAATCTGCAAGCGGACAACCTCCTTCCCGTGAATGGAAGGATTTTTTCATGAGCTCGTATACTTGAGAGGAATCCAAGACATCAAGATAGCTTCTTCTGACTGCATCCCAGACCTCTTTAGCTGTTCCATACTGCACAAAATGTGCCATCAGCTCCTTGATCATGGTATTGATGAGCCAGGGCTTGACAACCAGCGTGTCTTCAGCCTCCCATTCATTGTAGCTTGGGTCGGTTTCCGCAGGTGCTGCCTTCCTTCCAATGATATACCCGTTCTTCCTTCTGCCAACAATATGCATCTCCACAAGTTGAGACCAAACACGATAATTGGTACCATCCAGCTTAATCGAAATTGCTGGAAAGGAAGTATCTTTATTCTAGTATATTACTTCCTACCTAAAGTATCTAAATAAAGAACATAAATATTACATAATATTCTACAGCTGTAAGTTAACTCAATATTTTCATGTCAACTAGTAGAAAACTATGATCAACATCACAAGTAATATGACGCCACCTAAACCTGATGATTCAATTTCAATTTTCAAGAATGAACTAGAGCCTAGAGGTTAGAAAGAAAAGGAACCAATTTCAGAAAGTTGTAAGAAGGTTAAAATTTCAATAATATTTCTCTCACACCTGGGCTATAAAATTATGCGTTTCTTGTATAAGGGGAGAGAAATATATATATATACAAATGCAACAAAATCATTAAGAAATGGGTAATTTATCACAGGCAACCAAAATAAGCCACGATTTAGGAATCCAAAGAGGCAAATCTTCCAATGAAGAATACTTTCTTGGTGCAATTTTCATATACAAGTTCGAGGTTTACCTGCAAGATTTTGTTGTACTGCTCCAACTTTTCTATCATTTGCACAGAATCAACGCCAAATATGTGCCCAGCATGATCCTGAGCCAAGAAAAAATTCAAAATATAATTATATATATACCTTTCTGCACTATATTCAATGGAAGGACATAATCTGTTTCTCATTTGAAGCCCCTAGTAATTTGGTGCAGGTCTTCACAAAAAAAACATAGAAAATACTGCCACTCAATCAAGTTACTCAAACAGAAGGAGAAAAGAAAGTAGTACTGACTGATTATATGAAGCAATTTTAAGTTAAATAATATTATCCGGTAAGATCACCAAATACTATTCTTTTGCGTGCAGGACATCTCAACAATCATAGAAAGACGTGAATGCATGATAAATGCATTAAGCTAAATCAGTACTAGACACCAACGTATATCAATCCCAAGTAACATTTGATATAAATATGTATCATAAACTTCTGAGGGGACATATACATCGAAATGTTGAAACCAAAATATCAAGGTCTATTTTTCACTGCATAAATCAAGTAACAAATCATACCACACCAAGAAAGTGTGCAATAAGAACATCCCAGTCTTCTTGGTGCAAGAACGGATGAAGGTGTTCAATGCAACCGCTGTCCACCTAGAACAGAAAAAAAAATTACTACTAGCCATGTTTATATTCAACATTATGACTCCATTCAAGGAAAATTAAACTAAACCATTTACCGTGTCAAGATCTCTAACATTAAACGAGGGGTAAGGAAACGTTTTTTCAAAATGATGGGGAAACAACTGTGTCCAGGTGTCATCCCCCATCATCACAACTCGTTTTCCATTTTTAGCCAACTGCAAGTGGACAAATTTCAAATTTGTGAGTATAAGAAGTTCTAATTAAAATAAAATAATAATAAAAGGAAATATATCTACTGTCCTAAAAATTATGCAAGTGAAAACAGGGGAGAGAGGAAGAAAGCAACCTGATGAATCAAGTTATCTTCAACTATTGCTGGGGCACCAAAGCTGTTGCCAACATCAATAAAAGTTGGCAGTCCGCCTGTTGTCAATCCCTAGAAAACATTGCAAGGGAAGAAATTGATAAAAGGGAAAAATTAATCCTTGACCAGAGTTGGCAAGCAGGCTCTCAAGTCACTACATTAGGACTATCAAAGCATAATGCAAGACTAGAAAAGCAAGCCCAAATGCATAGAACAGTAACTATAATTGATGAAAGGCTTAAACTTAAAGCACGAAGCATTGTACAAAATCAAACACGTTGATTGTACAAAATCAAACATGTTGATTGTACAAAATCAAACATGTTGAAGGCAACATTAGAATTTAGAACTAACCTTCAAACGTTGCAAACTCGTTGTAGGTGGATCAGCAATGGCTTTGAAAATCCGAGCGGTTGATCCATTTTTAGCTGCCAGGTCTTGCACAACTTTTAATCTGTCCATCCATGGCTTCGATTCTGCAACATGTTGAATATTATGCATTTGGATTTATAATCTCAATCGCATTGAAGATAAAAAGTAATGAGCTGAAAAATGCTAACCTTGAAAAAAAGTACTGGGAGCTACAAAATCAAACCTGAACAAAGAAAGATATTAACAGATTAAGATACCCAAATGCTAGCTTTCGATGAAATTTGATAAAATGGAAATGGATTACCTGAGGGCGTCAAAGACGATGATGACAAGGCGACTAATAGCAGGTTTGCCCCAACAACGCTGCTGATTCAGATTGACAGTGTTGTTTTGGTTTACGGGAACGGAGAATGAGCAAGGGGACTGGGAGACGTCGGCGCAATTGCTGTAAAAGGGAAGCTCCGTTCTGGTCAGCAGAAAGCCTCTGGTGAAAAAGAAAATGGCCACAACGTGAAGCGCCATGATGGCCCAGTGAACCCATATTCCTATTCCCATCTCACAAGCGATTACAGGAAGAAGAAGAAGAAGAAGAAAACGAAGATGAAGACGACGACGAAACGAACAGTAGTTCCAGGATTTCTTTTAACTGGAGCAGCAGTAGGCCGCCATTAGCAGGCCAATGCTTTGAGATTCTCTATTTAGCGATCACCTCCCGCCTTGATGGCTACGAACTTTCTTCTGCGTCTTAGGTTTTTACCTTTTCTGATCCGTATGTTCGAACTTTCTTTTAACTGGATTTATAATGCATATTTATAAATTTCCTAATTTCTAATTTGGTATTTAAAATTTCAACTTATTATTTAAAAATTTTATCGAGTGAAATAAAATTATAACTTATTATTTGAAATTTATAAATTCGGGCTCAGTTTCTTTATCGATTAATGCTCCTCACATGCTAAATTATGGTGTGTTTGGACGAGGGAAAAAAAGACACCCTTATAATGTACTAATTCTTTTACTTGGATGCATAAATAAAAGAATTTAACATTCCACGAAAAAAAAAAAATAGAATTTGGATGATACATCTCGTACCGAAAATATGAATCGTAATTTAGAAATTTATCGTTTTACCCTTATTTAATTATTTGGGGCTAGGTGAGCCACGTATTGGTTAGTTCAACTTGGTTGGGCCCTGTGAAATATTACTCAATTTGAACCTAAAACTCATTACCCAAAAACTTGTTGTACCAAGACCTTTGATGCACCAACTAATCTAGCCCAACAACCATGGCCCATTTGGGGAGTTCAAACTCACCCAAACACTACATATGGCACCATTGGAATCAAGTGTTACACCCCGTACCAAAAATTCAAGATTTGAAAATGTAGAAATTCCAATTTTATCCTTGTATAGCCAACAATGGATTCTATCCGGGCTAGTGTTAGATTTCTTTTTGTTGGGACGTGACACGACCCACCCTCAATCGCCTGGGATTAAGGGCTAAGTCATGCTCCCGTCTAACTTACGAGTGACACGAAGGCTAAACTGACGTCCAACCTCCATGTGACACGTAAGTCGGACAAGGGATTCTTGACTGAACCGTTCAAAACTTCCGGACTTCCCAGAGCGCACAGACTCTACTGTGGATCGCGTATGTGATGTCTCCGTCTCTCTCTCGACCAACAGCCTGCACCGCAACAACCTGGAGGGTATCGAAAACGCAAAAAGACTGTGAGTGGACAAAAATAAGGTATAAGTTCAAAAACAGTTCAATAAAACAATTACATTTATACCCTCCATTTAAAAACCAATGCATGCATATCAGAAGTCATGTCATAAAACCTTTCTATCTTCAAGTCATTCAAACCATTTAAGAAAAACAGAACTCATTTTCCTTTTCCAGTTCTCGGGCCTTAGCCCAAAACTATCAAAATCCGTTCATCCGGGCCATTGCCCAAAACATCGAAAAATCATTATTATCAAGTCTCAGTGAAATCCCAAAACACATTTGAAACCACTTTTCCATCCATCGAACCTGCTAGATCTATCCGAGTCTTTAAACTCCCGAGTCTTTAAATATCCGAGTCTTTAAACTCCCGAGTCTTTAAACTCAATCCGGGTCTTTAAACCCAATCTGGGCCCGCCCCCGTCGTAATCATATCCGGGTCTTTAAACCCAATAACCAGATCCAATCCAAAAATCATTTTCCATTTCCGAATCCGAATCCGCAATCTCATCAGGATCCCGAATCCAAACCCAGAACTCATATCCACAACTGTTTCCAAATCCGAGTCCGAAACCATCATTTCTTAACCCGGCATCCGGAATAATCATTCCAAACCCAAACCCGGAATTCCACTTTCAAGTTCTCAACCGAATCCAGAATCGTCATCCTGGAATCCGATTTCAAAACCCGAAAACACGTTTCTCAAAACCACTTTTCTGAACTAGACTTCGAGCCCGAAATCACTTTTCCAAAATCCATTTCAAATCATTAAAATAAAATCGTATTTCAAAACCCAAAATCCAATCATTAAAACCAGGTTCAAATCATAACATCCATCATATTCTTGTAAAACGTGTAATTTCGTAAATATCCCGAAAACCGTGCAAAACCGTAAACCATCAAGATCATAAATCAAATCATAGAATCACATATAGAAAAACATATAAAAACATATATGCATGCATCAAGAGTTAGAAAGCAAGTCCACTCACAGACCATTTCGCTGCTACCTCCATACACGTGCACCTATGCCGTTCCCGGCCAATCCACTATCACCGGCTTTTCCGAACCTGTCCAAATATCATAATAAGGTCACTAACTACTTCATAAAGCTAATACTAAAGCCCCGTAATTTTTTCGAATTTTTAACTATTTTTAACCGAGCCCTAAAACCTTCAGACATCCCGAAAACTATCGAGACGATGTCCGATCGACTCGAAACCAATCCCAAAATGTTCGTTACATCAAATACTTTAAAAGTTGTGTTGGAACCTTCCTCAAAAGGTGTGCAACCCGCCCACACGTGCCGCCTAAAGTGGCTGCGCGTGGGTTTCACGCGCCTGCTACAGTGTCACCTTAAACCTTTGGTGAACCCGGTTCACCTGGTTCGAACCGGTTCAGTCCAACCGAACCAGCGGTCACGGTTTTCTCTCATTTTTCCATCTTTTTCACTCCTATTTGTCCCTTTATTTTCGTCCTTTCATTCCTAACCAAACCACCTAATCAAAACATGGAATTCGAGGCTCAAGCTTACCTCCCAAATCGAAGAAGAAACTGTCCCATGTTCATCGTTCAGTTGTCACGATTCCGGCCACTTAAACCTTTGATTCCAATTGTAATCGATCACTGGTACCATCAGAAAACTGTTTCAATTAACACAATCGAGCAATAAACAACAGGATATGACTTACCATTTTGATTCCAAAACTCACCCCTGCTCGGTTTTCGGGCTACCGTCCACGGCAGGTCTCAATTTCCAGCTCCCTAGCTTCCTATCCACCTCAGAAACACTCCCTAATTAAATCAATTCGATCCTTAGGCCTTGAATCCAATCTTCAAGTTCAACCATAAAACAGGGGACTTCCTCGGGTTTTCTCTATTTCCACCGCCGTTCTCCGCCTTCGTGCCTCGCCGTGGTTACCAGGCGTCTCAGCAAAGTCTCCTTTCTAGTTTTTCTTTACACCCTAACATCATCTGATCAGGTTTGGGAGGGTTGGGATTCCATGCTCAGCTCTGTCCCTGTTTTTCTACGTTTCTCATTTATTCCAATATCGTGTATAAACTCAAATCTGTTTTTAAAACGTGTGTGAGAGACGATGAGGGCTTCTACCACCATCCAGAAGGGGCCAGGTGTCCTAAATCCTGTGGCCACACACCCTGATGCAGCCAAGTGTCCTCTGACCACTGGGCACAAATCCCCATACCAGTCAAATGACCATTTTACCCTTACTCCACAAATTACCATTTTGCCCTTCGTATTCCCTGACCCGTAACTTTGTCGTTCGATGTCTGATGACGGCGTGTCGCCTGTCGTTGTACTCAGGGTATCGAGACCTTCCTAACGGTCCTCGAAGTTCGTGAAAATTTCATGTCGTAGGAAAAGTCAACAAATTACCCATTTTTAACAAAATTACCAAAATACCCTCAAACTTCCGAACGTCATAACTTCCTCCTCGGATGTCGGAATCGGACGTGCCACCTGTCTATGAACTCGTGACGTCCCGAACTACGTCACGGTCATCGGTAAAAGTCCATTTGACCGTCTGAACAAAAAGTTAACATTTGTGCCCATTCCAAGGGAAAAATCATCATTTCGCACCGTCAGTCCGAAATCGTCCAACTAATTACTAATTATCCTCACTAATCCGTCATTAATCAGTAATTTAATCCTGATTCCTGGAACGGGTCGTTACAAGACATCATTTTTAAGCTTCGATTTGTAGGGGCCTAACATCTCAAGAATTTTGAAAGTTGTCCAATTAGGTGTGTGGGGGATGAAGTATATGTTCCTAGAGCCCAAAACACTACTAGCAAGCCTAAGAAGTTTATCACAAACCCTTAAGACATTTGTTGGCCCGTCCACCCAAGCCCAAAAACCGCCCAACTCATTAGCTCTGATCTTGAATTCCTCCCACACATAACTGAACCCACACGTATAACCATCTCTTTTCCCTGTCACTTGAACACACTCGAGAACCCGGAGGGAATCAGAGCCTCTAGCACACAACCTTACCTAGCTTTCCAGCTCCTTCAAGGACACAAGCAGTTGTGCCACCAACGTCTTCTTCCACAATTTACTCGAGACCCTAGCCCCGTGCCAACGACCCTCACATGCAACTGTGATAAGGGAACCAATGACAACGACGACCATGACTTCTCCCCCTAAACTTCTGTGACAATTCCAGCTATCAAAATCGCACATGTGAATGCGCCTGGAGACGACAACGAATATTCCTTCAACCCCCCTTCGTCGACGGCCATCGATGGAAAGCAATCGACCTCGACCCGACTCATGACCTATGAATAACCCGTTAGGGAAAAGCGACGAAGGTAAAATCTGAACTCAAAACTTGATGTTAATCTCATCATTTGGAAGAGAACAACGCCCTAATATGGTTGCATGTCTCTTTCGAGGTGTGATCGAAGAAGACGACAATGACCCGAGGTGTGATCGAAGAAGACGACAATGACCTGGGTTAGACCCAATTAGACCAGACTACGACCCAATCAGATTTGAGATTTTCCAGGTAATCTCAGACTCTCTAGTTTTGAACTAGCGTGTTGTGAGAATTATTTCGAATGAATTGCATGTTGGGTTGGTGTGAGGGCCATGGCGGAGCTGAAGGTGGTCGGATTCTAAAATCCAGGGACTTTCCCAGCCTCTCGACGGTCGAAGCAGGTTGTTTCAAACCCTGTTATGTAGAAATTCATAATCATGCCCTTAAGTCAAATCTTTTGGACTAATTTCATGTGAAATCGGAAAAAAAAATTTGACCTCACCGGATACTAGAATTTTCCGGTGAAAATTTCAGATTCCGGCCACCTTGGACGACAGCAGTGCGGTGGTCTAGTCACCATCTCCAGAGAAGCTCAGGCAACTGTTAGTCAACAACCAACAATTGGCTGACGTTAGTCAACTGTTAGTCAACGGTTTGTCAACGTAAGTCCAAACGGTCAACATGATGGAATATTCCCTAGAATATTTTGAGAATATTCCAAAGAATATTCCCACACGCATGGGTCGCACATGGGACACGTGCTTGATACAATAGCTAACACATGTGGCGCGTGGGACACTATTCCCCAACAAGCGTAGAGAATGTGATGCATGGGGGCGTGTGACTACGCTTGGCTGGTGCGTGAGGGCCCCTACTAGTGCCTGGTGGAGTGGGGGAGGGTTTTCAGACCCTTCGCTGGCACGTGGCTCCACATTTAGGCCTTTTCTGACCCACGTCGTCCCGTGGGCATACTTTCAAGTTGTTTAGGATCATTCTGAGAGGTTTTCTAGCCCCTAAATGGCATGTGGCACTGCTTTTCGACTCCCAACAGCATGTGAGTGCTGTTTTATGGAGCCTTGGGTAATCTTAGATGTGCTAGTGCATTTATTAAGTGATTCTAGGCTCAATTTGGATTACCCTTAAGGGGTTTGACTTATAGAACGAATGTGGACTTGACTATGACCTTTGTGAATGGCCCTTATAGGTGGAACGGAATGGGAACCCGCAATTGGTTTGATTTTTCGGGTGATCCGAGTCCCTGAAAAGCTAGTGACTGGACCCCTTCCCTAAAACCTATTTTATATGCTATACTACTCGCACGTTTTACGATATTTCCACATTTGACATTTGTTGAACATGCATGATTTGCTGGGTGATAGTTGTAATATATGATTATGTGGAATGGTTACTATGCATACCCGATTATGTTTATCTATCTACGGTAATATGGTAAGTACGCATAGTGGTAAGTATTGAGTCACACATTGTATTGCATGAGAATCCCAGAGCACTGATGAGATTGAGATGTTTAGAACCCACTTAGGAGTCGCTAGTATCATGTACCCGTCTATATGACCACAAACCAGCCTCCACGTGATTGATCTCCCACGCCGCTCGTGATACTAGTTAAAGTGTGCCAGCTTGTACCCCGAGCTCTAGGGGACATGAGGTGACGGTACGAGGCACCAAGCTTTAACGTGGTCGAGGTACCGAGCAAGGATACATAGTGTATGTTCCGAGTATGAGACTCAAGGCGACTCATGAGCATTGATGATGTGGGTTTATATTGAGATATATATTTATGGTTTTTGCATGGCTCATTTGTACGTATTAGTTAAGTTATGATCCATTGAATGATATTATATTTCTCGTATTACGTGCAAGTAGGATTAAACATTACTTGGGTTTTTACTTAAAAATGAGGGGTTAAAATGTGTTTATTTTAATTATGGTTTTGCACTGAAATAGAATCTGGGTCCACTCACCCATGAATTTAGAACCCCTCAGGTACCGTTGATGTGCACGCATCCTGATGAGACTTCGTAGATGCTCAGACACTAGCTCCTGAGTTTTGGGACGAAGTTGACAATGAGCAGGTACCTCATGTAGTAAAGTCTTAACGATATGATCATCAAGTTTGACCCTGTTCTATGCTTTTGTTATTTGTGAAATGAGATCAGTTTGACCGACTACGTTTCTCATGACTAGTAAAACGGCTATGTTTTATTCCTTTGGCTTCGCTATCTAGCCTTGACATTCGTGCCATAATCTGCATAGTGCGATCCATATAGTTAACTACCAGATTCCAACCCATAGGGTCTTACACCCCCAACTAATCTGCATACTGTCAGATTGTTCGTCAACCAATTCCCACATCTAAACGGATCAGTCAACGACGAGACACGTCGAGACTGTGGGTTCTCACTGATTACCTCGTATCGATCCTTGTCATTCCACCGAGGAAAAACCAAGGATGATCGAATACAATGACATCAAAATCCATCCTACGTGAATGCAAACAACACTCGCTGCACTCACTACATCATGTAACCTGACATCGTCTGCCACCAAGCAGAAAATGAGAAATCTCAATCACCTAACTTCGATATACTCACTCCATCTGATGACCCAAAACAAATCCTGGGTCCACCAACCAATACACGACCAATGTACTGGTGATACACTCATCAACATCATCTACCATCATCAATTATGGTGGAACCTGAGAAGTCGCCCTAATGACTTCGAAATACCCAATACCAATGCGGAAAACCCGCATTCCACTCGTCACCTCAATCGCAACCTCTCGCGATTTCTGAAGCTCCAACTAGATTAGAAACAACATACCCGGACATCAACCATGTGTCCCCTAACCAATTTAACTCTATTTGAGATCCACTCTGGGACCACAGATACCGAACATATGTGTATCTCGAAAGAGTCACATCCCGACTCATAACTCATCGTCATCCCTATCACCGGCACTAGTACCAGCACCAACGCACTATCATCAACACTAGTATTAGCACAACGTGTGCAAATCAGAAAACCCTGGATCTCCGCTCATACCGAACAACGATCCCGTACCTCTGCTCGAAAAGGAGAAACTCTGCCTGCGTCGTACCCAACAACTCTGGGTACAGTCACCCTGACAACTCATACAAGAAAAGGTAACGTCCCCTGAACGTCGCCGATTCCCAACAACCATAATTACAACCACTCTCGGCAGTCGCGCCTGCCACACACTAGTGCAGACCTAACTACCAGACATCTCGATATCCAGACTCCGCGTCCAACGGAATCAACCGCCCGTATTTAACCATTCTGTATCCCCTTTCCGAGATTCCATCGACAAGTACCAACCCTGGTAACCTGTCCAACAATCTCTAACCAGTCGTAAATCGACTCAACCAATGTCGTCTACCAGGTCACCCATGACCTTAGTTGTACCAACAATCCATCACAACTATGGTAGCACGATAACCAACTTGGTTTAACCGATAAGTATAACCTCGACTGCAGAGTGCAGTCCCATCGCAAGCTGACATGACTAGACCGACTAACGAATCCAAATCCGAATAGTCGTCTAAGTCAAACCACTCGTCAACTCACATCTCCGAATCATACACCCTAAAGTAGGGTTCCACGATCCCGATCTAGGGTCACTCTGAACCCAACTGCATAAGGCAATATAATCCATAATCTAACCGTCTCCGCGGTCTTGACATCGTAAAGATGTCAATCCAATCCTACCGTCAATCCAACTAGGATTCCACGAATCCGACTGCTAATTGCCATAAGTTCAACTAGAGTTCCACGAACTCGATTGCTAACTGCCAACTGCAGTAAATCCATTTAACTCACCAATATCCGATCATCGGATGGTCACAACATCCAACCAGTCATCGGAACCGATCCTACGACATCGTGAAAGACGATCCCAACTAACCGTCTCACGATCAAAATGCTAACGTACGAATACGTTCATCTTTCCGTAGGGTCCCACAATGTCAACCCTAATAGAACTATGGCTGTAACACCCCGGACATTCGAGGATTTTAATATTTCAATTTAATGTGTGAATTGACGCTTTTACCCTTGTGATTGGCATGGCCAAATTGTTGACTTTTTGATTGATGAGTTAAATGGACTTTGACCTATGACCGTGACGTAGTACGGGACGTCACGAGTTCATAGACAGGTGGCACGTCCAATTCGGACGATCAGGGAAAAAGTTATGACTATCGGAAGTTCAGGGGCATTACCGTAAGTTGGACTTCACGGGCGAAAATGTTGACTTTTCGTTTGACAATTAATTTTCACGCGACTCAAGGACCGATAGGTAGGTCTCGACGTCCTGAGTCCGTAGACAGGCGGCACGCCAAAATCGGACTTCGTATGGCTGAGTTACGGGTCTAGGAAGTGAGGGGTATTTTGGTAATTATTGAACTAGGGGCATTTTGGTCTTTTTGCCCTGGTTACTGTAGCAGACCGCGGGGGAAATGGGCGGCACCACCATGTGCGGTGGTTCTATCGTGCAATTGATTATGCTATCATGTGCTGGAATGTCTGGGTTGTCTTTTGCTTTTGAACGTGGCCTGAGCCGTCCAGCCTGCACGATCAATTGATTAATTCAAGATCGAAGCTTTTCGGGGAACATTTTTCAGTGGACAATTGGACACCCACGAGCCTCTGGGACGGCTTGAAATTGTTTAAAACCAATTAGAACGTGCTTGAGCATCACTCTGATGCTGTTATAACTAAGAACGGGTGAGGAAACCAGAGAAGCCATTTCTGGAAAAATTGGAGGGAAAATCAGTGTTTAATTTCTACGGTGTGTTGGGCCAATCTAATCGCAGAGTAAGCTTTCTGGGAGTACTTGGAACACAACCATATCAAAATCGAAGGCAACCAGCCACGGGTGAGCTGGGACGGTGACTGCCGTGTTCAGAAGAATTTCAGAGGTTTGGACGACTACTTCCAGGTGAGTGTTGATTCAATTGAGTGTGTTTTCCAGTTCGTTGTGATACTAGGATGCTTCATGTAAGGTTAATTTGATTTCGGTTTAGAAACCAGTAAGTTGGGGTGATCAACCCGTTTGGATGATCACGGGTCAAGGGCCGTTTGAGGATTCGATTTGGCAAATTAATAACCCAGAACTTAAATTGAATGTTTAATTAACATGTTAGGATCAAATTGGATTGAAATCGAGTAGGAATTGATGGGTAATTAACCGGGTCAAGCCGCGGGTGGCAGGCCCGAATTACAGACAAACGGGTGAAGGTGCTGACACTGTAGCTACAGTGTCAGGCGCGTGACTTTCACGCGCAGCCACTTTGGGCGGCGCGTGAGGGCGCGTTGGGGCTTATCTCTGATCACGATCAACATGACTTTTATTCCTCTCATCATTCTGAACTTTTGTGGTGAATTAACCATGTTGATCTGAGATAGTTTGAAGGGTCCGGTTAGGGTCGGTTGCCTCGGGAAACGTGTTGACGGTTTCCCCGAACCGGCTTCTGTTTCGAACCTTCTTTTGAATAAATTTTAAGGACTTATAGTGACCCTTACGTGTGAATTGAACTGACAGGAATTGTACGATAATCTCGGTACAGGTCCGTACGCGCAGATTCGCAGCGGAATCGTACTGTGAGTGGACCCGTTTTCATTAAACCCTTGCATGCTTAAAAGTTTTCTGATTTACTTATATGTTCACATGCTGGAATCTATAAATGGTTTTGATGATATTGAGATTTCGGTTATGGCACGTTTCACGGTATTTGGGCATGAGACCCGTTTAATGAAACGTAACGATCGGTTCAGATTTTACCTATGTATACATATATGTTTGCATGTGGATATCGATAAAATGTATTTGGTACTGCACTGTATAGATCCTTCCATATTATATTGTCTCCTCCGGATGAGGTACCCCGGAGAGGTCACGGACGTCTAGAACGTCCAGCGTCTACGACGCTAAGCATCGGGGATGCTGTAACCGAACAGGGTTCGGGGATTGAACTCGGAAATTGAGACCCGAGTGGCACGCGTAGCCTTGTGATTGTGACCTTATTGACGTTAGGGACGTCAGACATCAGGGATGTCGGATTGGAGTGTATAGTGCAGTGGCTAAAATTATGGTTATGGTTTTATTACATGCCTTATGATTCATGTTATATGATTTATGATTTTAAAATGATGATGCATGCATGTTTGGAAAACGGAGGGGTAAATTATATGTTTTACTTATCAAATGATTTTATAACTTGAGTTTCGGCCCACTCACCCTTAATGTTTTGGTAACCCCTCCAGGTCGTGATACTGAGGTAGAGGAGGAACCTAAGGCTGAGGCATAGATCTACTTCTGCGTACCTGAATCCCTGTTGGGTGATGTACCCGCAGGTTTATGTTAGAGTCGTGCTCGCAACTTGTAATTTTGGATTTCATCCCTTGTCTGACATTCGTTTAATTCAGATTTGATGTATGACTTTAATTTGGTTATTTATGCATTTGATGTTTTGAGGTTAAAAATTGGTATGAATTATTGGGTGTCAGACGGGAGCAGGGCACGTCCCCTTGTGGTCCCTGTGGGATCGGGGCGGGTCCTGTCAATGGCAACCCCAGCATCAAATGCCGAACCAAGACATATCACGATACAGTCCTACTAACTATTGTACCGGCACCCTAACAATCAGGTTGACCACGAACTGTAGTGTAACACCCCGGACATTCGAGGAATTTAATATTGTAATTTAATATATGAATTGACGTTTTTACCCTTGTGAATGGTATGGCCAAATCGTTGATTTTTTGATTGGTGGGTCAAATGGACTTTGACCAGTGACCGTGGCGTAGTTCGGAACGTCACGAGTTCATAGACAGGTGGCACGTCCAATTCGAACGATCAGGGAAAAAGTTATGACTATCGGAAGTTCAAGGGCATTACCGTAATTTGGACTTCGGGGGGAAAATGTTGACTTTTCGTTTGGCAACTAATTTTCACATGACTCAATGACCGTTAGGTAGGTCTCGATGTCCTGAGTCCGTAGACAGGTGGCACGCCGAAATCGGACTTCGTACGAGGAAGTTATGGTCAGAAACGTGAAATTGGGAGGTTCGCGTCTCGATTATCGTGTCGAATATTTTATTCTGATATTCTGATTGGTGGACACCTGGTGAGTGACAACCCATTGGTTAGATTGGATCAAGCTCTCCTAAGCATTTATTTAGGATTTAATCTACCTTTTAATCTCAGCCTTTGATCTGAAAACCTCCAGATCTAATCTCATCCATTGATCTCATCCCTGAGATCTAATCTGGACCGTCCATTCCCTTGATCAGCTTTCCCTCCATTTCTATATATTTTCTCACCCGACACCCTCACACACTGTCCATTAATCCAACACATACGCACTACGCCCATTCTCTGTATCTGTGTGTTGTTGGACTCACGGGGGAGGACTGAGGCACGGCGGTGAGCGGCGGTGGACTGCGGCAAGGTAGGGAAATCCTAAAAACCCGAAACGGTTTTAAAAACTCAAAACTTGAAAGTTGATTTCCAACGTGTAACTTTGGTTGCTATTTACCCTAATCAATTCTAGGGACTATTAGGAACCTTTTGGGCTCGAGTTCGTGACCGGAGGTAGCCTGAACGGAGTACAAACGACGACGGGAGAACCGGGTCTGTTCATCGAGGTAAGCCTTCGATCCTGTCTGTGTTTGTCGATTTTAATTAGCTAGAACCCTTTCTGGGATTGAGACGAGCATCTAGGAACAAACTAGGACTGAAATGGTTGAGAAATGATGAAATGGTGACCGGGTCATGATCGCGGGTCTGATCGACCCGAGTTGCAGAGATACGGGTCAACCGTCTGAGGACAGAGGTGATGACGTGGCACCCTGTCAGACCTATCAGGTGACGTGGACCACTCGTGAGCCGACACGTGTCACATGTCAGTGCAAAGTCAGCACTGACATGTCAATGACGTGGCCCAATCGGGGACTGCCACGTGTCACTGACATGTCAGTGACGTGGACCAGTGCCGTGCTGACACGTGGCACATGTCAGATCTGACACGTGGCCTCACAGATCAGTGAGGTGGACCAATCGGGTGTTGACACGTGGCACCTGTCAGAATCTGACATGTCAGACCTGACAGTTGTCAGATGACGTCGGCAGGGATTGTTCCTGCATTGACTGACGCGTTGACCGGCGCGTGGGGGCGCGTGTGAACAGTGTTTTTGGTGGGACCACCACCATTCTTTAGGTTTCGACGATCCGGATCCAATGTCGGTGGTTTCGGGTCGATCGGAGATCATTAAGTTGGTCAAAATGAGGTTTATTGCCTCAAGAAGCGCGTTCGGGCGGCTTTGCCGGGCCAGTTTCGGTCTAGGGTTTCATGGTTAAATATTAGGGGTTTGTATTGACCTTTATGTATACTTTGGATATGACAGGGATTGTACAATTGTACCAGAACGAGGGTATACGTTCGGTTTTCAGCAGGATTGTACTGTGAGTGGACCCGATTTCATTAAACCTTTGCATGCTTAAATGTTTTCTGATTTACTTATATGTTCACATGCTGGAATCAAGAAATGGTTTTGATGATATTGAAATTTCGGTTATGGCACGTTTCACGGTATTTGGGCATGAGACCCGTCTGATGAAACGTAACGATCGGTTCGGATTTTACCTATGTATACATATATGTTTTGCATGTGGATATCAATAAAATGTATTTGGTACTGCACTGTATAGATACTTCCATATGATACTGTCTCCTCCGGATGAGGTACCCCGGAGTGGTCACGGACGTCTAGAACGTCCAGCGTCTATGACGCTAAGCATCGGGGATGCTGTAACCGAACAGGGTTCGGGGATTGAACTCGGAATTGAGACCCGAGTGGCACGCATAGCCTTGTGATTGTGACCTTATTGGACGTCAGGGACGTCATACATCAGGGATGTCGGGATTGGAGTGTATAGTGCAATGGCTAAAATTATGTTTATTGTTTTATTATATGCCTTATGGTTTATATTATATGATTGATGGTTTTAAATTCGGTTGCATGCATGTTTGGAAAACGGAGGGGTAAATTATATGTTTTACTTATCAAATGATTTTATAAACTTGAGTTTCGGTCCACTCACCCTTAATGTTTTGGTAACCCCTCCAGGTCGTGCTAATGAGGTAGAGGAGGAACCTGAGGCTGAGGCATAGATCCACTTCTGCGTACCTGAACCCCTGTTGGGCGGTGTACTCGCAGGTTTATGTTAGAGTCGTGCTCGCAACTTGTAGTTTGGATTTCATCCCTTGTCCGACATCTGTTTATTTCGGATTTGATGTAAAACTTTAATTTGGTTTTTATGCATTTGAACGTTTAAGGTTAAAACTGGAACATTATTTTGGGTGTCAGACGGAAGCAGGGCACGTCCCCATGTGGTCCCAGAGAGGATCGGGACAGGTCCTGTCAGCTTGGTATCAGAGCACTAGGTTGTGGTCAGCATGGTAGACTAGCGATTAGTACTAGTTACTTTTCGACTTTTAAGGATAATGTTAACTGATCTATGCCTCTTGACAGTTGGTTATGCCTCCTAGGAGAATTCCTCATACACGAACTGACGAGGATCTGGAAAGGGAAATGGAATGCGCAAGCATTGAGCGGGCTCAACGTCTGGGAGCCACACCTTTCAACGGGGGATCGAACCCCGAAGATGCTCATGATTGGATCACCAAATGGGAAAGGATCTTCACGGTAATGCACTGCCCTCCGGGCGAACGGGTAACTTTGGCAGCCTTCTTGCTGGAAGGAGGAGCCTACCAGTGGTGGCACGGCCTTGAAATGTCTGGGTGGTCTGTCCATACCACTACTTGGGAAGCTTTCCGTTCCCGATTTCTGGACCAGTACTACCCGCGATCATTTCGCGCGGCACGGGAGACTGAGTTCCTGCGGCTGGAGCAGGGAGATATGTCCGTTGCGGACTACGAGCAGACTTTCGGAAAACTATCCCGGTTCACTGCATCATTCGTGAGCACGGAGGAGGACAAATGCCAAAGGTTCGAGCTTGGACTCCGAGGGGAGATCCGGGCAAGTGTGACTGCTGCTACTCATGCTTCACTGAGAGATATGGTCGACGCTGCGGTGCGTGTCGAGGCCAGTCTGGCGGCACACCAGACACTACAGCCTTCGGGCGAGGGGCGACGTCAGGATCGCCCACATCGTGGGCCATCGGGCTAGAAGAACAACAAGGGAGGGGCTACAGGGGAGCGCCCTCATCCTTCAAGGGTCGTGGCTGGTCAGGTCGACGCGGAGGCTCTCAGGGCAGAGGATCAGGATACAACTCTGGGCAGCGTTCATCTTGGAGCGGTGCTTCTGGTGGGCATTCAGACAGGCCGAGGCCCGTAACCTGTTTTTCTTGCGGAGAGGAGGGCCACTATGCCTGTGATTGCCCGCTGTTGTCCAAGAGCAACGACGCTGGGGGCTCTAGTGTGGTGCAGAGCACGGCTTCCCACACTAATGGAGGTCGCGGTCAAGGAGGTGACCGTGGTGCTGGGCGTGGCGCGCGCGGGCGCGGACGGAATGGAGGGCCTAGGGCTCAAGTGTTTGCAATGACCCAGCAGCAGGCGAGGACTGCCCCGGGCGTGGTTACAGGTACACTACATATCTTAAACTTTCTTGTACGTGTGTTGATGGATGCGGGGGCTACACATTCTTTTATTTCGAAGAGTTGTGCTGGTATGCTTGATTGTGTGGTATCAGCCTTAGATTGTGAAATGGGTGTTGGCACCCCGATGGGCATCGTGTACCTTGTGAATCAGGTGATTCGGAGGTGCCCGGTGAGAATTGAGGATGTGAATTTGCCAGCAGACTTAATTATTCTGGATATTCACGACTTCGATGTAATTCTGGGAATGGATTGGCTATCGGAGCATGGGTCGCTCATCGATTGCAGTAGCAAGCAGGTGATTCTGCGAAGCCCGGGTTTGCCGGAGGTTATTTTCCAGGGGGAACGTGACGGTTCGCCTCCTGAAGTGATTTCTTCATTTACTGCTACCAAACTTCTACGGAAGGGATGCCAGGGTTACCTGGCGCATGTCGTGTCGGATCAGGTTGATACTCCAGGTATCGACGAGATACCGGTGGTGCGTGAGTTTCCGGATGTGTTCCCGGAAGACTTACCTGGATTACCGCCATCGCGGGAGATCGAGTTTACGATTGAACTACTCCCCGGTACCCGACCTATATCCCAGGCACCGTACCGGATGGCGCCAGCCGAGTTACGAGAACTTAAAACTCAGTTGCAGGAGTTGGTGAAATTGGGATATGTCCGACCGAGCACTTCACCGTGGGGAGCGCCGGTGTTGTTCGTAAAAAAGAAGGAAGGGAGTCTCCGTTTGTGCATTGATTATCGGCAACTCAACAAGGTGACACTGAGGAACCAGTATCCTCTACCCAGGATCGATGACCTTTTTGACCAGTTGCGGGGAGCACAGTGCTTCTCGAAGATCGATTTGCGGTCTAGGTATCACCAACTGAGGATTTCAGAGGAGGATATCCCGAAAACTGCTTTTCGAACCCGTTATGGACACTACGAGTTCCTGGTTATGCCTTTTGCGTTGACGAATGCTCCAGCAGCATTCATGGATCTGATGAACCGGGTCTTTCGACTCTACTTGGATAAATTCGTGATTGTGTTCATCGATGATATCTTGGTGTACTCGAGGAGTGCCCGAGCACATGAGGAACATCTACAGTTGGTCTTGGAGAAGCTAAGACAATAACAGTTGTACGCCAAGCTGAGCAAGTGCCAGTTTTGGCTAAGCAGTATTGGTTTTCTGGGACACGTGATATCGACGGATGGGATTAGCGTGGATCCCCAGAAAACAGAAGCAGTGACCAACTGGGCTAGACCGACAACAGTAACGGAGGTGCGGAGTTTTGTCGGGTTAGCTGGTTACTACCGAAGATTCGTGGAGGGTTTCTCCAAAATTGCTGCACCATTGACTCGTTTGACTCGGAAAGGAGTGAAGTTTATTTGGGATGAGCAGTGTGATCGGAGTTTTTAAGAGTTGAAGGATCGATTGACCACTGCACCTGTCCTTGCATTGCCGGATGACAGTGGAGAATTCGTGGTCTTTAGTGACGCATCACTACAAGGTTTGGGCTGCGTGTTGATGCAGACTGGCAAGGTTATCGCCTACGCATCCCGGCAGCTGAAGACTCATGAGTTGAACTACCCTACCCATGATTTGGAGTTGGCAGCGGTGGTTCATGCCCTAAAAATCTGGAGACATTACCTATTCGGCGCAATGTGCCGGATATACACCGACCATCAGAGCCTAAAGTAAGTATTCACTCAGAAGGAGCTTAACATGAGGCAACGGAGATGGTTGGAGCTGCTGAAGGATTATGACTGTACGATTGAGTACCATCCGGGTAAGGCCAATGTGGTGGCGGATGCACTCAGCAGGAAATCAGCAGGATCAGTTGCACACCTAGGGATGGTGTATCTTCCTTTTCTGGTGGAACTCCGGAAGGCGGGAGTTATTTTGGGTACGGATGAGCATGGAGCTTTGTTGGCCAGCTTTCATGAACGACCAGTACTGATTGATCGGATCATCGAAGCACAACTTCAGGATCCGATACTCTGTATTTACAGGATTGAGGTCGATGCGGATGGGAGACAGGATTTCTCCATCCGGGATGATGGATCACTTGTGAAGTTGGGCCGTTTGTGTGTACCTGCAGTGGCAGAGTTACGGGCCGAGATTCTTGAGGAGGCCCATAGTTCAGCTTATGCTATGCATCCGGGAGGTACAAAGATGTACCGTACCCTCCGGAACCATTATTGGTGACCAGGAATGAAGAAGGATATTGCTGAGTTCGTGAGCAGATGCTTAACCTGTCAACAGGTTAAGGCGGAACGGCAGAGACCTTATGGGGCCATGCAGCCACTTCCGATTCCCGAGTGGAAGTGGGATCACATCACCATGGACTTCGTCTTTAAGTTACCAAGGACTCAGAGTGGAGTTGATGGGGTGTGGGTGATCGTGGACCGGTTAACCAAGTCAGCCCATTTTCTGCCAGTACAGGAAACTTATAAACCTAACCGACTGGCTCAGTTGTTCGTAAAAGAAATTATACGGTTGCATGGTACGCCGGAATCGATCGTGTCCGATCGTGATCCGCGTTTCATTTCCAGGTTCTAGCGGAGTTTGTAAGCTACTTTGGGAACAACCCTACGTTTCAGTACTGCGTTCCATCCACAGACCAATAGACAGTCTGAACGGACCATTCAGACCCTGGATGACATGATGAGGTCCTGTGTGCTACAGTTTCAGGATTCATGGGATACTCATTTACCATTGATGGAATTCGCTTACAACAACAGCTATCAGGCAAGCATCGGGATGGCACCCTATGAGGCACTGTATGGTCGACAGTGCAGGACACCTATCTGCTGGATGGAGATAGGAGAGCGAGCGGCCGTAGGGCTGGAATTGATGGACTTAACCCTGGAGACTGTTCGAGTTATCAAGGAGAGATTGAAGGCGGCGCAGGATCGCCAAAAGAGTTATGCCGATCGACGGATTCGAGACCTGGAATTTGAAGTGGGAGATTTTGTCTTCATGAAGTTATCTCCTTGGAAAGGGATTATCTACTTTGGTCGACGGGGGAAACTGAGTCCGCGTTTTATCGGACCTTATGAGATCGTGGAGAGGATTGGCAGGGTTGCATACAGATTGGCACTACCTCCAGAACTTTCTAGAGTTCACGATGTGTTTCACGTATCGATGCTGCGGAAGTACGTACATGATGCTTCCCATGTACTTGGGGAACAACCTATCGAACTTCGAGGGGATTTGAGCTTCGAGGAACAACCAGTGCAGATTTTGGATCGGAAAGACAAGGTACTACGTCGGAAGACGATTCCTCTCGTGAAGATTCTCTGGAGAAACCAGAATGTGGAAGAAGCCACATGGGAGCCTGAGGCTCAGATGCGAGAACAATTTCCTCACTTTTTTCTTTGAAATTTTGGGACAAAATTTCTTAAGGGGGGAAGGTTGTAACACCCCGGACATTCGAGGATTTTAATATTGTAATTTAATATATGAATTGACGTTTTTACCCTTGTGAATGGTATGGCCAAATCGTTGACTTTTTTATTGGTGGGTCAAATGGACTTTGACCAGTGACCGTGACGTAGTTCGGAATGTCATGAGTTCATAGACAGGTGGCACGTCCAATTCGGACGATCAGGGAAAAAGTTATGACTATCGGAAGTTCAGGGGCATTACTGTAATTTGGACTTTGGGGGGAAAATGTTGACTTTTCGTTTGGCAACTAATTTTCACATGACTCAAGGACCGTTAGGTAGGTCTCGATGTCCTGAGTCCGTAGACAGGTGGCACGCCGAAATCGGACTTCGTACGAGGAAGTTATGGTCAGAAACGTGAAATCGGGAGGTTCGCGTCTCGATTATCGTGTCGAATATTTTATTCTGATATTCTGATTGGTGGACACCTGGTGAGTGACAAGTGTCACTCACCCATTGGTTAGATTGGATCAAGCTCCACTAAGCATTTATTTAGGATTTAATCTACCTTTTAATCTCAGCCTTTGATCTGAAAACCTCCAGATCTAATCTCATCCATTGATCTCATCCCTGAGATCTAATCTGGACCGTCCATTCCCTTGATCAGCTTTCCCTCCATTTCTATATATTTTCTCACCCGACACCCTCACACACTGTCCATTAATCCAACACATACGCACTACGCCCATTCTCTGTATCTGTGTGTTGCTGGACTCACGGGGGAGGACTGAGGCACGACGGTGAGCGGCGGTGGACGGCGGCGAGGTAGGGAAATCTTAAAAACCCGAAACGGTTTTAAAAACTCAAAACTTGAAATTTGATTTCCAACGTGTAACTTTGGTTGCTATTTACCCTAATCAATTCTAGGGACTATTAGGAACCTTTTGGGCTCGAGTTCGTGACCGGAGGTAGCCTGAACGGAGTACAAACGACGACGGGAGAACCGGGTCTGTTCATCGAGGTAAGCCTTCGATCCTGTCTGTGTTTGTCGATTTTAATTAGCTAGAACCCTTTCTGGGATTGAGACGAGCATCTAGGAACAAACTAGGACTGAAATGGTTGAGAAATGATGAAATGGTGACCGGGTCATGATCGCGGGTCTGATCGACCCGAGTTGCAGAGATACGGGTCAACCGTCTGAGGACAGAGGTGATGACGTGGCACCCTGTCAGACCTATCAGGTGACGTGGACCACTCGTGAGCCGACACGTGTCACATGTCAGTGCACAGTCAGCACTGACATGTCAATGACGTGGCCCAATCGGGGACTGCCACGTGTCACTGACATGTCAGTGACGTGGACCAGTGCCGTGCTGACACGTGGCACATGTCAGATCTGACACGTGGCCTCACAGATCAGTGAGGTGGACCAATCGGGTGTTGACACGTGGCACCTGTCAGAATCTGACATGTCAGACCTGACAGCTGTCAGATGACGTCAGCGATGACGTCGGCAGGGATTGTTCCTGCGTTGACTGACGCGTTGACCGGCGCGTGGGGGCGCGTGTGAACAGTGTTTTTGGTGGGACCACCACCATTCTTTAGGGTTCGACGATCCGGATCCAATGGCGGTGGTTTCGGGTCCATCGGAGATCATTAAGTTGGTCAAAATGAGGTTTATTGCCTCAGGAAGCGCGTTCGGGCGGCTTTGCCGGGCCGGTTTCGGTCTAGGGATTCATGGTTAAATATTAGGGGTTTGTATTGACCTTTACGTATACTTTGGATATGACAGGGATTGTCCAATTGTACCAGAACGAGGGTATACGTTCGGTTTTCAGCAGGATTGTACTGTGAGTGGGCCCGATTTCATTAAACCCTTGCATGCTTAAATGTTTTCTGATTTACTTATATGTTCACATGCTGGAATCAAGAAATGGTTTTGATGATATTGAAATTTCTGTTATGGCACGTTTCACGGTATTTGGGCATGAGATCCGTCTGATGAAACGTAACGATCGGTTCGGATTTTAAGTATGTATACATATATGTTTTGCATGTGGATATCAATAAAATGTATTTGGTACTGCACTGTATAGATCCTTCCATATGATACTGTCTCCTCCGGATGAGGTACCCTGGAGTGGTCATGAACGTCTAGAACGTCCAGCGTCTATGACGCTAAGCATCAGGGATGCTGTAACCGAACAGGGTTCGGGGATTGAACTCGGAATTGAGACCCGAGTGGCACGCGTAGCCTTGTGATTGTGACCTTATTGGACGTCAGGGACGTCATACATCAGGGATGTCGGGATTGAAGTGTATAGTGCAGTGGCTAAAATTATGTTTATGGTTTTATTATATGCCTTATGGTTTATATTATATGATTGATGGTTTTAAATTCGGTTGCATGCATGTTTGGAAACTGGAGGGGTAAATTATATGTTTTACTTATCAAATGATTTTATAAACTTGAGTTTCGGTCCACTCACCCTTAATGTTTTGGTAACCCCTCCAGGTCGTGCTAATGAGGTAAAGGAGGAACCTGAGGCTGAGGCATAGATCCACTTCTGCGTACCTGAACCCCTGTTGGGCGGTGTACCCGCAGGTTTATGTTAGAGTCGTGCTCGCAACTTGTAGTTTGGATTTCAACCCTTGTCTGACATCTGTTTATTTCGGATTTGATGTAAAACTTTAATTTGGTTTTTATGCATTTGAATGTTTAAGGTTAAAACTGGAACATTATTTTGGGTGTCAGACGGGAGCAGGGCACGTCCCCATGTGGTCCCAGAGAGGATCGGGGCGGGTCCTGTCATGTAGCCCCTTGAGATATCACATCCTCGACCTGCGTACTACTCCAAGAGCTCCACGGTTGATCGAATAGAGACAACCCCGCTCTGATACCACGTTGACAGGACCCATCCCAATCCCCCCAGGATTAATACGGGATGACCCTGCTCCCGTCTGACACGAAGTGTCAGACAAGGAATATTTCCGACCTTTGCCCTCCCGGACTATCAGAGTACGCCAGAATCTGGAGGAGGTATGTGATATCTCGGTCTCTGCTACAGTCCACATCCGATGTCAACCTGAAGGGTATTAAAAACAGAAAGACTGTGAGTGGACAAAACAAAGAGTTTATAAAAACATTTCATATAAGACCTTTATACCCTTCACTAAAAAGCATGCATGCATAGTAAGACCATTTATCCAATCATACATGTTTAACAACCATATGTAGAGTCACATCCCCAAATTTCGTAAATACAAGTCACACGGGCTCCTACTCAAAACAATTTACAGAAAACCAGAACATAGTAAACATATGTGGGATCTCAGCCCAAATCCATATATCATCATAAACACAATTTCCCAAACCAATTGAAATCATGTTTATCTTTTATATTTCATATCCAAGAACCTGTCACGGTAAAATAAAGCTACGCGTGTGCTAACCGGGGTCTCAAACCCAAGTCTCTCCACGGTCCACCCAAGTCAATGTCCGTAGATCAATAACCCACCCTGGAGGTAACGAACCATGCCCATCCTGAGAGTAAGGAACCCAATTAGAGGGCGACTCCACTCAGTCAGTGCTCCGTGACTACTCCGGGGTCCACCCAGGCCAACGACCCTCCCCGGAGGAGACAATCATGTATAAAGGATGGAATATGAAAAACCTTTGAAATCATTCTTTAAACCTTTCCAGGATTCATGCCCGGCCTTCACTAGCCGTCATGAACCATAAAACCGTTCAAGGGTTCATGTTGGTTCCCATAAACCGTCATGACCCGTAAAATCCATTTATAGGGTCCCTGACCCGAAATCACCATCATAACACATAACTGGGCCCTAGGCCCGAATCCACATACAAACTGGACCTCCAGTCCGAATCATAAACCAACTGGGCCTTGTGCCCGATTCTGTAAATCAAATGGGTCTCATACCCGAGATTACCTTTTCAAATCCAAAATCATTTTATTAAACCATTTCCAAAACCATAAGAATGGAAAATCAGAGTAAAACTGGAAAACCTCGATTTACCTGCAAGCACGTAAATCGCCTCGTAATGCGTGAAACCATATAATTCACAATCGTCTAAATCAACATCATCAAATCACATTCATAATCCATATAAAACATTTATGCATGCATCACAGTTTAGAAATCAAAGTCCACTCACAGACCGTCTGAAGCCGCTCCTCGATACGCGTGCCATAATCGTCTCCAGGGTCAATCACCATCATCGAGACTCCCAAACCTGTCCAAATTGTAATAGAAGGTTACTAACTACTTAATTAACCTCCTACCAAAGCCTCGTAATTTTTCGATATTTTTAACTATTTTTAAAATCGAACCTAAACCTTCGGACACCCCGAAACCTATCGAAACGATGTTCGATTGACACGTGACCAGTCCCGAAATGTTCGTTACATCGAATAGAAGATTTCGTATGTTGAACAATTCCCCAAAAGATTGGACACGCGCCCTCACGCGCCCAAGATAGATCCTGCGCGTGGGCGTCACACGCCAGGACTATTCATCTTCTTCCTCACGCAATCGACCGGTCCGACCGGTTTTCTGTGCAGGCCGGTCCAGCTGGACCGACGTGACCGGTCCGGCCCTCCTACTCCCTCATTTTTTGTCCAATCTTCTCCTTTTCGATCCTAAACTTCCTATTTTTCAGGTTTCCTATCTAAACCAATCCCTAAAACTAATTAAAAACCATTAAAATCTATGGTTCAAGTTTGAACCTCACGATTCATTTTCTCTCAAATTCACCCACGACTTCACAGCCGTCCAACACCTCCCAAAATCATCTTAATAGCTTCCTAATAACCCCCTAAGCTCGTCCTAATCATCAAATAGCAACCATAATGTCCAAATCGAAAAATAGAAGAAAATGGGCCTAACCGTGAACTTTGGTTCTCTGTGGCTGTAACGACCCGTCCCGAATTCCGGGATTAGATTAGTCACTAATCTTGATTAGCGAGGTTGAACGGTGGTTAGTAGGGCGGAATCGGACAAATTGTGCGAAATGACCGTTTTGCCCTTGGTCGTGGGCAAAATGTTGACTTTTTGTTCGGGCGGTCAAATGGACTTTGACCGATGACCGTGACGTAGTTCGGGACATCACGAGTTCATAGACAGGTGGCACGTTCGATTCCGACATTCGTAGAGAAAGTTATGGTGTTCGGATGTTGAGGGGTATTTTGGTAATTTGGCTTATTAGGGGCCAAATGTTGACTTTCTGACCGGGAGGTCCGATGGGCGAGGGCCAAGGACCGTTACGTAGGTATCGTCGATACGAATCCAACGACAGGCGGCATGCCGAAATCGGAGTTACGACGACGAAGTTATGGTCAAGGACGTGAAACACGATTAACCGAGACTCGGAATAAAATAATAATATTTAAATAGGTGAACAGTAACTGACGAATCTGGACCCTTGGATGTAGGCCACGTGTCACTCATCCCCACCTTCCCTAAAATCTGGATCCTTGTTGGCCATTGGATTATTTAATCCATTTTCTCCCCTTAAATCCTCACCATCCATTCAAACCTCAGATTAAATCTGGGCCTTTGATCTCATCTCTCCCTTTCCTTTATTTCTGATCACACTCATCTCTCTCTCACTCTGTTTTCTCCCACCCGAAACACATACACACACAACCCCTTCTGTTTTTGGAACCGTGAGAGAACACAGGGAGACTGAGAGGAGTTTTGTGTCGCACGTGGCGGCGTGACCGCCGTGGGTGGCGGTGGTGACCGGAAAACAGAACCGTGCACATGCACACCCGCACACGGCTCCCCCTTACGCATCCCCACCACATCTGTAACCATGAGGCTATGCGGAGGAATGTGAATTGACTACGGTGAGGCTTGAGAGACGACGGGAGGCGACGGAGACGGCAGGGACGACGGCGGCAAAACAAAAACAGAGAGGTCCGAAAACTCAGAAATTGGAAAATCAGTGTGGACTGGTTTTGATCGTGTTTGAGGGGTGAAAGGAGTTCCTGGAGTCGAACTGGGCATGCTGGTGGCCACGGCGGTAGCCACGGCGGCGAGGTAAGCCTCGAACCCGTGAGTTTGTTTTCGGGTACAAAAATGGTAGGATGGGTTTTAACGTGTTTCGATCGATCTGGTGATTAGGATGATGATCTAGAAGGTGAGACGAGCTTCTGGGGATCATTTTCGAAAGGAATGGTGGCCGGGATCGTGCAGACACGACGGTTGCAGGTGGTCGGTCTGCACACCTCCACGAACAGGTAGTCAAACGTATTGGTTTCTCAGTTTTTAAAGCATGGATCAACTGGAATTGATGAGACGATCTTGTAGGAACAAACGGAATTGAAAATGATCGAGTAATGGCTGAGAACTAGTCGGGTTGGGCCGCGGGTCACGGTGACCCGTTTATCAGACAACCGGGTCAGAACGGTGACACTGTTCACGGCGCGTGAGTTTCACGCGCAGCCACTCACGGCGGCGCGTGAGCACGGATCTCGAGGTGAGGTCAACATGACTTCTGTCCTATTTAATGTAACGGACATTTTGGAATTGGTTTCGTGTCGATCGGACACCGTCTCGATAGTGTTCGGGATGTCCGAAGGTTTTAAATTAAGTTTAAAAATAAGTAAAAATTCGGGAAAATTACGGGACTTTGATAGGATCTTAATAATGAGGTTAGTGACCCTCTAATGTGATTTGGACAGGATTGGGAGTCCCGGTGATAGTGGTGTGGCCCGGGAGGGCCGGTGGCACGCGTATCGAGGCACACGGTTAAAACGGTCTGTGAGTGGACTTTGGTTTTATAAATCCTATGCATGCTTAAATGTGTTATATGGTTTATATACATGATTTCTATGATGGTATTTGTGAGTATTGATTTTGGGTATGTTGCACGTATTTCGAGGTATTTTCCGTATTTCACGTGTATCGGGATTAACGGTTTATTTGTGGTTTTGCGTGTTTGTGGCTAAATAAATAATATGATAAAATGGTTTTTATATTGGAAAGATGAATTCGGGCTTGAGGCCCACTTGTTTTGGAAATCTCGGACTTGGAGTCCATTTGAGTACGTAAGTCGGGCTGCGGGCCCAGTTGGTTTACAAATCGGGTCGTGGGCCCAGTGGTTCATAAAGTCGGGCATGAGGCCCAGTTGGATTTAAATGATGATTTCGGGCCAGGGGCCCTATATTTAATAAATGTGGTTTTGGGTCAGGGACCCTAAATGGAAATGTGTTGTTTTTATGGAAATTCGGGCAGGGCCCATTGTGATGTTGTGAAATGAATTAATAAAAACTGTTTTTCCATATACCATCTGTACACATGGATATATGATGGTCTCCTCCAGATGTCTGGGACACTGGGGAAGTCACGGTGCATTGCCTGTGAAGGGTCACCATACGGAGCAGTCGGACCGTATGATGACTCAGGAGCAGGATTGCTATGATTGACGTCTGGGACGTCAGACATCAGGGATGTCAGATATATGGACCCGGAGAGACCCCGGGCAGCACGCGTAGCTTATGAAACCGTGAGACATGACGTCAGGGACGTCTAGCATCAGGGATGCTGGTGATGGTAATGGTAAAATACGATTTAATGAAATGGCTTTCCGGGTGGATTTATGATTGTGTGATTTTAATGAATTAATGTTCATTTATGGTAGTGGGTGGTGACCCACATGGTCGTATATGTATGGTGGTGGTATTCCACGGTTTTGGGCTGAGTTCCCACACTTGGTTTTTGGTTAACGGTTTTTGGGCTAAGGCCCTAAGGGCTCGGTTGAGCAAACGTTTTGGTTACTGGTTTTGTGGCATGCATATGTTTTTATTGGAGGGCATAAATGTCTTATAAATGTATTTGATGAACTTACTGGTTTTTGTCCACTCACAGCTTTTGGTTTTAATGCCCTTCAGGTTGATTACGGATGCGATTGCAGCAGAGACTGGGACATTGCACACCTCCTCCATCGATCCTTGCGCACTCTGGATGCCCTGTTTGGGCAGTGGCTCTTGGTCATCCTTTGTCTGACACCCCTTGTTGGACGGGAGCAGGGCACATTCCATGGTAATCCCGGGGGGGATTGGGATGGGTCCTGTCAGTGGCCTTCACCGCCGTGCACGACGGCCCAGCAGCTTCCAGCCACCGTCCTATGGTTCCTCAGCCTCACTCTCACTCTCTAGTCTCAGTCATGATCATAGGGTTGAAGGGTTGGATTTTGGGGTGATAGTTTGATCGGGTTTGGTTTTGTCCAAAGAAGAAAATGAATGATCGATGAAGAGGAATAGAAGATACATGAATGAAAGGAGATGGCATGTGGATGGGTGACACTTGTCACTCATCCATAAGGCAGGGATTAAATATCTGGGCCCACTAGAGTCCAAAAGTTAGGTCGTTTCGTAATTCATGCAATAGTGCACTTGAACTTCCGTAAACTGTAACTTCACCGTCGAACGTCCGAATTCGACGTGCCGCCTATCTACGGATTCATATCGTCCTGATCTACGTAATGGTCCTCGGCCCTCGGCCATCAGACATCCCAGTCAAAAAGTCAACATTTGGCCTCTTTTAACCAAAATTACCAAAATGCCCTTGAACTTCCGAACGTCATAACTTCTTCCTCGAATGTCGGAATTGAACGTGCCACCAGTCTATGAACACGTGACGTCCTAAACTACGTCACGGTCATCGGTCAAAGTCCATTTGACCGCCCGAATGAAAAGTCAACATTTTGCCCACGCCTAGGGTCAAAACGGTCATTTCGCATCGTTCGTCCGATTTCGCCTAACTAATCATCGATTAGCCTCACTAATCGTGATTAGTCACTAATCTAATCTAGGAAGACAGGTCTTTACAGAACCCTAGAACCTCCTTATGGAGTATCTAAAAGGTACTTATGAGTAATGATACCTTCGAGTGTTTAGTGATTCGTGGACACATTGCAGGAAAATTCTAGTTCTTGATAATTGTGTTCAACTCATAGTTAATGTTGAACTCGTGTAATGGTTTTCCTGGGGCAAAACCGCTTACATCATTTTGCGTGCTTAAATTGACTATGTTAACCAAGCTTTCTGGAGCTATGGCGTTATGACCGGTTAATGAGGTCGTCCTTTTTAGGACATGGATTTCCATCTGGGAATTATTGCGAAAGTTTTCGCAAGTACATGTTCCTTGAGTTCGTGATGCCTTAAGGGCTACGAAACGAAATGCTTCTCTATTAATGCGTCGAGAGACATTACCTCGCATTGAGAACGTGTACCCCGCTGTGGGTTCCCTATTGAGAATCTCCCGGTAGTTTAGGAATCTTATAACTATTTTGCATTGTGTGATTCAAACTCTCGTGGATTCAAACCCTAGAAACTTTTGGATAGAAACATTTGGATTTCTGGGTTCCAAAAGTTCCTCTGGTTTTATACCCTTACTTTGAAGGACATTCTTTAAACCGAATCATTGTTCCCTCAGAGGTTTTAAAACGTGGTTTACAGTTTTTTCTTTAAAAAAAAAAGAGTTTTACTTGGTTTTGTTTTTACCACTAGATTACTTGAGGCATTTTTGTTTTCGTGGAGAGTTTTGTTGTGACGTTTTTATAACTTAAGTTTACTCAACGGAATCCCAGTATCAAGATGGTACCACATATTGTCTTATGGTATATCTCAGCGCCATATGGATTCACCGGACTTGTTGCTAAATTTATTTTATGACTTAAAATTTCATTTTACTCAAGCTTGTGTTTGTACAACCAAGGATCACTTTTCCCTATTTGTTGCCTTCACGTAAAGTTGTGTCAAAACACAATTTCGGAGTTACTTTTGGTAACCGTTTTTGGCTGGTGATGACGATTTGGTCTTGACGAATTTTATTCCCCGATGGATTTAGTAAACACTTTTTAAGCTCCTTAACTTAATCTCATATTTTGGCTTTTATACCTTGTCTCACACACTTGAGTTTTACTTACGGCTCTTCATCCTTTTCTAATTTGATGTGATCTTGTAATTTAGACAAGTTTGAGTTTTGTCTACTCCCTTTTCAGTTGAACATTTTTGGATAAGGATTTGGAAACCCTAGAACATTAACCTCTGCTTACTAGAGCAAATCCTTCTTGTCTGGGGCAACATGATCTTTAGAGAAGTTTTTGTATTTTGGGTGTTTAGGTTGAGAGTTGCTTAATCTTAGGTTTCGGGATGCCTGATTTTACGGACCTCACATTCCATTTATTTGGGTGATAAAGTACCATATGTAACGATCCGTTATGAATTTTGTGATTATCGATAATTAATAAAGGATTATGGAGACTAATTAGGAATTAATCGAGGATTATCAGATGATCAGGGTAAAATGACGATTTTTCCCTGTATGGGTGAAAAAAGTTGACTTTTGACCCGAGAAGTTAAATGTATGTGGACCAAGATCCATTACGTAAAGCGAGACATTACGAGTCTGTAAATAGGCGGCACATCGAAATCGGATGTCGTACTAGAAAGCTACGGGTCAATGACAATTTTCCATACTATTCACAGTTGCACAAAAACCAAAACAGTTAACTTTGGGATTTGAAAATGGGACCCAAAATATCTGTTTTGGGACCATAGGATGAGTGACACTTGTCATCCACCCTATGGCCCATTTTAATTAATTCATGCACCTCATCATCCCTTATTTTCCTTCATCTTCTTCATTCCACCCGAACACCCATCCCCTCCCCCATTTCATCTCCTTCATCTTGTGTCATCTGAGACCACAAAGAGGGGCTGAGTTCGTGAGAGAGACTAAAAGATGGCGAGGGAGACGACGGTGGCCAGAAACCATGGAAAAAAGGTAAACCTGTGCGTTTTTGGAAATTTGATTTTGAATTTAGGCTTTTGGGCCATGGTTGTGTTCTTGGAGCTCATACGAGACTGTAGGATAAAAAATGGGAGGTTTTTGGACTTCGGGAGTGGCTAGAACATGGACCCAAAGTTTGGTCAAAAGTTTGGAAGCTCATATCGTGAAAACCAGGTGCTTTCTCTCAATTCTGGGTTCAGATTTGGATTCCTTGGCTCGAGTAGATAGATTTCCATATAAAGAACGTAGGATTTTGTTGAGTATTGAGGGTGATATGTAGGTTTGAAATTGGGCCAAAAATGGAGGTTTTCTGGCCCCCAACCAGCGAACCAGACAGCTGCGCCAACCGTCTTCTCCAGCGAAAGGATGACGTCACATGATGACATCAGCATGCTATGTCAGCATATCACGTCATCATGCTATGTCATCAATGACATCAACAGTGACATGTGGCAAGGGTGCCACGTGGCAGACAAGTGTTAGAGGTTGTTAGTGACACGTGGCAGGGTGCCATGTCAACAGCTGACGTCAATGTTGATCGTTGACCAAAAATTTGTCCGACGCGTGAGGGCACGTGTGCTCTAATTTCGAGGTTAAACTAGTCTTCTTCAAAAGGTTTCGACAATCTGAATCCAATAGTGGTGGTTTTAGGTCGATAGAAGTTCATTTAATAGGTTATTTGGAGGTTTTTAGCTTCAGGAAGCGTGTTCGGGATACGTTTACTGTTCCATAAGTTTTTAGGGTTTATGGTTTGGACTTGTATAGGTTAATAGTGACCTTTGGATATGATTTGGACAGGTCCGGACGTTCTGGAGACGTTGGATTAGCCTCAGAGTGGTGTACAACGCAGATTGTGAGCACGCAACATGGATGGTTTGTGAGTGGACTTTGTTTTATGAAATGATGCATGCATACTGTTTTATATTTTTTATGAACATGATTTGAGATGCATTGATTGCGTATGATTTAAATATGATTTGATGATTTGGCATTTTCGTAGAAAATGTGATATTGCACGTATTTCAAGATTTCTATTTTTATATGATACCTTGGCTTAGGCCGAGTTTCCTACGTGCATGTGATTTGAATGATTTCAAAAAGAGGCGTGAAACTGAGGATTTGACTATCAATTTTGAATGATTTCACGGAAATGCGTGAAATTGACATATTGGGTTAGAGTCCCAGTTAATTATTGACTTTAACTTGGATTACAGTAAAAGGCGATTTGGAAAAAGTGATTTGAATTGTGAAATGGGTTTCGGATATGGAAATAATATTTGGGCTTGTGTCCCAGTTGATTTGTGGTTTGACTTAGAGTATAGTCAAATGTGGAATATATTGAGCGTGTGACCTAGTTCGGATTTATGATATGAGATTTCGGGTTTGTGACCCTATTGTTGATTTACGAGTTTGGATTTGATAGGATTTGAGGAATCCTGGATTTGATAAATGTTTTGAACACTGTTTTTATTATGGTTTTGTGGAAAATTATTTGATATAACTATATTCCGGGTGTGGGCCCCATTGAGATCTTTTGAGATGATTTGTGAAATGTTTTCCACACTACCATAATCTATGATATGATTGGTCCCGTTAGACGTCGTAGATCCTAGTGTGTTAGCCTCCAGACATCGTAGATTCTGGATAGGTCACGTTGTCACTACCTATATGAGTCAGAGATGGATATTTTTTAGACGTCGAACGAGGGGTTCCGAGCCTGTAGATGCCATCACTCAGACGTCGAGCCAGGGGTTCCGAGTTTGAGTTAGAACACCTAAACGTCGAGCCACGGTGTCAGGACCGGCCCCGAATCCCCTGGGATTAACGTGGGACTCGCCTGACACGAAGTGTCAGACTAGGGAAATTCCATCTCTAGCCCTCGTCGGGGCTATCAGAGTGCGTCAGGATCGTAGGAGGAGGGGAGTGATGTCTCGTCTCTTCTACAGCCCGCATCCGCGATCAACCTGAAGGCATTAAAACACGAAAACTGTGAGTGGACAATTTAATAATTTCTTAAAAACATTTTCGTATAAGAAAATATTTTATGCCCTTCGTAAAAGCATATGCATGCATTCCAAAAACCATTTAGCAAAACATTTATAAAACTATTTGTCAAACATCTCAAAATCATTCAAGGGTTCATGTCGGCTCCCATAAACCGTCATGAACCATAAATCCATTTGGGTCCTCGACCCGAAATCACAATTCAAAACCCGTAGGTCAAATCAATAGGGACTCATCCCAAATCACATCACGTACGGGGTCTCCGCCCCCAAATCATTTTCTAAACATAAAACATAGGGTCTCCGCCCTCAAATCTCGTATACGGGGTCGCAGCCCCAAATCACCTTTCATAAAACCACATACGTATCGATATACGTATAACCCATCTGAGGCACTTCCGAGAAGATGCAAACTCGGGGCACACAGCCCCTAGGGAACACATCCCCGATATAGTCACGATATCAATCTCTATACTAGTGAGCACACTACTCGGGGTCTCACTCCGAGTCTTCTCCCAGGAATCTCCATCTGGGAGGCTCAATCTCTGGATCTAGTCCGAGCTCTCTCTGGATCTAGTCCACACATCTCTCCGAAATCTGGTCTGGGACCACATCATAAGTAACCTCCACTCCTAGAATGGGATCCCTCTGGGGATACCCACTTTGGTCTGTGGCTCATGACTCTCCAGGTCGACGCTGGAGGAGACCATATAATCAAATGGAGGGTTCATTCACTTTTTCAAATATTCTTTTCTTTCTTTCTCAAATCACATTTCTCAATTGGGTCTCATACCCGATTCATCTCAATAGGATTCCTCGAATCCGATTCAAATCACTTTCACAGGCCTCGGCCTAAATCCTTAATTCAACAGGGTCTCATGCTTGAATACTCATTTCATAAACTGAACTGGGACTCAAGCCCGATTTCACAATCAACAGAGCCTCAAGCCCGATATCACGACTAACTGGGCCCTAAGCCCGAAACCATAGCTCAACAGGACCTCAAGTCCGATTTCACAATCAACAGGGCCTCAAGCCCGATATTATAAACCAACGGCATCAATCCTGATAGTACCACTAAATGGGCCTCAAACCCGAATAGTTAAACTAACTGGGCCCCCAGCCCGATCGTATAACACAAATGGACCCTCGGTCCGATTCCTCGTCAATTCAAAGGGACTCCAAGTCCGATAATTGGTAAATCAAATGGGTCTCATGCCCGATTTCATATTTCCAAATCAAAAACCAAATCATTAAACCCTCATTGAAAACCTAGCACGTATAAGCATCGTAGAAAATCAAAAATCTCGAAATACGTGCAAATACGTAAATCCTAGGCTACCACAAACAATTTGCACTCATGGCAACACAAAACATGTATTAAAAGCATTTACAAACATTTATGCATGCATCTAATTCGAAAGAAAGGTCCACTCACAGACCGTCCGAAGCCGCGCCTCGATACGCGTGCCATAATCGTCTCCCGGGTCAAACATCGCCTCCGGGATTCCCGAACCTGTCCAAATTAATTTAGAGGGTTATTAACTACTTATATAACCCCTCACTAAAGCCCCGTAATTTTCCGGAATTTCTAACTATTTTTAAACTCGAACCTAAACCTTCGGACAGCCCGAAACCTATCGAAACGATGTCCGATTGACACGAAACCAGTCCCAAAATGTTTGTTACATCGAATAGATGAAATAACATGTTGGACACTTCCCCAAAAGAATGGACACGCGCCCCAAACAAGCCCTGCGTGTGTGCCTCATGCGCCATGGTACTGTAGATCGTTTTCAACCTTCAGCGGCCGGTTCAGACCGGCCGGCCCGGTCCAACCCTGCAACTAGACCGGCGTGACCGGTCCAGCCCATTTTCTTCCTATTTTTTGGTCCTTTTTCCTCCATTTCAATCCCTAAATTCCTCTTTTAATCTTTCCTATCATTCCTAATTAACTAAACCACCTAAAACCGATTAAAACCCGTGAACCAAATCCCCTCACAGTTCAACTTTTCAAAATCCTCCCCAGGGGTCCCTCAACGTTCAAACCTTCCTAATGGCTTCTTAACATCCTAACTAATTCATTAAAACAATCAAAAATGACCCATAACATTCAAAATGGAAAATGGATCGAAAACGGCTTAACCGATACCTTTCGGGCTTCACGGCTCCACCGTCCACGGCGGCGTGCCCTTGGCTGGCCACCACCTTCCTCAGTCCCCTTGTCACTCTTTGGTCCCTCAGGAATGAGCCTCAGGCTCAAGGGTTTGGGTTTTGGGTGAGAAATGGGATCGGGTTTGTGTTCGGGAACAAAGAAAATGGATGATGCACGGGGATGGGTTTTGGTGCATGAATGGGTGAGGTTGGCCAGTGGATGAGTGACACTTGTCACTCATCTATTGGCTGTCTAAAAAGCTGGACCCACTAGAGACAAAACTGCACTTTTTGTCTAGAAAAATGTGTCGCTGTAAATAGTATCCCGGAACTTCTGTGAACCGTAACTTCGCCGTCAAACTTCCGAATTCGACGTGCCGCCTGTCTACGGATTTGTATCGTCGTGATCTACGTAACGGTCTTTGGCCCTCGGCCATCGGACCTCCCGGTCATAAAGTCAACTTTTGACCCCTTTTCCCAAAATTACCAAAATGCCCCTAAACTTCCGAACGTCATAACTTCCTCCTCGGACGTCGGAATCGAGCGTGCCACCTGTCTATGAACTTGTGACGTCAAGAACTACGTCACGGTCGTCGGTCAATATCCGTGTGACCGTCTGAATGAAAATTCAACGGTTTGCCCACTCTAGGGGCAAAATCGTCATTTCGCCCGAACGTCCGCTAATCCTCATCTAATCTCCGATTAGTCTCGCTAATCCGTAATTAATCCTTAATTAATCCCGTTAATTCGGGACGGGTCGTCACACACGGGCTCCCAATCTTGTGTATATTCGGATTTGTAATCCCGAGTCACACGCGTAATGCTGATATCGTAACTAGTAAGATGATTTGGATATTGGATAAAGAGGATTGGTTACTCATGTTTTATTGGAGACTTCAGATGTGAGTCTATGTTTCGGGCATATGCCTTATTGAGATGATTTATGAGATTGTTTTGGGCGGATATCCCACGTGGTTTTGATTTGGGCTGAGACCCTACGTGATTTGGTTTTGGGCTATGATCCTATCGAGGAAATAGATTTGATTGAGAAGCATTTTTCACTGAGTTTTGATTTGAAAATCCATATGATTTGCTTTTAAGAAAGTAAATGAGATATTGTTTTCCGATGCATGCATGTTTTTAAGTGAATGGTATAAATGTCTTTTCGCTAAATGGTTTTATAAAATGTTTATCTTTGTCCATTCACAACTTTTAATGTTTTGATACCCTTCTGGTTGATCGCGGATGCTGACTGTAGCAGAGACCGAGACATCACATGCTGGTGCGGACTTCATAAGTCACTACGCACTCTAGTAACCACGAGTGGGATATAGTTTTATCCCTAGTCTAGCACGTGGTGTCAAATGGGAGCAGGGCACATCCCATGATAATCCAGGGGGATTGGGATGGTTCTTGTCACCATACATACCCCATAAGTTAGGCTATTGGCCCAAATAACGTCCTTGAGTTGGAGGGCGAGTATGGTGAAAGAAGTACTCCAGTAACATTGTTTCTTATTGTGATCCTTGTTGCGGATGTTGGGATAGGAGATATTTGGAATGAAATATCAATGCAATTGGAATTTGACAAGGATGATCTTGGATTTGGTTGCCGCATTTGTGAGCATTAGGCTCTTCGGTCATATTTAATAACTATCCACTTCTTGTCACACCCTCTCTGCTTTGATATGGGTTTGGGAAGTTGTAGGGTTAGTTACCCATGTTTAACGATGACTACCAAGATCGTGACAAATTCCTCACCTTTTAGGTACCGGCCTTCTTCCCTTTATGGTTATTGGAAGACTTTGTCATTTTGCTACGTTGGATCGAGAAATCCTGAGTTTGGAATGGAGGTAACTCCTAACAATATTAGATTACCATGCTGCTTCCTACCTCGTCTAGTTTTTTGTTCACAGACCTTAGGTCAATGCTGTGTAGTATACCATTTACCCTATCGTCGCATATGTTACGCTAATGTCTGGGCCATACATTTAGGATCCCTTTAAGCACTTGGTAGTAAGAACGGTATTCACAGAGAAGAGGGGGGGGGGGGGGGGGGGGGGTATATGTGTAATTAGACCTTCCCTCAACTCTACCATGGAATTTGATACCCCAGTTTGTTACTAACTGGTACCTTGAATTAGGTTGCTAGTTGAGGATTTTAATGAACTCTGTTAACCAAGTTAGTTTGATCCTAAATTCTATCCACTTTCGTACACCCCAATCGAATGGGTTACGGAGACTTACTCAATCTTTATTTAATCTTGAGTACCACATTGACGTCCCTACTTCATGAACCAAAATGACGATTTTATTTACCGTTGAATGCATCTTTCGATGGAACGATTGTAAATCGAGTGTTATGCATCGATCTTTGTTTTGTGGTTTAAGAACTTGTCTGGACTCATACCCTTATAGTGGAAGGTGACTTTTGATTGGTGTTTAGCGATGACGAAGTTTACTTTTGGACTGGTCAAACTAGTCTTGGATACGAGTATTCACATTGACCACATTCTGGGAACTTTTGCAGGATTAGTTAACGAACGAGCAGACTTGGTGATCCTGCTACAATGGAAAGCGTGCACATTGGGCATGTGTGGACTGGATAACAGACTTACAACTAAATGTTAAATTAAGTCATGGTCGTGTTGTTGTGACTCTGTTAGGAAGTTGGACTAATTGATCGGAACTCGGTCCCTAGCAAAGGTGGACTCTAGCATGGAGAATCTTAAGCACCGCTCGTGCCTGTTGCTTAGACCTGCTACAGGCGTATAGTTAAGAGTTCGTTAGAGGTGAATTTTGTTTCCCCTATTTAAGCTAGCAATATCTACTGGAAAACGTTTGACCATACTTTGATTCTGATTATTCCGCGGATTATTATGTCATGTAACGACTCGCCTCGGAAATCGGGATTAGATTAGTGGTTAATGATGGATTAGTGAAGTTAATCGGTGATTAGTTGGATAATTTCGGACGGACGGTGTGAACTGACGATTTTGCCCCTAGAATAGGCAAAAATGTTGACTTATCATTCAGGCGGTCAAATGGACTTTGACTGGTGACCGTGACGTAGTTCGGGACGTCATGAGTTCATAGACAGGTGGCACGTCCGATTCCGACGTGCGAGGAAAAAGTTATGACGTTCGGAAATTCAAGGGTAATTTGGTAATTCGGTTGAAAATGGGAAATTTGTTGACTTTTCAAACGACAACTACTTTTCATGAAATTCGAGGACCGTTAGGAAGGTCTCGATCTCTTGAATACAACGACAGGCGGCATGTGGCGGTTGGAGTTCGGACGTTAAAGTTACGGGTCTAGGAACTCGAGGGGAAAAATGGTAGTTTTGCAAGGCAGGGGTAAAATGGTCTTTTGATTGCATTGGGATCTGTGCCCAGTTGGATTTGGGACACATGACTGCTTTTGGGAGTCTTGCCCACAAAATAGAGGACACTTGGCCCAATCTGGAGGCCTGTAGAACCCTTTCAGCGTTCAAAAAGATCTCAGTTTGATTTTAAACGGGTTATGCACAATTTGTGGAAGGGAAAACAGAGAGGCAGCGTTTGACCGTGAGAACAATTCCAGTAATTCTCTCAACCTAAGTGATAAAAACTTGTGATTGGTGAAAGTGGGAGAAGCAGAGTGAGGGGGTGGTAGCGTGCTGTGAACGGTGGCTCTTACCGTGAGGAGATGAAAGAAAAAACAGAGGAGGTACATACTCGTGAGGAACCGTGGTTGAACTGCCTTCATACGTCTCCAATTGTTTATCATGCCTAAAGGAGAAAGCTAGAGGAAGGTGAGACGAGTTGCCTGGTGGCCGTGGGTTGAGCCGCCGTGGCCGGTGGCCGGCGAACCCGGCACGGTAAGCTACGGTTTCAAAAGTTTATAATGGTTTTTCGTGGTTCTTGATTGATCCTAATTAGTGGAACATAGTTCTGAATAAGTAGGATGAGGTTTAAGGAGCTGTTAGGAGTGGGTCGAACTTGGCCGTGAAGCCTGCCGTGGAGGACGGCTGTGAAAACCTGTGAACGGTAAGAATTTGAGAAAAATTGAATATCAGTTTTTCGTTGTTTTTTTGGACAATTCTAACTATTTGGATACCATTTTTGAGAAGGTATGAATCGACTGAGACAAGAAGTGGAGGCTAGAGAGGGTCAGACTCATGGGGGGGAGCCATGGTTGCAGAGCACAAGTTTGATTTTGGGATTAAGAAGGTATATTCTGGTCTTCATTTTGGTGTTTTAAATTGGTAAGAAGATGGAGAACCTTAAGATTAAGCCTTAGGAAGAAGAAAAGATGGAAATAGACTGGAAAAAGAACGGAATTGAACGTGAACCGCCCACGCTGGTTCGGGCCTGGACCGGGTTAGCCTAGACCGGTTCGAACCCGGGTCGCCTGAGGACAAAGACGATGAATAGTGCCGCACGTGAGGGCGCGTGGCGCACTGTTTGAGGGAGTAGTCAACATATGAAATGATGTAATCGATGTAATGAACATTTTGGCACTAGTTTCGAGTCGATCGGACATCGGCTCGATAAGTTTCGGGATGTCCGAATGTTTTAGGTCTCGATTAAAAATAGTTAAAAATTTGGAAAAATTACGGGGTCTTAGTATAAGCTTTATGAACTAGTTAGTGACCTCATTATGGGATTTGGACAAGTTCGGGAAAGCCGGTGAGAGTGGATTGGTCGGGAACTGCGTAAGTGCGCGCGTATCGAGGCAACGGCAAAATGGTCTGTGAGTGGACTTTGCTTTCAAACATATGATACATGCATATATGTTTTTATATGTTTTCTATACGTGATTCTATGATTTGATTTATGATCTGGATGGTTTACGGTTTTGCACTTTTTTCGAGATATTTACGAAATTTCACGTTTTACGAGATTTCGAACGATCTTGTGATTTGAGCATGATTTTGATGATTTGATTTCGATAATGTGAAATGGATTTCGGAAAGTGATTTCGGGCTTGGAGCCCTGTTCATGGGATTTCGATATATGAGCTTTCGGTTTTGAAACTGGATTTAGGAAAGGGATTTCGGATTTGGTTTTGAGACTTGGAAAGGAAGTCTGGATTTGGGTTCGGGACAATGGTTCCGGATGCCGGCTAAGGGAATCATTGTTACGAATTTGGGTAAGGATTTTCTATGGTTTTCCCTGTTGATTGAGAAAGTGGTTTTAGGTTTAAAGACCAGGAAAAGAAAAGAAAAACCGCTGCATCTGGTTTTGAGTTTAAAGACTCGGTTGATTGACGGGGGAGGGCCCTGGATTATTATGTTTTGAGTTTAAAGACTCGGTATATGTTTTGAGTTTAAAGACTCGGTGATTGCGATACCCCCCGAGGCATGTGATTGTGTTTTGAGTTTAAAGACTAGTTGATATCCCGGGAAGGCCTGGTTATTACGCATGGTTTTGAGTTTAAAGACTCGGGCGCACTTGAGATCCAGTAAACTAGTATGATTGATGTTTTTCACTGGTTTTCAGATGTTTTGGGCAGTGTCCTGGAGGAATTGGATTTGATAAGTTTTGGGACTGAGTTCTCGTATTTGAGATTGCTTGTGATTTGAGGCTGAGGCCTGGGTTTGAATAACGAATTTGATTCGGATTTTCGATAATGGTTTTCATTGATAGGTTTGATATGAATGGTTTCATAACGTGACTTGATATGCATGCATTGGTTTTTAATTGGAGGGTATAAATGTACTTGTTTTCTGATAACTGTTTTCTGAACTTATTCTTTATTTTTGTCCACTCACAGTCTTTTCATGTTTTTGATACCCTCCAGGTTGTTGCGGTACGAGCTGTTGCTCGAGAGAGATGAAGACATCACACACGTGATCCACAGTAACTTCTGCGCACTCTGGGAAGTCCGGAAGTTTTTGGCATGGTTAGATTGAGAATCCCTTTTCCGACTTACGTGTCACATGGAGGTTGGACGTCGGTTTAGCCTTCGTGTCATGCATAAGTTAGATGGGGGCAGGACTTAGCCCTTAATCCCGGGGGATTGGGGGTGGGTCCTGTCATGTCATCACTCTATTCATCTTTCAGTAATTGCTTAAGCCCTCTCTTGGATTATTTCACCCTTGAATACTAATTCTGAAATGCCACTCGAGTTGTGGCGTGATGTTTCTATCCCTCAGTGTGTCCTTCCCTTTTTTCTCAGACTTATTGAAAAATTGGATCTTGGGCGGTCTTGAAACGTATTGGATGAAGATTGAGACACTTTCGTGACATAAGTCATCAGGTAATACGAGGCTAGCAAGGGTCTTCTTTGATATTGTCCCTCCACTTAATCCCTTCTGAGAGTTTATGAAGTTATGGGTGGTGGTAGATTGAGAGATTACGCTAATTTGGACTCTTGAGTTATAAAGGATCTTTGCAATAGTTGATACCTTTATGTTGAGGTGATAATTTTGACTTGTTAACTACCGAAAGGAACTAGTGAAATTGCCAGTTATGAATTTTTTACCTGAGGCATGTTGCATTACCTCTTATCTTCTGGAAGACTAACTCGAATCAGATGTGCACTTGACGCCTTCTGTGCCCTTGTATTGGGCCTTTGGATTTAAAGGGTCATCTAGCTACTTTAGCTATCCAAGGTACACCGGGACACATGCAGGAACTGTGTCCATTGTCCTTATCCTTAAAGATCAATTGGATCTACTTATTCTTATCCTCAACTTAGACCACTATTTCTACGAAGAACTGTACCAGGTTTCCTTTGAACCTCAAGATCGCTCAAGATTAACTACACCAATACAAGTTGGACACATTGGACCATAGTTTGGAAATTTTTTTACGAAGGTCGTTTTAGTTGTTGGGTTAGTTGGAACCCCAATGGACCTTTAGGGTTGAGAATCATCCCTGTGATAAGGAAGTTCGAGAGGGATTGCTAAGCTCATGTCAAATAGAATGTTGAGATCGTTAAATTGATTGAATTTGGAAACGAGTTACATTGCGGGACCTCAAGGGCTTTCTGGTACTTTATGTATTTGAATTGTTGGTCAAGGGAAAATTTACCTACCGTATGTATCCGGAACTTTTCTGGGAAGAGACTAAACATTGACCGACGAACCCACACATGATATTCAAGAGACTATGCACGAAAAATCTGAGTTGTTGTATCATTTGAGAAAAAATATTGGTGGTTTACTTGTGGTACTCGATGTGACACATCGACAGTTCGATGATTGAGAAATAACGAATCCCACAACGGAGCACCTTTTATTGGACCTCGCGAGGTAGTTAAGCCGTATTTGTGGGGGTGACAGGCGAGTCTCGAATGCATGTTGGATGCCGCATCATTAACCGACATTGACCAAATTTCGGGGACGAAATTTCCTTAAAGAGGGTAGAATGTTACACCCATACCGGAAATTCAGGATTTGAAAATGTAGAAATTCCCATTTTACCCCTGTATAGCCAACAATGGATTCTATTTGGACTGGTGTTAGATTTCTTTCGGTTGGGATGAACTTTTTTAAGCTTCGATTTCTAGGGGCCTAACATCTCAAGAATTTGGAAAGTTGTCCAATTGGGTGTGTGGAGGATGAAGTATGTGTTCATAGAGCCCAAAACACTAATAGTAAGCCCAAGAAGCTTATCACAAACCCTTAAAACATTTGTTGGCCCATCCACCCAAGCACAAAAACAATCCAACTCATTAGCCCTGATCTTGAATTCCTCCCACACATAACTGAACCCATACGTATGACATCTCCCTTCCCTCTCACTTGAACATACTCGAGAACCCAGAGAGAATCAGAGCCTCTAGCACACAGCCTTACCTAGCTTTCCAACTCCTTCACGAACACAGGCAACTCTGCCACCAACATCTTCTTCCACAATTTACTCGAGACCCTAGCCCTACGCTGTTGACCCTCGCGTGCGACTGTAATAGGAGAACCCATGACATCGAAATCGAAACCACCGCTTTGCCTCGAGACGACAGTGAATCTTCCTTCAACCCCCCTTTTTCGATGGCCATCAATGGAAAGAAATCGACCTCGACCCGTCTCAGGACCCGTGAACAACCCATTAGGGAAATGAGAAGAGGGTAATATCTGAACGCAAAACTTGATGTTAATCTGATCATTTGGACGAGAACAACGCTCTAATGTGGTTGCGTGTCTCTTTCGAAGTGTGCATCGAAGATGATAACAATGACCCAAGTTCGACTCGGTTAGACTGTAACGACCCGTCAAAATTTTTTGGGATTAATTAAGAATTAATTAAGGATTAGTGAGACTAATCGGGACTTAGTCGAGGATTATTGGACGTTTAGAGTGAAATTACGATTTTGCCCATAGACGAGGGTAAAAAGTTAACTTTTGACCCGGGAGGTCTTATGTAACTACCTGTCCCGAATATCTGCATTAAATATTAATTAATTATGGTTTAGAATGACTAATCTGGGATTAGTTGAGTGAAATCGGACGAAATGTGCAAAATGACCGTTTTACCCCTAGACGTGGGCAAAATATGGACTTTTAGTTCAGGCGGTCAAATGGACTTTGACCAATGACTGTGACGTAGTTCAGAACGTCACGAGTTCATAGACAGATGGCACGTCCGATTGTGACATTCGAGGAAGAAGTTATGACGTTCGGAAGTCGAGGGGTATTTTGGTAATTTGTATGAAAAGGGGCCAAATGTTGACTTTTGACCCGGGAGGTCCAATAACGAAGGGCCAAGGACTGTTACGAAGATCGAGTCGATACGAGTCCGTAGACAGGCGACACATCGAAATCGGAAAGTTATGGTCACAGGATTGAGATCGGTTAAACTTACGTCCCGGGATTTCATATAAAATAATATTAAAATAGTGAACAGTTACCGATGATTGTGGACACTTGGATGAGTGACAACTGTCACTCATCCCATTATTTGAGGACCCTAAATTATGGTCCATGTTTCCCGTGAATCCTTCAGCATCATTCTTAATCATCATTGTCTCCCTTCATTATCATTCATCTTTTATGTTTTCCCTTTGAACCGTGAACAAACAGAAACAGAGGGAGAGAGGGTGAGTTTTCTTTCCATCATTATTTCCTTCCACAACAGAGCTTAAGAGTGGAAAATTGAGAGATTGAGTTAAGTGTGGTGGTGTGACCACTGTGGACGGTGGCTGACGGTGACTCTGAAACCGTGAGGTACTTGTGAAAAACAGAGGAGTTTATAAAATTCAAAAATGAAAGATTGTTTTTGGTGGGTTGTTGATCTCACTGGAGGAGTGGATGAAGCCTCTGAAGTCAAGAGGACCATGGTGGTGGCCACGGCTGAGCTCATGACGGCAAGGAAACTACGGTGATCACCGTGGTTCACGGCAAGGGTGAGTTTGACCGAGAGCTCCTTTGTGTTCAAAATTTGAGAGTCGAGTTTTAGTTGTGGTTTTGAACTCTTGGTTGATTCTAATGAGACCTAGGGACAGAGACGAACACAGTGGACTTGTGTTCGAGGCTCGAGGTGGTCTGGATCAACGGGGAGGATGATCGAAAAATATGGGCTTCGGGTTTGTGTTCAGAGGTAAGAATCTAAACGAGTTTTCTTGTTTTTGATTCCATAAAACTCTTACTTAGACTTAGAAGAACACGTAGGAAGAAACCCCGTAGAAAATGGTTGAGGAATGACTGAGAACTAGCCGGGTCGGTTCAGCGGTTCGCCTGAACCGATTCAAACCAGTGAATCGGGTCCAATGCGAGGTTGACGATGAACAGTACTCGGCGCGTGGGTTTCACGCGTAAGGGGTTCAAACGGCGCGTGGGGGCGCGTGAAGGGTATGTTGGGGAAACTTCCAACATGACTTTTAATCTATTCGATGTAACAAACATTTTGGCACTGGTTTCGAGGAAATCAGACACCGTTTCGATATTATTCAGGACGTCTGAAGATTTTGAATCGAATTTAAAAATAGTTAAAAATTTAGGAAAATTACGGGGCTTTTATAGGAGGTTAATGAAGAGGTTAGTGACCCTCTAACGTGATTTGGACAACTTTGGAAGTCCAGGTGATATTGGCGTGGCCCAAGAAGGCCTATGGCACGCGTATCGAGGCGCAGCGTTGGACGGTCTGTGAGTGGACTTTGGTTTTATAAATACTATGCATGCCTAACTGTGTTATATGTTTTATATACGTGATTTTCATGATGATGATTGTGATTATTGATTTTGTGTATGTTGCACGTATTTCGAGATGTTTTCCGTATTGACGTATATCGAGGCTGATAGTTTTATTGTGGTTTTACGTGCTTGTGCTTTCATGAATGATGTGATGAAATGGTTTTGAAATGAGAAATTTGAAATCGGGCATGAGGCCCAATTGTTTTAGAAACCTCTGACTTGGAGTCCATTTGAGTTACGAAATCGGGCCGGGGGCCCAGTTGCTATACAAAATCAGGCTAGGGCCCCAGTTGTTACGAAATCGGGCTAAGACCCATTTGAGTTATATTATTGGGCTAGGGGCCAGTTGATTTAGAAAATCGGGTCGTGGGCCCAGTTGGTTTACGAAATCGGACATGAGGCCCAGTTGTTTCATAAACGTGATTTCGGGTCAGGGACCCTAAATGGAATTGTGATGTTTTATGGAGATTTCGGGCAACGCCCAATGAGATGTTTTGAAATGACTTTGTAAAAACTGTTTTCCATATACCATCTTGATACGAGGATATGTGATGGTCTCCTCCAGGTGTCTGGGACACTGGGGAAGTCACAGTGCATTGCCTGCGAGGGGTCATTGTACGGAGCTACAGGACCGTATAGTGACTAAGGAGTAGGATTGCTATGATTAGACGTCTAGGACGTCAGACATATGAGATGTCAGAAATATGGACCCGGAGAGACCCCGACCAACACGCGTTTCTTATACCGTGAGATATGACATCTGGGACGTCAAGCGTCTGGGACGCTAGGCATCTGAGATGCCGGAGATGGTAATGTTGTAAATATGAACTAATGGATCTATGAAATGGTTTTCTTTTAAATTTGTGTTTATGGATTTGGGCAGTGGCCCACTTGATTTTGTATTTACAGATTTGGTATTCTACAGTTTTGGGCTGAGTTCCCACACTTGGTTTTGGGTTATGGTTTTAGGGCTAAGGCCCTAATGGATCGTTTGAGTAAATGTTTTGATTACTGGTTTTCGATGCATGTATACGTTTTAATGAAGGGCATAAATGTCTTGTGAAATGTGTTTTATGAACTTTACTATTTTCGTCCACTCACAGCTCTTAATTGTTTTTAATTCCTTTCAGGTTGATCACGGATGCGACTGCAGCAGAGACTAGGACATCACATGCCTCCTCCATCGATCCTTGCGCACTTTGGAAGCCCCGAGTGGGTAGTGGCATTACGTTATCCCTTGTTTGACACTTCGTGTCAGACGGGAGCATGACACATTCCACAGTAATCTCGGGGGAGATTGGGATTAGTCGTGTCATCTTATGCACGAGGACCGAGGACCGTTATGTAGATCGAGTCGATATGAGTCCGTAGACAGGCGAAACGTCAAAATTTTACATTCGATAGGAAAGTTACGGGTCACGGACATTTTGGGTACTATTGCACGTTTTACGAGACGAATGCCTTTTATCTTATGTGGGGCCCAGATATTTGTTACTAAGCCCAACTCATCCATTGATTCCCATCCCACATACGTGCATACCCATTCCCTCTATTTTATTCATCCCCTTTGTTTTCCTTAACTAGAAACAGTACACAACACCACTACCCACCCCAACCCACCCCAACTTGCACAAAACTTCATCCTCTATTGATGGTGTAAACGGAGAAGCGAGAGAGGAGGTCGAGACGGGCGGAACAGCGGCAACGGTGTGGACCGTCGTGCATGGTGGTCGGAGACCCTATACGGTGAGCTTTTAATTTGAAAATTCAAGGTTTTGATTTAAGGGTTATGGGACTATTTGATGAATTAGGATAGTTTCCTAGGACCTAGACGACCCGTTTGGGACTAGTTTCGAAGGCGGAGGACGGCGGAGCAGCTCAGACAAATAGCTGAAAAACTGGTCGGACTATTCATCGTTCAAAATATGAGTTTAACCCGTGTTTCATGATTTCAATTAGGGGGATTAATTCTTGGGATAGAGACTGGGTCGAAAGGTGGAAGAAGTGACTAGGTCGGGTCCGCGGGTCGTGTGACCCGGTTATAGAGATCCGGGTTAACCGGGACAAAGGACCGGGATGAGATGACGTCATTGATGACATCATCAGATGAAACCATCATGTCAGACTGACAAGTGTCAGATGTTAGATGACATCATACTGACGTCAGCTGTTGACTACTTACATCAGCTGTAATGACCCGTCCCAGAAATTAGGGCTAAGACAGTGATTAAGATGAGATTAGTGAGTTTAATCGGGGGTTAGTTGGTCCCGATAAGGTTGTTAGCCTAGAATGACGATTTTGCCCCTAGTTCGGGCAAAAAAGTTGACTTTTAGTTCGGGCGGTCAATTGGGTTTTGACCGATGACTGTGACGTGGTTTAGGACGTCACGAATCCGTAGACAGGTGGCACGCCCGATTCCGACATCCGAGGAGGATGTTATGATGTTCGGCAGGTTAAGGGCATAACCGTAATTTGGCTAAACTAGGGCAAAAAGTTGACTTTTTGTACGATCGGGTTTCGACACGTTGACCTAGGACCGTTAGGTAGATCTTGTCGTCCTGAGTTCAATGAAAGGCGGCACGTGTTCATCGGAGTTAGGACGTGTGAGTTACGGGTCTAGGAAGGTAGTGGCAAAATCATAATTTTGGGTTCAAGAAGGGGCATTTTGGTCTTTTGGCTGTGGGGCAGAGTGTAACCGGATTTGGACACTTGTCCTATGCAGAGAGGAGATTTTTGTGTGAGAAGGGAGAGGATGGTGACACGTGGGGCTTGACTATAGGGTTCTAGGCGTGTGCACGGTCCCAATTATTTGGGCTGTGTTCGTGGATATTCAAAGAACAGCAAACAAAGGGGGATATTGAGAGAAAATTGAGAGGTGATCGTGAGTGTTGGTGTGTTCTGGTGAGTGAGGAGTGACTTAGAGATTGAGAGGGAGACAGTGAAAAGGTTAGGAGGTGCAGTGGTTGTGTGTGGGTGAGATGTGAGCCACGGGGAACCAGGGGGAAAACAGAGAGCGGAGAGGAGTTTTGGGTGGTAGTGCTGTCGTGTTCGATCAATCGAGGCCGGTGGAGGTGTCCAGAGGTTGGAGGTGGACTGGAGGAGTCGTGTCCTCACGGCTGAGCTCACGACGGCGACCAGAGGGCAGGTAATTCCTCAACTTTTCCTCTATGCTCTGTTTTGCCGTCGATTTTCAAATCGGAAGTCGTGAAGTCTGGGGTTGAGTCGACGGTTTTGGTGAGTTGGGTAAGACTCAGTGAGGTTCTAGGAAGGGTCTAAGGTAGCCACCGTGACGGGGGGTGACCGGGTTGGCTGGATCGTGAGACAGGGGAAGTGTTCGGGTTTTGTTCGAGCTTGAGTCGACGGGTTGTAGGCTGAGTCGAGGTGTTTGGAGTAGGGGAATGGGTAGCTTAGGTCTGGACGATGAAGATGGTGAAGAGAAGAGCAGTCGGGGTTGTTCGGACGTCATTTGAGGTTAGTTCCGCGAGGTTGAAGGTTTAGGGTTTCGGTTCGTTACGTTTAGGACCCGGGGATTTTTAGGGAGAATTAGGTGGACCTTCGTAGATGTGTTAGTAACGTTCTTGGGTGATTTTTGACAGGATCGGGACTTCCCGAGGAAGCTGAGGAACGTATGGGACGTTCGGGACGCGATTGTGGGCTCGGTACTTTGAGTGGACCCCTTCTCTATAACTGAGCATGCATAACTGCTTTTAATTACTTGTTTTATGGTTTTAAGCATGATTCTATGTTTATCGAATATGTTTTGTTGGTTTTACATAATTACACGTTTTTCGAGGAAGTTCGGTTTCAGCACGTTTTACGAGAAAATGGCGATTTCAGAATATGAGGCTATGGTTTTGGGTTTAAATGTTTATAAAGGGATTTTGGAACGTGATTTTGATAATCAAGGTTTTCGGTTTTAAAATCGGATTTCGAGAATCGAGATTTGGTTTTAAAGTTGAAAAGTGAAGTTCCGAATTTGGGTTCGGAATGACGGTTCGGGATGCCGGAAGGGCTTCGGACCGGTGATTTCGGATTCGGGTTTGGATATGGATTTCGAAATGGTTTTCAAATGGTTTTGATTGGATTTGCTGGATCTGGTTATTAAGTTTAAAGACCCGGATATTGTGATTGACGGGGGACGGGCCCGGATTGGGTTTAAAGACCCGGATTGAGTTTAAAGACTCGGGAGTTTAAAGACTCGGATATATTTATATTTCCCCCATAGGCCTGTTTATTTTAAAGACTCGGGAGTTTAAAGACTCGGATATTATTGAGGCCTGAATTGAGTTTAAAGACTCGGGAGTTTAAAGACTCGGATATTATTGAGGCCTAGATTGAGTTTAAAGACTCGGGAGTTTAAAGACTCGGATAGGTCCAGCAGGTTTGATCGGATAATGATGGCTTGGTATTATGTTTTGTGATACGGTTTTATGATGCTCATGACATGATTTTTGGAACTGTTTTATTTGATGATTCTGCAAAATGTTTGTATGATGATCTTTATGTGACCTATAACTGCTTTTGGTAACTAGGTTATGCATGTGATTTCAAAACGGAAGGCCAAACCCTGTTTTCGTACAAAATGGTTTTGAAACTTTTATTCTTTATGGTCCACTCACACTTTCTGGTTTTAATTGCCCTCCAGGTCGTGGAGCTAGAGTGGGGTTTCGGAGTCGAGGCAGCGTCGGAGGCATAGAAGTTACGAGAGCGACCCCGAAGTGTTTTAAATTTGTGTGCGTGTATCTAGTTACCGGTTTTCTTTCTTTTGTAGTTAGTACTATGCTCTGTAAACACTTAAACTTCGGGATGTTTTGTATAGTTTCTCCTGCGTCTGACTGAGTACTTTGGTGGCTTCGAGTGAGTTTACTTTGGTTTTGTGTCGGGGTGTCAGACGGGAGCAGGGTTTACCTCGGTTTTCGGGGTGAAACCGGGGTAGGTCCTGACATCAGCGTTGACTTTGCTGACGCTAGCGTTGACTTTTAACCAGCCACCTTTTACCCACATGTGGGAGCACGTGGCCACGTATTTTGAGGTAGAATTAGGATCATCTAAAAGATTTCGACGATACGAATCCAATGGTGGTGGTTTCAAGTTGATCGGAGATCGTTAGGTTGGCCAAATTGAGGTTTAAATCCTAGGAAAGCGTGTCCGCGACACGTCGACTTTTACCCTCGGTACTTGCCAAACAAGGGATAACCGTACCTGTGCCCACTCATGCCTCCACCTCCCGATCAGTCTCGATCATCGCGCCACGACTTGGAAGGTCAATAAAACAGAAAAGGTGTGAGTGGACAAAACAAAGTTTTAGAAATACATTTATCAAAATACATTCTAACCCTCCAGTTTCACAAACATGCATGCATATAATAAAACATGAGTAATAGCATGAAATCAATCAAGTAAGAATAGTGGACCGATAAAATCAAAACATGTTTTCCCATGGTCCATAAAACTCATCTTCATCAAATCAGTTCATGATATAAAGCATCTGGACACAAACAGCAATAAATCACAATACCACCAATCCTCAATATCCAATCTCAATATCCAAGTAACCTGTCACGATATCAATGCAACGCGTGCAAACTCGGGTGTCTCACGTCCGGGTACCTCTCCAGGATCTACGACGTCTGGGGTGATATCATCTCCAGGATCTACGACGTCTGGAGGATATCATCATAATCTCACACTCCTGAGATTGAGCCTCCCTCAGAGCTACTCATCTCTAGGCAGTGTATCGTGACTACTCCAGGATCTACGACGTCTGGAGGAGACCATCAAATCACAAAGGATGGTATATATGGAACAGTCACCAAATCCAGTAATCTCATTTTAAAACCATTCATGTGTCAAATCAAATAAAAACCATTTCAACAGGACCTCTGCCCGGAGCATAGCTTTCACAAAGCAAGTTCCACAAATCCATCATAAAACAGTGTCTAGAATTTACTTTATAAATCAAAATCATCAATGTAATCATATTCACATGTGACTCCAAATCCGAGTCAAAATCACTATCCAATTGGATCTCAAGCCCAAAATATCATGTTCACGCAAATCCGTGCAATCGCAACCTCAGTTGCCACTTTCACATTTTTCCATAAAAGATAGCCAAAACCACTATAAATCCATCAAATCATTTCCCGACTCATAATCCGAGTCAAAACCAATCTCAAATCCCGGGGCTTCGTCCAAAACAACAATTTCAAAGTTTTCTCGAAAATTGTGTCCAAAATAATATAATAATCCAGAAAATTGCTAAATCATCATATCGAAAAATTAATCATGCCAAATCATTTCAAATCATATCACAAAGCATTTAAAACATATATGCATGCATTCTGGGTAGAAAACAAAAGTCTACTCACACACCGTCCATATCGCTCGCTTTCTGAGCTGCATGTTTTTCCGTAAATTCTGTAAGTCATCATTCGTGTCCAAAATCATTATCGAGGGCCACTAACATCTCAATATACCTCATATAATTTTCTCCAATTTTTTCGGGATTTAAATACGTATTTTGAACGTATAAGAAAACTTCGGGTACACTGAACACTATCGAAACGATATCCGATTTTCTCGAAACTAGTGCCAAAATGTTCGTTACATTAAATGGGACAAAAGTCATGTTGAACTCACCTCGAGAATCGTGCCCATGTGCCCTTACGCGCCGCCGCAAGCGGCTGCGTGTGGGAGCCACGCGCCTGCACAGTGTTTGTTACAGTCGTCGTCCCAACCCGTTTGTCTGTAAAACGAGTCCGGTTAACCCGCGACTTGACCCGGCTAAAATCCTGTCAATTATTCATTAATTCCTTCAATTGAACCATCGAATAACATCGTTATGCATCTAATTATGGTTCTGCAACCTTAATTTCAAAAGAACTTACCTCAATCCGTCAATTCGAACTCGATTGTTCGAAGAACATAATTGTACTGTTCATCCTTCAATTCATCTGAATTCCACCCGTTTCTCCAAATTGATGCATTCAGAAGCTTCGCAGGGTTCATCCAAACACACTTCCAGTTTCAATTAGAACTTTAATTCCCTCCAACCATTTGAACTCAATTCGAGTTTCCTTAAACAATTACAGAGTTCGTCTGGGCTTGTTTCTTCACCATTCTCCTTCATTTTGATTCCATTCGACTCGTTTAGGTCTCCCTAAACTCATCCTCACTTATGTTTTCATCAATTTATCACACAACTTTTAGAATCAATCCCAACTTTCGAATTCAAGTTTTGGGTTGGGTTTCGGTTTCTCTATACGGTTCCAACTATTCAACTTCTTCTCATTCCTTGTATTTCCTCTCTAAATTCTCCTTAATTGTGATCAATCAGAGGAGAATGGTTGATGGGTTTTGTATGGGTTTATATGGAGGTTTCTGTTTTTCAAACACACACCCGGTTTGATAAGTCCAACAAGCACAATATCAAACAGTACTCAGGCCACTAATCTCTCTCACCAAGTGACAGATGTCACTAATTACACTAAATGAGTCATTACGTGACTGATTCATCAACATTAGCAAAAGGACAAATTTTCCCCCTTAAAATAAAAATGAACAAAATGCCCTTTCACGGCTAATTACCAAAATGCCCTTAGCATTCCGAGGTTCGTAACTTTTCCATCCGAACTCCGATTGACGCATGCCGTCTGTCTACAGATTCAACGTCTCGAGACCTACCCAACGGTACTTACGAAAAGTCCAAACACGGTCCCGATAAAAAAGTCAACTTTTGCCCCTTTTTTTTAACCAAGTTACCAAATTACCTTTAAACTTCCGAACATTATAACTTTCTCCTCGAATGTCGGAATCGGACGTGCCACCTGTCTATGAACTTGTGACGTCCCGAACTACATCACTGTCATTGTTCAAATTCCGTTTGACCGCTCGAACCAAAAGTCAACCATTCGCCTTATTCTAGGGGTAAAATCGTCATTTCCTTCAAATTTTCCAAATTTTCCTTTTTCGAATTTCTGAGTCGTTACAACCTACCCCCCTTAAAGAATTTCGTCTTTGAAATTTCAAATCAGTAGTACCATGATAGTTTTCCCGAGGAATATGTATGTGAACTAGAAACATAATCAATCTCATACTCTTCTGGTTCAACTGGATATAAAGCATACTCGAACTTATAGAAACCAGACAAATCAGTCCTCATCCTTGGGTCAATATCGGGACAATCTTCTCTACAAACCCCTCCCCCACCGGCAGTCATATCCAAGCTAACTCGGGATACAGAGCAATGCTCAACATTCGAGTATACATCATCCAGAAATCACAAGTACCAGTATCATCATCCCAATCACATGTCATCCACTTATGACATGATTTACTAGCTTAATCCACTATGCATATGCCATCAGGCCACCAGGCCAACAACCTCATAAGATCCAATAAATTGGGAACTCATTCTTCTCATTAAGTCAATCACTCCATACTTCTTTTTCCAGGGTCACTAAGCATAATGAATTTAACTTTTCCTTCTGTGGTTTTTATCCTCATAGGCCTCACTGATGCCTACCCTTTGCCAATAACTGGCACTCAATACAATCATTCATACGATATTGCAATTCATATCCTTAACCCCGACTCCATCCAACATCATACACCAGGTATGATCCCACAGTTGGACTCCAGTATTCCAAATGATCAAAATCATGTACTACTCCAATCCTATGGAGTTCCATCAATAACAGGATTTCACCTATCCTTATGTTATCAAACATGTCAATCCTCGGCCGGCTATTTTATTAGCCTCCCCGCGAATGATACCTGACCCGTCAATGCGGTCTTAATCTCAATGTATCCTGACCAGCTCCTCATCACACATTAAACATTTCTGTTTATCAATCATTTCTAATCCTGATGGTCGATACATTACTCATACATTCCTTTCCAGAGGTATGACCTCTTCATACTCGATCCATGGGTCACTATGGTCGATCCCAAATCATGCAAGGAAAGTAAAACTTCTGAGGGTTCAGTTAGCATCGGCAATCTCAGCCTTATGCTACCGAAGCACACATCCCCACTTCCCAAATCTCATAGTGACATATCACTATGCACACAGAAAGGGTCACATCGAACATAACTCACTGCTTCTCCACTTGTAATCATTCTATTTTAGTTTTCATTTTCAATAACTCTGACCTCCTTCTGGGTCAATCACCATAACTGGAAATAAATTGTAGAGAACCCCTCTACAATCCCCTGTGGTATCCATCCAATCTCAAACAACTCATGTTTCCCTATGAAAGTTTCCATTGGCCAATACATTTGTTTCTCCTGGGATTCACACTAACCCCGACTATTCTTAGCATATGTTCCACAAACCTACTCTGGTCGACCAGACCTAACACTTATTCAACCATATATTTTTCTCTCTGAGGGCATTCAATACATCTGTCCAGTATATCACACGCCCATCTGTACATGTGAGTACACCAATCAATCATCAATCATGGTACCATACACCATCCAAATATGGTCAGAATACCTGACTCATCACTCACAAACATAACCGGTTCATTTGCCCATCCAAAGGCATCACTATTGACTAACCTTGGCCACATCAAATCCGGACATCATATTTTTCTCTTTTACTCATGACTGTTAGTCATCACCATGTTGGCCACTCTCATGAGGCTCAATAATCACATCTTTCCAACAGAACCACAAATTATTGGCTCATGATAAGGGATACTTATCCCATACCATTACCTTGTTATGTTGTCCATAATTGACTTGTAAGCTCAGACCATCATCCCTTTTTCCTCTTACCACATAAAGAATACTGGGTTCCTCATGGCAACACTGAGCCGAATGAACCCGTATCTACCAAGTCCTGTACTTGCACCTTCAGTCCTTATGACTCCGTAGGTGCCACATACCAAAGTGTCAGAGAAAAAACTCGTATACTCGACATGATCGTCATTATAAACTCAATTTCTCATCCTGGAAAAATCTCAGGAAACATATTGAAAAATACATACATTTTCAGCCATCACTAGGCATCTCATATACTAATCACATCTGCCACACATCTAACCAGTGGACTTTGATTACCTCACACCAACATTCCATCGATTGTGAGGTTCAATATCATTCTAGAGGGTAACATCCTCGAGTCTCCCTGAAATACAACCTCTGGTAATCCTGGACTCCACATATCACTCTCTAATCGACATACGCGATAGAGGTATCATGAGTCATCAATCAATCCATTCCAAGGATTACATCCAAATCATCCAAGTCCAGGAAAACCCCAAGTTAGTCACTAAGCGAATAACACCTGTCATCTTGGGTAGCCTCACATCAATAGGTCTACCCCCCTTACGTCTTACCAATTTTGGTATATATAATTTCCTTACCAAGGTTACCACATAAATATTATCACTTTTATCACATCCATAGCTCCAATCGATTCACCTACTGCCATACCTTAACCAATCACAGACATCGCCATATCCGTCCAATATACAATCTCAACACATGGAAGAGTGGATTGCTAGGGACCTACCAAATACATACGTCCTGGTTAAACTTATATCCATATCACCATTTTAGAGGCTACTCAAGCCTCCTGCCATGTGACTGCAATCCTCGGGCATGTGGTCCCAACTGATCATGCCCCTACGGTCCATCACGGGCCTACCAAATTTTCCCTCGCCTGTCACATCAACCATCACTGCAGGAGCCAATCCCTGCTCCATTACACCCCAATAGTGCCTCTATCACTTTGTCAATCGATATACCCTTTCTTTATGATGTGACCAGACGACTTACAATTATGAGCAACAATTAACCTTAACATTTTATCACCCTGTGGGCCCAACTGGCGTCCCACTGCACTGGACCATCTCCTAAGTCCAAATCTCTGTGTACTACGGGTCTCTGTCCGAACCTTCAATCATGAAGTGAAATTGGCACGACCCATCCAAATCCAGAAGTCCAGTAACAGGGTTAAACAATGCCAATCCATAAATTCATAACCCATCAGTATCTGGCCCTATTCCAATCCTTAGCAGGTGCCAAACATTCCTCAATCAAAGGTCGGCTGTGTCAAAAACCATAGTCATATTTCAACCTTTACGGCTCATCCCGAGCCTTGATACATTACCATGACTCATCTCGAGTCCTAACCGATCTTCTAACTCACTTTGAGTCTCATTTTCCTGTCTCGACTCCTTTCGAGTCCAATCTTGACTCCTTTTGAGTCCAATCTCATAACAATCATCCATGCCATCATTATCATACCCGGTCACCGAGTAATTACCGCTGGTGAACCACATCTCATACGACTTATAAGGCCTAAGGGATATCCCATCACATTCTAGACTTATTAGACATACATTCCACTTAAGGAATTCCACTGAGAATGATCTCATCCCGGGTCCAACTTGCCCATTTGTGCTACCTCTCTAGCCTCTGGGCTCATTCATTCTTGGGAACCACACAAATCCATATTTACCAGTTAGTAGTTCACAGTGTACACAGATTAGCATTTGACCCCCAATCCAGGGTCTATCTCATTCCGAGATCAATCACGAGGTCTCACTACCAGGTCACGCATGAGGATTACGTTTCAGAGGTATGACGTGGCGACAGAATCAGCAACCTAGCGCTCTGATACCAATTTGACAGGATCCATCCCCGAAGGGCATAGATAACCATGCCCGGTCCAGCTCCCGCCTGACAAGTCAACTGATGTTTCGAAATTACCCTTAGTACTTGCCAAACAAGGGATAACCGTACCTGTGCCCACTCATGCCTCCACCTCCCGATCAGCCTCGATCATCGCGCCACGACCTAGAGGGTCAATAAAACAAAAAAGGTGTGAGTGGACAAAACAAAGTTTTAGAAATACATTTATCAAAATACATTCTTACCCTTCAGTTTCATAAACATGCATGCATATCATAAAACATGAGTAATAACATGAAATCAATCAAGTAAGAACAGTGCACCGATAAAATCAAAACATGTTTTCCCATGGTCCATAAAATTCATCTTCATCAAATCAGTTCATGATATAAAGCATCTGGACACAAATAGCAATAAATCACAATACCACCAATCCTCAATATCCAAGTAACCTGTCACGATATCAATGCAACACGTGCAAACTCGGGTGTTTCACGTCCGAGTACCTCCCCAGGATCTACGACGTCTGGGGTGATATCATCTCCAGGATCTACGACGTCTGGAGGATATCATCATAATCTCACACTCCTGAGATTGAGCCTCCCTCGGAGCTACTCATCTCTAGGCAGTGTATCGTGACTACTCCAGGATCTACGACGTCTGGAGGAGACCATCAAATCACAAAGGATGGTATATGTGGAACAGTCACCAAATCCAGTAATTTCATTTTAAAACCATTCATGTCTCAAATCAAATAAAAACCATTTCAACAGGACCTCTGCCCGAAGCATAGCTTTCACAAAGCAAGTTCCACAAATCCATCATAAAAAAAGTGTCTAGAATTTACTTTATAAATCAAAATCATCAATGTAATCATATTCACATGTGACTCCAAATCCGAGTCAAAATCACTATCCAATTGGATCTCAAGCCCAAAATATCATATTCACGCAAATCAGTGCAATCGCAACCTAAGTTGCCACTATCACATTTTTCCATAAAAGATTGCCAAAACCACTATAAATCCATCAAATAATTTTCCGACTCATAATCTGAGTCAAAACCAATCTCAAATCCCGGGGCTTCGCCCAAAACAGCAATTTCATAGTTTTCTCGAAAATCGTGCCCAAAATAATATAATAATCCAGAAAATCGATAAATCATCATATCAAAAAATTAATCATGCCAAATCATATCACAAAGCATTTAAAACATATATGCATGCATTCTGGGTAGAAAACAAAAGTCCACTCACACACCATCCATATCGCTCGCTTTCCGAGCTACATGTTTTTCCGTAAATTCTGGAAGTCATCATTCCTGTCCAAAATCATTATCGAGGGCCACTAACATCTCAATATACCTTATATAATTTTCCCCAATTTTTTTGGGATTTAAATGCGTATTTTGAACGTATACGAAAACTTCGGGTACACTGAACACTATCGAAACGATATCCGATTTTCTCGAAACTAGTACCAAAATGTTCGTTACATTAAATGGGACAAAAGTCATGTTGAACTCACCTCGAGAATCGTGCCCACGCGCCCTTATGCGCTGCCGCAAGCGGCTGCGTGTGGGAGCCACGCGCTTGCACAGTGTTTGTTACAGTCGTCGTCCCAACCCGTTTGTCTATAAAACGAGTCCGGTTAACCAGCGACTTGACCCGGCTGAAATCCTGTCAATTATTCATTAATTGCTTCAATTGAACCATCGAATAGCATCGTTATGCATCTAATTATAGTTCTGCAACCTTAATTTCAATAGAACTTACCTCAATCCGTCAATTTGAACTCGATTGTTCGAAGAACATAATTGTACTGTTCATCCTTCAATTCATCTGAATTCCACCCGTTTCTCCAAATTGATGCATTCAGAAGCTTCGTAGGGTTCATCCAAACACACTTCCAGTTTCAATTAGAACTTTAATTCCCTCCAACCATTTGAACTCAATTCGAGTTTCCTTAAACAATTACAGAGTTTGTTTGGCCTTGTTTCTTCACCATTCTCCTTCATTTTGATTCCATTCGACTCATTGAGGTCTCCCTAAACTCATCCTCACTTATGTTTTCATCAATTTATAACACAACTTTTCGAATCAATGCCAACTTTCGAATTCAAGTTTTGGGTTGGGTTTTGGGTTCTCTATACGGTTCCAACTGTTCAACTTCTTCTCATTCCTTGTATTTCCTCTCTAAATTCTTCTTAATTGTGATCAATCAGAGGAGAATGGTTGATGGGTTTTGTATGGGTTTATATGGAGGTTTCTGTTTTTCAAACACACACTCGGTTTGATAAGTCCAGCAAGCACAATATCAAACAATACTCAGGCCACTAATCTCTCTCACCATGTGACATATGTCACTAATTACACTAAATGAGTCACTACGTGACTGATTCATCAACATTAGCAAAAGGACAAATTTGCCCCCTTAAAATAAAATTGACCAAAATGCCCTTTCATGGCTAATTACCAAAATTCCCTTAGCATTCCGAGGTTCGTAACTTTTCCATCCGAGACCTACCCAATGGTACTTACGGAAAGTCCAAACACGGTCCCGATAAAAAAGTCAACTTTTGCCCCTTTTTTTAACCAATTTACTAAATTACTGTTAAACTTCCGAACATCATAACTTTCTCCTCGAATGTCGGAATCGGACGTGCCACTTGTCTATGAACTTGTGACGTCCCGAACTACATCACAGTCATCAGTCAAAGTCCGTTTGACCGCACGAACCAAAAGTCAACCGTTTACCCTATTTCAGGGGCAAAATCGTCATTTCCTTCAAATTTTCCAAATTTACCTTTTTCGAATTTTCGGGTCGTTACAGATGAGTTTATCCCTAGTCTGACATGCAGTATTAGACGGGAGCAGGCATGTCCCACGATAATCTTGGGGGATTGGGATGGGTCCTATCATAGACCCCACTACGACCCAATGAGATCTGAGAGTTTCTAGGTAATCTCAGACTCTCTAGTTTTGACCACTATAACCAGCTTGTTGTGAGAATTTTTTCAAACTAATTGTATGTTCGGTTGGTGTGAGGGCCATGCCGGAGCTGACGACGGCCAGATTCTGCAAACCAGGGACTTTCCTGGCCTCTCGACGGTCAAAGCATGTAGTTTCAGACCATCTTATGTAAAAATTCATAATCTTCGCCTTAATTCAAATCTTTTGGACTAATTTTCTAGTGAAAATTCCAGATTATGGCCACCGTGAATAGCGACACTGTGGTGGTTCGGTCATTGTCTCCGACGACGCTCCCGCGACGGTGAGTCAACGATCAATAGTTGACTAACGTTATTCAACTGTTAATCAACAGTTGGTCAACGTCAGTCCTAACAATCAACATGACATAATATTCCCTAGAATATTATGAGAATATTCTAAGGAATATTCTGACACGCGTGGGTCGTACGTGTGACATGTGCCTTATACAGTAGCTAACATATGTGGCTCATGGGACACTGTTCCCCGACACACGCATAGAGTGTTATGTTAGCGTGCGGGATCATGACTGCGCATGCCCGCACGTGGACAGCTCGTAAGGAACCTTATTGCGCTTGTGGGGGAGCAGGAGTGGGTTTTTCGACCCTCCACCGGCATATGGCGGCGTGTGTAGGCCTTTTCCAGCCCACAATGGCACATCAGCATACTTTCAAGTTGTTTAGGATTGTTCTGAGCGGTTTTCCAGCCCCTAAAAGGTTGTGGCACTATTTTCCCGCTCTCAGCAGTATGTAGGCGCTGTTTTATGGAGCCTCGGGTAATCTTAGACGTGCTAAGGCCTTTATTAAGTGAGTCTAGGATCGATTTGGATTACCCTTAAGGGGTTTGATCTATAGAACGAATGTGGATTACCTTTAAGTTTATGATTCATTGAACGACATCATATTTCTCATATTACATCCAAGTACGATTAAACTGTATTTGGGTTTTTACTTAAAAAAGAGGGGTCAAAATGTGTTTATTTTAGTTATGGTTTTACACTGAAATAGAATCTGGGTCTACTCACCCTTGATTTTTGAACCGCACAGGTACCGTTGACTTGCAAGCATCTCAAGGAGGCTTAGTAGTTGCTCTGACACTCACTTCTGAGTCTTGGGATGAAGTTGACAATGATCAGGTACTTCAGGTAGTAAAGTCTTAACAGTATGATCATCAAGTTTGGCCCTACTCTATGCTTCCGCTATTTGTGAAATGAGATCGGTTTTGACTGACTACATTTCTCACGACCAGTAAAACGACTTTGTTTTATTCCTTTGACTTCGTTATCAAGATGTCATCGTCCTAATGTTGGCCAGCATGCCTCGACCTTCGTGCTATAAATGGACTTTCTGGGTCGGGGTGTGTCATCAAGGCCCTAACTCAGGCCCAAAAGGGAGACAAACCCGTGGTGCAAGCTCAACACCCACTCACTCTCTACGGTACACACACACACACACACACACACACACACACACACACACACACACACACACACACACACACACACACACACACACACACACACACACACACACACACACACACACACACACACACACACACCCTTAGAATTGGGTGGAAGATTCTTGTACACACTCGCACTCTCCTCTCCCTTAGACCACAAGCCTTCTAACCCAGAATTAGCAAACTAATCATGCCATCAGTTCGAATCGGTTGGGATATCTCCTCCTTAAACTTAGATTACCACCAAATCCTTGCATTCCTTCCCTTATTGACGATATCACTTTTATCGTTGTTGTGAGAGCCTTGTACCCATGATGGCAATTCAAAAGGTTGACCTTCGAGATTAGCCTCTGACCTTGACTATTGCTTTGCCACCGGGAAACTAGCTTTGCAAATTGAAAACCACCGTGAATCTGCAGCGATTAGTACCACCCGACACACGATTCGACATCCATTGAGGACCTAAGAGGTAACCTCTGAACCTGTTTGTGATACCAATCAATTTGCCTTTGTGAGTATAATTGACTTGTGTGGTTGCATTTGGTTTCTGAGTCGAGGGGACGTTGACCCGATTACGACCTGGTTGCAGACCTAACGACGACCCAAAGCTCTTGAGCTCGAACGAGGTAGAGTTTCTTAGAACTAATCCTATATTCGTCTTTATCTCTACATTTTGTTAAAAATAGGTGGACTACATATGATTTTACAATCGATGGCACAACAGAAGCGACAGTGTTAGGCCGCCTGAGTTGAGTCTTTCTCAGTCTTCTCCTTGTTTTTAGGCCCTATGAATCAATAAGGACAAACATCAAAACCCTTGGCTCGACAAGGACACCTCCCAGCCCAATTTGGGCCTCCACTCATTTCAGATCCGTAAGACCTGACCTGGAAATTCTAGGCTCTATATGAAGGTAATCTTAATTTCTTTTGCTCCTAATTGATTTGTAAGGATCAGAGCAACACCTTGGGCTGATTGCATGTTATTTTGGTTAGGGTTTTGACTGTGATCGGAAAAGGAAGCATCCCTCTCGATTTCTAGGATTTCTATGGAGTTTAAGCTCGTTTCAAGCAATGTCAGGTAGACAACTAAACCTTGGAGCTGATTTCGTGTCTTTTGCTGGAATTTGGGCGAAAAACTGTGTTTTCTAGTTTCAGGCCGTTGTGAACGGCGTCGGCGACGGTGGCTGATCGTGGTCTCCAGCAAGACTTCGGCGAATGGACTAGCCATCAAGTTTAACAGCCACCGCTAACTCTTGGTGAAATATGCTAATGGTGTTAACATATCCCGTTAGAAGTCAACGGAGTTATAATAGGGGTTAAAAGGGAATATTCCCTAAAAATAATCCACACGTGTGCACTATGTTGCGCGTGCGGCACATGCGACTCGTAGGTACTGTATCACACGCTCAAAGACCAGATGACACGACCTACCCCAATCCCCCTAAGATTAATGCAGGATGTTCCATGCTCCCGTCTGACATCCCATGCCAAACTAGGGATACACCCAAACCCTTTCGGAGCTTTGGCTTCTAGAATACGCCAGGATCTGTGGAGGAATGTGATGTCTCGGTCTCTGCTACAGCCCGCATCCGCGATCAACCTGAAGGATATTAAAAACAAGAAAAGCTATGAGTGGACGAAAATAAACAGTTTTAAAATAAATCATTTCTAAAAAGACATTTATACCCTTCACTAACAAGCATGCATGCATATAAAACAAGTTATCACAACATTTTTAGAAAATTCAATTATAAAGCTTCCAAGACGTAACTAGTGAAAAGTTATTCTCAAATCAAGCACAACCAAAAACATTTCTCAATCATTTCCATTTCCATAGTAAGGTCTCAGCCCAAAACTAAACCACGTGGGAACTCATCCCAAAACCAAGTCATGTGGGTCACTACCCAAATCAATTAACACAGAATAACCAATCCAGTAAAATATATTTTAAGCAATCCTTGGCATCCCAGATAACTGACATCCCAGATGTCTAATCCATATTATCACTGTCATAAGGCTATGCATGCCGCTCGGGGGTCTCAAGTATGAGTAATCCCCTAAGTCCACTAGTGCCCGGGAAGTACCATAATGGTATGCCTTCACCGGATTACTGCCCGAAGTATATCCATATATAGCAATCATGATCCTGAGCCTCTCTACAGTTTCTCACGTAGGGCGGCCCCTCTTAGGCAATGCGCCGTGACTACTCTAGTGTCCCTGGCATCTGGAGGAGACAATCCACACATAAGGATGGTATATTTAAAACCATAATCAAAACCACTTCAACAGGGTCTCGGCCCGGGGTATAACTTCCATAAACCATTTCTACAAAACTTTCTAAAACCATTTCCAGTCCAAATCTCATAGGGAATAAGCCCAAATCATCTTAATAGGGTCTCAACCCGGGATCTCGTTTCATAAAACCATAACTGGGATTCATGCCCAATTTCACAACCAAACTGAGCTTTAAGCCCGATATCATAAACCAATTGGGCCTCAAGCCCGTTAACTCCTAAATTAAATGGATTTCAAGCCCGATTCCAAATTTCCAAATCTGAAATCATTTCATTATTCAAATCATTGAAATCATAAACACGTACAAACACCACAATCATATGCACTCAAGGCATCTCAAATCATAGATGTAAAACATATAAAGCAGTTATGCATGCATCATATTTAGAAATAAAGTGTCCACTCATAGACCGTCCTTGATGCGCGCTTGCAAGTTGAGCCGTAAGCCAATATGGGCAATACTGAACTCTCCAGATTGTCCGGACCTATCCAAAACACACCTAAAGGTCACCGCCAACCTAGAAAAGTCCTAATAAAAAACCCACAAAATACCTGAAAAAGTCAACGTCCTGGGCACGCATCCCTAGGCTAAAAACCTCATTTTGACCAACCTAATGATCTCTGATCGACCTGAAACCACTACCATTGGATAAAGATCGTTGAAACCTTTCGAACGAGATTGTTCCCATTTTGAAATTCTTCCCCACACGCCCCTACGCCCGACTCAAAGTTTCTAGTCAATGTTGGTAAAAGTCAACGCTGATGTCAGTAAAAGTCAACGCTAACGTTAGCAGTCAACGTCTGACGTCACACTGACAGGTCTGACACTTGTTAGGTCTAATAGTGCCACGTGTCAGCTATCAGTGCTGATTGGACCTGACAGATGCCACGTGGCAGCCCCTGATTGGCCACGTGGCCTGACACCTATAGCAGATGATGATGTCACCTGCTGACAACATCACCTTCAACCTCTTGACGGGTCGACTCGGACCCCTGCAACTGGGTCAACAGGACCTGCGATCTGACCCGACCAAATTTCATTCCTTCGACCACCATTTTCCACCATTTTTGGACCCCTAGCCTTGGTTACCACTAAAAAACAATCCTACAACCTCAAAATCATGAAAAATGGGCTAGAATTTACCTGTCCAAGCTCACCATCACGACTAGTTTTCAAACTTGTCCCCCATGTGATTTCGGCAGCCTCAGTCCTTATTTACTGGTTCCTCAGCCTCGCAATGACCCAATAAACATGTCCTAACCATTAGAAAACCCCGCAATTGTTTAGAAATTGAAAACCAAAATTCAAGGTTCAAACGGGTTTCGGGTTACCTGGGGCCTGGGTTTCCTCCACCGTCCACGGCGGTCCTGCTACCTCTCACCGTCCACGGCGGTCCTGCTACCTCTCACTTCATCTCCGGTCTCTCACTCATCCTCAGTCCCTTTCTCTCTACTCTCAGCTAAAGGTGGTGGTAGAGGTGGGTTGTGTGGGTTTCGGGTGTGAAGGAACAAAGAAGAAGATGAAGGAAATAATATCCCAAACAATTGGGGTTTGGGCCAACCAGATGGGTACCACTTGTCACTCATCAAGTGGTCCACCCAGATTTGAGCCCAATCCAAAACTACCAATTTTCCAATTTTCTCGTAAAATATGAATAGTATCGATTTCCTTTCGTGAACCATAACTTCCTTGTTCTACTTACGATTTCGACGTGCCGTCTGTCTACGGAATTGTAACATCTCGATCTATGTAATGGTCCTTGATCCTCGTACATTTGACCTCTCAGGTCAAAAGTCAACTTTTTACCCATTCTTAGGAGAAAAATCGTCATTTTACACTGACCGTTCGAAAATCCATGACTAATTCCAGATTAGTCTCGATAATCCTCAATTAGTTCTTAATTAATTCGTAACTTCAGGATGGGTTGTTACACCAGAGGCGCACGCATGGGGGGTCGTGGCTGCACATGGGTGCACGTGGTTGGCACATGTGGCCCTCTGTCGGCGAGTGGAGGTGTGTGGGAGGGTTTCCTGACCCTCTGTCCTCGCGTGGAGCCTTGTTCTGGCTATTTCACACAATTTTGGATGGCTTTCTTCCCCCTAAATGGTCCGAGGGACTGTTTTTCGGCTATCAACAGTGCATGTATGGCTTTCTTCCCCCTAAACCTATGTTTTGATATTATCTTACTCACACGTTTTACAATGATTGCTTTGTAACGACTTCGAGCATGCATGATTTATTATGTGATAACTGTGGTGCAAGATTGTGATGAATGGTTTGCTATGCATATCTGGTCATGTTTATCTATGATAATATGGTAACTACGCATAGTTGTATGTATCATGTAACGCCCTGGAAATTCGAAAAATGTAATATTGTAAAATAATGAATAAAATGACGTTTTTACCCTTGTGATTCGTATGGTCAAATTGTTGACTTTTTGATTGGAGGGTCGAACAGACGTTGACCGATGACCGTGACGTAGTTCGGGACGTCACGAGTTCATAGACAGGTGGCACGTCCGATTCGGACGAACAGGGTGAAAGTTATGACGTGCGGAAGTCCAGGGGCATTATCGTAAATTGGACGTTATAAGGGGAAAAAGTTGACTTTTTGTTTGACAATTGATATTCATATGACTCGAAGACCGTTATGTTCGTCTCGACGCCCTGAGTACAACGACAGGCGGCACGCGTGAAACGGACGTCGGGTGACCGAGTTACGGGTCATGGAAGTTGGAGGGCATTTTGGTAATTATTGCACAGAGGGGCATTTTGGTCATTTCACGACGGTTACTGTAGCACCACCGTGAAAAACAGAGCACACGGCCATGCCGTGGTGTCTTGGGCGTGCAATTGTTTAAAGTGTTAGTGGAATGGCTCAGACGATTTGTTTATGTGGATTGAGGCAGTGGGAGGCACTCATGGGAGACTGATCAGAGCTCAGTGCACGGGCTGGATTTTAAAATGGCCGTGGCCTCTGTGCTTGCGGGAAACCATTTTCAGAGACCTTAGTTGGTCTCCCACGGGTTGCTGGCCGCATTGATCGATTAACGGTGTGTCTTTGAGTCTGGGAGCTCATTGGAATCGTTCTGCTGTGGAGAGACTGAGAGGGATTGAGAGAAACCGTGAGAAAACATTTTCGGGTTTTTGAGGGGAAAACTCAGAATTCGATTTCTACGGGTTGAGGGACCAATCTAAACACTTAGGGAGTCTTCTGGGAGTGACAGAAACACTGTTGTGCCAGCGTTGAAGAGTTTGGAGCACGGATTGCCCAAGAACCTGAGTTCCAGTTCAGAGATGAACCAGTTGGAGGGAAAAATCAAATTTAATTCCTGAGGCTTGTTGAGCGAAACCAAGGGCCGTATTAGTCTTCTGGGAGCAAAAGGAAACTGACCACATCGATTTCGAAGGACATCACTCATGAATTGGCCAAGAACGGAGTTCCCTGGTTCTGAGAATTTTCCAGCTTGAGGACGATGACTTCCAGGTAACGGCGAGTTCAATTGATTGTTCCATTGTGTTCGTCTAGGTCCTAGCATACTCCCTGTGAGGTTAATTGGAGAATGGAACTGTGTAGGGTGAGTTCCAGACGTCGACTAGTTCGACTGTTCGAGTCTGGGTTGGATCGTTTTAATGTTAGTCGAGGTTAATCATCAATACAGACCTTAAATTAATGGATTAGTGGAGAAGTTAGGATAAAAAACGAGAGGAATTGATTGAGAATTGAGCTTGAACTGGTCGGGTTGAGTCGCGGGTAATAGACCCGTTTATCAGTCTATTCGGGTAAGGAAGAAGGTACTGTAGCTCGGCGCGTGGCCTTCACGCGCAACCACTTTGGGCGGCGCGTGACGGAGCGTGTGATGTCATCTCCGATCACTGTCAACATGGAATTTGTTCCTTTCAGTCTAATTAACATTTTACCTTTAGGATTCGAGTCGATCGGGGGTCGTTCGGAATAATTTCGGGAGTTCGGAAGTTTAGGTCCTTACGGTTTATTTCGTCGAAAAATCCAAAAAATTTAGGGAAAATCATACGAGCTATTTGAGGATGTTTGTAACCCATCTTGTACGTTTTTACAGGCCCGGACATCTCCGAAGCTACTGAGGAGCGCACGGGGCGCGATTGACGCGTCCTAAAACAGTGAGTGGACTTTTTGATTTCTAAACCGGGCATGCATGACTATTTTACTTATTTATCTTATGGTTTCACATATGATTTTATGATGGTGATATGATATCTCGGTTTTACGTGTTTTCACGCTTTTCGAGATATTTATCGTATTTCACGCATTTCGAGGTTACGGTTTTCGCTTATGCATGAATGATGTTTTGATGAAGTATCTGGATATGATTATGCATGTTACGGATTTATGATGTTTTGATTATAATTGTGAAGTGATTTCAGAAATTGCATGTTTTGGAATTTGCATGTGAATTCGGACATAAGTCCTATTATGACGAGATATGATTTCGGAATGATGTCGGAAAACAGTTTATGATGAATCCTGGTTTATTGTGTTTAAAAACGGTTTTGGGTTTAAAGACCCGGTTGATTGTTGGATCTGGTTTTGGGTTTAAAGACCCGGTTTATTGATGACGGGGGCGGGCCCGAAAATTGGGTTTAAAGACCCGGATTGAGTTTAAAGATTTTCATGAGTTTAAAGACTCAGTTATTGTGATACCCCCGAGGCCTATTGATCATGTTTTGAGTTTAAAGACTCGTTGATATCCCGGGAAGGCCTGATATTGAGTTTAAAGACTCGGATGGATCCAACGGTTTAATTGCGAATATTGATTCACTTTTTACTTGGTTTGCGTAAATGATGTTGCAAATGACAAATTCTGGATTTTGGTAATATTATATTGTTTTACACGAGTTGTGATGGTTTTTCTGTAATGTTTTACATGGGTTTCGGAGAAAGAGTTTTTCAAATGTTAATACACGGTTTTCTTGAATATCTGGTTATGCATGCGTGTTATAAAACTGAAGGGCGAACCCCGATTTCATTAAATTATTTTCTGTAAACCTTTGTTTCGGTCCACTTACACTTTGTTGTTTTAACTACCCTCCAGGTCGTGGTACAAGTTCGGGGTCTAGCGCCGAGGCAGAGGCAGAGGCATAAAGTTTTCCGTTGCGGAGTAGTTAGTTCACAGAGTAGGATTTGTTCTTTAACTTGTTTTGTAATATTGTGCTCTGTGAAACTGTGGACTTGACGTCCGGTCGGATGTATTTGTTTAATCTCCCTGGTCTGACAATGGGTGTGATGTAATATTATTTGGTTTTCCGGTCTTTTGGATTCGATTGTCAGACGGGAGCAGGATGCTTCCCGATTATCGAGGCGATAATCGGGGTGGGTCCTGTCATATCAAGTCACATATTGCATTGTATGAGTTTCCCCAGAGCATACATGAGATTGAGATAGAGATAGAATTCACTTAGGAGTCGCTAGTATCTAGTATTCGTCTGCATACCAAAGACCAATCCTCCAGGTGATCGTTCACCCACGCTACTAGCTATACAAGTTAAAAAGCTCAAGTCTTGTCCTTGAGCTCTAGGGGACTCGTGATGACGGGGGAATGCACCCCAATCCTTCATGTGGTCGTGGTACGCGAGCAAGATACCTAGTTTATGTTCCGAGTATGAGCCTTGAAGGGACTTAAGAGCAGTTTGATGTGGGTTGACATTGTGACATAGTTATGTTTCTGCATGGCTCATTTGATCATGTTCATATAATTATTATTATTATTAAATGGTAGATATTATATTTCTCGTACTACGTGCAAGTACGTTTCAATTGTTTTGGGTTTTTACGAAAAAAATGAGGGGTTATAATATGTTTAATTAAACTATGGTTTTACACAGACATATAATTTGGGTCCACTCATCCTTGATTTTTGAACCCCTCAGGTACCACTAGTGTGCATGCATCCCGAGGAAGCTTAGTAGCTACTCTGACACTCATTCCCGAGTCTTGGGACGAAGTTGACAATGATTGGGTACTTCAAGTAGTAAAGTGTAATGGTATGATCATCAAGTTAGACCTCCGCTCTATGCTTCCGCTATTAGTGAAATGAGATCAGTTATGACCGACTACGCATCCCACGACTCATTAAACAACTTCGTTTTATTCATTTGGCTTCGTCATCTGGACGTCATCGTCCAGATGTTAGCTAGCACTCCTCGACCTTCGTGCCATAAATGGACTTTCCAGGTCGGGGTATGTCATTGGATGCCACAAATCCTAGGTTTAAATTTCACATAAAAATGTGTAATTTCCAAAATTTCATTTTTATAATTATCGTTTATATATGAATATTAAATTATACGTTTAAATTTCATTTTACTTTTATTTTACCCAAACATAAAACTTTACCAATTTTGAAAAAATAATTTCTAGTAATTTAAATGTCATCATTTGATAAATTCGTATCAATCTTAAAATTCTTTATTCAAACACACCCTTGTGTTTGGATAAGGGAAAAAATATGGGATTTAATTAAAAAAAAAATAGAATTTCAAGTTTCTAATGTGCCAATTTTCCTGCTTAGATGCATACATATATGAATTTAAGATTATAAGAAAATAAAAAAACTGGAATTGGGGTGCCACAAATTCCATGTAACGACCCGATTCGTAATTACAAGATTATCAAGGATTTGTCGAGATTATTCAAGGTAAATAGACGGTTGCCTCCAGGCGGGGGAGCGTTGACCAAATGTTGACTTTTGACCAAGGAGGTTGGTCGGACGTTTACATAGGCTCATTACGTAGATCTCAGAATGCTAGTTACGTAGACGGGCGGCACGTCGAATTTGGACGTCGTATGGTTATTGTCAAGACCCGACCCTTCTCGGTCAGGACCCGACTCTAGCACGATATTGTCCGCTTTGGGCCTCCTCTCCCTCACCATCTTGTTGTCGGGAACTCACGATGCAACTTCCTAGGGGGTCACCCATCATGGAATTGTACCAGCCTCAACTCGTTTAACTTTGGAGTTCCAACCGAACCCAAAGCCACTGAACTCCCAAAAGTCCTCATGATAGATAAGTGTGTGCCTACACCTTTAAGGCACACCATCATTCCCCTCCTAGACCATTCCACCCTCGCAGTAATGTTAGATCATTCACCGTTCCCTTGAGGACACGGATCTTACAATCCACCCCCCTTCGGGCCCAACGTCTTCACTGTAACACTTCCCGGTCGGGGTCCGCCTCTGATACCAATTTGTCAGGACCCGACCCTCCTCGGTCAAGACCCGACTCTAGCACGATTTTGTCCGTTTTGGGCCTCATCGCCCTCACGGTTTTGTTTTTGGGAGCTCATGGTGCAACTTCCTAGGGGGTCACCCATCATGGAATTGCACCAGCCTCAACTCGCTTAACTTTGGAGTTCCAACCAAACCCAAATCCACTGAGCTCCCAAAAGGCCGCGTGTTAGATAGATGTGTGCCTACACCTTCAAGGCACACCACCATTCCCCTCCCAAACCATTCCCACCTCACATGAATGTGGGATCATTCACCGTTCCCTCCAGGACACGGGTCTTATAGTTATTTTACGAGTCAGAAACGATATTAGGCAATTTTCATGTTTGCACGTATTTCGAGATGATTTGAACTTTTGTTTGTTTGTATGGGGCCTAAATATCTGGTTTGGTCCATAGGATGAGTGACAAGTGTCATCCACCCTTTGGTCTGTAACCCTTGCTTCAATTCATTCCTTTTGTTCAAACACACACTCGAAACCCTACCCCACACCATGCCCATCATATTTCTCATCAATTCTCTTCGCTTGTGAAGAGACCAGAGAGTAAGCAAGGAGTGCGAGAGGGCCGTGAATGACGAGGAGGCACGGGGGGTCGTGGGTGTCAGGACCTAACCCTCATCGGTCAGGACCCGACTCATCTAACATGATATTGTCCTCTTTAGGCCTCCTTGCTCTTGCCCTCACGGTTTTATTTTCGGGAGCTCACGTGTAACTTCCCAGGGGGTCACCCATCATGGAATTACACCAGCTTCAACTCGGTTAACTTTGGGGTTCCAATCCCCCCCAAAGCCATTTGAGCACCCAAAAGGCCTCGTGCTAGATAGGTGTGTGCCTACACCTTTAAGACACACCACTATTCCCCTCCCAGACCATTCCCCCCTCGCAGGAATGTGGGATCGTTCACCGTTCCCTCCAGGACACGGGCCTTACAATCCACCCCCCTTATGGCCTAGCGTCTTCGCTGGCACACTTCCCGGTTGGGATCTGGCTCTGATACCACTTGACACTACCAATCCCAATCCCCCCGGGTATAACGTGGGATGCGTCATGCTCCCGTTTGACAGGTGTGTGCCTACACCATTAAGGCATACCACCATTCCCCTCCACAACCATTCCCCCTAGCAGTAATGTGGAATCGTTCACCGTTCCCTCCATGACACGAGTCTTACAATCCACCCACCTTAGGACCCAGCGTCCTCGTTGGCACACTTCCCGGTCGGGGTCTGGATCTTATACCATTAGAAACGACCCATCCCAATCCCCCCCCCCCCCCGGGATTAACGTGGGATGCGTCATGCCCCCGGGGTCTGTCAAACAAGGGATAATATGTACCTTAGCCCATACGGGGCTCCCAGAGCGCGCTAGGATTGGTGGAGGAGTGCGATGTCTCGGTCTCTGCTACAGCCCGCATCCGTGATCAACCTGAAGGGCATTAAAACCATTCAGAACTGTGAGTGGACGAAAATCAATAAGTATATAAAAACACATTTCATAAAGATATTTATACCCTTCATTAAAAAGTATGCATGCATCGTGAAATCAGTAATGAAAACATTTACTCAATAAACCATTAGGGCCTTAGCCCAAAAACCATAACTCAAAATCATATGTGGGAACTCAGCCCAAAACTGTAGAATACCACAATCCATAAATCCACAAATACCGAAAAAACCATTTCATAGATCCAATAGTCCATATTTACCACATAACCATCCTCGGCATCTCAGATCCCTAGCGTCCCAGACGCTTGACGTCCCAGACGTCATATCTCACGGTAATAAGCAACGCGTGCTACCTGGGGTCTCTCCAGGTCAATATCTCTGACATCCCAGATGTCTAACGTCCCATACGTCTAATCATAGCATTCCTGCTCCTGAGTCACCATACGGCCCAGTAGCTCCCTATAATGACCCCTCGCAGGTAATGCACTGTGACTTCCCCAATGTCCCAGACACCTGGAGGAGACCATCACATATCCTTGTATCAAGATGGTATATGGAAAACAGTTTTACAAAGTCATTACAAAACGTATCAATGGGTCCTGCCCGAAATCTCCATAAAACATCACAAATCCATTTAGGGTCCCCGACCCGAAATCACTTTTATGAAACATAGGGTCCCAGACCCGAAATCACATTTATAAAACTCAACTGGGCCTCATGCCCGATTTTGTAAACCACTGGGCCCCCAGCCCGATCACAAGACTCAAAAGGATCTCAGCCCGATTTTGTAAACCAACTGGCCCTTGGCCTGATCACATAATTCACATGGGTCTCATGCCCGAGTTCATCTTTCAAAAACCAAAACCATGCCATATAACCATTATTAAACTCACAATCACATAACCATAGCATAAACTCGTAAATCTCGAACTACGTCTAAATACGGCATTACCTCGAAATACGTGCAATCACATAAACCACTAGTTCCACAATCATCATCATAGAAATCACGTATGTATAACATATAAAAAAAGTTATGCATGCATCACAGTTTAGAAAACGAAGTCCACTCACAAACCGTCCTACGATGTCACCTTGATACGCGTGCCGAAAGTCCTCCCGGGTCCCATCACTATCACCGGGACTTCCAAACCTATCCAAAACACACTAAAAGGTTTCTAACCTCTTCATTAACCTTCTATTAATGCCCCGTATTTTTCCCGAATTTTTAACTATTTTTAAACTCGATCCTAAACCTTGAGAGACTCCGAAACATATCGAGATGGTGTCCGATCGACACGAAACCAGTCCCAAAATGTTCGTTATATCGAATAGATGATTTCACATGTTGAAGTTATGCCCAAAATACCCCTTATGTACCCCCACGCGCCGCCCAAAGGCACTGCGGGTGTGTTAGGACCCGACCCTCCTCGGTCAAGACCTGACTCATCTAGCACCATATTGTCCGCTTTGGGCCTCACCCTCACGGTTTTGTTTTCGGGAGCTCATGGTGCAACTTCCCAGGGGGTCACCCATCATAGAATTGCACCAGCTTCAACTCGCTTACCTTTGGGGTTCCAATCCCCCTCAAAGCCACTTGAGCTCCCAAAAGGCCTAGTGCTAGATAGGTGTGTGCCTACACCTTTAAGGCACACCACCATCCTCTCCTAGACCATTCCCCCTTGCAGGAATGTGGGATTGTTCACCGTTCCCTCCAGGACACGGGTCTTACAATCCACCCCCCTTAGGGCCCAGCGTCCTCGCTGGCACACTTCCCGGTCGGGGTCTGGCTCTGATACCAATTGTTAGGGCCCACCCCTAATCCCCCGGGATTAAGGGCTAACTGACACAAGGGCCAAACAGACGTCTAACCTCCGTGTGACGCGTAAGTCGGACAAGGGAGTTCCGATCCGACCATCTCAACAACTTTTGAACTTCCCAGAGTGCGCAGAGTTTACTGTGGAACGTCCATGTGATGTCTCCGTCTCCCTCGACCGACAGCCCGCGCCGTAACAACCTGAAGGGTATCAAAAACACGAAAAGACTGTGAGTGGACAAAAATAAAGTTTATATTTAAAAACATTTCATAAAACAATAACATTTATACCCTCCGTTTCAAAACCAATGCATGCATATCAATTTCATGTCATCAAACCATGTACGAAAACAAAACACATTTTCCTTTTCTCAAACCCGGGCCTCATACTGGCCATTGTCCAAAACCTCATCAAGTCTCAATGAAATCCAAACACATTTAAAGCCACATTCTCATCCATCGAACCTGCTGGATCTATCCGAGTCTTTAAACTCAATAACCAGGCCTCAATAATCCGAGTCTTTAAACTCCCGAGTCTTTAAACTCAACAGGCCTACGGGGGAAATATCAATATATCCGAGTCTTTAAATCCAATATCCAGATCCAGAAAATCCAATCCAACACCGTTGGAAAACCATTTCTTAATCCACATCCAAACCCGTATCCGAAATCACCGGTCCGTAGCCCTTCCGGCATTCAAAACCGTCATTTCGAATCCAAATCCCGAACTCATATCCATTTCCTTTCCAGATCCGAGTCCGCAACCATCATTCCGTAAGTTAGCATCCGGAATAACCATTCCGAACCCAAACCTGAAATTCCACTTCAAGTCCCGAACCGAATCCCGAATCGTTACCCGGAATTTCGATTCCAAAACCCGAAATCACCTTTCTGAAAACCACTTTTGAACTAGGCTTCAAGCCCGAAATCACTTTCCAAAATCCTTTTACTTTCTTTGAAATCAAATCGTGTTTCAAATCCCAAAATCAATTCACTAAACCAAGTTCAAATCACGATATTTATCAAAACCTCGTAAAACTTGAAAACCGTCATTTCCTCGAAAAATGTGCAAAAACCATAAATCATCACAAGCCATAATCAAATCATAGAATCACATATGAAAACATATAAAAACATATATGCATGCATCAAAAGTTAGAAAGCAAAGTCCACTCACATACCATTCTAACGTCGCCTCGGTACGCGCGCACTTACGTCGTTCTCGGCCATTCCGCAACCCTCGGCTTTCCCGAACCTGTCCAAAGTCCATAACGAGGTTACTAACTACTTCACAAAAGTCCTACTTACATCCCATAACTTTCCCGAACTTCTAAGCGTACTCTAAACGGGACCCTAGACCTTCGATCCCGCAGAACTCACCCGAAACAACGTCCGAATAACCCGAAACCTATTCCATTGGATTCGTTATGACATTTAGAACAAAAAATCAGTTGGACTCTTCACCGGAAACCACCGCACGCGCCCCCACGCGCCGTCCTTCACTTGCTCGATTTTCCCTCTCTTCTCTGTCTCTGTTTCTCTCGTCTTCGAACAAGCACGAACACATTGCACACCCGTTTAATTGGACCGTGAGAGATCCTAGAAGCCACTAGACCCCTAGCACGTGTCACCATCCCCTCAGCCCTTTCACAAATATCCAAATCTCATCAGTACACTTGTCCCAATCCATTTGCACAATTCCCAATGTGCAAAAGACCAAAATGCCCTTCCTTTGAATCAAAATTACGATTATGCCACTACCTTTCTAGACCCGTATCTTACGTATCCTAACTCCGATGAACACGTGCCCCCTGTCGTTCAATTCAGGACGACGAGATCTACTTAATGGTCATAGGTCAACGTGTCAAAACCCGATCGTACAAAAAGTCAACTCTTTCCCCCTAGTTTAACCAAATTACGGTAATGCCCCTAACCTTCTGAACATCATAACTTCCTCCTCGGATGTCGGAATCGGGCGTGCCACCTGTCTACGGATTCGTGACTTCCCAAACTACGTCACGATCATCGGTCAATGCCCACTTGACCGCCCAAACTAAAAGTCAACTTTTTGCCCAAACTAGGGGCAAAATCGTCATTCGACGCTAACAGATCTATCGTAACCAACTAACCACCGATTAAGCTCACTAATCCTACACTAATCACCGTCTTAACCCAAATTTCTAGGACGGGTCCTTACAGGGTGGGCCTCACGCGCCACCCAAAGGCGCTGCGCGTGGGCCTCACGCACTGGTGAATAGTGTCACCTTCAACCTCTGGTGAACCAGGTTATGAACCGGTTTACTGGTTTCGACCGGACCAGACCGGCGTCCCCGGTTTTCTCCATTTTCCACCTATTTTCACTCCAAATTAATCCTATATCTTCATTCCACCGATTCTAATCTATTAATGACATCAAAACCTGAAATTAGGGGCTGACAATTACCTCCCTGATCGACAATCCACCCTTCCATTTTCCTCCGCCGTCTCCGGCCACTACAGGCTAGCTCAGGCCCCGAAACCAATCTTGTTCAACTCCTGGCAGCTCCTAGATGCTCACCTAAGCAACCAATTTGAAAAACAACGACCCAAACACGATTTGCTATTTTCGAATTCAATATAGCATTTCACGGGAAAATAGCTTATCGTCGCTTTTGTGCACCTCCATGGCCACCACCAACCTCGTCTCATCCTCCTAATTCTCAAACAACCCACCAAAACAGTCCATCATCAGTAGAACCTGACCCACCATTTTCGAATTCAAATGAAACAGAGCATACGACCTACCTTCCTGCTCCTGCCACCGAACACGGCAGCCCTCCATGGTGGTACCATCACGTTCTTCACCACTCACTCACACTTTTCCATTCACACTTTACTTGCATTAGCTGAGGATCAGAAGGTTTATGGATGAGGTTTGGGTGCTCGGGTTCATTGAAGAACAATGAGAAAATGATGAAGATCGATGATGATAATCAGATGATAGTTTGGTTAAAGAAATGGACGGTGAGGATGAGAGATTAGATGAGATGAATGGTTAGGATGAGAGATGAGAGTTTAATTAATTAATTAATTAATGACCAATAGACATAGATCCACATTTTGGGGGTTCCAAGCCATGGGAAGAGTGACACTTGTCACTCATCCAAGGGCCCCACACTAAATATCTACCCAATTAGCTTTAAGTAATTTTTTATTCGGTTCTCGAAATGCTAAATCCCGATTTCGCTCCCGTGACCATAACTTTTTTGTCGGACCTCCGATTTTGATGTGCCGCCTGTTTATGAATTCATATTGACCCGATCTACGTAACGGTACTCGGCCCTCGGCCATCGGATTTCCCGGGTCAAAAGTCAACATTTTGCCCACGACTATGGGCAAAATGACCATTTTGCACATTTCGTCCGATTTCTCTCAACTAATCCCCGATTAGTCATTCTAAACCATAATTAATTAATTTAATCCCGATATTTGGGACGGGTCGTTACAACCTTCCCCCCTTAAATAATTTCGTCCTCAAAATTCCAACTATATCGATTCCACATCCACCTCATGGAAAACAATTCAATCCCACAACATGTGTACACCTGTACACCCACTAACCAGCACAATACATGTCTGCACCCAGCCGCTCCATCACGAACTCACCTCGTGTCGACTACACTCGACCACCTCGAGTGAAATCGATCACACGATTCGAGCACTTGTCAATTCTACCCTTACTCGGACACATTCAGCTTAACGGTTTCTCTTCATCACTAATACACTCTGACATCTGCTCCCACTGGGAGTCAAAAAGTCTTACTCATCAATCCACGTTGACACATTCAACCAAACCGTCATCACTCGGCCAGTCATAAATCAATTCGACATCTCTCCCACATCGAGAGTTACCCAATCTCACAATTTCTCCGCATTTCCTGAATTTTACCATGTCAACATTACGTGTTCCATCACGTCGCGCTCAGCCGTCACTCATGGCTCCATGGTCACAACTCGAATCATCGACATACACTGACTCACTCTAGAGTCGCACCAAGGTACCTCGTACCAAAATTTCCTCATAACCCAGGCTGTCATTAGTGAGAGTCACAGAGCAGCCGATCCACACAAAATAACTCGTGGTTACACCAACCACCAACTCATTCAACCTGAGTATACGTATACCAACATCTCACTCGAACTGCATGTAACTGGACCCCATCGAATACCTGCCCAACAGTAATACACATCCCAACTCTAGGGTTCCATTAGCCATCCACGACTCTGAGCACCTGCTTATACAATCATTGAATCCGTCAAAATTACTCTTCCCAGCACATAGTATTCAATGTCCAGTTCACGTCCTCAACCAATCCAATGATATCGGAACTAAGCCGACTACCAACACCACACACCACTGGTACATCTTATGTACCGTCACTAGGCACCACTCGGCCTATCCAGTATCGATCCTCGCACACGTACAGGGTACATACATCCATCCTCCAACAGTCCACTACATGGTTCGTAGTCAATCACGATTTAATACTGGGGTTCATCTGCACAATCCCATACTCGAGAAATCGATTACTCCAACTCATCATCCATTCTGAGTCCCATGGTCACGCAACCAGCATCACAATGTCTACTCCCAAACACGTAATTCAACACGTACCAATCTGACTCACGCCTACTAAGGCGTACCCATTCATGCCAATTGAGCATCCAATCTCACCCACGTTTACTGAGACGCACCAACACCGAACCTATCGGTTACCTTCTCAAACGATTTCCGTACCACATTTGATTAACTTCAAAAGAAAACCAATCCTATTATCTACACATCCAAGGCTGACCAAATCTGACCCCGTTGGATACCCACTTGTTCACAAGGTCAAATACTCAAAGTCAATTCTTAAACATTACAACTCACTCAAGTACCGTCTCATACCGGATTAACTTTGAAAAGAAGTCGGCCCAACATTCCCTTATCCAAATATTCAAGACAGGGCAATAAACTCTCCACCTAACCTGATAGACAAGATCACGATCCAAATCCATCACTACATCACCCGACCAGTAACATCACAATCCTAGATCGTCACAATACCCAATGTCCACAACATCATAATCCAGATCCACCTAGGATCCGCACCTACTCACTCACCTAACAATCCACCTAAAATCTGATTGTAGGGCCTTACACCCTTTTGAACCCTTCGTCAGTCACATCACTCCTTAACTATTTTCACATCTAATCACTCAGTCAAAAACGAAACACGTCCAAACTGTGGGTCCTCTCTAATTACCTCATTTTGATCCTTGTCATTCCACCTAGGAAAATCAAGAATGATTCCAGATGATGAAATCAACATTCATCCTACCTGCGCGTTCGAAACCCGCACCGTAAGCCAATCTGAAGTCTTTAGAACAACTTGACATGTCAAAGCCACACTCAGGGGTCACTAACAATCTATACAAGTTCATACGTAAACACCCCCTAAACCCCAGTACAGTAAAGGTGTCCCGAAAAAGCTTCCCAAGAAGAAAAACCTCCAAAACACTAACCAAACGATATCCGATCGACCTGAAACCACCACCATTGGATTCAGAACGTCAAAACCTTTTGAACAAGACCAATTTGGCCGTGAAATTCATGCCCACACACCCACACGCGTCCAAACTGGTCTTGTTCGAAAGGTTTCGATGTTTTGAATCTAATGGTGGTCGTTTGAGGTCGATCGAAGATGGTTTGATAGGTGTTTTGGAGGCATTTCTCTTGGGGAAGCGTGTTCGAGATGCATTCTCGGTTCTGAGATTTTTGGGGGTTTTACTGATGGACTTATATGGATTGATAGTGACCCTTGGATGTGATTTTGATAGGCCCGGATGTTTTGGAAGCTTCAGATTGGATTACAACGCGGGTTTTAAGTATGTAGTGTGGATCGAGTGTGAGTGGACATCGGTCTAAGATAAGGACATTGGCCGTTAATTTTTTCACGGTGACGATATGAACGTTGATCGTAGATTTGTTCATGAAGATAAGGATATCGGCAGTTGATTTGTTCACTACGACGATATGAACGTCGGCCGTAGATTTGTTCTTGGCGACGTGCTCGGACGTGAGCTATCTTAGAGCTTATATGAACTCGTTTCTTGTAGATCGTGATTGATGACGATGATGATATGATGGTATGAGACGGGTGTGGGATATGATAATGGGTTTTTTCATTTATTGCCTTGTGTCCAGATAATTTCACATGTGTTGGCTTTATGATACAATCCCTGTCTTCTTATATTACTATTTTACTTGAAAGAAAGATTTTAAATTGATATGCATGCATGCTTTCTAAAATGGAGGGTTAAATTATGATTTCAGAAATTTGTTTTCCCCAAACTGTTTATTTTTGTCCACTCACACGTTTTGTTGTTTTGGGCACCCTCCAAGTTGATCGTGGATGCGGGCTGTGGTAAAGACCGAGGCATCACATGAAGCAGCATATTGTGGAAACCCCGAGTGGGTCACGGTAATATCCCTAGTCTAACACGTGGTGTCATACGAGAGCAGGTCATCCCACATTAATCTTGAGGGATTAGTGATGGGTCTTGTCACTGACACCTCGCCACATGGCACCACCTGATTAGACACCACGCCTCGTGGCACCACCTGATTAGCCACGTGGCTTGCAGTGATGATGTGGACTGCCATGTCACCATTGTCAACCTCCAACAGGTTGACCCGTGACCCTGCAACTAGGTCACGCAACCCGAATTGTGACCTAACTCCCAAAACCACAATTCGAGTCCAAACTTCATTCTGATTTCACCAACCCTCTTTCATGCTACCCAGAAATCGATGTATGGGTTCAAAATTAGGAAAAATCACCTGAGATCTCATGGCCAAGGTCGAATCCTCACGGCCTAATTTCAAACTAGAACCTAGGCCCTTCCAGTTGTCCATTCTCCATGTTTCTTGATCCTGGGTGATCGTATGGACTCAAAGAACAAGCATCCAAGCCTTAAATCAGGGTTCCATCGTCTAAACTAAAAATACCATTTTCAAGTCCACGGGTTCATACCTCTTTCATATTTTTCGGCCAGCCACTTTGGCTTCACCTCGTCCACCGTCTCTTACTCAGTCTCTTGACCTCACTCTCAGTCTCTGTTCCCCTCAGCCAGCACATACGCTCAAGGAAGATGAAGAAGATGGTGGGGTGTGGTTTCAGGTAGAATGAAGAAGAAAGGAAAATGAGATGCATGAATGTGGGTTGTGGACCAAAGGATAGGTGACACTTGTCACTCATCTATTGGTCCAAAACTAGATATTTTGGGTCCCATTTAAACTACGAAAGTAAACTCACAACGTAAAACATGTTACCTTAAAATCCAAATAAACTTTCTGTGACTCGTATCATTCCCACACGATGTCCAAATTTGAAGTGTCGCCTGTCTACATACTCGTAATCTTTTTATCTACGTAATGGACCTCGGTCCATGTGCAATTGACTTCCTGGGTCAAAAGTCAACATTTTTTCCTTTTAAGAGCAAAATCATCATTTTACCTTAATCGTCCGATTAATCTTAATTTAATCCCTGATTAACCTCTTTAATCATGAAATTTCGAGACGGGTCGTTACACGACCTATTTTCCCTAGTTTCTAGTCTTTTTTCAAATATTCTTCGACTAAACTACTCTAATCTATCTAAGGAACAAATCTATACAATCAAAAGAATGAAAACTTGCCCAAAATGAGGTCGCCCACTCAGACTCATGGCCGATGATCGTTCTCAATTTTACGATGAAAGCCTTATTTTCTTATATTACTGTTTTACTTGAAAGAAAAGGTTTGAATTGATATTCATGGATGCTTTCTAAAACAGAGGGTTAAATTATAATTTTGGAATTTTTTTTCCCCAAACTGTTTATTTTTGTCCACTCACACGTTTTGTTGTTTTTGGCACCTTCTAGGTTGATCGCGGATGTGGGATGTAGTAGAAACCGAGGCATCACATGAAGCTGCATACTTTGGAAACCCCAAGTGGGTTACGATAATATCCCTGCCCTGACACATGGTGTAAGACGGGAGCAGGTCATCCCACGTTAATCATGCGGGATTAGGGATGGGTCCTGTCAGCTTGGTATCAGAGCACGTAGTTGCTCTTGTGGTTCCGTGCACTGAGGACGCACGATGGTTTTGCTTCAGATGTGATGTCTCTACGACAACAGCCACGTCATCAACCTGATAGCGAGGTTAAGAATAGGAAAGTTTAACGAGAGGAACCAACCTATTGGTTTGATTTGGCATTAGATGCCGTGTTTCAGTGGGGTTGAACCCCAAGAAGACTCGAGTTCTTGTGGACCCAGTGGCTGGGAGTCGTAGAGTTACTGGTTGATTGGATCCCAGTATGGTTACTTTTCAGAGTCGTGACCGATGATTGGTCAAGATAGATGTGCTGCTACGAGCAGCCGAGGTTGTTGATGACCTTTATTCGAGAATGGTCGAACAAGTTACTAGGAATGTGGTACTTGTGGATCGGATCCTGGGGTAGACCGATCAGCGGATCTCACATTTTAAGTGGATTGTACGGGTGATAGGTTTCCATCATGAGCATTTGGTACAGATATCAATGAATTTTTTGGATAGGTTTGCAAGTGCTTGGTAGCAGACAGTGCTATCTACAGTTTTGGATGAGACTACCGAGAGTTGGGTGACGTTCGAGGAATGTTTCTAACGTTGTTTACGCCCCAGTATTATCCAGATACGAGGGAGGCGGAGTTCCTTCGACATGAGCAGGAGATTTGATGGTAGCTCAATACGAGCATAGGCCTGTGACCTTGTCATGGTATGCTCATGTTTTGCTGATGACTGAGATGATGAGAATTCTTCAGTGTTTGTCTAGTCTTGGGAGTAAGACTCAAGTGATGGTGTGGTATCTCAGTTGGAGATGAGTTTGATGGAATTCCAATAGCGATCGGATGGTTTGGGCTAATGTCGAGGGCGTCTAAAGGATGTATTTTCCAAGGAGCTTAGAAGAGGGATGCTTCTAGCTCCGAGTCTTTGAGTGGAAATCGTACGATTACAGTGGTCGATGAACAGGATGGAGTGGATCCCAAGTGGCTAAGTTAAGATTTCAGTATCCACCCAGTTCGATTTGTTTACTGGAGGAACGGGGTATGCCTGGATTGGTGACAAGTACCATAGCTATCTTTGGACGGAATTCATGATTTTTGATGGAGTTCGGACTCACACACTCTTTTCTTAAGATCAAATTCCCAATGGGTTAGGACATGTGAATCAGTACTTCGGCTAGTGCGGTGATGGAATTACCTATTGAATTTGCGTAAAAAGTGTGACGAAAGACATATTGATTTTCCAAGACATATATGACTTGTTGTGATGTTACTAATGGATTAGTGGACTATTCGTTACTCCTCTGCTGAGTGTTTGAGGAACGAGTTGTATTTGGTAGCCTGATTGGTTGATGTCCGAGTGAATTACGACTTGGATGCTAGGAAGTTACTATAGAATGGCTGTTAGGGCCATTGGACACATGTTGTGAAGTCCCCAGATGGCTCAGTAAGCTTGAGGAAGATGTTGGTTGTGTCAACATTTCTGGTGGTATTCATCGTAGGATTTACTGGGGTTGCTACCTTAGAGGGAGGTCGAGTTACAATTGAGTTTCTTCAGGGTACTCAATCCATTTCGTAACACCTCTATCGAAAGGTACCAATAGAGTTGAGAGAATTGACTGTTGAGTTGCAAGATTTAGTAGAGTTGGGGTTCATTTAACTTATGGTGTACCCATGGGGAGCCCCAATGTCGTTTTTACAAAAGGTGGATCACACCTTGAGATTTTGGATTGACTACCGGCAGCTGAACGAGGAAACCGTGTGGAACAAGTAATCCTTATCGTGGAAGTTCTTAGTGAACTATCTTCATCACCTTCGGGATTCGTGATTGTGTAAGCTTGTAAAAGTTGAACTGCTTTGAGGAGTGCTACAATCATGAGAAATAAAGTGGATTTCTACCATAGATATCAACAGATATTATTGGTTGGTGGAGACTTCTCTTTTCTACTTCTTTGATAAGGACTTCTAGGTATGTTAGTAACATGGTTGCAATTTCTCTTGGTTTCAAAGGTTGTTTAAGAACTTGACACCTAGGGTATGAAGCGTTGTTGGATAGTGTTCCCATGAGACCCATATTGCTGGATTAGAGGTTTACAGCACAACTTCAGGATCCAACCCTTCACATCATCAGGATGGGGGTTGAGGTTTGGATTGGTACGTCTTGGTAGGCGTAAGTCAGTTGGTCTTTGGAGTTCTCGATGAGTATGTGTTGGACACATCTCAAGTGTTCGTTGGGTGACCAGGCAAACTCGGAGATGATGTTGAGTTATAGTGTACGATCTGCCCAGAGTGGAGATCAGACAGACAGGTTCCGATGTTGGATCATGAATGGCTACCATGCCAGCCATATAATATACAGATTAGATCTGAGATTTTTGTGATGTGTGGACTTAATTGTGGATACTGGTACGTATCCGGATGGTGCGTGTGCAGTCCCCGGACGTAGCTCGGATGTTACGTGAGTGTAGCCCTTGAGCAGGTTTATGAGTATTACTGATGTGATTGTGTGATGTGTGTGCACCTGTGAGTAGTGCATGTTTGATGGTGTGAATGTTCAGTGGTTATCATTCCGATTGATATGGTACAATCAATAGATTGAATCCGAGATGGACACGGTATGGTAATCAGATTGGATTCGATGTTGACTATTCATTGAGAATTAGGATTGGGCATCGAATACTATGGGCTAGCGTAGAGTGAGTTTAGGGGGTTCAGTTGTTGTACGAGCTTGGAGCTCAGGGCCATGGTTCGCCAGAGGAACCTTAGAAAAATGTATTTGTGATTATCGCTATAGCAAGTATTCGACGGGGTCCAGATACACTCAGGATGAGTGAAATACCAGTTTTAGAATCAAGAAGAGTCAAGATCACAACGTTGGTCGTTGAGTAAGGTGAGGCACTATAAGAGGACTGTGGTGCGAGTCAGATGTGGATAAGGAACTTAAATGGGAATAATAGAGCTGATGAGTTACCACTTGAGGTGATGGTGTGTCGTGGGTTTGATTAACGGTTGGAGATCGTCTAGTGATAGAAAATGTGAGATTTCTACCACTGAGCAACGATGTCAGACTTGGTTCTAAGTGCATCCACGTTGATGACATGTGAGACCGATGAGCATCAATGTCTCGATCGAGACTTGAGAATTGATCAGTGGAGATTCTAGTGACCATTGGATCACTCACTTGTCGGACGTGGTCGTTGAGGATGAGCAGAGATTTAGCATTGACTGTTGGATTTTAGTTGACATCGAGTGACGTTTGGTTCTTAAGCGTACTGTGAGTGGACTTCGAACGTGGACGTGACCACATGAGACTCTTGGTTCGGAGATTGGAATGGATTTCGACAGTTATGGTCAGAGGTCGGTGTGAACTTCAAGGATGAAATTGCTATAGTGAATTTTGAGGATGAAATTCTTTAAGGAGGGTAGATTATAATGACACGTCCTAAAATTTCGTGATTATCGAGGTTAATTAAGGATTAATTAAGGAAAAATGACGACTTTGCCCCTAGAAGAGAAAAATGTCGACTTTTGACCTGAGAGGTCAATTGCTCATAGATTGAGGTCCATTATGTAGATCAAGGGATTACGAGTACGTAGATAGATGACACGCCGAATTTAGATGTCATACGAGAAAGTTATAGGTCTAGAACGATTGTACGAATTGTTTTACAGTTACACAATTTACTAGACAGGCGGGTTGATTTTTGTTTCTTGTGGGTCTATATATTTTTCTCCATGTCTAATGGATGAGTGACACTTGTCACTCATCCATTAATCCTCATCCTACATTCATGCCTATCCCCCTTTGTTAACAAACCTGAAACCCCTCCCTCCTCTACCATCATCTTTATCTGTTGCTAGCTGAGAGAGAGACCAAGAGTGAGGCTAAGAGACTAAGGTGACGGTGGAGGACGAAAGAGGCACGAAGGGACTGCTTGGAACCTATAAAAAGGTAAAACCTGTAAACCCATTTAGGTTGAATTTCTGGGTTTGGTTTTTAGGGTTAAAACCCAGTTTTCTAAACACCTTCATCTTCTCTGGATACATACGAGCTTAAGGGGCCAAAAATGGAAGGAAATGGACATGTGACCAGGCCTAGAAGGAAGCTCGAAGGTTGGTCGTGAGGAATCAATTTCGACCAAGGGATTTGAGGTATGTTTTTACAGTTTTGAGGTCGTAGATTCTCTGGATACATACGAGCTCAAGCAAGCCACGTTATCATGTTAGGCCACGAGGCCAACTAGAGGGTGACACGTGGCCAGGTGTCAATCCAATCAACGATGTCAGACCACCTGGACTAGTGAGGTAGTGCCATGTGGCAGTGTGTCAGAGCTGACGTAATGGTCCACGTCAGCAGTGTCAGACCACGTGGACCAGTGAGGTGGTGCCAAGTGGCAACGTGTTAGGGAATTGTCAGATTGTTAGAGCTGACGTGGCTGTACACGTGTTAGAGCTAACATCAGTAGGTGACGTGGTATGTGTCAAAGGGTGACGCGTGGCACCAATCAGGGTGTGCCACGTGGCATGCTATCAGAGTTGTCAGAACTGTCAAGTGTCAGGTTGACGTCAGCACGACGTCAGCGTTGACTTTCGTTGACCAAAATTTGACCGGTGTGTGGGCACGAATTTCAAGGTAAACCTAGCCTCATTTGAAAGGTTTCGACATTCTAAATCCAATAGTGGTGGTTTTAGGTCGATCATAGATCGTTTGATAGGTGTTTTGGAGGTTTTTCGATGAGTGTGTTTGGGACGTGTTCTCGATTCTGAGATTTTTGGGGGGTTTTTCTCCTCGGAAAGCGTATTTGGACCGAGTGTGAGTGGACTTTGGTTTATAAATGATGCATGCATATATGTTTTAATGTTTCATGAATATGGTTTGAAATGCAAGGTTTTCATATTGCTTTAAATGATGAATTGCATAAAGATTTATAGGTTAGTTTGATCATGGTTTGAAAATGAAGGATTTTAAGGATTTTTGTGAAAATGGCTTTTTGGGCTTGAGACCCAATTGATTATTGAGTTTGACTCATTTTATAGTCAAACGTGAAATTGAACAATGTATTGATTGATGAAATGATTTGAGTATTGTGAAATGAGGACTATACGATGTTTTGTGGAAATTGTATTTTGGGCTGAGACCCTAAGCGAAACAGTGATTTGATTTGAGATACAACTTTTTATGAAAATGTGTTTCCACTGTTTTTACTATGACCATTCTCCGAGATGATTGAGATGACTCCAGTAGGAATGTGTTTCCCCAGAGAGGGCCTCTAGTTGTAAATATGTTTCCCCAGAGATGACCCTACGATATGTTTCTAGCTTCTAGGATGTGCTACGTCGGCCATTGATTTGTTCACAACGACGATATGAACGTCGGTCGTAGATTTTTTCTCGGTGACGTGCTCGGACGTGAGCTGTGTTGGAGCTTATGTGCACGCATTGCTCAGATATCGTGACTGATGATGATATGATGGTATGAGACAGATATGGGATATGTGAATGGGTCACGATTTTTTATTTATTGCCTTGTGTCCAGATAATTTCACATGTGTTGGTTTTACGATGAAATCCTTGTTTTCTTATATTACTATTTTACTTGAAACAAAAGGTTTGAATTGATATGCATGCATGCTTTCTAAAACGGAGGGTTAAATTATGATTTCAGAAAAAAAAAATCCCCAAACTGTTTATTTTTGTCCACTCACACGTTTTGTTATTTTTGGCACCCTCCAAGTTGATCGCAGATGCAGGCTTTCGTAAAGATCGTGGCATCATATGAAGCTGCGTACTGTGGAAACCCCGAGTGGGTCACAGTAATATCCCTTGTCTGACATGTGGTGTCAGACGAGAGCGGGTCATCCCACGTTAATCTCGAGGGATGGGTCTTGTAATTGACACCTCGCCACGTGGCACCACTTGATTGGCCATGTGGACTGATAGCGATGACGTGGACTGCCACGCCATCATCGTCAACCTTTAGCAGGTCGACCCACGACCCTGCAACTGGGTTAAGCATCCTGAATCGTGACCCGACTCCTTAATACATATTTAATTCCCGAAAAATTAGGGGATTTTAATGTGACATTATTTAAGTTATTAGTGACCCTTAGTTATGGTTTTTGACAGGATTTACAATTCCTGAAATTTACGGAAAAACGTACAGCTTGGAATCGAGCAGCTTGGATGATATGTAAATGGACGTTTGTTTTATAAACTGATATGCATGCATAGTTAAATTTTCCATGATTTATTGCATTATTTGAGTTGCAATGATTTGAATGATGATTTGATACAATTATTTGGTGATTTTATGGATTTAATAATCGGTTTTGGGCACAATTTACGATAAATGGTGAAAAATTATGTTTTGGGCGTAGGCTCGGGATTTCGAAATGGTTTTGACTTGGTTTTAAGTCAGTTTTTGGTTGAAACTAATGATTTGGGTGTAGGCTCGGTTTGATGATGATATCTGACTTGGGTTATGAGTCAAGGATGGTTTAGAAAGGTTTGGGTTGTAATCCTTGGACAGTTTTCATTGTGACTGTGATGAGTTCCCAGACGGTCCAAGCTAAGGGTATTTCCCAGACGACCAAAGCTTGGTGTGATTATGATTGTTTCCCAGGCAGCTGAAGCTCGGGGTGTTTCCCAAACGGCGAAAGCTCGGGGTGATATATGTGTTTCCCAAGCAGCCGAAGCTCAGGGTGTTTCCCAAACGACTGATGCTCGGGGTATATCTGTGTCCCCAAGCTGCTGAAACTAGGGGTGTTCCCAGACGACTGATGCTTAGGGTTATTGACTTATTGTTGGTTGCCTACGTGTAATGCTGATGTGATTGTGTGATTGATTATGCACTTGTGAGTAGTGCGGGTAGTGTGATATTGTGAGTGATGTTTATGCACTTGTGAGTAGTGATGTTTGATTATTGTGCTTGATATGTGACTACTGGTGATGAGTACTGTTGATGATGTTCATTGTGACTGGTTTGATGTTGATGGTTGTGTCTTAATGGTCCTTATGTGATTTGGCTTGAAAACTAGTTGTTTATATGTTTTACACTATGCATGCATCATTTATAACTGGAGGGGAAAATGATTGATTGCTGAAATGTGTTTTCAAACGATGTTATTTTTGTCCACTCACACTTTTGATGTTTTTGATGACCCTCCAAGTCATGGCACGAAGATCGGGGCTGATCGAGAGGTGAAGGTATGAGCGGAAATTAGTACAGTCATCCCTTGTCTGACTGGTGCTGAGGGTGTTTTCGAAATTTCAGTTGACTTGTCTGACGGGAGCAGGACCACGCACAGTTATCAAAGTCCAGTTGGGATGGGTCCTAACAAATTGGTATCAGAGCATTGAGTTGTTGACTTGTGTTACCACGTCATGCCTCCAAAACATGAGCCCCGTGCAAGGCTTGGTAATGAGACGAGTATACGAATGTAGATGAGATACCTAGATAGATTTAGGGATTGAATTGACCCTGGATTGAGGGTCGGATGTTGAAAACTCTACCTTGGTCGCGTCGGACTCGTGTGGGTCCGGATGGTGTTTGAGTTCAGTGGCTAGAAATGTAGCATGAATGAGCAAGTTGGACCCGGGATAAGATGGTTCAGTGAATTCCTCAGTTGGAATGCGTGTTTGATGATTTAGTGTGTGATGGGAAATCCTTGATAGGATGCAGTACACCCAGCGGTGTTTGCTAGGTGACCAGGCATGCCGATGGTGGCATGGATTGTTGATAGATATTGAAATTGGACTTGGAAGGAGTCTGGATTTTGGTTAAGAGCTCGGGAAGAGCCGGGAAATTGAAAAAGTGATTACGGTTGTGCATAGCGAACAAGGGTTCAAGTAGAAACCAGAGGTAGCCATGCGAAATTAGTCTCCATGGGCGTTGGAGGGATATATTCGAATTTCAGGGACACAATTCCTTAAAAGAGGTAGGTTGTGACGACCCGGAAATTCAAAAAAAGGAATTTTGGACATTTTAGAAAGGGAATGATGATTTTACCCTTGGTTAATGGGGTCAAAAGTTGACTTTTTATCCAGGGACACTTTTTGGCCTTTCCGTGAAGATTATTGCGTAGGTCTCAAGATGCTGAGTCCGTAGACATGGGGCATGCTAAAATCGGAGTTCGGATGTGAGAGTTACGGGTCTAAATTGATGAGGGGAATTTTCGTCATTTTAAGTGCAAGGATATTTTGGTAATTTGTATTTGTAGGGGTAATCTAGTCTTTTCACGCATTTTGATGACATATATCACTCTGAAATGTGGATTGGTGGCACGGTGGCCGTGCTAGGTAGGTTAACTGAAAGAAAACAAAAAAAAAAGTAGAGAACAGAGAAGTATGTGAACTGATCAACTAGGAATTGATTTTCTCAGCAACCATTCGAGAGACAAAAAGGGAAACAGAGAATTGAGTGAAAAGAGAATGAGAAAACGAGAATGAAAAGAGAGGGAAGGTTTAAAACTTGAAACCCAACCCAGAAGTTCTTCCTTGAAAAGTTGAAATTGAATTCCATTTTTGGTTGATTAACTATCGAAAACAAGTTTAATTTAAGGTTCCTGAGCCCTTTACGAGTTTAACCATTCCAAAAATGAAGCAATTCGATGCAGAACAGGCTAAGAACAGACCCTGTGAAACTTGGAAAATTCGAGCTTGAGTTCATGTAATTGAAGGTAAGAAAACATGAAATTGATTTTGAATTCACGTTTAAAATGATCCTAAGATGATTTCTAGTTGATTAGAATGGAGAAAATGATGGAATTGGATGGAATTGAACTCGTGACCCTTTCGAAAGTCAGATTGGAAATCGATCGATGTGAGGTATGGATTCGTTTAATTAATTATACAGATCTTTAATTAGGATTGATTAAATGAAATTAGGTGAAAGAATTAGGGAAATTGGGGTTGAATTGATGGATGTTTAACTGAGTCGAGTTGCCGGCCAACATACCCGTTTTGTAGGTAATCATGCAAGGAAGATGACACTGTCGAAGGTGTGTGGGCTTCACCTACAGACGTTTACGACGGCGCGTGGATGAGAATCCAGAGGTTTGGTCAACATGTAATTTGATGTTTTTGATGTAAAAAACATTTTGGCACAGATTTCGAGTCGGTCAAATACCGTTTCGATAAAGTATTGTGTATCTGAAGCGTATGTAAACGTTTTTATTACGTATTTAATTCCTGAAAAATAGGAGATTCTAATGTGACATTATTTGAGGTATTAGTGACCCTTAGTTATGGTTTTTGACAGGATTTATGATTCCTGAAATTTACTGAAAAGCGTACAGCTTGGAATCGAGCAGCTTGGACGGTGTGTGAGTGGACGTTTGTTTTATAAACTGATATGCATGCATAGTTAAATGTTTTCCATGTTTATTACATGATTTGAGTTGCAATGATTTGGATGATGATTTGATATGATTATTTGGTGCTTTTATGGATTTAATAATCAGTTTTGGGCCCGATTTACAATAAATGGTGAAAATGATTTTTTGGGAGTAGGCCCGGGATTTCGAAATGGTTTTGACATGGTTTTAAGTCAGCGTTTGGTTGAAACTAATGATTTGGGCATATGCTTGGTTTGATGATGATATTTGACTTAGGTTGTGAGTCAAGGATAGTTTAGAAAGGTTTGGGATGTAATCTTAAACAGTTTTCATTGTGACTTTGATGTGTTCCCAGACGGTCGAAGCAAAGTGTCTTTCCCAGATGACCGAAGCTTGGTGTGATTATGATTGTTTCCCTGGCAGCCGAAGTTCGGGTTGTTTCCCAGACGGGTGATGCTCGGGGAGATATATGTGTTTCCTAGGCAGTCAAAGTTCATGATGTTTCCCAGATAGCTGATGCTCAGGGTATATTTGTGTTCCTAGGCAGCCGAAGATAGGGGTGTTCCCAGACGGCTGATTCTCGGGGTTATTGACTTATAATTGGTTGCCTACGCGTAGTGCTGATGTGATTGTGTGATTGATTGTGCACATGTGAGCACTGTTGGTATTGTGATCTTGTGATTGATGTTTATGCACTTGTGACTAGTATTATTTGATTATTATGCTTGATATGTTAGTACTGGTGACAAGTACTGTTGATGATGGTCATTGTCACTGGTTTGATGTTGATGGTTGTGTCCTAATGGTCCTCAAGTGATTTGGCTTAAAAACCGGTTGTTCATATGTTTTAATCTATGCATGCATGATTTATAACTGTAGGGGAAAATGATTCATTGTTGAAGTGTATTTTCAAACGATGTTATTTTTGTCCACTCACACTTTTGATGTTTTTGATGACCCTCCATGTCGTGGCACGAAGATCGGGGCTGAACGAGAAGCGAATGCATGAGCGGAAATTAGTACAGTCATCCCTTGTCTGACAGGTGCTGAGGGTGTTTTCGAAATTTCATTTGACTTATAAGACGGGAACAGGACCAAGCACGGTTGTCAAATTCTAGTTGGGACAAGTCCGGTCAATAACGATGAACTACCAACAGACAAGACCGAGGCCAACTTCATCAAATGGAAACCAGCTTGCTCTACCATCATTCATACCCATTTGTACAAGCAAGGTCTCACTCTTCTATTACTCAAGTGCCTACCACCCGATAAAGGCAATGTAGGGCTCAAGGAGTGACATGTAAAAACTAAGTATTAAAGTAAACACAAAGTCACACTTAACACTTAAGGAAATATATGCAATTAAAAACCCTTTTTTGTAGATGTAGCATTGGTAAATAGAGATCGTTCTTAACAGGGGATTAAGGGTACCTAAGCATGATTATCGTTTGATTAATTAATTGGGGGGTAAAGAGATTGATTTAAAATTCCTAAGTAATTAAACTAATCTAAACTAACTTAATCTATTATTTACACATGGTCAACTCATTCTTTATGCCTTACTCATTCATGAATTATCTCAATTTCAAATCTACGAAATTCTATAACCTTAGTTATACGAGATGATTGCATATTCGTAAGTAGTGCAGGGAGACACTCACGCTGCACATTCAATAATAGACTAGGGAACGCCCAACTCATCTATCAAGCATTAAGCACCAATATACAAACATAACAAAAACTAAAATACTAAAACACATGGAAGATTTATACGAAAACAATATAAAGTATAAAACCACAGTAAGATTAATAATCAATTCATAGAAAGGATATTCATACCAAAAGATAACTACAAAGTAAGAGGTCGTGTTACACTTTTTCTCCGAGGAGCCCAAAGGATATGAAGTGATGGAGCTCTGTCGTATTACACTTTTTCTCCTGAGTAACCCAAAGGATATGAAGTGATGGAACTCTTCGGTGAGACAATAGGGAACGCCCAACTATGCCATGGATGAAGGGTAGAAGATGAAGTATTATGTAATTAATCTTGCAAAGTAATATCGATTATATAAATTGGAAAGTTTGGTCAAGTAGAATTTTGGTACAAGACTCAACAACCCTTTACAAATAACCTAAACCTCTCTATTTAAAAACCTTTCCTACAAGTAAAGGGATGAAAATAATAAAACAAAAGGAAATAGGATTGAAATCCTTATAGAATATGGAGAATAAGTGTGAAAGAAAGTTGGAATTATCCCAAAATATTGCCTAAAATTCGAAATAATGCTTCAGGAATTGTTTCGGTGGGAATCGGCCAAAATTTGGACTGAAAGTCGGTGGTCAATGGCAAGGTCAATGCGACAAGGAGGCTTGGAAGAGAGTTCGGTAAGCGCACGCCGAATAGGGCTTCAGGATTCAGGAGACACGCGCGGAAAGGTTTATGTGCTATCTTTGTGGACTTCAGTAGCTCCCTACTGAATTTCGTAGCCCTTTTTGGTGGCCTCCTTTCATTTGATCATAACTTCTTCAATATAAGTCCGATATAGGTGATTCTTTCGCTTAAATTCTTCTAATTCCGAGCTCTATCCAATTCTGTACATTTCTCACAAAATATATTATTTTCTCCTTTTGTTTGGTAATTAAACATTAAAAGATAAGCATAAAAGGTATAAAATGATGCTTAATAATACCCCCACACTTAGACTTTGCTAGTCTCTAGGAAATACCAAAACAAACTAAGGATTTGAAGCTCAAATTTATTTCTTTTTCTTAAAAACAAAAATTACTATACTCTTAACTATTTGTCTCAAATTGTATCAACTTAAGTGTCAGGACTCGTCCCAATCCCCCCAGAATTAACGACGGACGCTCCTGATCCCGTCTGACACGGAGTGTCAGACCAGGGAAAATTTGAACATTTAGCCCGAAGGCTTCCAGAGTACTCCAGGATCCGGAAGAGGTATGTGATGTCTCGGTCTCTGCTACAGTCTACACCGTATTCAACCTGAAGGGCATTGAAAACAGAAAGACTGTGAATGGACGAAAAGTAAAAGAGTTTATAAAACATATTTCATAAAAGACATTTATGCCCTTCACTAAAAAAACATGCATGCAAAGGAAAACCATTTATCAAACCACATATGTTTAGACAACCATTTATAGGGTCTCAGCCCTAAATTCCGTAAATACAAGTCACACGGGCCCCTGCCCAAAACCATTTACAGAAATCCATAACATAGTAAACATATGTGGGAACTCAGCCCAATCCATTTATCAACCATCAAACACAATTTTGCAAAACCAAGAAATCATGTTTATCATATATCATATAACCGATCCTGTCACGGTATCTAGAGCTACGCGCGTGCTACCCGGGGTCTCAAAGCCCAAGTCTCCCCAGGGTCCACCCAGGTCAATGTCCGTAGATCAATGACCCTCCCTGGGGGTTATAATTCATAGCCTTTCTGAGAGTAAGGAACCCAACTGGGGCGACTCCACTCAGTCAGTGCTCAGTGACTACTCTGGGGTCCACCTAGGCCAACGACCCTCCCCGGAGGAGACAATTCATATATAAGGGATGGTATACGAAAAACCTTTTGAAATCATTCTCAAAACCTTTTAAGGGTTCATGCCCGGTCCCCATAAACCGTTATGAACCATAAAAACTTTCAAGGGTTCATGCTGGTCCACATAAACCATCATGAACCAGAAATCCATTTATGGGTCCCTGACCCTAAATCACAATCTTAAAAACATAACTGGGCCCTAAGCTAGAATCCACATACAAACTGGACCTCCGGCCCGAATCGTAAACCAACGGGGCCTCGTGCCCAATTTCGTAAACCAAATGGCCATCATGCCCGATATCGTAAACCAAATGGGCCTTGTGCCCGATACGTAAGTCAACTAGGCTCCGAGCCCGAATCGTAAACTGGGCCTAGAGCCCTATACGTAAATCTACTGGGCCTTCGGCCCGATGCCTCGTTAAATCAAATGGACTTCAAGTCCGAGAGTTAGTAAATCAAATGGGTCTCGTGCCCAGTCCATATTTCCAAATTCGAAATTGACACGACCCATCCCAATCCCCCGTGGATTTCCATGGAATGTGTCATGCTCCCGTCTGACACGAGGTGTCAAACAAGGGATAACCTGTTGCCACTGCCCAACCGGGCTTCCAGAGTGCGTAAGGATCGATGGAGGAGGTGTATGATGTCCCAGTCTCTGCTGCAATCGCATCCGGAATCAACCTGAAGGGCATTAAAAACAAAAGCTGTGAGTGGACGAAAATAAACAAGTCTGTTTAAAACATTTATAAGACATTTATGCCCCTCAGTAAAACCATATGCATGCACCAAAAACCAATTTTCACATGTTTATTTAGAGATAACCATTAGGGCCTTAGCCCGGAAACCCAAGCATAGTTTCAAATTCCAAAAGTCAATCCAAGAGTTATTTCATAAATCTAGTAATATGAACCATAAGGCATATAATAAAACCATAACCATAATTTTTGCCACTGCACTATGCACTCCAATCCGACATCCCTGATGTCTGACGTTCCTGACGTCTAATAAGGTCACAATCACAAGGCTACGCGTGCCACTCGGGTCTCAATTCCGAGTTCAATCCCCGAACCTCGTTCGGGTACATCATCCCCGATGCTTAGCGTCATAGATGCTGGACGTACTAGACGTCCGTGACCTCTCCGGGGTACCTCATCCGGAGGAGACAATATAATATGGAAGGATCTATACAGCGCAGTACCAAATACATTTTATTGATATCCAAATGCAAAGCATATATATATATACATAGATAAAATCCAAACTAATCTTTAAGTTTCATCAGACGGGTCTCAAGCCCAAATACAGTGAAAAGTGCCATAACCATAATTTCAATATCATCAAAACCATTTTAAGTCCAAATAGTTGATTTAAATCCCAAAATCATTTATTCGATTCCATTTTAGGGTCCCCGACCCGAATCACATGTATAAATCAACTGGGCCCCTGGCCCGATTTCATAAGTTAACTGGCCCTTGGCCTGAATTCATAAGTCCACTGGGCCCCCGGCCCGAATTCACAAGTTAACTGGGCCCCTGGCCCGATTCATACGTTAACTGGGCCCCTGGCCCGATTTATAAGTTAACTGGGCCCCTGGCCCGATTTACTTTATCAAGTCCGTAACCATTTCATGAAATCATATCCAACCACATTTATGGAAATCGGTGCAAATCCAGAAAACCTCGGTTTACGTGCAAATACGTAAATCACCTCGAAATGCGTGAAATCATTTAAATTCACCGATATCCAAAGTAAATCATTTAATCATAATTATAAAAATCATGAAACAGTTATGCATGCATCGAATTTATAAAACCAATGTCCACTCACAGACCGTTTAACCGAGTGCCTCGATACGCGTGCCATAGGCCTTCCCGGGCCACACCACTATCACCGGGACTCCCAATCCTGTTCAAATCACATTAGAGGATCACTAACCTCATCATTAACATCCTATTCAAGTCCCGTAATTTTCCCGAATTTTTAAGTATTTTTAATCTGGATTTAAAACCTTCGGATATCCCGAACAATATCGAAACGGTGTCCGATCGACACGAAACCAACGCTAAAATGTTCGTTACATTGTATAGGATAAAAGTCATGTTGACCTCACCTCGAGATTCGTGCCCACGCGCCGTCACGCGCCGCCGTGAGTGGCTGCGCGTGGAAGCCACGCGCCTGCTACAGTTACTGCTACAGTCACCATCTTCACCCGTATGTCTGGTAAACGGGTCTGATTACCCGTGATCTGACCCGGCCAGATAACCATCAATTCGACCTTGATTCCATCTGTTCTTGATCCTAAAACAATCATTAACCAACCAATTTCAGCTCTGTGACATCGATTAATAACAATCAAACCGTAATCGTGCCACCAACCCGTGATCACCCAAAATGGGTCGATCACCAAAACTCCACAAATCCTCAACAATTGTCAAATTAACTTCACAGGAAGCTTATAAGGATTAATACGAACCAATTCGCATGATTAATTGAACACGACGTTACCTCAATCATCACGACTCAAGCTTGAGTTTTCCGGCCGTCCACCTCGTCCGTCCACGGCCCTAGGAGCCTCAAAGCTTGCCCCATTTGATCTGGTTTGACCCGTTGAGGTTCCAGAAAGCTCAATCCATCATCAATTAGGCTTGGGCTGGCCTAAAGCTAGAAGTTCGAATTTGAATTTCTCAAAAACCAGTTTAGAGAAATCCAGCACCAATTTCACTCATTCCTTTCATTCTCAATCACAGAGTAACCTACTCGACTTACACTCCATTCCTTTAACCCAATTCATCCGTTAAAGGCATCCAAAAGTGTCCCACAATCCATTGCGTAAAGCTCCCCTGCACTGACCCGAAACCATTAAAAATCAGTGCCCAGTGCTATTGTGATCGATTGCCAGCACAATACATGTGCAATCACACCTCACACTGTCCCAATTCAGTCCATAAATTGATAAACAATCCATGGGATTGATCGGACAAACCTCCCACTTTCACGGCTGTTCAATGAAACAGTGCCCCCCGTGTGAAATTACAATTCTGCCCTTGTGTAGAAAATTACCAAAATGCCCCTCACGCATCCTGACCCGTAACTCGGTCGTACAGACCCCGTTTGATGCGTGCCGCCTGTCTACGAACTCAGGGCATCGAGACCTTCTTAACGGTCCTCGGCCATCGGACCTCCCGATCAAAAAGTCAACATTTCCCCTTATATCGTCCAAATTACGAAAACGCCCTTGAACTTCCGTACATCATAACTTTCACCCGAACGCCGGAATTGAACGTGCCACCTGTCTATGAACTCGTGACATCCCCAACTACGTCACGGTCATTGGTCAAAGTCCATTTGACCATCCGAATTAAAAGTCAACGTTTTGCCCACGCCCATGGGCAAAACGGTCATTTTGCACAATTCGTCCGAAATCACTCAACTAATCCCAGATTAGTCAATCATAATTAAATATTATTAAATCCCGATATTCGGGACGGGTCGTTACAGAAATCGATTTAAGAACCATTTGGGCCTTTGGCCCGAGAACGTAACTAAAGGGACTTCGAATCCGAGGCTTTCCAAAACAAATGGGTTTCAAACCCAAGTTTACCTTTTCAAATCCAAAACAATTTCATGGAGTCATTTCCAAAACTATAAGTACGGAAAATCAGTGCAAAATCGTAAACCTCGATTGTAATGACCCGTTCCAGAAATCGGGATTAGATTAGTGATTAATGACAGATTAGTGAGGTTAACCGGTGATTAGTTGGATACTTTCAGACGGACGGTGCGAAATGACGATTTTACCCCTAAAATGGGAAAAAATATTGACTTTTACTTCAGGCGGTCAATTAGACTTTGACCGAGGACTGTGACGTAGTTCGGGACGTCACGAGTTCATAGATAGGTGGCACGTCCGATTCCGACATTCGAGGAGAAAGTTATGACGTTCGGAAGTTTGAGGGTACTTTGGTAATTTTGTTGAATAGGGGCATTTTGATTGACTTTTCGAAAGACATGAACTTTTCACGCATTTTGATGATCATTAGGTAGGTCTCGATTCCCTGAGTACAACGACAGGCGGCACACTGTCATCGGAGTACGAACAACAAAGTTACGGGTCAGGGAATACGAAGGGCAAAATGGTAATTTATCCTTTAGGGGCATTTTGGTCATTTCTGTGCATAAGGATCTATGCCCAGTTAGTGTTGGACACTTGGCTGCTTGGGAAATTGTGCCCATCAGATTGAGGACACTTGGCCTATACTGGAAGGCTGTGAAACCTTTGTAACCGCCCCACACTTGTACACGGGGTTTAAATCCTATTATACGGTTTTGAGAGGAAATCAGAAAAATAGAGGAACAGGGGAGACGGGTTGGTAGGCCGTGCACTGGGTTCAGGTGTGTGAAGAGCACTGGGTTCAGGTGAGTGAAGAGCTTAAGATGGTGGTGTGAGAGAAGAGATAAGTGAGTCGTGCGTGTGTGAGGTGAAGTAAGTGGAGTGATTAGTGTGTGAGTGAAGAAAACAGAGGCAGAGGAGGAGGAATTGTGAAACAATTACCTTCGATTCCTCATCAATTGAGGCTATCTGGTGATTGGGAAGAAGAGAGTGGCAGCTGAAGAGTTGGTTGGTACCACCACAGAAGGCAGTCGTGCACGGTGGAGGTAAGAATCGTGATCCTTGGTTTTAAACCCAACTTTGATTAGCTTGTTTTAGTGGTCAATAAGCTATTTAATTAGTTGAATGATGTTTTGGAGATTGTTATGAGTGGATCAGGCCTGGTTCTGGAGCTTGCCGTGGCTGGTAACCGTGAAGCCCGAAAAAAGGTGAGTTTGAATTTGAAAATGGCAATTGACGTTATGATGCTTGAACTTCAAATTAATTAATACAGTGAGGTTATGGATGATGTTAGGAAGCCATTGGGCTTGAAATGGAGGCCTGAGCTAGCTGGAAACGTGGAAATAGAGAGAGGGAACAAGTCGAAAGTTGCAGGTTGCTTGGAAGGTAACTTACAGACCTCAAAGTTGTGTTTAGATCTCATAAATAGCTAGGAAATAGTTTGAGAAACCCGTAGAAGTAGAAAAGAATGAAAAAGAACAACAAATGAAGAAGGAAAGATGTTGAACTGCCATCGCTGGTTCGGCTGAACCCAACCGGTTCAGACCGGGCTGAACTAAGGTTGAAGACGACTGTAGGAGGTGCGTGGCTCCCACGCGCAACCACTTTGGGCGGCGCATGAGGGCTCGTGACAGCTCTTTTGGGAACGTTTTCAACATGTGATTTAATGTAATCGATGTAACGAACATTTTAAGACTAGTTTCTAGTCAATCGGACATCGTCTCGATAGTTTTCGGTAAGTCCGAAGGTTCTAGGACTCAATTAAAAATAGCTAAAAATTTGGGAAAATTACGGGGCTTTAGTATGATCATTTTAAAGTAGTTAGTGACCTTATTATGGGATTTGGACAGGTTCGAGAAAGCCGGTGATAGCAGATTAGCGGGGAACGGCATAAGTGCACGCGTATAGAGGTGGCGTCGCAAACGGTCTATGAGTGGACCTTGCTTTCTAATTTATGATGCATGCATATATGTTTTTATATGTTTTCTATACGTGATTCTATGATTTGATTTATGATCTTGATGGTTTACGGTATTGCAGGGATTTTGAGATTATGACGTAATTGCACGTTTGACGAGGTTTCGCTTTATATTGTGATTTGATCATGATTTTGATGATCGGATTTTGAGATTTGAAATATGATTTGATTTCAAGGATTTGAAATGGATTTCGGAAAAGTGATCTCGAGCTTGGAGCCCTTTCACGAGATTTCGATTTTGAAACTGGATTTCGGAAACGAGGTTTCAGATTTGGTTTTGAAACTTGACAGGGAATCTGGATTTGGGTTCGGGATGATGGTTCCGGATGCTAGCTTACGGAATCATTGTTGCGAATCCGGAGAAGGATTTTCTATGGTTTTTGAATGAAAAATGGTTTTGGGTTTAAAGACCCGGAAAGAAAAGAAAAACCGTTGGATCTGGTTTTGAGTTTAAAGACTCGGTTGATTGATGACGGGGGAGGGCACTGGATTGATGTGTTTTGAGTTTAAAGACTCGGTTATGATATCCCCCGAGGCCTGTGATTGTGTTTTGAGTTTAAAGACTCGTTGATATCCCGGGAAGGCCTGATATTGCGCATGGTTTTGAGTTTAAAGACTAGGGCGCACTTGAGATCCAGCAAACTCGCATGATTGATATTTTTCACTAAATTTTCACTAGTTTTCGGATGTTTTGGGCTGTGGCCCGGATGCATTGGCTTTGATGTGTTTTGGGGCTGAGTTCCCGTACTTGAGATAGACTTGTGATTTTGGGCTGAGGCCCTGGATTTGAATGGCAGGATTTGATTTGGGTTTTCAATAATGGTTTTCATTGATGGTTGTTGATATGAAATGGTTTCATAACATGAATTGAAATATGTGCATTGGTTTTTGCGTGGTGGGTAAAACGGTAATTTCTTCTGAACTGTTTTCTAAATTATTATTTATTTTCTTCCACTCACAGTCTTTTGTGTTTTCGATACCTTCCAGGTTGTTGCGGTACGGGCTGTTGGTCGAGAGAGACGGAGACATCACATATACGAACCACAGTAGAGTCTGCGCGCTCTGGGAAGTCCGGGAGTTGGAGCGATGTGTTGATAAATCCCTTGTCCTATTTATGTGTAACATGAGGGATAAACGTCGGTTTAGCCTTCATGGCATACGTAGGTTAGATGGAAGCAGGACTTAGCCCTTAATTCTGGAGGATTGGGGGTAGGTTACGTCATCGATTTACGTGCAAGCACGTAAATCGCCTCAAAATACGTGGAACCGTGTAATTCACCAATATCCAATTCAACATCATAGAGTCATATCCATAAAACATATAAAACAATTATGCATGCATCACAATTTAGAAATCAAGGTCCACTCACAGACCGTCCTAAGCTGCCGCCTCGATTTGCGTGCCTTAAGCCTCATCGGGCTAATTACCGTCACCGGGACTCCCAAACCTGTCCAAATCAATCTAGAGGGTTACTAACTACCTTACTAACCTCTCATTGAAGCCCCATAATTTTTTCAAATTTTTAACTATTTTTAAACTTGATCCTAAACCTTTGAATGTCCCGAACATTATCGAGACGGTGTCCGATCGACGTGAAACCAATCCCAAAATGTTCGTTACATCGAATAGATTAATTCACATGTTGACAACATCCCCAAATTACCCCCCACGCGCTCTCACGCGCCACCCAAATGGACTGCGTGTGAAGCCCACGCGCTGCTACAGTATCATCCCCTACCTCGCGTGAACCAGGTCTGCCTGGTTTTTTCCGGTTCAACCGAACTAGCGAACTGGTCCGGCCGGTTCTCTCTTGTTTCCCAGCCATTTTGACTCCCGTTTCTTCCTATGTTATCCTCTCATTTCCAGCAACACTTTTATGATTTTAAAACTAAGAAAATTGAACCAAAAACTCACTAGGAACTGATGAACAATGCCCGCGGACTGCTCCTCCCTTCAGCCAACGTTCCCGACCACCATTTTCCTTGGTTTCAATCCTAAAGAACTCGTATGACCCCTAGCAATCATTTCCAATCAATAAAACTGAACGATAACTAATAAAACCCGAGTTCCAACTTTGACTCAACTCACCGTCTCGGTCCCTCCAGCCACCGTTCACGCCGGTCGACGCCATAAACACCGGCCTCATCGCCTCCCTTCACTCTTTCAATTTCATTCTCACTCCATAAGCTTTTGGTGAGGTTTGGAGGGGTTGTACGGAAAGGGGTGTTCGGGTTTTTTTTTTGTGAAGAAAATGGAGGAAGATGGTTTGCACGGGAAAGAGTAGGGAAATGTGTTTGATGAAGGTGGTAGCTAGTGATGAGAGTGAATGGTGAGGATGAGAGGAAAATTTGATAGGATGAAGATGGAGGGTGGAGATCAGAAATGGGTAAAATTATAAAATAATAAAATAATAATATTTAATTAGGATAGATCCACTTTTTGGGGAAGCGACCAATAGAATGAGTGACACTTGTCACTCATCCATGGGTCCCACTTAAAATATCTGCCCAATCAGATATTGCCACCTCATCGTTGCCACGTAATGCGTGCATAGTATAATCGAACTTCCGTGAGCCATAACTTTCCCGTTCGAAGTCCGATTTCGGTGTGCCGCCTATCTATGGATTCGTATCGACCCGATTTACGTAACGGTCCTCGGCCCTCAGCCATCAGACCTCTCAGGTCAAAAGTCAACTATTGGCCCCTTATAACCAAACTATCAAAATAACCTTGAACTTTCGAACGTCATAACTTCTTCCTCGAATGTCGAAATCGGACGTGCCACCTGTCTATGAACTCGTGACGTCCCGAACTACGTCACAATCATCGGCCAAAGTCCATTCTAGGGGCAAAATCGTCATTTCACATCGTCGTTCCGAAAGTACCCCAATAATCACCGATTAATCTCACTAATCCTTGATTAGTCACTAATCTAATCCCGAAATTCAGGACGGGTCATTACATTAAGTATGGCATCAAAGATTTACACTAAGAAGCTATATAGCATATGGAATTCAAAAATTAATACATCATAATAAAATGCCTTGACAAGTAAGACAATGAGTAAACTTGGTGAAATGTATCTCAACATGAATAGAACAAGTATGAATCAACTCAAAAGGGATATGCACTCAAGATTTTCACTCAATGTGTATAGGGTTTGTGTTTTCACTCAAGGTATGTGAGAAAGATACTCACATAAAAGAAAGTAAGTTACTTCATTAAAATTTCAAACATAAACCATAAGATAGTGAACATACTTCCACAAATGAACCAAAACCATAAGCGTACTCAATTGAAAGACTCAACTAATCAAATTTTACTCATCTCAAGGATCATAAGGTCTTAATTTAAGGTTGTAATGGGGCTAAGTGTAGAGGCATGGATTTTTTTGGATAATGGTGTTAAATTTTGTTCCAGGACTTACCAAAGGATCTATCACATAGGCATAAGTGCTTCGAATACCCCCACACTTAGATTTTGCTAGTCCCTAGCAAATACTTGAATGAGCATTGTAATTAGGACAAATGCCAAAATCTTTGATGTTTCCAAATTCACAAGTATAAAAGACTTAACTCAAACTCAAAACTTATTTACCGTTCGAGAGATTCAAAACATTTTTTTTATTGTTTAATTTTTTTCTCTTTCCTTTTTTTTATCACTTTTTTTTTCTTTCTCTCGATTTTTTTTTCATAGTAATTCTATGTTTACAATGTAGTTTGAGCAAGTCCTTTGCTATACGTACATACAAGTCTTCAATCATCATATCTCTTTTTTCATGCCATCTTGAAGTCTTGAACCAAGTCTTTGGAACAAGAGTAAAAGATGTCTATACTAGGCTCCCGGGAATAGATATTTAGGGTGATGAAATAAAGGCTCAATGTAGGCACAAAGTGATTTAAACTAGGGGGATCACACTTGTGTGATCAAGTAGGGCTAGAATATTTGGATAAGTGGTGTTAACCTAATTGCCTTAATCATGTCCAAAATCAGAGAGTTTATTAACTTAAAAATTTTGAAAATCACATAGAATAAGTTCTAGTACTCTAGAGTTCATTAAAAACTATGGCAAGCAGTTATGAGGCATATGTATATCAATTTAAACAAAGAACTCCTATGAATCACTCAACAAAGAAGCATATAAGGCTCTAAATCTCACATAGGGTTCATATTATTCATACGTATCTTAACATGTTCGTTCTGTACTAGTTTAACATGCATCATCTACTACAAGCCATAAACATTCAATCATAAAGCATTAACAAATAAATTTAAGTTGTAGTGATCATCTTTTAGCCATGTCTTTTTTTTTTCATTATTATCATCGACAGGTTAAGGGCATTCTAAGACTCTTGAAAAACAAACTTAAAACACACATATTTTTTTAATTTTATTATTATTATATTTTTTTTTTTGTAAGACTCACGAAGTTGTAGACCCTCCCCCACACTAAAAGTTGGCATTATCCTCAATACATCAAAGTAAAAGTATAGAATCAAGTATGAGATAGAGTTTACGAAAATAAAACAAAAACAAACTAAAATAAAAGATAAGGGAAGATAATGCAAATCTCTTGTAAACTCCTCCATTGGGTTGCCTCCCAACAAGCGGTTAAGTTTAATGTCTTCAGCCTAGACGAAGTGCTTCAATCAACTCATTCGATGCGGGGTATATGCACTCTTTCGAACTCCACATCGCGCGCACCAATTTCCTCGAAGTAATGCTTCAATCAGTAGCCGGCCTTTTATTTTGAACTATTTTCCTGTTTCTTCATAAATTAAGTTAGTACTCAACTTTACAAGTTAATTTCTTCAAATATACATATAGAAATAAGGCCATGTTTCCACAATTACAAGTGTGAAAGTTATGCACAAGTATGATATTTACATTATGAACATATTTACACAAACGAAATCACACAAAAAGATTTTTCAATCCCTGGCAACGGCGCCAAAAATTGATACGCAAAAATTAAGCATTAAAGTAAACACAAAGTCACACTCAACATGTAACGACCTGGACATTGGAAAAAAGAAATTTTGGAAAAAGTTGAAGAAAATGATGATTTTGCCCCAGGAATCGGGCAAACGGTTGATTTTGGCTCGAACGGTCAAACGGACTTTGACCGATGACTGTGACGTAGTTTGGAACGTCACGAGTTCATAGACAGGTGGCACGTCCGATTCCGTCATTTGAGGAGGAAGTTATGATGTTCGGAAGTTCAGGGGTAATTTGGTAAATTGGTTAAAAAGGGGCAATTTGTTGACTTTTCAAACGACATGGACTGTTCACGTAATTCGAAGGTCTCGAGACGCTGAGTCCGTAGACAGGCGACACGCGTCATTCGGAGTTTGGATAACCAAGTTACGGGTCTAGAAGTGTGAAGAGCATTTCAGTAAATTGTCAAGTAGGGGCAAAATGGTAATTGAGTACTTATATGAGAAATGAGACAGTGATGGGCTGATACAGCCATGGTGATGCCATCAAATGACATATGTCATTCTCTAAAATCAGATTAGTGGCACAAGGAAGGGTTTGTGGTAGTGGGAAACTTAAACTAAGTGTGTTAGTGGGTTTGGAACAGGTGCACAGTAAACTGTGTTAGTGCTGTTGAATTGAAAAACAGAGACCGATATCCCATGCTTGATCGACCTCCCCAATAACAAATTGAGAGAAAATGAGAACTAGAGAGGGATGGAGAGCGTGAAAGCATGTGGAAACAGGGAGGAATAGGAAGGAAAACCCCAGAAACAAACTTAACCCACCCGAAAACCATAATTAAGAACTTAGAATCAAATTTTGAATTGGACGGTCAATTGATGGAATCAGAGGTAAGGTTGAGCTTCTGGACGTCCAAACGAGTCGAATGGGATTGACAGTGAAGAAAATGGTGAAGAGCTGAGCCCAGCCGACATTTGAGTTCAGTTTTGAAAATCTCAGTTGAGTTGGAATGGTTATAGGGATTAGAGCTTGAAATTGAGATTGGAAACATAGTTGCAGGAACCCTGCGAAGCTTCTGAGTGAGTCAATTTGAAGGAATCGCTGAGAATTGACAGGATCAAACAATGAATAGTATTCGGTGTTCTTCGAATAGTCGAGTTTGATTCGACCAGATTGAGGTAAGTTTTGATGTATTTGATTTCACAGAACCTTAATTAGATCCTTAACGAGGCTAATGGATTGAATTGTAGAAATCAAGTAAGAAGTAGGGGAGATTTAACAGTCAAACGGGTGAAGGAGACGACTGTGTAGGGGTACTGTAGAAAGGCACGTAAGTTTCACGGGTAGCCACTCACGACGGCGCGTGAGCGTGCGTGAGCCCGATTCTCGAGGTGAGGTCAACATGACTTTTGTTCTATGCAATGTAACAAACATTTTAGCATTGGTTTCGAGTTAATCAGATACCATTTCGATATTTTTTCTAGGGTCCGAAGGTTTATGTTACGTTTTTAATTAATATTTAATTCCCAAAAAATTATGGGAAATTAGTATGATGTTATTTGAGTCCTTAGTGACCCTGAAGAATGATTTTGGACAGGATGCGAGATTCCTGGAAAATGTCAGAAATTACGAAAACGCGTGCAGCTCGAAAAGCGAGCGATGTGGACGGTGTGTGAGTGGACTTTGCTTTCAAAAATTTAATGCATGCATAACTGTTTCTATGGTTTCTATGATTATGATTATGGTTTACGTAATGACGATTTCCGTATTTATACGTATTTCAATACGCAATACATAATTGCTCATATTTCGAGACTATGGTTTCACCTATGCTTTGATGATGGTTTAATGAATGTTTTATATGGTTTGTGCGTATCATGGTTTTGATGATGTTTTGATTATGATTGTGAGTATGATTTACAATTTTGGCACGTATTTCGAGAGTGTTACGAATTTGCACGTTTTACGAGATTTCGAGTATGTTGTGGTTTGACCGTGATTTTGGTGATTTGAATTTGGTATTTGAAATACGATTTGATTTCAAAGATTTAAAATAGATTTTGGGAAAGGCGATTTCGGGCTTGGTGCCCAGTTCATAAAAGTGGCTTTGATGAATGAGATTTCGGGTTTCGGAAACTTGAAGGTGGATTTCCGAATTTGGGTTCGGGATGATGGTTCCGGATGCCGGCTTATGGAATCATTATTGCGAATTCGGATTCGGGAATGGATGACAGATATGATTGGGGATTTGAATGTGAAATTCGGACATGAGTTCCATTTCGATTAAGTGTGATCTCGGATTTGACTTGGGAAATTGGTTTATGTTGGATTCTGGATTTGTTGTGATTTACAAATAGTTTTGGGTTTAAAGACCCGGTACTATTGCTGGATGATGTTTTGGGTTTAAAGATCCGGTTGATTGATGACGGGGGAGGGCCCTTGATTGACATGTTTTGAGTTTAAAGACTCGGTTATTGTGATATCCCCCGAGGCCTATTGGTTATGCTTTGAGTTTAAAAACTCGTTGATATCCCGGGAAGGCCTGATTATGCGCATGGTTTTGAGTTTAAAGACTCGGGCGCATTTGAGATCCAGCAGATTGATTGACTTGTGAATTACTCTTGATTTCTGATGTTTTCGGTTGTGTTGGGCAGTGGCCCGGTTTATGTGGCTTGATGGGTTTTTGGACTATGTTCTTGTACTTGGATTTGACTTATGATTTTGGGCTGAGGCCCTATGTTTATGATTGCGGGCTAAGACCCGAAGGTTAAGAAAAGGAAAATGATTTTGGTTTTCACACACGGTTTTCTTATATTGGAAATGAAATGAATTGTGAAATGATTTTCGAATGCATGCATTGGTTTTACGTGGAGGGTAGAATGTCTTTTCTGTAACATGTTTTAGAACTGATTTATTTTCGTCCACTCACACCTTTTGTGTTTTTATTGACCCTCCAGGTCGTGGCGCATTGATCGAGGCTGATCGAGAGGCAGAGGAATGAGTGAGTACGTGTGTGGCTATCCCTTGTTTGGCAAGTGCTGGGGGTAAGTTGGAAACCTCAGTCGACTTGTCAGATGGGAGCAGGACCGGGCACGATTATCCATGTTCCTTCGAAGACGGTCCTGTCACAACACTTAAGGAAATGTATGCAATTAAAAACCCTTTTTTGTAGATGTAGCATTGGTAAATAAGGATCGTTCTTAACCGGGGATTAAGGGTACCTAAGCATGATTATCGTTTGATTAGTTAATTTTTTTTTGGGGGGGAGGGGGGGGGGGTGTTTAAAGAGATTGATTTAAAATTCCTAAGTAATTAAACTAATCTAAACTAACCTAATCTATTATTTACACGTGGTCAACTCATTCTTTATGCCTTACTCATTCATGAATTATATCAATTTCAAATCTACGAAATTCTATAACCTTAGTTCTAAGAGATGATTGCATATTCGTAAGTATATGCAAGGAGACACTTACGCCACATTTTGAATAATAGACTAGAGAACGTCCAACTCATCTATCAAGCATTAAGCACCAATATACAAACATAACAAAAACTAAAATACTAGAACACATGGAAGATTTATACGAAAACAATATAAAGCATAAAACCCCAATAAGATTAGTAATCAATTCATAGAAATGATATTCATGCCAAAAGATTTCTACGATGTAAGAAGTCATGTTACACTTTTCCTTCGAGAAGCCCAAAGGATATGAAGTGATGGAGCTCTGTCGTGTTACACTTTTTCTCCTGAGTAACCCAAAGGATACGAAGTGATGGAACTCTTGGGTGAGATAATAGGGAATACCCAACTATGCCATAGATGAAGGGTAGAAGATGGAGTATGATGTAATTAATCTTGCAAAGTAATATCAATTATATAAATTGGAAAGTTTGGTCAAGTAGAATTTTGGTACAAGAATCAGCGACCCTTTACAAATAATCTAAACCTCTCTATTTATAGGAGAAAATTAATCCCCAAATAAATAAGAGTTTACAATTTAATTCTAAAAGGAAAAGGTTTCCTAAATATATATGAAAACTAATTAAAAAGGTTTCCTACAAGTAAGGGGTGAAAATAATAAAATAAAAGGAAATAGGATTGAAATCCTTATAGAATATGGAGAATAAATGTGAAAGCAAGTTGCAATTATCCCAAAATATTGCCCAAAACTCGAAATAATGCTTCAAAAATTGTTTATGTGGGAACCGGCCGAAATTTGGATTGAAATTCGGTGGTCAATGGTAAGGTCAATGCGGCACGAAGGCTTGGAAGCGATTTCGGTCGGCGCGCGCCAAATAAGGCTTCAGGATTCAGGAGGCCCGAGCCGAAAGGTTTCTGGGCTATCTTTGTGGCCTTCGGCAGCTCCCTACCGAATTTCATAGCCCTTTTTGGTGGCCTCCTTTCATTTGATCATAACTTCTTCAATATAAGTCCGATTGAGGTGATTCTTTAGCCTAAATTCTCGTAATTCCGAGCTCTATCCAATTTTGTACATTTGTCACAAAATGTATTATTTTCTCCTATTGTTTTGTAATTAAATATTAAAAGATAACATAAAAGGTATAAAATTATGCTTAATTCAAGGCTTATCAAGGAGATTCACGAATGTATCTATGATAATCATTCAAGGCCCAGGTCCGTTGTGCACAACGTTTTCAGGTAAGGCTACTACTGTCCTACAATGTAAACTGATTTAGTCACTCTCACTTAACATTGTGATCAATGCCAATGATGTGTCCTCATACCGTAATTTTCCACCGAAAAATCTCATACTCGTGCTCAACCCATAGCCTTTCTCGTAATGAGGACTTGACATCATCGGACCAATGACAAAGGGCAAGGGAGGGGTAGAACCATATTGTGGTAACCGTGGACTACTTCACCAAGTGAGTAGAAGCAAAACAAATTGCAACTGTCACAGTCGCTCAAATGAGAGTTTCGTGTACCAGAACATCATTTTCGACTTCGGTATGCCACACATCATTGTGACGGACAATGGCAAACAATTTGTTTGTGCCTACTTTCCATCCTTCTATGACACATATGTCATAATTCTATGTTTTCTTTCTGTATCCAATCCTTAAGAAAATGTCCAAGTAGAAGTTGTGAATAAGATCATCAAGTACAACCTCAAGGCTCAATTGGATGACCAATTGAAATCTGCATGGCCAGACATTCAACTAGACGTTCTATGGTCCTACCGAACATCTTACCGAACAGTTACCAATGAAACACCATTCACCATGGCATTTGGCACTGAAGCTGTGATACCAGTGGAGATAGGCAAGTCCTTCTACCAAGTGATCTCCTATGATTCTGATGAAAACAATGAGATCCTCAACTTGCATGGTACTATAACACCGGAATCAAACCTAGATGTTTCAAGGAAGGAGACTAGGTCCTCAAGAAGATTAGCCTAGTAAGAAATAATCGAGTAGATAGAACACTCGGTCGTAACTTGCAAGGACCATACCAGGTTACTAGAATACGCCGACCAGGCACCTATGAGCTACATTCTCTAAAAGGAAAGCTCTTACCTCATTTGTGGAATGTTGACGACTTGAAATTTTATTACATGTGAAGCTTAATCGTCTAACTTTTCATTCTAAGACAATTCAATTTCTTGTAATCGATCCAGCTTAGGCTCATCAGAATTATAATATCTTTGAATGAAAGAAATTTTGTACAACTTTATTTTGTAGGATCATGGCCAATTAGCAGAGCAAATTAGAACACAAGAAGGTCAGCACACTAATTAATTAATGATCGACCAACGACATTACGATTGACCCTGCACATCATGCATGTCGAGCAACCAACGATCGATCAAGAAATCATCCATCACCGACAGGCTAGCCAATTGGCACTTATCTCAAATTTACAACATACATGAAAGCATTCAACATGCAAGGACATACCAATCGGGAGTTGGAATTATCCATCACGAAAATTATTTAACAAAAACAAAAGGAAGATTAAACTTGTTTAACGATACAAGTACACGAGGCATAACATGGAAGATTTAAAAATCTATCTCCTTATCAATAGACTATTCTTATGGAGTGGGCTTCTTGGTCACTGCCTTATTAGTCCCCTAATCGACAGTAGATGGCAGACCCCCACACTTCGAAAGAACGCTTTATCAGAAAACATAGCTTCTAGCTCAGTAATCTCCTTGAATGTCTAATTTAGCACAAGTGAATTGCAGAGCCAAGGGAACCGAACTAGAATGTGTTAGTTTTTGAATAAACATAATTTCTTCCTCACCCCCTCACCAATCTAAATGTCCACATCATTAACAAAAGGCCTCATACTCCTTATACCCTATGATCACATACTCCTAGGCGGTCTACACCCTAGTCTTAACCCAATCGAGCATTGTTTGTAGCCCGTTGGCATGCCTAACCCGTTTTTCCAGATCCACTATCATGGTAGCTTAATCCAGTAGTTTCTCGACAGTCTTCACTCGATGTTAGAGATGGAAATTCTCTTTTGAGACCTCAGTCGACCGCTTCATAGAGAGCTCATCCGCACGCTCTTTCATCTCTAAATCCTTGGTCCTAAGCTTCGAAGCCTTCTTCTCATCTTCAAGCTTCACGACTTTCTTTGCTGATTTTGGAGAGCATTAAACACCAGCAAGAAGAACTGCTGATCAAAGATAAGTTGACAAAAAAAAAACTAGAAAGTCTAAGAAAACAAATAAAGGGAAAATCACTTATGTGCACGCCCTCGACCGTCACCATTATATACCGATCAGGGTGAGTAGAAGTACTCATTTCCCCAATCTCAAATCACTTATTTTGAAAACCAAGCCCTTTTTTTATTAACGATTAGCACAACACTGTGATGCACGCAGTTGATTACCTCTTACTAGTTTATATCCACAATTGAGATGCGAACAGGATCCGAAGCTTCACCTGAGTTGGAAAAGTACGTCTTCAACTCATGGTTGAAAATTGGATGGTTCATTGACTTGGGTATAATCTAGAAAGAAAGGTCAAGGGTAGGCCCAATCAGGGCCTAGCTATGCATGACCTACAAGGTGTTGATCACATGATGCTTCTTCTTTAGAAGAGCTTCCTCAGCTCCTACTATCGACAGCTAACTGTACAGTTCCAACATATTCTACCAACATGCATCTAATCAATCCAATCCAGCCATGTTTGTTGACTACTTATTCGTCAACGTAGCTACTTGAGTAGAATACCGGCTAGATAAAGCCCGATCATCATAAACTTGGGAGTCAGCCCCCTAGCTCAGCGGTCGACCCATCCCATCGAGCCTCGATTTCGGTCAGCACTAACCTCGACTTTTTATGGGCATGAGTGGCCGATCAATGGCGATGAGCAGTCATCTTCTTCTGGGTGCCCTTTCTAGCCTTAACAGCACCACGGGTCACCAGTACAATGTTGCCACCAGTGACCTTCTTCTTTAGTGCCTCCTGGGTTGCCTGATACTTGGCCATTATCTCCTCCATCCTTTTCTGTGCAACTTGAACCTTTGGACGAACTACAAAAATACAACAAAAAATTCTGAAGTTCAAGGAACTTGACACATACAAAACACAACACGCAACCAACTATCCAAATACTTACTAGGATCGGAGACTAGGCCGACGACCAACAATGTCTCTAAAAGCCTATGCATGTAACAACTTTTCTCTAGGGGCGAAAGATGCTGATGAACTTCCTCACGCATCTCGTCTTGGCAGCTGATCAACCACCTTTGAATGTACCTACAATCAAACATGGTCTGTTAGAATATTTATAAGGATGAGCAAAAAAAACGTTTAAGCAAAATATAGGTAGGAACCAATCATAAGACATTGGCACTAATAATTTTCCAACTGAAGTCATGAATGATCCTCTTCTGTAAGCTGATCAGCTCTCCCTCCCAAGGACTAGACATCCAACAATACAGTGCCTCTAATTATTCTGATAGGACAAAATATCATTAATGAACATTCCTTTCTTCCCCACACACTCAATGTGAAACTGTCTTGGCCTATTTTACTACTTCCCAAACTTGTACAAGTGGCAAGGTTGCCCTCTACTCAGTTCCTCCTTTTTACATACACAGAAGGCAGTGTATAGACTAATTAATGTAATCGAACCATTTATATTTAGCTGACCAAATGCAATCCTCGCTTAAGCAAGCACATCTTGAAGCCATGCGTGCAGAGGAAGATGGAGCTTATGCTCCAAATAGTTAGTATAAAACAAAATTGATCCTCTGGCGACTCACTAGCCTAGCACCATGAGGGTGAAGACTAAAAATTATGTTAAATGGAATATTATACAAATCCCTAAACCTTACAAAGTCAAAATCTTTTAGTGTGGTCACTTTGTGATCCACATCATATGGGGGGATTATTCAATGGAATGGCCATACAGATCAGATCTATCTCATTAGCACCTTAATCCTCGGTCTCTCCCTCATTGACCTCCTTCTTCACGACACCTCCTTCTTTTGCTCCTACTTCCTCGACCTCCTCCTTCTCGACAGCTTTCTTTTTGGCTCCTACTTCCACAACCTTCTCTTCCTTGGCCCTTTATTCCTTAATCTCTTCCATTCTAAACGTAGTGGGCTCAACAACATCTACTCCTACTATCTATCAATCGCCACCCTTGATTAATGGGTATCTTAATGCAATGACTAGGAAAGCAGCAGAGGTAGAAGACGATCCATTACTACTTTCACTATCGGTTGATGAGGATCCATTAGTGGCCGATGAAGCACTTGTCACACTCGATCCATCCGTTGCTGAGTGAGAAGCTGAGCTACGACCAAAAGTTTGAGGTGACTTCGCCCCTGATCTATTCATAAACTCTAAATTTGACATCCACAATGCAAAAGGAAATTACAACTAGTAATCAAACTGCCATAATGCAAAATGGAAGAGCACAAAAAAAATCCAAACAACAAGCTCAACATACATTAAGAAATTCTAATCGAACATTCGATCACTCCAAAAATAGGATCAGTTGATGCTTGACTGGATGGAAATGTAGTCGATCGATTGGGGTATCGGTCAGTCAATGTTAGAGCTCTGATGGAAAGTTTTCTAAAAGGATATGCAAATTATTAAACTTCCTTATATATACCTCAAAAGATGCCTCGATAGTCAAACTGCCTTATCAAAAGCATTTAAAGAAACACTTATTTTCCTACCCAATAGCCATGAGGACGACATTCAGACCATCAAAGGTATACAAATTCATGTAAGTATAAAATAACAAACATATTTGTCTTTCGGTATGCTCATAAGATGCGACCAATCAAATGCATCAGTCAAGGTATTCTCTTAAACGTATGCACCAGTCGGCATGCCTATATGAGACTACTGAATGGATGCATCAATCAAGGTACTCGCTCAGACATACGCACTGATTGGCATGCTCGTACGAGGCAACCGATAGATGCATCATCAATATATTCTCTCAGATATATGCACTAATCGGTATGCTCATACAGGGGGACTGATTGGATGCATACATTCGAGGTATTCTCTCAGAAATATGCACCGATCAGCATGCCCATATGAAACAGCTGGTTGGATGCATCGATCAAGGTACTCTCTCAGACACATGCACCAATCGCCATGCCCATATAAGGCTACCATTTTGATGCATCATTTGAGGTACTCTCTAAGACATGTGTCGATCGACATGCCCGTATGAGACAACCGATAAAACACATCATTTGAGGTATTATGTCTAACATATGCACTGGTCAATATGCTCTACGTGATGATCAATCGAACACATTATTCGAGGAACTCTTTCAAGCATATGCGCCATCGACATGCCCATACCAAGAGACCGATTAGATGCATTAATCTAGGTATTCTCTCAGATATATACGCTATTTGATAATGCTCGTATGAGGCTACCAATTGGATGCATCATTCGAGAATTATTTTAAAGATATGCACATATCAACTTGTTTATACGAGACGACTGATCGAACGCATCAATCCAGGTACTCTATTAGACATATGCGTGATCGCTATGCTAGTGCCAAGCATTATTTGAGGTATTCTATCAAATATTCGAAGCAATCATCATAACCGACATGAGGCAACCAATCGAGCGCATAACTCGACCACTATCTCATACATATGTGCATATCGGTATGCCAGTATAAGGTGATCGATCATACGCATCATTCGAGGTATTCTTTAGAATATATTCTCGAGACCAATTAGATGCATCATTCGATGTATTCTCTCAAACATTTGAACAAATCAGATTGCCAGTACGAGGCATTGATCAGACGCATTATTTAATGTACTCTCTCAAACATATGCATCTATTGGCATGCACATATGAAGTGATCGATCAAACGCATTGTAACGACCCGTCTCGAATTCCAAGATAAGATTAGTGACTAATCATGATTAGTGAGGTTAATCGGTGATTAGTTGGGCGCAATCAGACGAACGATGCAAAATGATCGTTTTGCCCCAAGTCGTGGGAAAAACGTTGACTTTTTATTCTGGCGGTCAAATGGACTTTAGCCAATGACTTTGACGTAGTTTGGGACGTCATGAGTTCATAGACAGGTGGCACGTTCGATTCCGACATTTGAGGAAGAAGTTATGATGTTCGGAAATTCATGGGTATTTTGGTAATTTGGTTGAAAGAGGCAAATAGTTGACTTTTGACCTGGGAGGTCTGATGGCCAAGGGCCGAGGGCTATTACGTAGATCGTGTCTATACAAATTCATAGACATGCGGCATGTCGAATTCGGACGTTCGAAGGAGAAGTTACGGTTCACGGAAGTTTCGGGTCACTATTGAACGATTTTGGAAACGAGGAGCTTTTGTATTCAAGTGAGCCCCAGATATTTTAAATGTCACTCATCCATCGCTCATTGCTTCCCATACATGCATTCCCATCCCTTTGCTCGTGCATACCAAGCCAAACCCAAACCCGATCTCACCATTTTCCATCTCTATACAACCCACACCCCAAACCCTTCCTCCTCACTTGGTTCAACCTAAGGATGAGGCAGAGAGTGGCTGAGGACTGAGAGGAGGCTGCAGGACGGGCTGAACCTCCGTGGATGGCGGCGTGGAGGAGGAAAACCGACAAAGGTATCGGTTGGGTCCTTTTTCCTTTATTTTTGATTTGTGATATTATGGATGGTTTTGGATGGTTGGGTAAGGATTATTGGGTTTCTAGGGGAGTAATAAGGTGGTTTTGGTGATGGTTAGGGGCTGAGGAACCCCTGGGGAAAATCTGGGGAAGTTGAACCGTGGAGATGAAATCGGGTGGATGGATTTTTGTAGGTTTTAGGGTGTTTTGTTTAAATATTTCGATTCATAGGATCGAATTATGAAGATTGGTGGAAAGAAGGAAGAAAAAGGACAAAAAAAATAGGAGGATATGGACCTGGACCAGTCACGCCGGTTTGGACCGGCCTGAGGTTGAAGATGACTAAATAGTGTCCTGGCGCTTGAGGCCCACGTGCAGGACCTTCTTGGGGCGCGTGAGGGCACGTAAATAGTCCTTTGGAAAAACTTCCAATGTGTAATTTCATCTATTCGATGTAACGAACATTTTGGGACTGGTTTCGTGTCAATCGGACATCGTCTCTATATAGTTCGGGCTGTCCGAAGGTTTAGGATCGAGTTTAAAAATAGTTAAAAATTCGTGAAAATTACGGGGCTTTATTGAGAGGTTAATAAGGTAGTTAGTAACCCTCTAAAGTGATTTGGACAGGTTTGGGAGTCCTGGTGACGATGATTGGCCAGGGAGAGCCGAATGGCATGCATATCGAGGCGGCAGCTCGGACGGTGTGTGAGTGGACCTTGGTTTTCTAAATTGATGCATGCATAAATGTTTATTATATGTTTTAATACTTATTTTGTGATGCCATGAGTGCATTTGTGGGTGGTTACGTATTGACACGTATTTCTAGGTTTCGGCCTTATACGGTGCCTATACGGGTTTGTATTTCTACGTTGGTTTAAATGAAATAGTATTGGATTTAAAAAGGATAAACTCAGGTATGAGACCCATTTGGTTTTATCTCAGGCATATGACCCTATTGATGACCTACGGGTCTGAATCGTGGTTGCGGCGAGTGCTACGTGCACTGCGACAGACGATACGACCTTCGCCTCCAAACTGGGATGTGTTCCTTCCGGAGAGGTCACGATGCACGTACCGTCGTCGAGCAGCCATGGGAGGCTCGACTTCGAGTGCTGATGGTTCGGATATCAATCGGTGATGAGTGCACCATGATCTTGTGGTGGTCGCGTCGGTTGATACGTTCATGGCGACATACCAGGATAGAGGGCGGTCCTGGACGGATGGTTGCACGCATCACTACGATCGGAGTCGTAACTGACCCTGAGATATCGGGCGCGATGCCCAGTTGAGTCAAGTGTTCGAGCACGAGACTCAGTTACTTTACATTTGTGATTTCGGGTCGGGGACCCTAAATGGATTTCCGGAATTCATGACGGTTTATGGGGACCAGGCATGAATCCCTTAAAGTGTTTCAAGGATGTTTTCTATATATATATATATATATATTCATATACCTTCCTTATTTGGAATGTCTCCTCCGAGGAGGGTCGTTGGCCTGGGTGGACCATGGAGTAGTCACGGAGCACTAACTGAGTGGAGTCACCCCCGTTGGGTACCTTACTCTCAGGAAGGCTTGGATTACAACCTTAGGGAGGGTCATTGATCTACGAACATTGACCTGGGTGGACCTTGAGAGACTTGGGCTTGAGACTCCGGATAGCATGAGCGTAGCTTTAGATACCGTGACAAGATTGTTTATGTGATTTATATGTATATACTATATGATATGTGATGTGTACAAGTTTTGGGCTGAGTCCCATATGGATTTGGGCAGTGGGCCGTATGGTTGGTTTCTTTATGGTTTGGGCTTAGTTCCCACACATGGTCCCTTTGGATAAATGGTTTTCGAATGCATGCATGCTTTTTAGTGAAGGGTACAAATGACTTTCGATAAAATATTTTATAAATGATTGTTTTGTCCACTCACAGCTTTTAATGTTTTGACTGCCCTTCAGGTTGAATTCGGATGCGGGCTGTAGCACAGACTGAGACATCACATACCTCCTTCGGATCCTGGCGTACTCTGAAGCCTGAGAGGGCTAAAGTCGGAATTTTTCCTTGTCTGACACTCCGTGTCAAACGGGATCAGGGTCGTCCCGCGTTAATCCTGGGGGGATTGGGACGGGTCCTGACACACATCATTCAAGGTATTCTCCCAAACATTTGTCCTAGTAGCATGCCCATACGAGGCGACCGATCAGACGCATCAATCGAGATACTCTCCCAGACATATGCACCAATCAATATGCTTATACGGGGCGACTGGTTAGACGTATCATTCGAGGTTCTCTATCAAACAATGCACTGATCGGCATGCTCATACTAGGCAACTGATCAGACGAGGTACTCTCTCAAACATATGTCGATCGGCATGTCGATACGAGGGACCAATTAGACTTATCATTCGAGGTATTCTCAAACTTATACACTAATTGGCATCCATGTACTAGATGACCGATCAAACACACCATTCCGGTCGGATTTATAAATCCTCGAACGTGGAAACCCACATTAATCAACTACCTAAGGGCCTTATGTTGATACCATATCAATCGACCACATGGAGGAAGACAATAACCTCATCACTGCTGGTATAAAGCAGTATTAATCATATAATTTGACGACCGACCAGGCCAGCCTTGGCTGGTCCTACTTGGTCAGCCTTCCCAAGTCTGCCCTTAGAGTCTCCCACATTGATCCAAGGACAAATTAGCCTGCACCCATGATAGGCACCTTTAGTTTGCACCATAGCTGGCTTTTCTGACAAATGACAGTAGTAACTCCCTAATATACCAGGAGGCCCATTGCCCCTTGCTCACCATCGCAAATCCTTGGAACACATGGCAACATCTCACATGGTGACTTGAACATCACATCATTAGGATGCAACCACCCAATTCATTACCATTATAAATACAAGTCAAACCCTTTCACAACTCTGTGCTGCCTACTTCATGTCAGATCTCCTACTCCTTTACTAACTTAAGCATTAGAGTCTATTCGTTCTTCTCTTATTGTCTCGCAGGTCTCCTAACAGATGAGAATAAAATGTACCAATGGTAAGCAAGATCATGTCTTGTTAGATCCATTTCACAATCAAACAAATTTAAATTGACATAAATTAATATTCCAAAATTTGTAAAATTTCTTATTTAGATAATAAAAAATGAAATTTTAATAAGGATTTAATAACACCTTTTACACGAAAATTAATGTAGGTATCCAAATTTTTTTTTTCTTTTTAAAATTTATAATTTTCAATTTTAAAATTGACTTTCTATCAAATTTTTATTATTTTTCCGCAATCTACACACCTCTATAGGAAGAGGAAATGGGGAAAATGGTCAAATTTATCAGGCTGGAACACGGGCCGCTGAACCTTGGGTCGGAGATATTGGCCCATGTTACGGTTTATAGTAGGAAAGAAAGGCTAGGAAATAAAATGGTAAAATCGCGAAGCCGGTTGTCTTGTCGACTCTGGAAGTACAGGCCTAGAAGGTGCTTTGCTTACAGGAGGAGGCAAATTGAAAGAGGAGACAACTTCGAAGAAGTTCGAAGAAGGTTGTTGCCGTAGTTGAAGATCAACTCATCCGACGCAAATCGAAGCAAGAATGATGAGAGGAAGAGGACCGCGATCGAACGGAATGCTGCCGCTGCTAGCAATCCACGCGGTTGGCGAGTATTACAGGCTCGCCCGGAAACCCCCTGTCACCGCCGGACTCATCGTTGCTAACTCTCTCATCTACTTACGCCCTAATTTTCTAGACCCCATTCTCCCTTCCCTCCAAGAAGTTTGGTTCAACCCCCACCTCATCCTCAAGGTAGTTTCTTCTTCTGATTTTCATATTGAAAATTAATCCCCAAATTTCCAAATTGTTGTAATGCTTTAATTTCAGTTATTTACATAAATTGAACCTTGAATTATTCATTTTGGTGATATTTTCTAGTAGATTACAGCCCGTTATTTATTTTTTCTTTTTTTTTTTAAAAAATATTGTATGTCGTATTTATTTATGTCTATAAGGTGTTTATGGAATTGCTTGAACAGTATAGGGACTTCAAGCGCTTCTTATTGTCACCATTTTACCATGTGGGAGAGTCTCACTTGGTGTACAACATGCTCTCCCTCTTGTGGAAAGGGATTCAGTTGGAAAATTCAATGGACAGTGCTGAATATGCATCCATGGTTGCTGTCCTTTTGGGTATGTCCCAAGGAATCTCATTGCTGATTTCCAAGTCCCTACTTGTGTTCTTTGACTATGAATGGGCTTACTACTCTGAATGCGCTGTTGGGTTTTCTGGGGTTCTCTTTGCCATGAACGTTGTGCTCAATTCACGGACTGTGAACACTTATGTGAATGGAATTCCAATACCATCCCGATATGCTGCGTGGGCAGAATTGGTTCTTGCCCAATTGTTGGTACCGGGTGTCTCTTTTATAGGTCATTTGGGTGGAATACTTGCTGGGCTTGTCTATATCCGGCTATGGGGTTCGTATAATGGCTCAGACCCACTTGCTGCTCTCATCAGAGGTCTTACTGGTGTGCTAAAATGGCCTCTGAGGTTTTTACAAGGCTTGTTTCCGCAGAGGCAGATATCCGGTAGAGGACCTGTTGGTGGGAGAGGGTTAGCTGTGTCTGGTATCTGGAGATGCCAAGCTTGTACGTATGAGAATTCTGGATGGTTAGATGTATGTGAAATGTGCTCCACAGCTAGGGGCGGCAGTGGCATTGCTCCTCGGCCACCATATTATTCTGGTGACCTTACTTTGGAAGAATTGGAAGAATTACGAAGGCGGAGGCTGGAAAGATTTGGACCCGCATGATCATGATGGGAGATGAAAAGATTTGTAGATGATAGGGTCCTGAGTCTTGAGACTGATTACAGATGTTTCTAGCAATTAGCAATGCATGGCTTGTAAATGCAGATACCTTTTCTTCCATTTTAATGTGAGTGTTCAATCTGGCATCATCTTTGCTTCTGATCTTTCGCTGTTCCACTTCATTTGGCTCGGATTTTACTGGTTTTCTTACACACTTCATTTTATTCTTTTTAATTCTTACGTTTCCTTGATTTTTGAGAATTTCTCTCGTCTTTACCGCTTAAAGCTATCGATTGTAAGGATTCACCAATCAGGCAATCAACCATTGGAATGAGTGATCTAACCTTACGCTCTTTACCTTATTAGAGATATAGCTCATACTTCACAATGATCTAAAGTATGGTTTCTCTAACATTGATTCTGCTTGGTGGGTGGAAATATGAAATGCAGATGTGATTTCATTGTGAGAGGATTATAGGGTATTATAAATTAAAAGAAACTTGCTTCTTCTTATCCTATCATCTTGAGGGGATTGTCCTTCAATATCTATCTTCTTCTAATTCTCCTATGATGATGATACAGCTACTTTTACGTTCATCAGGTAAACCTTTCCTAAGAGGCGGATCTCTTTTGGGATGCTTGGGGGTCTAGTTCTGGTTACTCACAAGTCAGGGTCATGAAGGTTTCGTACACCATCATATGACGATCCAAGTCCTTTTGTGCCTTCGCACAAAAAGACCCCAGCATATGTGGTGGCATTGCTGGGGATAGGCCATTACTCTTACATCATCTCCTCCACCACCGCGGGATGCATGATGATTTAATGCATGCCCTTTCAACAGACCAACTAAAAACCCCAAATCCTCCAGAAAGCTTCCATGATAAGCCTTCAAAAAACTCTCTGCCATTCTCATGTTGTGGGATAAGTGACCCAATTGGGTCTTTAATCGCCTAAACTAATCCAATATCCATCGTTACTCGAGTGGTGAAAATATTATTGTCCAGATTTGATCACCAATTTCAAACCCAAGTTACTTTGGGGATCTATGCTAACCCCAAATTTTTTTTAAATTTTTTTCTATTACCTTTTAAACTGACTATTTACGATATAAATGTATTTTTAAGAGTATGTTTATCAAAAGTGGGTGAGAACTTTTCAAATTCTAAATATTTTATATTTAGATTTATTACTTATTTTGATTAGATAATTTTTTTTCAAATAAATTTCCTATAAATTTGTTTATACAATTCATTTTTTTACAACTAAATTTAATCATCCTATTGGATATTATCTGATAGTTTTACAAAATTATAGTCATGCAAGTATTTCATCTATTTTTAAATTTTTTTATTTTATCTGTTCTGATTATTGAAACGATCATGACCGTATTTCGAAAATAATTGAGATACATTGACGATTTTTCCCTTGTCTGTATAGTGGCTTCCAAACTTTGACTTTTGACTCAGAGAATTATTTGTACGTCTACCTAGAAGTGTTATGTATGTTTTGGGATTTTAATTACGTGGGCATACGACACGTTGAATTTGGATACCCTATGGTAGACTTACGAGTCATGAACAATTTACGAGGTACGTTCGATTTTACGACAGTTACGTATGGACTGTTTAATGGGGTGGTTTATTGATTTGTGGGAAATATATCTCTCCAGGATAGCTGGGATGAGTGACACTTGTCACCATCCCAATTACCCCAAAGTGCACCCTTGTCCTTCTTTTCTCTTTGCTTTGTGGCCTTACACCCAAAACATGCACAGGCCAACACCACCATCTGTAACGACCCAACCCGGGAGTCGGGATTAGCGAAGTTATTAGTGACGGATTAGTACGTTAATCAGTGTTTAGTTGGTTACTTTTGGACAGTTAGCGCAGAATGACGGTTTTGCCCTTGGAATGGGTAAAATGTTGACTTTTAGTTCAGACGGTCAATTGGGTATTGACCAATGACCGTGACGTAGTTCGGGACGTCATGAGTCCGTAGACAGGTGGCATGCCCGATTCCGACATCCGAGGAGGAAGTTATGATGTTCGGAAGGTTGAGGGCATTATCGTAATTTGGTTAACGAGAGGGAAATGTTGACTTTTTGCACGACAAGGTTTCTTCACGCAAACCGAGGACCGTTAGGTAGGTCTCATCGTCCTGAATACAATGATAGGCGGCATGCCTTTATCGGACAACAGACGGGTGAGATACGGGTCTAGAAAGTAAAGGGTAAAATCGTAATTTGCACAAGTAGGGGTATTTCGGTCTTTTTGCACCTTGGGAAGCGTGCCAATCAGCTGAGGACAAGTGTATATGGTTTATTGGATATTTTGGGCTGGTCCACCAGGCATGTGACACCTAGCTTGTGTCTAGTGGGTTCTAGCCTACACGGGTGCAAGTGTTGGTTGTGTTTTAAACCGTGCAAATTGAGAGAACAGCGGCTGAAGAATAGGGAGGAGAGATCGATCGATGTCCAGTGAGAGTGTGTGTATGAGTTCTGGTGATCAAGTGAGGGTGAGCAGAGAGAAGTGAGAAGCTGGTGAGTGAGTCGTGAGTGAGAATTGTGTGAGGAAAGACTGAGAGGAGGGTGTGTTTTCTCAGAAAAACAGAGAAGGGTCGTGGTGGTGATGCTGTCGTGTTTCGTTCGAACCGGTCGAATTTGGAGTAGTGAGAGTGTTCAGAGGGCAGAGGAGAGGCTCTAGGACGGGCAGGGCCACGGCGGAGCTCACGGGGGCGCTTAGGACGGTAAGTTTGCCCGGATTCCCCTGTTTTCCTGCTTGAGTTCAAATCAAAAGTCGTGGACTTTGGACGCTTGTTAACTCGATTTCATGGTCCTAACAGGATTAGGGAGTGTCTCTGGAGCTTAGGAAATCGAACTCGAGGCTGGAAGGACGGCGGTTGGCCGGAATCGGAAAATTGGTTTTCTGGGCTTTTGTTCGAACTTCCAGAGGTGAGATTTAGACTATTATTTCTTGTGTTAATTACTTGAATCCTTTGCTTATAGTAGGACGAAACTATTGGTGGAAGAAGGATCGAAAACGGACGGAAAACGGCGAAGAACGGCCTCGGTGATTCGGACTGGTCGAACGGCTGAGGAAGACGATGAACAGTGGTTACTGTTCAGCCGCGTGAAGCCCACGCGCAGCCCCTTTGGGCGGCGCGTGAGGGCGCGTGGGACAGTTTCTGGGGAAGTGTCCAACATGGTTTTTAGTCTAATCGTTGTAACGAACCTTTTGGGACAAGTTTCGAGACAATCGGACATCGTCTCGGGTTAGTTTTAAGTGTTCGAAGGTTTAGGATTCCGTTTAAGTACGTTTAAAATTTCATAAAAATTGGGGGAAATAGGATAAGCTTAATTGATGTGTTAGTGACCCGTTTTGGTGACTCTGGACAGGTCGGGAAATCCCTGAGGCGACCGAGGAACGTATGGGACGCGAGTAACGTGCCCGAGAACTGTGAGTGGACTCTTTCTTGCTAACCGAGCATGCATAACTGTTTTTATCTACTTGTTTCATGGTTTTAAATATGATTTCATGATTATTGATTATTCTATATCTGTTTTACATAATGGCACGTTTTTCAAGGCTTTTACGTATTTCATCACGTTTTACGAGAAATGCTTTTATTATGATTTTGATGCTATGCTTTTGGGGTTTCAATCTATAATTAGTTTTCAATGATGATAAATGGATTTTGAGACATGATTTGAAAAACAAGGTTTTCGGTTTTAGAATCAGATTTCAGAATCGAGATTTGGTTTTTAAAGTTGGGAAAAGGGGATTTCCGGATTTGGGTTCGGAATGACGGTTCTGAACGCCGGAATGGCTACAGGATAGTGATTTCGAATTCGGGTTTGGATATGGATTTAGAAACGGTTTTCAAACGGTTTTGGATTGGATTTGCTGGATCTCGTTATTGGGTTTAAAGACCCAAATTATGTTTGACGGGGGACGGGCCCAGATTGGGTTTAAAGACCCGGATTGAGTTTAAGGACTCAGGAGTTTAAAGACTTGGATACTATATTCCCCTCGTAGGCCTGTTGAGTTTAAAGACTCGAGAGTTTAAAGACTCGAATTATATTGAGGCCTGGATTGAGTTTAAAGACTCGAGAGTTTAAAGACTCGGATAGATCCAGCAGGTTTGATCGGATGATGACATTGGTATTTTATGTTTTATGATATTGTTTACATGATGATTACTATGTGATTTATAAGTGTTTTTTAGATATTGGGTTATGCATGCATGTTTTCAAAACGGAGGGCAAGCCCTGGTTTGTTTAGTAAATTGTTTTTGAAACTTTGATTTCTTTTTAGTCCACTCAAACTTTTCTGGTTTTTAAATGCCCTCCAGGTCGTGGTGCTAGTGCTGGGGCTGACGTTGAGGCAGAGTCAGAGGCATAGAGCGTGCATAGAGTTTTACCGGAGTTTCCGTTACGAACTTTTCCGTTGTGGGTGTAGTCAACTTTAGTAGGATTTATGTTTACCTTGTTTTGGACTATGCTCTGTATAGTTGTTGACTTGTTGGATTTTAATTCTCCCTGGTCTGGCAATGTAATAATTGTGGGTCTTTGTGAGGCTGTTTCGGTCTTTTGTGTTGGGTCTTTGTGAGGCTGTTTCGGTCTTTAGTGGTGGGGTAGACCCTGAGGAAGCCCACAGGTGGATTACGAGACTTGAGCGGATTTTCTTAGTAATGCGATGCCCACCGGAGGATCGAGTGTTACTAGCTACCTTTTTATTGGACGGTGCGGCGTATGAGTGGTGGTACACCCTCGATTTTTCAGGCTGGGACGCCCACACAGTGACCTGGGAGACATTTAGGGATCGGTTTCTGGATCAGTACTACCCCCACTCATTCCGTGATGCCAAGGAGGCTGAGTTTCTGCAACTCCAGCAGGGGAGCATGACGGTGGCTGAGTACGAATAGAAGTTTCAGATGTTGTCCCACTTTGCTCCCGCGTTTGTGGCTACGGAAGCCGAGAAGTGCCGTAGGTTTGAGTTGGGCTTGCGAGGTGAGATTCTAGCCATAGTGACGGCTGGATCGTTTGCGACCCTCCGAGAGTTGTCGGATGCTGCAGTAAGGGTAGAGGCTAGCTTTCCGGTACGACGTCGAGAGCCACCTTTTTCTGGAGCTTCGAGCTAGAGGACCCTGAAGAGGGGCAACTACAGTGGGGCCTCACCCGCGGGTGCTGACCGTTTTGGAAGACCTAGTAGTTTTCAGAGTTCAAAGTTTCGTGGACACCGAGCACAGCCGACTCCGCAAACTAGTGCGACGTCTGTTGCATCCACATGGAGACCGAGTGGTGGACCCAGTCGGGATCTTTGTTACTACTGTGGAGAGCGAGGTCACTTCCGACGTGAGTGTTCGTTGTTACCCGAGGAGGGTGGCGTAGGCCGAGGAGCGGCGGAGCCAGGACGGAGCACGGCGTCAGCTTCAGGGACAGCAGGCACTAGGGGAGGTGGTGGTGCCACTAGCAGTTTGAGGGGACACGGCAGATCTTCAGGACCCCAGTCTCGAGTTTTTGCGATGACTCAGTAGGAGGTTCAGTCAGCACCCGACGTGGTGACAGGTACATTTTACTATCCTTGGTCGTGTTTTACGCATTTTGTTAGATCTCGGGGTAGAGTTTAGGGTTTCCCCTAGATGAAGGTAGGTTGGTTCAAGGTAGAAGGACTTTGAGTGACGAGGTTGATGACTACAGTGCATTCCGTTGAAGGATGCTGGAAGGAATTGGAAAGGAGTGACTATAACTGATCGATATGAGGTTATCGATCGATATAAGGTTATTGAAGAGAACCCACAATCTAGGTGTGCCTTTAGGACTTTGTCGATTGTTTCGACGGGGAGGTCGACTCGTAGTTGAGTTACCTTAGGATTTCCTACCGACCAAGAGACCGGGAGTCTGGGAAAGACTTTGAGTTGGTTCCCAGAAGGTGTAGGTGGAAGTACGCGAGGATGTACTTTATGAACTGTGTTTGTGTACTCTAAATGAGGTATTCTAAAATACCTTTGTTTCTTTAAGTTCGTAGAGTTTCCCTTGCGTACACCATGAAGTTTTAGTTGGTAGTTTTGGGCGAAGGTACGTTCGAGTCGAGAAAGTGTACGTTGAGTAAGTTGCGATGACAGGATGGGTCCTGACAGGAGCAGTTGTTTTGGCAGGAGATGACCACCGGGTAGGAGACCCAGGTGTGGGGTACGAGATGTGGAAATTCAGGACGAAATTCTTTTTAAGGAGGGTAGATTGTAACAACCTGTCCCGGGAGTCGGGATTAGCGAAGTGATTAGTGACGGATTAGTACGTTAATCAGTGTTTAGTTGGTTACTTTTGGACAGTTAGCGCAGAATGATGGTTTTGCCCCTGGAACGGGCAAAATGTTGACTTTTAGTTCGGACGGTCAATTGGGTATTGACCGATGACCGTGACGTCATGAGTCCGTAGACAGGTGGCATGCCCGATTCTAACAACGGACAACAGACAATGATAGGTGGCATGCCTTTATCGAACAACGGACGGGTGAGATACGGGTGTAGAAAGTAAAGGGTAAAATCGTAATTTGCATAGGTAGGGGTATTTCGGTCTTTTTGCACCTTGGGAAGCGTGCCAATCAGCTGAGGACAAGTGTATAGGGTTTATTGGATATTTTGGGCTGGTCCACCAGGCATGTGATGAAACGACCCGTCCCGAAATCTATGATTAGATTAGTGACTAATCACGATTAGTGAGGTTAATCCGTGATTAGTAGGGCGAAATCGGAAGAACGATGCAAAATGACTGTTTTGCCCCTAGTCGTGGCAAAACGTTGACTTTTCATTCTGGCGGTCAAGTGGACTTTGACCGATGATCTTGACGTAGTTCGTGAAGTCACGAGTTCATAGACAGGTGGCACGTTCAATTCCGACGTTCGAGGAGGAAGTTATGACGTTCGGAAGTTTAGGGGCATTTTGGTAATTTTGGTTAAATGGGGCAAATAGTTGACTTTTTGACCAAGAGGTCCAATGGCCTAGGGCTGAAGACCGTTACGTAGATAAGGACGATACGGATCCACGACACGTCGAATTTGGACGTTCGACGGCGAAGTTACGGTTCACGGAAGTTCAAGTGCACTATTGCACGAATTACGAAACGAGTTAACTTTTGGACTTAGTGGGGGCCCAGATATTTAATCCCTACCCTATGGATGAGTGAAAAGTGTCACCCATCCACTGGCCAACTTCATTCATTAATGCATCTCCCTTTTCCCGTGCATTTTCATTTCTCCATTCAAGCACAAAACAAAGCCGATCTCACCATTTCTCCATCCACTAGCAGGGAGGACCAGAGAGTGAAGGAGGACGGGAGTGTGTGGTGGCCGTCCCAGGACGGCGCAACCATGGACGGCGGGGCCAAGGAACCCGTGAGGTTCACGATAAGCCATTTTCAATCCAATTTCTATTTTTAATTGCTATGGGTCATTTTGGTTGCTTACAATGAATTAAATGAGTTATTAGGATTGTGTTAGGAAGGTTTTAGGAAGATTGGGATGGCTGGGAAGCCATGGGTGCAGTTTTGGAAAACTTGAACCGTTTGGTTCAAAATCAAACCTTAGGTTTTAGACGTTTTCGGTTGCGTTCAAGGATTGAAATCGATAGAAAACATGAAAATAGGAAGAAAGGAACCAAAAAAGAAGAACTAGGATGAAAAATGGGGTGTCTACGGCTGTGAACCGGTCACGCCGGTCTAGTTGGACGGGCCAAACCAGGTGAACCGGCCCAGAACAGTAAAACCGGTCTGCTGGAGGTTAGTGCCGATGAACAGTAATCTGTCCCTTCTTGGAGCGGGTGAGGGTGCGTGGGCCATCATTTTGGGAAGTGTTCAACACATGCAATCTTCTATCCGCTGTAACGAAGATTTTGGGACTGGTCTCGCGTCAATCGGACATCCTTTCTATAGTTTTCGGGGTGTCGGAAGGTTTAGGGTCGGTTTAAAAATAGTTAAAAATTCGGGAAAATTACGGGGCTTTGTAGTTAGTAACCTTCTATTAAAATTTGGACAGGTTTGGGAGTCCCGGTGATGGTGATCGGCTCGGGGAGCCGTATGGCACGCAAATCGAGGCGGCAGCTCGGACGGTCTGTGAGTGGACCTTGTTTTCTAAATTGGTACATGCATAAATGTTTATTATATGTTTTAATACATGTTTGATGATTCCATTGGTGCATTTTTATGTGGTTACGTATAAGCACGTATTTCGAGGTTTCGGCCTGATACGGTGCTTATACGGGTCAGTATTTCTTTATTGGTTTAAATGAAAAGGTTTTGGATTTCCAAAAGAATAAACTCGGGTATGAGACCCATTTGGTTTGGTCTCGGGCATATGACACTATTTACGACCTTCGGGTCTAAACCGTGGTCGCGACGGGTGCTATGTGCACGGCGATTGACGATACGACGCTCGCCTCCGGATTGGGATGTGTTCCTTCCGGAGAGGTCATGATGCACGATTCGTGGTCGGGCAGCCTGGGGAGGCTCGACTTCGGAGTGCTGACGGTTCAGGATATCGATCGGTGATGAGTGCTCCATGATCTTGTGGTGGTCGCGTTGGTTGATACGTTCACGGCGACATACTAGGATTGAGGGCGGTCCTGGATGCATGGTTGCACACATCACTATGATCGGAGTCGTGACTGACCCTTAGATATCGGGCATGGTGCCCAGTTGAGTTATATGTTCAGGCACGAGACCCGATGATTTTGGGCACGGTGCCCAGTTGAGTCATATGGTCGGGCACGATGCCCAGTTGAGTCATATGTTCGGGCACGGTGCCCAGTTGTTTTACACTGATGATTTTGGGTCAGGGACCCTAGATAGATTTCCAAGTTCATGACGGTTTATGGGAACCGACATGAACTCAGGAAAGGTCATTGTGGTTCATGACGGTTTATGCGAACCAGTATGAACCCTTGTCAGGTTATTCTGGTTCATGACGGTTTTTGGGAACCGGTATGAACCCCGGTTAATGGATGTTGTGGATCATGACGGTTCAAGGGTACCAGGCATGTATGTTTATGTTATGTATATATATATGTATTCATATACCTTCCTTTACTTCTATTATCTCTCCAGGGATGGTTGTTGGCCTGGGTGGACCCCGGAGTAGTCACGGAGCACCGACTGAGTGGAGTCACCCCTAGTTGGGTTCCTTACTCTCAGGAAGGCCATGGTTACTATTACCTCGGGTAGGGTCAGTGGTCTACAGACATTGATCTTGACTTTGAGAAGACTCGGATTGAGACCTGGGTAGCACGCGCGTAGCTTTGGAAACCGTGACAGGATTGGTTGTGTGAATTATATGTGTATATGATATAAATATGAGATATATGATATGATGTGTGATGTGCGTTTACACAGGTTTTGGGAAGTGGCCCGTATGGTTAGTTTCTTATGATTTGGGCTGAGTCCCTTATGGATTTGGGCAGTGGCCCGTGTACTTGATTTCATTATGGTTTTTCTGGATAAATGGTTTTCGAATGCATGCATGCTGTTTAATGAAGGGTACAAATGTATTCTCGTCAAAATGTTTTTATAAACTCTTGTTTTGTCCACTCACAGCTTTTAATGTTTTGACTGCCCTTCAGGTTGACATTGGATGTGGACTGTAGAAGAAACCGAGATATCACATATCTCCTCCGGATCCTTGCGTACTCTGATAGCCCGGGAGGGCAAAGGGCGGAAATATCCCTTGTCTGAGACTCCGTGTCAGACGGGAGCAGGGTCATCCCACGTTAATCCCGGGGGGATTGGGATGGGTCCTGTTAGCGTGGTATCAGAGCATAGGATTGCTTATCAGAGCGGGGTTGTCTCTATTCGAGCAACCGCGGAGCTCTTGGATTGTACGCAAGTCGAGGATGTGATATCTCATGGGGCTACAGTTCGTGGTCAACCTGATAGCAGGATGCCGGTACCATAGTTAGTTGGATTGTATCGTGAAATGTCTTGGTTCGGCATTTGATGTCGGGGTTGCCATAGTTCTGTCAAGGTTGATAGTGTGGGACCCTACGAATGGTGAATGTACTATTACGTTAGATTGTGATCGTGAGACGGTTAGTTGGGATCGTCTTTCACGATGTCATAGGATCGGTTCCGACGACTGGTTGGGAATTGTGACCATCCGATGATCGGTTTTGGTCGAGTTAGATGGATTTACTGCAGTTGGCAGTCGGATTCGGGGAATCCTAGTTGGAATTATGGTAGGATTGGATTGACGTCTTTTCGATGTCAAGACAACGAAGTCGGTCAGATTGTGGCATGTATTGCGGTTGGCAGTTAGCAGTTGGGTTATGAGGAACTCTAGGTGTGATCGTGGAACCCTACCTTGGGTGTATGGTTCGGAAACGTGAGTTGACGAGTGGTTTGACTTGGATGACTATTCAAATTTGGATTCGGTAGTCGGTCTAGTCATGTCAGCTTGTGTTGGGACTGCACTTGGCAGTCGGGGGTTGTACTTATCGGTTAGACCTAGATGGTTGTCATGCTACTCTAGTTGTGGTTTGGTGCAACCAAGGTCATGGATGACCTGGTAGACGACATTGGTTTAATCGAGTTACGACTGGTTAGAGATTGTTGGACAAGTTACCAGGGTTGGTCCTTGTCGATGAGATCCCGGAGCGGGGATACAGAGAAGTTGGTACATTCGGTTGATTCCGTTGGATGCGGAGTCTGGATATCGAGATTTTTGGTGTTTAGGTCTGCACGAGTCGGTGACAGGCACTACTACCCAGGATGGTTGTAGTTACGGTTGTTGGGGATCGGTGACGTTCAGGGGACGTTTCCTTTACTTGGTTGAGTGGTCGAGGTGACTGTACCCAGAGTTGTTGGGTACGACGGAATCAGAGTTTCTCCTATTCGAGCAGAGGTACGAGGTCGTCGCTCGGTGTGAGCGGAGATGCAGAGTTGTCAATTTGCACACGGTGTGCTTGTGTCAGTGCTGATGCTAGTGTGGATGCTTGTGTGTCGATGCTGACAGGTGATGATACTGGTACTAGTGCTGGTGCTAGTGTTGGTGATTGTGATGACGCCGAGTCACATCGATCCCTGCCACTCCACCTAGGAGAGACCAAGGATGATCCAATACGATGTCGCCAACATCCATCTTATGTGAGTGCAACACAACCCCCTCTGCACCCACCGTACCAAATATCCAACATCGTCTGCCAGGGCAGAAGGCATGAAGTCAACCCCGATGACTTCAGAATACCAATCACCAATGATTTTCCTCAGGTCCCAAACATACCGTTTATCCACTAATCTCTTATCACCTCATCACTGTTGGGTCTTATCCCAATACCTTACAATCTCCGCTGAACCCTATCCAGTCCATAAGTCAACCACTACGGAATCTCAATTACCAACGCACGCTCAACATGACAGAGTTACACCCCAACCCGTGGCTCATCACAATCTCACTCACAGACACTAGCACCAGCACTAGTACCAGCACCAACATACAATCATCCGCACTAGCACACTATGTGCAAAGTGGGTAGCCCTGGATCTCCGCTCATACCGAGCGACGATCCCGCATCTCTACTCGTACCCCGCAACCATGGGTACCACCATCCCGACAATCCACATCAGGATAGATGAACGTTCCCTGAACGCCCCCTGATCCTCAACTATTACCAATACACCATGTACTCACGACAATCAGCTATCTACCAAAGACCACCGTTCCATAAAACCAAGCCACAATTTCTAACTCCTCAATACATGTCCATATTCCGGTCCTTGGCATCCTAAGTGCCAAACGTTCCTCACTTAGCTTTTCTGGCTCCTCTCGAGCCTTGGTACCTTACCATGACTCATCTCACATTCCTAACCCAAAACCCTGACTCCTCGTGAGTCCTCCATCCACACCTCGACTCCTCCTGAGTCCAATCTCATACCAAACCAATCATGTCATCACTGACATACCCAGTCCCTGAGCAGTTCCCAATGCTCTACCACATTCTAAGCGACCAATAGGGCCTAAGAGATGGTACAAGTTGCCCAATTATGCGGCCTTCCAGCCACCGGTCTCGTTCGTCCCTGCGACCCAAGAAATTCTATATCTAACAAATCGCAACTCACAGTGTACTCTACCCGACATCTGACCCTCAGACCAGGGTCAATCTCATCCGAGATCTAACACGACGTCCCAAACATCCTCGCCTACTCGTCTCACTACCAGGTGGCGCACGAGGCTTACGCTCTGGAGGCATGATGTGGCAACAGAATCAGCAACCTAGCGCTCTGATACCAAATTGACAGGACCGCCCCTGAAAGGGGCATCGATAACCGTGCCCGGTTCTGCTCCCGTCTGGCAAGACGTCAGAAATCCCCCAGATACCCTTAGTACTTGCCAAACCAGGGATAGCCACACGTACTTACTCATGCCTCCGCCCTCGAACAGCCTCGAACAACGCGCCACGACCTGGAGGGTCAATAAAAACATAAAGGTGTGAGTGGACAAAAATAAATCAGCTTATAAAAACAGTTACAAAAGACGTTTTTACCCCCCGCGTAAAACCAATGCATGCATACAAAAATCATTTCGCAATTGGTTAACATTTTCAACATAAGAAAACTGTGTATCAAATTTCACATAAGGAAAACTCGTATGAAGCTCAAATCCTTTTTCCTTCCTCAACCATCGGGTCTTAGCCCGTAATCATAAACACCGGGCCCTTGCCCAAAACCACGAATCAAAACCAAATGCACAACCTGATCCAAAACTATCAACCACATACCGGGCCACTGCCCAACTCAACCGAAACGTCAGAAATTAACTGTAAATCACAAGTCAACACTTTGATGGATATCAAGTGCGCCCGAGTCTTTAAACTCAAAACCATGCGCATAATCAGGCCTTCCCGGGATATCAACGAGTCTTTAAACTCATAACATAATCAGTAGGCCTCGGGGGTATCACAATAACCGAGTCTTTAAACTCACGAGTCTTTAAACTCATCAAGGGCCCTCCCCCGTCATCAATTAACCGAGTCCTTAAACTCAAAACGTGCTCCAGCAATAGCACCCGGGTCTTTAAACCCAAAACAGTTTTCAACGGGTCTTTAAACCCCAAAACGTTTAACAATTACAACAACGTGGGATCCATCCCAAAATCACATTTTCACAACGGGACTCATGGTCCGAATTTCCACATTCAATTTCTCAAATCATACTTCACAAACATAATCAAATTATCATTAAACACGGGGCATGCAAAATCAGACCAAATCACTTTATTAAATCCTTTTCCATTCTCGAATTCGAATTCACAATAATGATTCCGTAAGTCGGCATCCGGAAGCATCATACCGAACCCAAACCAAGAAATCCACTTTCAATTTCCGAAAATCGTTATCTCGTTAATCAAAGTTACTCTTATGCCCCGAGCATCACGCCCGATCCCATCTTTTTCAAAATCCATTTTTAACTCATTGAAATCACTTCATTTCTCAAATCTCATTATCAAGACACCAAAACCACAATCAAATTACCAAAATCACGACCAGATCACAACATACTCGAAATCTCGCAAAACGTGTCAAACCGTGACATTCTCGAAATACGTGTCAAAATCGTAAATCATACTCTCATTCATATTCAAAACATTATTAAAACATGACACGTACAATTCATGTTGGGTCAAATCACAATACGCAAAGTCTCGAAAACCGCAGAAATCTCAAAATTCCGTAACACGTGCAAATCCGCAGAAATCTCGAAAACCGTGTCAACACCGTGAGTCACACTCACAATCATAAACAGCATTCATAAGACATTATACACACAAAATATGCAAATTCATTTGTTAAACCATCATCAAGCATAAGAGTGACTATAGTCTCGAAATACGTGTAATTTTGTATGTATAGAAAAATACGTATAAATACGGGAATCTAAATCAATCACAACTTATAATCATAATCATAAAAATCATGGAAATATTTATGCATGCATTAAATTTTGAAAGCAACGTCCACTCACACACCGTTCTTAAGGCTCGGTTTCGCGCCGCACGCATTCCCGTAATTTCTGGCATTTTCCAGAAAACTCGAATCCTGTCCGAAAACACATTCCAGGGTCATTAAGATCTCAAATAACAACATACCAATTCCCCATAAATTTCCGGGAATTATTTGTTAATTAAAAACGTAACCTAAACCTTCGGACCCTCGGAATAACATCGAAACGGTGTCCGATAATTTCGAAACCAACGCTAAAATGTTCGTTACAATGTGTAGGACAAAAGTCATGTTGGACTTACCTCAAAAATCGGATCCACGCGCCCTCACGCGCCGCCGTGAGTGGCTGCGCGTGAGTCCACGCGCCTGCTACAGTAGTAGCTACAGTCATCGTCCCAACCCGACTTGCCTCCAACCGGGTGTGTCGACCCGCGAGATGACCCGCTAAATTTCCTTCCTTTCTAGCTTGATTTCTGTAATTCAACCGTCCATTAGACTCGCTATGGATCTAATTAAGGTTCTGTGAAGTCAATTACCTCAAAACTTACCTCAAACCGGTCGACTCAATTCGGCTATTCAAAGAACACCGACTAATGATCAACACTTGATTTTGTCGATTCCCAGCGTTTCCTTTAAATTGGCTCACTCAGAAGTTTACAGGATCACTAGAAACCATTCTTCGACCTCAATTGCAAGCTCCAATCCCTCAACCCCCACTGACTCAACTGGGATTTTCAGCACAGAACCTCGAAGTCGCATGGGTTCCTTTCTGAACCATTCTCATCACTTCCAATCCCGTTCGACTCGTCTGAATGTCTGGAAGCTCAACCTCACCCCTAATTCCATCAATTGGCCGCCCCATTTCAAAGTTTGATTTCAAGTTGAAAATGAGGTATTTGGGCGGGTTCAGTGTTCCTGGGTTTCCCTTCCCAGATTCTTTCTTTTCTCCCACTCCAATTCCTCCCTAAAATCCTTTTCAGTTCGCATTGTCTCTCAATTTCGTCTGGGGAAGATCGATCACGCTCACTGTGCTCTGGTCTCTGTTTTTCTTTTTCAAAATACCCCCCCAGTATTCAATTCCAACACTCTGTCCGTGCCCCAGTTCCAAGCACGTCGCCTCTCACCGTGCACTACCACCTCCCACTCAGTTCTCTCACTCCGCTAAATAAATCGATCCCGGCCACATGGTGCTCTGTCCTCCAGACAACACCCACACTGTCTCTACCACCAGCACAGTAATGTGCGCCTGCGTTATGCCCAAAACCCCCAATTTGCATAAACAACTCTTAACACTTAGCCCAAGTGAGTGATTCCTAAACACCCGTGCTCAGTTCCTTACATCAACCCATGCCACCGTGCTCCCCACACCACAAAATCCATAAACAATTCCCTTACTCTGTTCAAAGAACATCCATTCACGGCTCAAACAGGTCCCACAGTAACAATTACCATTTTGCCCTCACTTGGCAATTTACCAAATTGCCCCTCACCTTCCGTGACCCATAATTTGGTCATCCGATGTCCGATCGACACGTGCCGCCTGTCTACGGACTCAGGGCATCGAGACCTTCCTAACGGTCCTCGGTCCTTGGTCATCGGACCTCCCGATCAAAAAGTCAACATTTTCACTTATTTTGTCCAAATTACGAAAATGCCCTTGGACTTCCGAACGTCATAACTTTCACCACGAACGTCGGAATCGAACGTGCCACCTGACTATGAACTCGTGACGTCCCAAACTACGTCACGGTCATCGGTCAAAGTCCATTTGACCGCCCGAATAAAAAGTCAATGTTTTACCCACGACTAGGGGCAAAACGGTCATTTTGCCACGTTCGTCCGATTTCACCCAACTAATCACCGATTAACCCTGCTAATCATGATTACTTACTGATCTAATCTCGAATTCCGGGATGGGTCGTTACATGTTGGAACTTCAGAATCGCGATAGGTTGCGATTGAGGTGACGAGTGGAATGCGGGCTTTCCACATTAGTAATGAGTATTTTGAAGTTAGGTGACTGAGACATCTCATTTTCTGCTGGGTGGCAGAAGATGTTGGGTTACATGGTGTGGTGAATGCAGAGAGTTTTGGTTGCATTCACGTAGGATGAGTTTTGATGTCATTGTGTTGGATCACCTTTGGTTTTCCTAGGTGGAAGGACAAAGATTGATACGAGGTAATCAGTGAGAACCCACAGTCTCGGTGTGTCTCGTCGTTGACTAGTCTGTTTATATGTGGGAAATAGTTAAGGACTTTGGTCGGCGTGATGATTCTCGATCGTGACGTCTGTGGTCGGTTGACGTAGTGATGGATCTGGATCGTGACCTTGATGATCCAGATAGGTGGAGAGTTTATCACTCTTACTTGGATAGTTGGAGTTGAGGATGATGGGACTGAACTTCTTTTCGAAGTGAATCCCGTATGGTATATTACTCAGGTGAGTAGTTCTCCGACGTAGTCGGATGTGGTCAGCCATAGATGTGTGGATATTGGGATTGACTTCCCTATGAAGTCAATCGATTGTACTGTGGTAATCAGTTGAACAAATAACCGATAGGTTCGGTTTTGATACGTCTCGGTAGACGTGAACTATATTTCGAGTTTTGGAATCAGATTTCTAGATGACGATTCAGGATTTGATTTTGGAACTTAAAAGAGGATTTCTGGATTTGGGTTTTGGAATCAGATTCTGGGTGACGATTCAGGATTTGATTCTAGAGCTTGACTGTGGATTTTCTTTTTATGGATTTGGGTTCGGAATGGTCATTCCTAATACTAGTCTACGGAATGATGGTTTCGGATTCGAAATTGGACATGATTATGGATATGATTTCTGGGTTTGGATTCGGGATTTCTTACGAAATTGCGGATTTAGATTCGTATTTGGAAATAGATGATGGGTTGTAGTTTTGATTTGTCTAGTCCGAGATTGGACAAATGGACTCCATAGTAGAAACATGATTGGCTACAGCCTAGGTGGTTGTAGGATGATTGATGGGTAGTTGTATGTACCTTGTACGTTGTTCGAGGTACGATACCGGGCAGACTTGTGATGCCTGGTGACGGTATATAGGTTATACCGTGGGTATGTTGGTGAGCGTATTGGTAGTCGGCTTGATTCCGATACCATTGGATACTGTGCAGTGGGTCATAGTATTTCTGGTGTGTCCAGTTACACACAAGCTGAGTACTTTGTTGGTATACGTATACTCAGGTTGAGTGAGTTGGTGGTTATTGTAATCACGAGTGAGTATAGTGTTAGTTTTTGACTGACGAGTGTCAAGTGCTGACAGTTTGTCGGAAGTGTCAACGTGAATTGGTTAGTGAGGTCTGATGACTCCCAGTGGGAGGACGTCAGAATAGATTAGTGATTGAGATGGGAACCGTCTAGTTGGTTGTGTCAGCGAAACGGTAGATCTAACAAGTGGTGTCAGTTCGGAGCGTACGACTTCTGTCATTCGACGTGGTCGAATGTAGTCGATACGACGTGAGTGTTAGTGGTACGTCTGGTTGCAGACGAGTATCGAGGTCGATTCTACTTTCCACGGGGTGGATGTGGAATCAGGATAATTGGAGTTTCGAGAACGAAACTAATTAAGGAGGGAAGAACAGCTAGAATTAGGTTGGTCGGAATTTCGAGGACGAAAATAATTAAGGAGGGAAGGTTGTAACAACCCGTCCCGAAATCCATGATTAGATTAGTGACTAATCACAATTAGTGAGGTTAATCCGTGATTAGTAGGGTGAAATCGGACGAACGATGCAAAATGACCTTTTTGCCCCTAGTCGTGGCAAAACATTGACTTTTCACTCTGGCCGTCAAATGGACTTTGACCGATGACCGTGAAGTATTTCGTGACGTCATGAGTTCATAGACAGGTGGCACGTTCAATTCCGACGTTCGAGGAGGAAGTTATGACGTTATGAAGTTTAGGGGCATTTTGGTAATTTTGGTTAAATGGGGCAAATAGTTAACTTTTTGACCAAGAGGTCTGATGGCCGAGGGCCAAAGACCGTTACGTAGATAACGACGATACGAATCCATAGACAGGCGGCATGTCGAATTTGGACGTTCGACAGCGAAGTTACGGTTCACGGAAGTTCAAGTCCACTATTTCACGAATTACGAAACGAGTTAACTTTTGGACTTAGTGGGGGCCCAGATATTTAATCCCTGCCCTATGGATGAGTGACAAGTGTCACCCATCCACTGGCCAACTTCATTCATTCATGCATCTCCCTTTTCCCGTGCATTTTCATTTCTCCATTCAAGCACAAAACAAAGCCGATCTCACCCTTTCTCTCCATCTTTGTGCAACCCAAACCCATCCCACCTTCAACCCATGATCCGCTGGGAGGACTAGAGAGTGAAGGAGGACGGGAGTATGTGGTGGCCGGCCCTGGACGGCGCAGCCATGGACGGCGGGGCCAAGGAACCAGTGAGGTTCACGGTAAGCCATTTTCAATCCAATTTCTATTTTTAATTGCTATGGGTCATTTTGGTTGCTTTTAATGAATTAAATGGGTTATTAGGATTGTGTTAGGAAGTTTTTAGGAAGCTTGGGATGGCTGGGAAGCCATGGGTGCAGTTTTGGAAAACTTGAATTGTTTGGTTCAAAATCAAACCTTAGGTTTTAGACGTTTTCGGTTGCGTTTAAGGATTGAAATGGATAGAAAACATGAAAATAGGAAGAAAGGAACCAAAAAGGAAGAACTAGGATGAAAAATGGGGTGTCTAGGGCTGTGAACCGGTCACGCCGGTCCAGTTGGACCGGCCAAACCAGGTGAACCGGCCCGGAACAGTAAAACCGGTCTGCTGGAGGTTAGTGCCGATGAACAGTAATCTATCCCGTCTTGGAGCGCATGAGGGCGCATGGGCCATAATTTGGGGAAGTGTTCAACACGTGAAATCTTCTATTCGATGTAACGAAGATTTTGGAACTGGTCTCGCGTCAATCGGACATCGTTTCGATAGTTTTCGGGGGTGTCGGAAGGTTTTGGGTCGGTTTAAAAATAGTTAAAAGTTCAGGAAAATTACTGGCTTTGGTAGGAGGTTAATTAAGTAGTTAGTAACCTTCTATTAAAATTTGGACAGGTTTGGGAGTCCCGGTGATGGTGATCGGCTCGGGGAGCCGTATGGCACGCAAATCGAGGCGGCAGCTCGGACGGTCTGTGAGTGGACCTTGTTTTCTAAATTGGTTCATGCATAAATGTTTATGATATGTTTTAATACATGTTTGATGATGCCATGGGTGCATTTGTATGTGGTTACGTATAAGCACGTATTTCGAGGTTTCGGCCTTATACGGTGCTTATACGGGTCGGTATTTCTTTATTGGTTTAAATGAAAAGGTTTTGGATTTCCAAAAGGATAAACTCGGGTATGAGACCCATTTGGTTTGGTCTTGGGCATATGACACTATTTACGACCTTCGGGTCTAAATTGTGGTCGCGATGGGTGCTATGTGCACGACAATCGACGATACGACGCTCGCCTCCGGATTGGGATGTGTTCCTTCCGGAGAGGTCACGATGCACGATTCGTGGTCGGGCAGCCTGGGGAGGCTCGACTTCGGAGTGCTGAAGGTTCAGGATATCGATCGGTGATGAGTGCTCCATGATCTTGTGGTGGTCGCGTCGGTTGATACGTTCACGGTGACATACCAGGATTGAGGGCGGTCCTGGATGGATGGTTACACACATCACTATGATCAGAGTCGTGACTGACCCTTAGATACCGGGCACAGTGCCCAGTTGAGTCATATATTCGGGCACGAGAGCCAGTTGTTTTACACTGATGATTTTGGGCCGGGGACCCTAGATAGATTTCCAAGTTCATGACGGTTTATGGGAACCGGCATGAACTCCGGAAAGGTCATTGTGGTTCATGACGGTGTATGGGAACCGTCATGAACCCTTGTCAGGTTATTCTGGTTCATGACGGTTTATGGGAACCGGCATGAACCCCGGTTGATGGATGTTATGGATCATGACGGTTCAAGGGAACCGGGCATGAATGTTTATGTTATGTATATATATGTATTCATATACCTTCCTTTACTTATATTATCTCCTCCGGGGAGGGTTGTTGGCCTGGGTGGACCCCGGAGTAGTCACGGAACACCGACTGAGTGGAGTCACCCCCCAGTTGGGTTCCTTACTCTCAGGAAGGCTATGGTTACTATTACCTCAGGTAGGGTCAGTGGTCTACGGACATTGATCTTGACTTTGAGAAGACTCGGATTGAGACCTGGGTAGCACGCGCGTAGCTTTGGAAACAGTGACAGGATTGGTTGTGTGAATTATATGTGTATATGATATAAATATGAGATATATGATATGATGTATGATGTGCGTTTACACAGGTTTTGGGCAGTGGCCCGTATGGTTAGTTTCTTATGATTTAGGCTGAGCCCCTTATGGATTTGGGCAGTGGCCCATGTACTTGATTTCATTATGGTTTTTCTGGATAAATGGTTTTCGAATGCATGCATGCTTTTTAGTGAAGGGTACAAATGTCTTCTCGTTAAAATGTTTTTCTGTAGCAGAGACCGAGATATCACATACCTCCTCCGGATCCTGGCGTACTCTGATAGCCCGAGAGGGCAAAGGTCGGAAATATCCCTTGTCTGACACTCCGTGTCAGACGGGAGCGGGGTCATCCCAAGTTAATGCCGGGGGGATTGGGATGGGTCCTGTCATGTGACACCTGGCTTGTGTCTAGCGGGTTCTAGCCTACACGGGTGCAAGTGTTGGTTGTGTTTTAAACCGTACAAATTGAGAGAACAGAGACTGAAGATCAAGGAAGAGAGATCGATCGATGTCCAATGAGAGTGTGTGTATAAGTTCTGGTGATCAAGTGAGGGTGAGCAGAGAGAAGTGAGAAGCTGGTGAGTGAGCCTTGAGTGAGAATTGTGTGAGGAAAGACTGAGAGGAGCGTGTGTTTTCTCAGAAAAACAGAGAAGGGTCGTGGTGGTGATGCTGTCGTGTTTCGTTCGAACCGATCGACTTTGGAGTAGTGAGAGTGTTCAGAGGGCAGAGGAGAGGCTCTATGACGGGCAGGGCCACGGCGGAGCTCACGGAGGCGCTTAGGACGGTAAGTTTGCCTGGATTCCCCTGTTTTCCCGCTTGAGTTCAAATCAAAAGTCATGGACTTTGGACGCTTGTTGACTCTATTTCTTGGTCCTAACAGTCTTAGGGAGTGTCTCTGGAGCTCAGGAAATCGAACTCGGGGCTGGAAGGACGGCGGTTGGCCGGAATCGGAAAATTGGTTTTCTGGGTTTTTGTTCGAACTTCGAGAGGTGAGATTTAGACTGTTATTTCTTGTGGTAATTACTTGAATCCTTTGCTTATAGTAGGACAAAACTATTGGTGGAAGAAGGATCGAAAACGGACGGAAAACGGGGAAGAACCGCCCTCGCCGGTTCAGACTTGTCGAACGGCTGAGGAAGACGATGAACAGTGGTTACTATTCAGGCTCGTGAAGGCCACGCGCAGCCCCTTTAAGTGGCGCGTGAGGGCGCGTGGGAAAGTTTCTGGGGAAGTGTCCAACAAGGTTTTTAGTCTAATCGTTGTAACGAACCTTTTGGGACAAGTTTCGAGACGATTGAACATCGTCTCTGGTTAGTTTTAAGTGTTCGAAGGTTTAGGATTCTGTTTAAGTACATTTAAAATTCTGAAAAAATTGGGGGAAATAGGATAAGCTTAATTGACGTGTTATTGACCCGTTTTGGTGACTCTGGAAAGGTCGGGAAATCCCTGAGGCGACAGAGGAACGTACGGGACGCGAGTGACGTGCCCTGGAACTGTGGGTGGACTCTTTCTTGCTAACCGAGCATGCATAACTGTTTTTATCTACTTGTTTCGTGGTTTTAAATATGATTTCATAATTATTGATTATTCTATATCTATTTTACATAATGGCACATTTTTCGAGGCATTTACGTATTTCAGCATGTTTTACGAGAAATGCTTTGATTATGATTTTGATGCTATGCTTTTGGGGTTTCAATCTATAATTAGTTTTCAATGATGATAAATGGATTTTGAGACATGATTCGAAAAACAAGGTTTCCGATTTTAGAATCAGATTTCAGAATCGAGATTTGGTTTTTAAAATTGGAAAAAGAGGATTTTCCGGATTTGGGTTCGGAATGACGGTTCTGAACGCCGGAATGGCTTCAGGATAGTGATTTCGAATTCGGGTTTGGATATGGATTTAGAAACGGTTTTCAAACTGTTTTGGATTGGATTTGCTGGATCAGGTTATTGGGTTTAAAGACCTGGATTATGTTTGACGGGGGACGGGCCCGGATTGGGTTTAAAGACCCGGATTGAGTTTAAAGACTCGGGAGTTTAAAGACTCGGATACTATATTTCCCTCGTAGGCCTGTTGAGTTTAAAGACTCGGGAGTTTAAAGACTCGGATTATATTGGGGCCTGGATTGAGTTTAAAGACTCGGGAGTTTAAAGACTCGGATAGATCCAGCAGGTTTGATCGGATGATGACATTGGTATTTTATGTTTTATGATACTGTTTCCATGATGATTACTATGTGATTTATAAATGTTTTTCAGATATTGGGTTATGCATGCATGTTTTCAAAACGGAGGGCAAGCCCTGGTTTGTTTAGTAAATTGTTTTTGAAACTTTTATTTCTTTTTAGTCCACTCACACTTTTCTGGTTTTTAAATGCCCTCCAGGTCGTGGTGCTAGTGCTGGGGCTGACATTGAGGCAGAGTCAGGGGCATAGAGCGTGCATAGAGTTTTATCGGAGTTTCCGTTACAAACTTTTCCGTTTGTCAACTTTAGTAGGATTTCTGTTTACCTTGTTTTGGAATATGCTCTGTATAGCTGTTGACTTGTTGGATTTTTATTCTCCCTGGTCTGGCAATGTAATAATTGTGGGTCTTTGTGAGGCTGTTTCGGTCTTTTGTGTTGGGTTGTCAGACAGGAGCAGGGTTCGTCCCGGTTATCGGGGTGATAATCGGGGTGGGTCCTGTCACCATCTCCTCTCATATTTCTTTGTATCAACCAGCATGGAAAATGTGAGGAGAGTGAGCCTGAGAGATTGAGGAAAGACTGAGAAAGAGGAGTAGAGGATTGTGTTGGAGCCCAGAAACCTAGGTAGCCGGTGGACCTTGAAAGTTAGTTTTGATTTCTGGTTGTTGGAACATCAAACTCAAGTTACGATCTTCATCTTTGAGTTCTCGTGATCTACCCAAGCAAAAAATTAAAGGAATTGTACTTGAGACTTGAGAGTTTCCTTAGTATGGCACATGTGTAATGGTATTTTGGAAACTTTGGTTTAATTTGTTAAACGGAAGCAAGACTATGCACATTTGTTTAGGATTTTTCAGATTGGGTCCTGTTAGTTTGGTCACTAGGTTAACTTTTGTAAGATGCACACTCAGTGTGCTTAGTTTTTGGTATTGTTTGGGACGTATGCCTCCAAGACGCGAGCCCTTTTGATAGGCTGGGAGTAAAGGTGAGGCAAATACTTGTAGTATATGTGAAACCGGATTGGATCCAAGAATGAGACTTACCCTGGATTAGTAGGATCGGGCATCAGATACTGCGCTCTAAAGGAGAAAGACTCTTGAGGGTTTGATTTTTGAGCAAGCATGAAGGGGCCACGATTTTTTCTGGAAAAGAGAACCCGGATAAGATAGATTAGTGGATTTCTTGACTAGAGCATGTATTTGATGAGGTTAAGGGTAGCCCTTCACGAGGATTATGGGCAGTTAGCCTTGTCTTGCTGGGCGGTTTGCTACCACCATTTAAGGGTGATATACTAAAATGTTCGTGTTGTTTTATGGGTAGTTTTCCAGGAATTTTTCCTAGGGTAGCTTTATCCTCATTTCCAGAACACCAAGAACGTTTATTTATGTAGTTCTAGCAAGGAGACTTGACGGTTTCTCAATAGGAGCAGAGATTCAAGGATTTTTTCTAGTCTGCACTAGCGTGGGTAGCAAATAAGATTAACATGTTTCGACGCTTCAAGCAGGGTTTGAGAGATGAGTTCATGGTTTCAGTGATAGTTCAGTCATATGCTTATCTATTGACTTGTTGGGTGCTACAACTAGGATTGAGCCGAGCTCGCTGTTTCGACAATATTCTAAAGAGTTTGGTCGACGTCACGAGTATCTAGCTATTGGACCTTCAGGTCCAGAAATCCCAAATAGGGATAGCTTTAGCTCGAGATCTTTGTGGAGTCATTCATAGCAACAGTGTTAATACCCTGACGATTTTGCGACTTTCTTTATGCGGGGAGACTTGTAGGATTCTCATCGACCATCAAGTTGAAGTGTTTCTTTACTTATAGATTTGGAATTGGGACCAATACGATAGTCAAAACTGGTTATGGATTACGATTGTACTTTTGGGTATTACGGGGAAAGTTATTGTGGATGTGGATACATGGAGTAGGAAAGGGGAATCCTTGATATGGTGCATAATTTTGCTTGTGCCATGCATTCTAGTGAGACCTAGGGGTACCGTATTCTTAGAAACCATTTTGGTGTGTCTGCTTGGAAAAAGGGTAGTTGAGTTTGACTTTAGATATCAATTACGTCAACGGGTAGGGTTGAGTAACCGAGACCCTGTGAAACCTTACATTCATTCCCTATCCTCGATGGGAAGTAGAATCATATCACCTTAGACTGAGTGTTCAAGTTTCCTATGACCTAGAGAGTTCTTGATGGAGTCTAGACCATTGTGGATGGATTCATGGAATCAATATAATTCTTGCCACTGCAAGTAGAGTTCAAATTGGATCGGTATACCTGTTGTATTTGAGATCATATGTTTGTGTGCTCCAAAGTCTCTAGTATCATATAGGAATCTGTGGTGTACTTTGAGAGTTTTGTGAAGTCTATTGCGATCTTTAGGGGCGAGTTGGAATTTATTCGCACTGCTATTCTTACCTTATGGACAGTTAGTCGAAAAGGACCACTCAGATTCTTTAGGAATTTGTGAGGAACATGTATGTTACAGTCTAGTGACGATCAGGATTCGTACCAAGTATTATTGGGATCTTCCTATTGCAGCATTTTTCAGTCTAGTATTGGGATGGTGTCGTTTGAGGCATTTTCTTGGGTGGCAATGCAGGATCCCTTCTGTTGGACTGAGGTAGGCGAGCGAAGATTACGAAAGGTCATGGACATAGAGGGAAAGGATGGAGATTACCAGATGATGGTAAGGTATTTCAAGATCATTAGGAAATTTTACAAGACCACCGTATTTGAGGCCTTAAGTATCAGATTTGTGATTGAGTTTACTCGAACTTTTTTCGCCTTGAGGTGCTTTGTATGATTTGGTAGACGTAGGAAGTTGAGCCCCCCGTAGATTGGACCTTTTGGGTTTGCTGAGAGGATAGGCCTGGTACCGTACAAGTTGTTTTTAACTCCGGAACTATCTAGGGTTCGTGAGCTGTTACAGGTTTCCTTGCACGAGGAGTACATGTTTGACGAGTCTCACGTGTTAGTGGAGCAACCGGTCGAACTTGGAGAGGATTTTGAGCTTGGGTGAGTAGTCTGTACAAATCTTAGATCGGAGAGACAAGGTGCTACGTTGGGCGACTATTCCTCCTTGTATTTGTTCCATGTATGGATCATGATATGGAGGAGGTCACGTGGAAGCCCGAGGCAAAAATATAGGCATAGTTTCCACTAATGTTTGAGGGACATATGTGAATTCCGGGGACAAAATTCTTTAGGAGGGGGGATGGGTTAGATTGTAATGACCCGGACTATGTTTCGAAAATAATTGAGGTAAATTGACAATTTTCCCTTGTCTGCATAGTGGCTTATGAACTTTAACTTTTGACTCAGGGAATTATTTGCACGTCTACATATAGGCCCTTAAACGAGTGTTTGTTGGTTTGTGGGAAAAATATCTCTCAAGGAAGGATGGGATGAGTGACACTTGTCACCATCCCAATTACCCCAAAATGCATCCTTATTCTTCTTTTCTCTTTGATTTGTGGCCTTACACTCGAAACACAAACACACCAACACCACTATCTCCTCTCATTTTCCTTTGTATCTACTAGTGTGGGAAACGTGAGGAGAGTGAGTGTAAGAGACCGAGAAAAGGGAGTAGAGAATTGTGTTGGAATCCAGAAAGCTAGGTAATCCGTGGACCTTGAAAGTTGGTTTTGATTTTTGGTTGTTGGAACATCAAACTCATGTTACGATCTTCATCTTTGAGTTCTTGTGATTGACCTAGGCCAAAAATTGAAGGAATTGGACGCAAGAATTGACCCAGGAACGAGGATGAAATTTGGCCTAAAGCTTGGAAGATATGGTGGTGATTTCTATGTTAGTTTTCCCTGTTTTATCAACTTAGAACTCTTCCTAGGGGAGTTAAGATGAATTTGGACCCTTGAAACACGAAAAACGAATGTGAAATGAGGATTTGAGAGTTATGTCAGCCTTGTTGGGTCGGTTTGAAAGTGTAGGCCCACAGCTCGACCTACAGGAGGAAGAAGATAACATTGTAGTAGGGCGCATGAGGCCGACACATAGAGAAAGTGGGTGGCACGTGGGGGCGTGTGCCTCACCTTCTGAGTTTCTAGTCAACACACTTATATAGTATTCGACGTTATGAACTTATTGACATAAGTTTCGAGTCAATCGATCGTCGTCTTGATGCTCTTTTGGGTGTTCCAAGCTTTATGTGTAATGCCCTGGACTTTCAAAAGAATAGAAATGACCATTTTACCCTAAAAAGTCAAAATGTTGACTTTTTGATCGAGACCTCTTATGGATATATAGAGAGTACTAGTAGAAAGGTCTTGTGTTTCTGAGAACATTGACAGGCGGCACGCCAAAATTGGAGATCGAATGACATAGTTATGGATCTAAAATATGCAAGGGTAGTTTGGTAATTATGTAACAAAAGGGTAATTTGGTCAGCATGTGGAAAATGTGAGAAAAATTCTGAAAATTCCGGATTATATTATCCCTCCAATTGCCACCGACTTTGGGCCATATATATGAATGTGTGGGTACTATGTTGGGATAGGGAGAATGGGAAGAACCATGATCGAATCCTTGGAAAACCAACACCCGAGAGCCAAATTAAGGGCAGATGAAGGTGGAAAGGCTAGAAAAGAAAAGAGAACGTGAGAAGGAGGGAAGAGGAAAACGATGTATTCTCGTGGTCTTCTAAGATTGTTAGGATCACTTTAAGCATGGAAAGGTGGAGCTATGCACGCTTGGAAGCCTGGGTTGGGACTGAGCAGCCATGACCAAAACCTTAAGGTTGGGATGCAAGTTTAAGGTGAGTTTTCGAGCATCTGATTATACAGATCTCTTCCTGAACCTATGTAGTTGATTTTAGATGTTTAAAATATAGGCATTAGATGTAAAAGGAAGATAAAATCGGGTCTTGATCGTGGGTCAAGAAGAGCCGAAACCAGGACCCACGAGAGGTCAGGGACGACCTTCGCGCAGGCGCGTGAGGCGCACATGCAGAGGCCACCTATAACTTCTCATGGCACGTACGGGTGCATCGACCATAATCCGGGGAAACCGTTAACATGAAATATGTTCCTCTTTGTCTTATCAGTACAATGGTCCAAGAATGGTATGAATTGGACATTCCATGAAGAAGTTGTACTGTTTTGAACATTATGTGCTTAATTAAATCTTCTAATTAATCCTATGATTAAGGGTTAATCAAGGGACTAATTGTGGTTAAGTTAAAAATTAGAATGAATATATTTGAAGAAGTGTGACATTGTATTTAGTCATAATGAGTTAGATGCTAAGGAAGTAAGCAAGGAAATATGTGTTTATTTGGAACTTGATGAATAGTAAAATAAGTATAAAGAGGTATTGATTTGAGTCAAGTCGATTATTTTCCATCCTAGTCGAGGTAAGTGGGTAGGAAGTGGATGGTACCATGTACGAAGATGAGTTTAGTTTGGTTCACTTTCCAAGTTTCTAATAAAATTTAAAAGCGAAAAATCCCTTGTCTGATTTGAGTCGTCAGATGGCAGCAGGACTAGTCCGGCTCTTCTATAAGTATGGAAGGGTCCTGTCATTATGCTTAGATTTTTAATTCGTGTTTAATTCTAGAAATTATGGGATTTTAATGTAAGGCTATTTTCGATGTTAGGGACCCTCGGTTATGATTATTGATAGCTTAGATAGCTCTAGGACCTTGGAAGAGCGCACATCGCGAGATTGGGCTTTACAAAACTTACTGTGAGTGGACTTTGTTTATATTAATCGAGATGCATGCATATTTAACTCTTTTTAAATATTTTATGATATTATCTGGATTAAAATAATGTGAATAATTATTCTAAATATTGTTCCATATTTTATTCAAATTTATGGTTTTAGCATAATTATTTTGTTTATCGTTCTAGATGCATGTTTTGTGGATTTTTGTGTAGCATGTGTTTTGGGGTCAAGCCCTAGTTTAAATGTTTGCACTTTGATTTGGAGCAATTTTTTGTTGTTATTAATTTGACTGTGCCACGGTTGATAATCCTCGAAAGTTTGACTAGCTCTTAGACGTCTAGAGCTTGGCTCCACAAATCATGAGGCTATAGTACGGATTTTCCCAGCCAAGCAATTCCCGACTACAGCTCAGGGGATTATTCCCAGTCTGCCAGCATGGTTGACGTGCGGCGACTAGGGGGAGTTAAGAATTAGTTAGACGTGATTACATGTATCTGTGTCAAGGTTTTCCAAATGGTTTTATAAATGGGGATTTCAAGGAATGTGGGCCCCATGTATTATTTTATACATGTTATGTTTTTATATTTTGTGGGTCCACGTTTTATAACTTGAATTTTATATCTGAAATCCCCTGATTTTACAGCTTGATTTTTGGATATTTTCTTTATATGCATGCATGTTTTATAACTTGAGGGTGATTGACATTTTCGTCAAAAAATGTGTTTCGAATGTTTATTTTTTTCCACGCACTCCTTGGGCATTCTAGAATATGGTATGTACCCTTATCTTTTTGTTCTATTAGTCGCTCAGATTAAACATTAGTAGATTATTTTACTGCTGGTTGCACTATTTCTAGTATGGGATTCGAGAGGTATCTCTAGTCTGACATGTGTGTAAGGGTATTTTGGAACTCTGGTATAGATTTTCAAACAGAAGCAGAACTAGGCATGTTTTTTTAGGAGTTTTCAAGTTGGGTCCTGTCATTATAGTCATTCATACATATGTAAATTTATAGTAGGTAAATATATAATGATATAATTCGTAAAAAAATAATGATATAGTAAGTAAATTTATTATTATTACTATTTGCCCGTGGCTACACTCATGTATAGAAAATATATCCTAGTAGATTGAATTTTGATTATTAAGAATAAAGATTCAATTGATATTTTTGTATACTACCATATACTACCATCGGAATATCAATCCTTTTTCAATTACCAAACAAATGTGGAAATTGGAAATTTGTAGATCTTTGACAAGTCAAACAATAAGCTGTTTCGTTGCTTCCTGCTTTATCAATTGTATTATGAATGGAAATTTGTTACCCTATACTTTCCCATGATAAGATAACATAATTAATCTATATATGAAAGTGGTTACACCCCAAAAAATCCCATTAGGCCAAAGCTAATCGCTTGAAGGAATTGAAGGTTAAAAAGAGATAGAGACCCAACACATGCCGCTACTTGGAACGGGAAGAAATGGTCCACCTCGCTCAGTCCATCTAGCATCACCCACAACATATCACCAACAACAAAAAGAGACCCTACAAATGGTTCGCCCTCCTTGCTTCGCAAACCAGGTTCCGAGCCTAGGTCCGGGAAGGGTTTCCTCAGGACACTCGACTCCTTAAACGAGAAAAATATTTTGGGCAGGAGCATAATTTGGCATGCCCAATGGGCCTTTTTTTAGTGCATGCCCAAGTTCAAATATGCTCAGCGAGCCGAGACGCGAAAGGGAGATTTTTAAGGAATATTTTTTACCAAACCCCCAAGTTGACATGAAGCCACCATGCGTTGGAGTAGTAGAGGATATTACTAGCAAATTTACAATTGAGGAGGATTTTACAAAGTTCTTCAAATATATATTGGCTCCTATCAGTTTTCAGATTGAATGACAGGACCCATCCCAATCCCCTTGGATTATCGTGGGATGTGCCTGCTTTCATTTGACACCACGTGCTAGATAAGGGATAAAATCGTAACCTGCTCGTGGTTATCCAGAGTGCGCAGTGATTTTCAGAGTGTGCAGCGGCATGTGATGTCTTGGTCTTTTCTACATCCCGCATCCGCGATCAACCTGTAGGGTGCCAAAAACAAAAAAAAAACGTGTGAGTGGACAAAAATAAGCATTTATTAAAACCATTTTCCAAATATACCTTTTCACCATCCGTTTTCCAAAGCATGCATGCATATCAATTTAAAACAGTACATTCCAATAAAAGAGTACATATGGAAAAGAAGTACTTTTATCTAAAACCAACACGTGTTAAAAGAAACATCTAGACACTATCAATTAGTCGAAAATCTCGGGACCCATTCTCACATCCAACATCGGTCTCAGACCGTCACATTATCCTATCATTATATTAGTCACGATATCCAAAGCAACGCGTGCAAATAAGCTCCAGGACCGCTCAGATCGGAGCACGCCGCTGTGAACATATCACCGACCGACAATCTCCAGATCGTCGTGAACATATCACCGACTGATCTCATATATCATAAGCACTCTTGAGTCGAGCCTCCCTCGGCTGAACGAAATCAGGCAGTGCTTCGTAACCTCTCCTGGAAAAACACATCCGCAACCCGGAGACGAGCGTTACCTCTAGGGTATCCTTTCCAGGGAAACATATTCGCAACTAGAGGCCTTTCTCATAATCACGGAGAATGGTCATAATAAAAACAGTGGAAACATTTTCATAAACTATTTTACCTCAAATCAAAATAGTTTCATTACATATGGACTCAGCCCAAAACACAATTTCCAAAAAATCTCATAAAACAGTGTCTAGTTCCCCTTTCACAAAACCCAAAATCATTTCAATATTCAAATCTTTTCTCAAAAGCATTTCCATTAGGGTCATAAGTCCAAAACATGGTTTCATCAACCTGAAAACCATCAATGCAATCATGCATTCACATTTGACTATAAATCCAGTAAAAATCATTATCCAACTAGGTCACAAGCCCAAAATCATATCTCGAAATTATCACAATAGGGCCCTTGGCCGGAAACAAGTTTTCATAATCCTGAGAACCATTTATTATTCCAAACACTGTTCAATCTTTCAGAAACCAACATTTCAAAACCACAAAGCATTTCATCTTCAAATCATGATTAATCCAACATAACATGCACACCAGACAATTCAAACCATAATCATGTAATAATCAAAACATATATGCATGCATCATTTCAGAAACCAAAGTCCACTCACACACGGTCCAAGTTACGAACTCCGAAACCCGCTTCGTAAGCCAACCCGAAGCTAATCCACAGTCCCTGAGACGTTCGGGCCATATCTAAAACCCTAAAAACTCCTGAACCTGTCAACGTGTCCTGAGGATAAAATCCTCCAAAACACTATTTAAACGACCTCTGATCGACTTAAAACCACGACCATTAGATTCAGATCATCGAAACCTTTTGAACAAGACTAGTTTTACCTCAAAATTCGTGCCCATGCGCCCTCACTCACTGGTGAAAGTCTAGTCAACGCTGGTTGTCGTCGATCAACGGCTTAGGTCATCATGACGTCATGCTAACGTCAACCTGATAGGTCTGACACCTGTCAGGTCTGATAGTTGTTAGGTCTGACACCTACCATATGTCATTCTCTGTTTTTTCCATGTGTCATTCCACGTGTCCCTGACACCTCTGACACACTACCACGTGGCACCACCCTATTGGTCCATGTGTTTTGACAGTGCTGACTAGACCTGCCACGTAGGCCTGACAGGTTCTGACACCCTGCTACGTGGCTCTACCCGATTGGTCCACGTGGTCTGGCAACCTGACACGTTAGCTGCTAACTGTGTGACAGCTTGCCATGTGGCATCACTTGATTTTCCACGTGGACTGACAGGTTCTGATAGATGATGATGTGGCTTGCCACATTATCATCATCAACCTTTCGCAGGCCAACCCATTTTCCTACAACCAGGTCATTCGACTAGCGACCCTGACCTGATATATTTTCCCTCATTTCAACTCATTTTTCCACCATTCTTTCACCATTCTAATCGTCTCTAACCCAGGAACAAATCCCTAACTTCAAAATACGAAAAGAGGGACTGAAACTAACATGTCAAGATCGATCTTCGACGGTTGTTCTTCGAACCGCCATCCAGGGCTGTCTCACAGTCCATTTCGTTCCATTTCAATCCCACAATACTCATACAACCACCAAAAACACACACAAAGCATCAGAAAGGATTCCCAATGACCCAAAATCAAAACACTCAAAATGACCCAAACGAGTTTCACAGTTTACCTGGTTTCCTCAGCCATCAATGGAGGCCCAGCCTCTCACCATTTCCATCCTCCGTCCCTCCATCCGCCTCTTTCACTCTCTGTCTCTCTATGACCCTCAAACTAGAACAAGGGGAAGCGGAAATGGGGTTTGAGTTTCGGGTGAATGGGAAATGGGAAGTCAATGAGATGCATGAATGAGAAATGGGGATCAATGGATGGGTGCTATTTGTCACTCATCCATTTGTCCCTAAAACAGATATTTTGGGCCCACTACAAACAAAAGTGAACCCACCTCATAAATCGGGCAATCATACCACGATTCGTTCCAAATCTATAACTTTTTCGTACGATGTCCAATTTCAACGTGCCACTTGTCTATAAAATCATATCGTCTCGGTCTATATAATGGATCTAAGTCCACGTGCCATTAACCTCCCGGGTCAAAAGATAACTTTTACCCTCGTCTAGGGGCAAAATCGTCATTTAATCATGATCATCCACTAATCCTCGATTAATCCCGATTAATTCTTAATTAATCTCGTAGGTTTGGGACGAGTCGTTACATTAAATCTCTAAATTTCCAAGTTCAAGGGCTTTCCAGCCACAATACGCCTCCAAACAAGGACACCAGTGTCCCATCATTAGAGATCTCAAAACCTGACAGAGGTAAGAATCAAGTGGAATCATGAGCATCAATTCTTGAACTCTTGTTTCCAACACCAACCTTCCCGAGAGGACCAAGAATCAAAATCCCAAAGACAAGTAGAGTTCATCAGGAGTTTCCGAGCATTGACTTTGGGATGTTTTCTAAGAACCATCCACCTAATGGCTAGGGAGAATTCAAGCCTACTATTGCATTAAAGAATAGAAATATACTAAACAACTAAAGAAAATATGATTCTGATAAAGCCAGATCAGATGAAGAGTTTGTACCTGATAGAAGACCATCCCGCACATCAGAACATCATGCCCTCATGAACGAGATCATTAAGTTGAGACGTTTGATAATGGGCTAACCAGCACCACCTAGGAGAATAAATGTCCCAACCTATATAAAGTCTTATCCGACTTATATAGATCAAGACAACTCTTTTCCCAAGAACTTCAAGCCGCCAACATTTACAGTCTTGAATGGAGATGGTAACACATCATCCTTGGAATACATAGGAAAATTCTCATCTCAATGCATGGCTGATGAAGACAATCTTTACCTCAAGTTACCGCTATTTCTTAGTTCCTTATTTGGGCATTCTTTCGCTTCTTACACTTCATTACCTGAGGCATCCATTCATACGTGGGGCCGATGGAAGCCACGTTCCATGAGGAATTCTATAGAATCAGACCTGAAGTTACAATCGGTGACCTGATCGCTCTTAAGCAGAGTGAGCACAAAACAATAGAAGACTTCATTGCCAGATTAAAAAAAATGAAGATTAAATGTAGGTTTCTTGACAGGACCCACCCCGATTATCGCCTTGATAATTGGGAAGAACCCTGCTCCCGTCTGACAAACGAACGAAAATTACCAAAATAACCTAACAACCACAATACATACATTGTCAGACCAAGGAAAACTTATGATACATCTTACTGTATAATAAGACAACAATATCACAAAGCATACTTAACAATACAAGATAAGAACAAAACCCTACTTTGTGAGCTAACTACACGCGCAACGGGAAAAATTTATGCCTCTGCCTCGACGTAAGCCCCAAAACTTGCACCACGACCTGGAGGGTGTTAAAAACATTAAAAGTGTGAGTGGACTAAAAATAATGGTTATGGAAAAAAGTTTTAGAGAAAACAAAGGTTCACCCTCCTTTAAAAAAAACGCATGCATAACCTAATGTCGGGAAAAAAATGATATGAACAATGCGAAAATAGTATGGAAAATGATCATAAAATCATGTAAGTCCAAAGAGAACATCAAGGAATCAAACCTGCTGGATCTCATATCAACGACTCTTTAAACTCAAAACAAAATATCAGGCCTTCCCGGGATATCAACGAGTCTTTAAACTCAAAACACAAACAATAGGCCTCGGGGGTATCACAATAATGAGTCTTTAAACTCACGAGTCTTTAAACTCAAAACATATCAATCAAGGGCCCTCCCCCGTCACAGCAATCAACCAGGTCTTTAACCCAAAACCGGATCTAGCAATAACAATGAGTCTTTAAACCCAAAACCAATTTCAAATCATCAAAATCCATAAAACCGTCGGAATCGAAGTTCCAAAACCAAATACGAAATCATCATTTGAAATCCTGAAATTACATTAAAACCGAAATCTGAAATCTTTAGAAACTGAAATCACAACGATAAACGGGGCTTTAAGCCCGAAATCACTTTCTGAAATCCATTTATAATTCTTTGAAATCAAACCATAAATCAAATTCCAAGTCATGTCATCGCAACCATTATCAAGGCATAATACGTATAAACAATATAAATCATCAATGTATAACATAAACCATATTCTCAAAATACGTATAAATACGATAAACCACATCGAAAAATGTACAATCATGTACATCGAAATTCCATAATCATAAGCATGGAAGAATATATTGAAAACACAGAATAAGTATGTAAAAACAGTTATGCATGCAGGGTTAGAAAACGAAAGTCCACTCACTAAGTCTGAACGAGTCAATCGTGTCCTGCAAGCTCCCCAGACGCCTTAGGAATGTCCTGGCTAGTCAAACATCATAATTTTAGGTCACAAACACTTCATTTAAGCTCACATTAATTTCCCTAATTTTTCAGGATTTTTAAACGTAATTAAACTAAACCCTAAGCCTTCGGACACTCAAAATTGCCCATAAACGGTGTCCGATCGACTCGAAACTTGTCCCAAAATATTCGTTACGTCGAAAGGATTAATTCATATGTTGACCTTGACTAGAGACACGACACCACGAGCCCTCACACGCAGCCCAAAGGGGCTGCGCGTGAAAGCCACGCGCGAAACTGTTCATCATCCCCTACCTCTCGCAGACCCCATTCAGACCGGTTCGAACCGGCCCGATCCAACCGGACCCGAGAGGCTGGTTTTCGTCCATTTTCAGTCTGATTCCAACCTTATTCCTACTATTAACTTTTTCCCTTCATTTCCTATCTATCCAAGGGTTCAAAACCTAAAACTAAGCACAAGAAATTACCTTCCCAACTTGCAGAACAACCGGCCGTTCTTCGGCCTCTGTCTCCGGCCACCACAGATCGCTTCAGGCCTCAGTTTCAAGTCCAATGAGTCCCTTGCAACCTCCAGAACTTCATCCAATGAACCAAATCAGTCAACAACCCTCAAATTACGCTATGCCATTATTGAGCCAAAACAGGACATTTCGGGTTTTCTTCCTTACCTGGTTGTCGCAAGCTCCACCGTGGCCACCACCACGTTCCTCTCGACGTCCTAGTTCCCTTTTTACTCACTGATCACCACCAATAAACGAGGTTCACAGAGGTTTGCAGGTTTTGAGTTTCACGACCTAAAAATGTTCACAGTTTCAAACTCTTCTTCTCTCGATCCACTTCTCTTTCCCTCCTCTTTGTTATCCTCACTCTCACACCACCATTTCACTCTGGTTTTCACTCAGCTCAGTCACAAACACACACAACCACTGATATCTCTCTCGGTTAAAACCACCAAACGGCTAACACGACTACTCTCCTCTGTTTAATAGATCATTTTGTAAGTTGGGGCTGGAACCAACCAGAGACTGGACGGATGTCCACATCTCACTGCTCCCAAGTGAAAATATCCAACCAATCAGGGACAAATGTCCCCATATCCTGTCCTTCATTTAAATATTAGTAAAAAGACCATTTTACCCTTAGCTCAACAAATTACCATTTTGCCCCTAGAATGTTTAGACCAAAACCCGAGCCATCCGAAGTCCGATGATAGCGTGCCGCCTGTCGTAGTACTTAGGGGATCGAGACCTACCTAATGGTCCTCGAAATACATGAACAACACATGTCATATAAAAAGTCAACGTTGACCACACTATTCATAAGGGTAAAAACATCTTTTTTACACAAAAGTTTCCCGAATTTACATTTTGCCCTTTTTAACGTTCTAGGCCATTACATTTCCCATCAATAATTCTCATATGGCAGCAATCATCCAACGAGCTCTAAGATTTTCCGACATAAATAAATTCGATGATACTACATTTTCTGATCTCCAGAGATTGTTGTCACGACCTTCTCCAACATGATATTGTCCACTTTTGGCACATCCTTCACGGTTTTGTTCTCTGGAGCTCACGTGCAACTTCCCATTGGGTCACCCATCTTGGGATTGCACCAGCCCCTTGTTGCTTAACTTTGGAGTTCCCAAGGAATCCAAATCCAATGAGGTTCAAAAGGACATATGTTTGATAGATGCGCGCCCATAAATATAAGGCGCATCCCCCATATCACCCGGGTGAAGTGCGATTGCTAACCATGCCCACATAGCAAGGGTCATCACAACCCACCCCCCTCGGGGCCCAACATCGTCTCTGGCACACTCAATTCCGATCGAGATTGGGCTCTGATACCAAATTGTTAGGACCCGACCTTCTCCAACAGGGTATTGTCTGCTTTAGGCCTAGCCTTCATGGTTTTGTTCTCGGGAGCTCACGTATAACTTCCTAGTGGGTCACCCATCTTGGGATTGCACCAGCCCCTACTCGATTAACTTTGGAGTTCCCAAAGAATCCAAAGCCAGTGAGCTCTAAAAAGGCCTCTTGTTTGATAGATGCGCGCCCACACATACAAAGCGCATCTCCTAGATCCCCCGGGCGATATGGGATTGCTAACCATGCCCCCAAGGCACGGGTCCTCACAATTGTAGTATTAGTAACCAAACTTGAAAGGCTACTAGAAGAAGAACAACGACAAAGGCATAACTTCAAAGTTCCCCCTTTCTATAAAATAAGGTTCTTGTACACCAGTTGGAGCATCAGGAACTTGAAAATGGGTTAAAAACAACCAAAGAGAAGGAATAACTAGAGGTGGCAACAACCGAGATCCATACCCCAAGAAATGGGCCAGTGATCCTTAGGTCGTTAGTCAAACTCGTATGGGAGCAGAAATTAATCATACCAAGTGGCAACCTATTTGTAAATAAAACACTAGTGATTGGTTCTTACTCATTTGACCTTACCAAAGCAGAAGAGATCTATGATGAGTTGGTAAGGGCCAAGGTATTCGAACTAGACCCTAAGTAAGAATTTCCTAAACTCGAATATATCAAGGGAAAATAGTTCTGCAAATGCCATGTATTATTGTAGCATGCCACAGTTAATTGTGTTCAGGTCGGGGATATAATCCAGAGGTTAATCAATCAAAGACATATTGTGTTAGTACCAATGCCTAAAACCCTGACGAGGTTGGACACGGATCCATCCCCTGTGACTTCAATAAGTATGGTTAATCTCCAATGGTCTCAAAAGGGGCCAAATCAGCAAAAGGTGAAAAACCACATAGTGGCCAAACTAGATGGTTACCTACCACAATCAAAGATGGGATAGTGTTATGCAACAAGTACTAAACAGAATGTGTTCGTGAGGCCTCAACTATAGACATTAGAGCAACATTAGAAAGCTCAGAGCAAGGTCGTGTTGACGATCCTTTGAACATACATGAACAGAACCATAGTTCGCATGTCCCCGAAACAAAATGTCCACAGAACGTCATGTCTCAAGAATTAAGAGACATTAGAAAGAAGAAAAAGTAGGAAACTAGTCATCATACTAGGGGGCAAGTCAACAAACGAGAATCACAAAATAAGAAAGCTGTTCCTTCTAATAAAGCCACTGAGATGGCCACATCTTTTAAAGATACAATCAAGAAGGGAAAATGGCATGTAATATGTAAAGATGGAAAGCTAGCTAAAGAATTAGGGAGGACTACAAAAGAAGGATCCAGAAACATTACAGAGCATAACTTCAAACTAGGAAGGGCTTGGGTGCAAGGCCTCTCGAAGAACTGATGATGCCTCTAAAGACAAAGATGGAGCTAACTAGTCCTCCAAAGATAAACATGAAGGAGGAGGAGGTTAAATAGAGGCACTCAAAAAGAAACTTTCATCTAGGAACTATCTCAAATATTTCTTATAAAGTTAAGAAAAAGATCATATTTAGAGACTTTCCTCCAGAAAGCTTAAAGAACGAGCAAACTAAGAATATTGAGGACTCGACTGAAGAATCACCCAGGTGTGACATCCAACAAAGTTATGGTCAAGGTATGACCAAAAATGAAATATAAGAGTTTGAAAAAGAGCTATTAGACGGCATGAAAATGAATTCCATGTTCGACATAAGACAAGAACCTCAAGTTGAGATTGATGTAGCGGTAGTCCTTCCTGAACACTTATCAATAGTATATCACCAAGTCAACCAGATAATAGGTGATTTTTCTATTCACGAACCTTCCTGAGCAACAATCGAGATTCCGATGGTTGAAGATCAAGATGTCGCTCCAAAAGCAATTTTCTGCCAATAAAAGTCACTATTTACTATCCCGACTAACAGAATGACAGATCATCTACAACCTATTTTTATTACATCTCATTTGAAGGGAATTTTGATCAACAAGATGATGATAGATGGATGGGCTTCCATCAACGTTCTACCTATCAAAATGTTGAAGAGATTGAACAAAGCACTACAAGATTTTTTGCTGACTATGACCATAATGTCCAATTTCAGCGAGACCATTACTAAAACTCACTGTGTTTTTCCATTGGAGATCACAATGGGATCCAAGAAGTTGGTGTTGGCATTCTATGTAGAAGAGAGTATTGTAGGCTACAATTTTTTAATAGGAAGGATTGGATCCACAAAAGCGTTTGAGCCCCATCGACTTTCCACCAACAAATTGTCATATGGAATCCCGATGACGCTACCCACGAGGGAGGGTCCTCGGAGATCATTTAGGTAGATACGAGGCCATTCATGGTTAATCCTATGGTGGCTGAAGCTAGTTTGTATAACCCTAAATGACAGGACCCACCCCGATTATCACCCCAATAACCGAGGTGAACCCTGCTCCCGTCTGACAACCCAACACAAAAGACCGAAACGACCTCACGAAAAACTACAAGGTATACTGTCAGACGAAGGAGAATTTAAGAACAACCCAGAGTTAAACGTTATACAGAGCATAGTACCAAATAAAGTAAAACAAGGCTACACACAGAGTACACGCACAACGGAAAACTAAAAAACACTCCGGGAAAACGTTCGAACACTCTATGCCTCTGACGCTACCTCAACGTCAACCCCCGTGCTAACTCCACGACCTGGAGGGCAATTAAAAACCAGAAAGTGTGAGTGGACCATAAAGAATAAAAGTTTTAAAAACCATTTACATAAACAAACCATGGTTTAGCCCTCCGTTTTGAAAACATGCATGCATAACCCAATTTCTGAAAACAGTTATAAATCACATTGTGTTCATCATGAAAACCGAGAAACATAAACACGGTAGGATAACGTTATAACACATTAACAGTAAAACATAGAATACCAATATAATCATCCGATCAAACCTGCTGGATCTATCCGAGTCTTTAAATTCCCGAGTCTTTAAACTCAATCCAGGCCTCAATATAATCCTAGTCCTTAAACTCCCGAGTCTTTAAACTTAACAGGCCTACGGGGGAAAATATCAGTATATCCGAGTCTTTAAACTCCCGAGTCTTTAAACTCAATCCGAGTCTTTAAACCCAATCTGGGTCAGTCCCCCGTCAATCATAATCCGGGTCTTTAAACCCAATAACCAGATCCAGCAAATCCAATCCAAAACCGTTGGAAAACCGTTTCTAAAGTCATATCCAAACTCGAATTCGAAATCACTAGTCTGAAGCCCTTCCAACGTCCAGAACCGTCATTCCGAACCCAAATCCGGAAATCCACTTTTTAACTTTAAAACCAAATTCCGCTTTCCGAAATCCGATTTCAAAACCGAAAACCTTTGAGCATCAAATCATGTCTCAAAATCCATTATAATCATTGAAAACCATTTATCGTTTGAAATCCCAAAATCATGGCATTAGAATCAGAAATCAAACATTTCTCGTAAAACGTGCCAAAAACCGTACTTTCTCTAAAATCGCGCCATTTCATCAAACAGGTATAAAGCATTCAATAATCATGAAATCATAATGAAAACCATAAAACAAGTAATTAAAAGCAGTTATGCATGCTCAGGTTAAGGAAGAAGTCCACTCACAGTTACTAGGCAGGTCACTCGCGTCCCCGAACGTCCTGTACGGTCCTCGACCTCCTCGACGATTTCCGATCCTGTTACAAGTCACCAAAATACGTCACTAACACGTCCTCTAAGGTTCTCCTAATTTTCCCCAATTTTCCCGTACTTCGAACGTAACTAACCGAGACCCTAAACCTTCAACCTCGTAGAACTACCCGAAACAACGTCCGATCGTCCCGAAACCTATCCCAAAAGACTCGTTACAACCTTTAGACCAAAAACTATGTTGGAAGGTTCGCCAGAATCCTCCCCACGCACCCCCAAGCGCCGCCCAAAGTGGTTGCGCGTGGGCCTCACGCACCTACACACAATTACTGTTCATCTTCAACCTCGAGACCGTGCACTGTTCTGGACCGACGTGGCCGGTTCTCCGTCGTCCGTCCACCATTTTCCTTCCTTTTTCCTCCCCTAGCTTCGTTCTACCCTAAGCAATCCAATCCGCTCAACCAAACACGACGACACGACCTCTAAACCGTCGTCCCAACTCGGACCCGTGACCAACAAAAACCCTTGTTCTTCAATCCGACCACCCGTGCCACCCCCCATCACGGCTCCGACTACTCGATTAGAACCTACCAGACACCTCGACTCAGCCCCTACCTTCACGACTCAACGTTTGAAACTAGACGGCAAAACAGAGCAAGCAACAGAGGTTGAGGAAATTACCTGCGCTCAGGCCGCCGTCGTGAGCTCCGCCGTGCCTACACGACTCTTCTAGTCCTCCTCCGTCCTCTGGACACCATCACTAGTCTCGATTGATCAAACATGGCAGCACCACCACCAAACACCCTCTCTGTTCTCTGGTTTTCCCACTCACCGCACACACTCACTCGACCCTTCAAACCTCCCCGGACACTCACCAGCTTCACAACCCCTCTCTACTCACTCTAGCTGAGTCACCAACACTCACACTCTTTCCCAGAAATGGACCAATTCCTCCTTGCCTTTCAGTCTCTATTTTCCCTCTTCGAAAGCACGACTCACACACTCTGCACAGTTTTAATTTTTGCCCGTGCACCCTAGAACCCACTACACACACCCCACGTGTCCTCCATCCCATGGCCTAATTCCAAAATATAAAATGTCCTCATCTCATTTACACAAATCCCAATGTGCAAGAAGACCAAAATGCCCCTACTTGTACAAATTACCATTTTTCCCTTCGCCGTTCTAGACCCGTATCTCGTTCGTCCAATGTCCGATGTAGGCATGCCGCCTGTCGTTGAACTCAGGACGACGAGATCTACCTAACAGTCCTAGGACTACGTGTAAAAACCCTGTCGTGCTAAAAGTCAACTTTTTCCCCTTCGTTTTCTCAAATTATGGTAATGCCCTCAACCTTCCGAACATCATAACTTCCTCCTCGGATGTCGGAATCGGGCGTGCCACCTGTCTACGAACTCGTGACATCCCGAACTACGTCACGATCATTGGTCAATGTCCAATTGACCACCCGAACTAAAAGTCAACAATTTTCCCAACCCAAGGGCAAAATCGTCATTCTGCGCCCAAGGTCCAAAAGTAACCCACTAACTACCGATTAACCTAGTTAAACGACCACTAATCACTTCACTAATCCTACCTTCCGGGACGGGTCCTTACACCGAAGTGAAAAGCATCAAATTGGCCGAAAATGTTGAGAATGGTACCTAACATGGTGATGGCCCACAAATGGTTCGAGCAAGGATTCCTAGCTTAGGAAGAATGGGATATGCCTTCCCCAAGCTGGGAATCTTGTAATGGATAACAAACCTAACAAAGAAGCAGACCGAGAAGAAGCAATCTAATCTTTAAAAGAAATATTGCTAGTATAAGGGGATGGGTAAAGGAATGTTTATGCCGTATACAACGATGCGTCTTTAAATAAAGGTCAACTCGAGTCTACTAGGGAACATGAGACAGAAAATTCAGCCATTGAAATGGAAGAATTTATTCGTGATACTGGAGAAGAAGAGGAAGAGGATGATATCCCACTAAAAATCATGAAGTTTTGGTCTTTAGAAGTGGACAAGCCCCCGTCTGAGACCTAGGATCCTTTGGAGGAATTAACCAGGGAACCGAGGAAGATCCCCGACTGAGCTATATCAGCGAGATACTAGAAGAGACGATGAATAAAAAATGATAGCTCTTCTAAAGGAATTCAAAGATTTCTTTGCATGGCACTACTAGAGGATTCCAGGACTAGATAGGAAGCTCGTCAAACACTGGCTACATATAAAAGAAGGATACTAATCGATTTTCTAACCAAGGATGAGGTTGCCCGTAGAAACCGCGCTTAAGGCCAAATACACAGAATAGGTGTCAAACATAACATAGTAATCAAAGTAAACACTGAGTAGGTCAGGATTTGCATCGATTAGCGTAATCTATACGAGGCCACCCCAATGGCATGTATGTTAATCGATGGTGCATCGTATAACCAATTCATACCCTTCATGGATAGAAATGTGGAATATAATAAGATCTTCCTAGTAGAAGATGACATTCACAAAACTACATTCAGGTGCCTTGAACACTTGGGGGCATTCGAATACGTCATCATGTTCTTCAGATTGAAAAATACGAGGGCCACATATCAAAAGGAAATGAATTCCATTTTCCACGAGATGATATGGAAAAATCTGGAAGTGTACATTGATGACGTTGTGGTAAAATCTCAAGGCAAGGAGAAACATGTTAAAGACCTTAAGCATTCTTGAAAATGAGACAACATAGGCTAAAAATGAACCTCAATAAATGCGAAATCGGATTCCAAGCAAGGAAGTTTCTGGTATTCTTAGTTGACCAAAGAGGGATAGAATTGGATAAAAATAATGCTAAAGTGATCGTGGAATCACCCCCACCCAATAATAAAAATTAGCTTCGAAGCTTGTTCAGTAAGGTCAACTTTCTCAGGAGATTTATAGTTAACCTATCGGGAAAAATGCAAGCCTTTTCCTCATTGGTTAAAGTTAAACATACGAAAGAGTTCAGGTGGGAGGAGAAACATCAAATTTCTTCTAGGTACTCAAAGATTATTTATCCAAACCTCTAATTCTAATGCCCCCAAGGTGGGGAGATGATAAACTTTTATTTGAGCATTATTTTGTATCATTTTATACCCTTCATGCTTATCTTTTCAGGTAAAAATGCCAAACAATAGGAGAAAATAATCTATTTTTGTGAGAAATGTGCAGAATCAGATAAATCTCAGAATTATGAGAATTTGAGCAAAAGAATCTTCTCAATTGAAGTTATATTCAAGAAGTTATGATTGAAACAAATATGGCCACTAACAAGTGCAATAGATTTCAGCAGACGACTACCAAATCTGCAACAACCCGTCCTGAATTTCGGGATTAATTAAGGAGTAATTAAGGATTATTGTGACTAATCGGGGATTAGTCGAGGGAATTCAAATGGACAGTGTAAAATGACTGTTTTTTCCCTAGGGATGGGCAAAATGTTGACTTTTGACTCGGATGGTACAAGGGGACCAAAGATTGTTACATAGATCGGGATGTTTCGAGTCCGTAGATAGGCTACATGTCAAAATTGGACGTTCGACGGGAAAGCTAAGGATCCAGAACATAAATCAGTACTATTCACGCTAACTGAGAAATTGGATAAGTGGCCTGTTGTGATTGGATAAATATCTATTGGGGGACCACCAGATGAGTGACAAGTGTCACTTATCTGATTGGCCCAGAACACAATTATTTGGGCTTATCTTCATCTTCATCATTCATTCATCTTCTCTGTTTTCCTAAACCATAAAACCCACACCCCATACTACCCAATCCCACACAAACACCATTGCATCATCACCCTTTTCTATTGGTTTTTGAATGGAAGTGAGAAAGGAGGTTGAGACGATTACCACGGTGGCAGCGGTGTGGACCAACGTGCACAGTGGCCGGAGTTTCGAAGGTAAGCATTTTCAGGTTTAAAAATGGATTTTTTGTTAAGCTGTGTGTTGACCGTTTTGGTGGTTTCGATGACGTTCTAGGGAGTGAGATGAACTCAGGGGGCTGGTCTTGAAGGCAACGGTGGCCGAAGCTGAGAGAAATCGACAGAGGAAATTTGGGCTACTGTTCATGCCATCAAAGGTATGAAATAGGCAGTTTTTTCTAGATTTTGAATCCGTATATCGATTAGGGATGACTGAAAGATAAAATAGGAAGAAACGGGGATCGAATCAAGTCATAATTGAGGGTCTTTGGATCGGGTCGGGTCACAGGTCTGCGCGACCAATTTGCAGGACCCATCGAGAGGTAGGTGATGAGGTGACGTCAGCAATGACATCATCATGTTAGGTCTAACATGTCAGATCGACAGGTGCCAGACGGGTACTATTGACAAAGTGACACGTGTCATATGTTAGTGTCCAGTCAACACTAACATGTCAGTGAGGTGGCCCAATCCGCGGCTACCATATGATACTGACATGTTAGTGTTGAGGACTAGTGGCTGGCTGACACGTGGCACTATCGGAACCTATTAGGCTCACATCAGTAGTGACGTCAGCATTGACTTTTGCGTTGACTTTCAAGGTGGGACTAGTGTCATTGTAAAGGTTTCGATGATTCGGATCTAATGGTGGTGGGTTTGGGTCGATTGGAGATTGTTAGGTTGGTCAAATCGTGGTTTTTAGCCTTGGGAAGCGTGTTCAGGAGCGTTCTCGGGATGGTAATGTTCATTGGTTTTAAATGTGACCTTATAGAGTCTATTAGTGTCCATTGGTGTGATTTGGACAGGTCTGAAAGTTCCGGAGACAGTGGATTAGCCCCGAAGAGGCTTATGGCATGCGTATTGAGGCGCAACTAGGAAGGTCTATGAGTGGACTTTTGTTTTATAAATATGATGCATGCGTAACCATTTTTTATGTTTTATATATGTGGTTTGTGATGATTATGATTATGGTATTTTGTATTTATGTATTTGCACGTATTTCGAGATTTATAGTTTTATACTGTATTTATACGTGCTGGTATTTCAATGGTGGTTTAATGAATTGGTTTTGGTTTGGAAATGAGGTATCGGGTTGAGACCCATTTGGTTTACACTATCGGGCTTGAGGCTTAGTTATGGTTTATGAAATGGATTTACGATGGTTTTATGGAAATCCTGGGGCATAGCCCCCTTTGAAAGGTTTTGAAATGATTTTATAAAATGTTTTCTATATATTGGATTTACGTATTTACAGATTTATTGGATTTGAGGATTTCGATTTACGATATTGGGCTGAGTTCCCATACGATTGGTTTTATGGTTTTGGGCTAAGGTCCTAATGATTTGAGGAAAGAAATGGCTTTGTTTTATAAACAGTTTTATTATATTTGAATTAACTAGTTTTTGTATGCATGCATGCTATTTTACGTGAAGAGCATAAATGTCTTTTGTGAAATGAGTTTTACTAAATTATTTATTTTCATACACTCACAGCTTTTATGATTTTTAATACCCTTCAGGTTGATCGCAGATGCGGGCTGTAGTGGAGACTGAGACATCACTCTCCTCCACTGCTCCTAGCACACTCTAGAAGCCCTGTTTGGGCTAAATTTTGGGTTATCCCTTGTCTGGCCCTTCGTGTCACACGTGGGTTAGACAGGAGCATGGCATCTCTTGAGTTAATCCCGGGGGGATTGGGATGACCCGTGTTACGCAGCAGGAGGCCAGGGCAGCACCTGGTGTTGTGACAGGTACATTCACGATCTTTGGACATGATGTTTGTGCTTTAATTGATCCCGGAGCTACTCATTCGTTTATATCACGAGACTATGAGTTGTTGGCGGGTAGAGAGGTGTCCGCACTGGATTGTGACATGGGTGTGAGTACGCCCACAGGAGATGTATTTGTGGTAAATCAAGTGTTGCGGGAGTGTCCCGTAATGGTAGGTGACGTTGGGTTGGTAGCAGACTTGATACTCTTGGACTTGCATGACTTTGATGTCATTTTGGGAATGGATTGGTTGACGCTCCATCATGCTTCTATCGAGTGTGTCGATAAGAAGGTTACTTTTCGGAGCCCAGGGTTACCGGAAACCATCTTTCAGGGAATACAACGAGCAACTCCTGTTGGAGTAATTTCAGCCCTGAAGGCAAGTAAGCTGTTGAGGAAAGGGTGCCAGGGATACTTAGCTCAAGTGTTGGACGCACGAGCTGCACCATTGAGGGTGGAGGATATACTGATAGTGCGGGAGTTGCCAGATGTCTTTCCGGAGGATCTACCGGGATTGCCACCTCACCGAGATGTCGAGTTCACTATTGATCTTGTTCCAGGTACGCAGCCTATATCTCAGACTCCGTATTGTATGGCGCCAGCCGAGTTGAAAGAACTGAAGGCGCAGTTGCATGAGTTACTTGAGATGAGGTTTATCAGACCGAGTGTATCCCCCTGGGGAGCCCCAGTGTTGTTTGTGCGGAAAAAGGATGGGAGTTTGAGACTCTACATCGATTACAGGCAACTGAACAAAGTAACAGTCAGGAACAAATACCCGTTGCCGCGGATCGATGACTTGTTCGATCAGCTGCGAGGAGCACAATACTTCTCCAAAATCAAACTTCGTTCTGGGTATCATCAGTTGCGGGTTAAGGATGAGGATGTACCCAAGACAGCCTTTAGAACCTGTTATGGTCATTATGAGTTCCTTGTGATGCCGTTTGGTTTGACCAACGCACCCGCAGCTTTTATGGACTTGATGAACCGAGTGTTGCAGCCATACATGGATCACTTCGACATCGTGTTCATCGACGATATGCTAGTCTAATCGAGGAGTGCGGAAGCGCACGAGGAGCACTTGAGGATAGTGCTAGGTACCTTGAAGGAAAACCAGTTGTATGCGAAGCCCGGCAAGTGTCAGTTCTGGTTGACGAGCGTGAGTTTCTTGGGGGATGTGATCTCAACTGATGGAATCAGTGTGCATTCTCAGAAGGTTGAAGTAGTGGCGAAGTGGGAACAACCGAAGACCGTCACTGAAATCAGAAGTTTCTTGGGTTTGGCTGGCTATTACAGGAGGTTTGTAGAGGGTTTCTCTACCATTGCTGCCCCGTTGACACGACCGACGCGGAAGGGAGTCAAGTTTGTATGGGATGACGATTGTGAGCGTAGTTTTTGGGAGCTAAAGGAAAGGTTGACATCTGCTCCTATACTGACCCTTCCAGACGACAGCGGAGAATTTGAGGTGTACAGTGATGCATCCTTACAGGGTTTGGGATGTGTACTAATGCAGCATGGGAAAGTGATTGCCTATGCTTCGCGCTAGTTGAAGCCGCATGATCGCAATTATCCTACACACGACTTGGAGTTAGCTGCTGTTGTGCATGCACTGAAAATTTGGAGACATCACTTGTATGGTGCGACTTGCAGGCTGTTCACGGATCACCAGAGCCTGAAGTACTTGTTCGCCCAAAAGGACTTAAATGTGAGGCAACGACGGTGGCTAGAGCTAATTAAGGATTATGATTGCACGATTGAGTACCACCCTGGAAAAGCCAATGTTGTGGCAGATGCTCTAAGCCGGAAGTCAACGCATTCTGTAGCACACCTACGGACGGTTCATTTGCCACTTTTGGTTGAACTCCGTAAGACTAGCATTGATTTGGGACTGGATAGCCAAGGTGTCTTGTTGGCTAATTTTCATGTGAGACCACTCCTAATCAATCGGATCATTGAGGCCCAATCTCAAGATCCTGTCTCGTGCGTACTTCGGATTGAAGTGGAAGCCGGTGAACGGCTAGATTTCACAGTCAGGGAGGATGGAGCCTTGCTAAAAGAAGGACGGTTGTGTGTTCCGGACATTGAGACACTGAAGAAGGAAATCTTGCCAGTGGTCACGATGAAGTTTGGGTGATTGTGGACAGACTTACAAAATCAGTTCATTTCTTGCCAGTGCGAGAGAACTTCAGGATGACACAGTTGGCTCAGTTGTTTATCGATGAGATCATCCGGTTGCACGGTACTCCAGAATGAATAGTTTCTGACAGAGACCCGAGGTTTACTTCTCGGTTTTGGCAAAGTCTACAGGAAACCTTTGGGACGAAACTTCGTTCCAGTACAGCATTTCATCCTCAGACTGACGGCCAGTCTGAGCGGACCATCCAGACATTGGAGGATATGATGCGAGCGTGTGTTTTGCAATTTCAAGGTACTTGGGAATCACACCTAGCCTTGATGGAATTTTCCTATAACAACAGCTATCAGGCGAACATTGGGATGGCTCCTTACGAAGCCTTGTACGGACGACAGTGCAGAACCCCGTTGTGTCGGACGGACGTGGGTGAAAGGAAGCTGACTAAATCCGAATTGGTGGAATTGACAACAGAGAAGGTCAAACTCATTAGAGATCGGCTCAAGGCAACCCAAGACAGACAAAAGAGCTATGTGGACCATCGGATTCGAGATCTTGAGTTTGCGGTCGGAGATCGGGTATTTCTGAAACTGTCCCCTTGGAAAGGTGTAGTGAGATTTGGCAGGCGAGGAAAGTTGAGCCCTCGTTTTATCGGACCATATGAGATTACTGAGAGGATTGGCCAAGTTGCCTAAAGGTTAGCATTACCGCTAGAACTTTCGAAGGTCCACGTTGTGTTCCACGTGTCGATGCTGCGGAAATACGTGTTCGATGCATCTCATGTACTGGAGGAACAACCTATTGAACTCCGAGAGGACTTGAGTTTTGTAGAACAGCCGGTACAGATTTTGGACCGAAAGGATAAGGTACTACGATGGAAGACCGTTCCTCTGGTAAAGGTTCTCTAGAGGAACCAGAATGTGGAGGAAGCCACATGGGAACCCGAGGCGCAGATGCGAGAACAGTTCCCCTATTTGTTTCCTTGAAATTTCGGGACGAAATTTCTTAAGAGGGGGAAAGGCGGGGGGAGATTGTGACGCCCCGGAAATTCGGAAAATGTAATATTGTAAAATATTGAATAAAATAACGTTCTTACCCCTGTGTTTGGTGTGGTCAAACTGTTGACTTTTTGATTGGGGGGTCTAACGGACTTTGATCGATGACCGTGACGTAGCTCGGGACGTCACGAGTTCATGGACAAGTGGCACATCCAATTTCGACGTTCATGGTGAAAGTTATGACGTTCGGAAGTTCAGGGGCATTATCATAATTTGGGTGTTATAAGGGAAAAAAAAGTTGACTGGTTGGAATACGATTGGATTTCACTTGACTCGAAGACAGTTAGGTTCGTCTCGAAGCCCCGAGTACAACGACTGGCGGCACGCTTGAAACGGACATCGGATGACCGAGTTACGAGTCACGGATGTTGGAGGGCATTTTGGTAATTATTGCACTGAGGGGTATTTTGGTCAATTGCACGGCGGTTACTGTAGCACAACCGTGAAAAACAGAGTGCACGGCCATGCCGTGGTGTTTTGTGCGTGCCAATTGTTTATGGCCTTAGTGGATCGAACAGATGAATTGTTTAAGCCATTTGAGGCAGTGGGAAACAAAGCTGGTGGACTGAAACCACACAGAGCACGGCTGGGATTAAAAATTGGCCATGGTTTCTGTGTTTGTAGGAAACCATTTTCAGAGACCTCAGTTGGTCTCCCACGTGTTGCTGGCCGTTTGAATCAATTATCTGAATGCTATTGGGTTGTGAGGACTCATTTGCATCATTCTGCTGTTGAGAAACTGAGAGAGATTGAGAGAAACCGTGAAGAACTATTTCGGGTTTTTGGGGGGAAAACTTCAAAGGTCGAGTTTTGAGGTGAGTCGAGCCAAACCGTGAGTTGGATTAGCATTCTGAGACCATTACAAACATCCCTGTGCAAGAATTGAGGAGGTTTGATCAAGGATTGCTCAGGAACTCAAGTTCCAGTTCAGAGAAAAACCAATTGGAGGTAAAATCGAAGATCAAATTGTGAGGCCATTTGAGCGAAACCAAGGGCCGTATTAGTCTTCTGGGAGCAAAAGGAAACCGACCACATCGATTTCGAAGGACATCACTCACGAATTGCCCAAGAACTGAGGCCCCTGGTTCTGAGAATTTTCCAGCTTGAGGACGGCTACTTCCAGGTTAGTATTGGGTCAATTGGTTGGATGTTATGGTTCGTCTAGGTACCCTTAAGCTACTGGTGAAGTTAATTGATTAATGGAACTGTTTTGGGTGAGTTCTAGATGAAGACCCGTTCGACTGTTCAAGCTTGGGTTGGTCGATTTAGTGACAGTCGAGGTTAATCGATCAAACAGAACTAAAATTAATGGATTAGAGAAGATGATAGGATTGAAAACGGGAGGAATTGATTGAGAATTGAAGGTTAACTGATCGGGTTGATTCGCAGGTAATAGACCCGTTTAACAGGCTATTCGGGTGAGGGAGAAGACACTGTAGTAGGCGCGTGACCTTCATGCGTAGCCACTTTGGGCGGCGCGTGACGGCGCATGTGAGGTCCTTTCCGATCACGGTCAACTGAGGTTTTCTTCCTTTTAATGTTTCTAACATTTTATCTTTAGGGTTCGAATTGATCGGGAGTCGTACGGGATAAGTTCGAGGGTTCGGAAGTTTAGGTCTTTTAAGTTTAACTACGCGGAAAATTCCGGAAAAATTAGGGAAAATCTTACGAGTTATTTGAGGATGATTGTAACCCTCCTTGTACGTTTTTACAGGCCCGGACATTTCCAAAGCTACGGAGGAGCGCACGGGGCGCGATTGACGCGTCCTAAAACTGGGAGTGGACTTTTGATTTCCAAATTGTGCATGCATGACTATTTTACTTAATTATCTTGTGTTTTCACTTATGATTATATGATGATAAATATGCTATTTCAGTTTTACGTGGTTTCACGTTTTTCGAGATAAATATTGTATTTCACGCATTGCGAGGTTACAGTTTTCACCTATGCATGAATGATGTTTTGATGAAGTATTTGGATATGATTATGCATGTTACGTATTTATGATGTTTTGATTATAATTGTGAAGTTACTTTCGGGAATTGCATGTTATGGAATTTGCATGTGAATTCGGACATAAGTCTTATTATGAGAAGATATGATTTCGAAATGATTTTTGGAAAACGGATCGTGTTGAATCCTGGCTTATTGTGTTTATAAATGGTTTTGGGTTTAAAGACCCGGTTGATTGTTGGATCTGATTTTGGGTTTAAAGACCCGGTTGATTGATGACGGGGGCGGGCTCGGTAAATTGAGTTTAAAGACTCGTGAGTTTAAAGACTTGGTTATTGTGATACCCCCGAGGCCTATTGATTATGTTTTGAGTTTAAAGACTCGTTGATATCGCGGGAAGGCCTGATATGGAGTTTAAAGACTCGGATGGATCCAATGGTTTGATTGTGATTATTAATTCGCTTTTTACTTGATTAGCGTAATTAATGTTTCAAAATGCCGGTTTCTGGATTTTGATAATATTATATTATTTTACACGAGTTATGATGGTTTTCTACAATGTTTTCCATGTGTTCGGAAAAAGGGATTTCGAATGTTTAATATGCTTTTTTTTTTATAACTGGTTATGCATGCGGGTTGTAAAACTGGAGGGCGAACCCCGGATTCCTTAAACTGTTTTATGCAAACCTTTGTTTCGGTCCACTCACATTTTGTTGTTTTAACTACCCTCCAGGTCGTGGTACAAGTTCGGGGCTAGCGCCGAGGCAGCGGCAGAGGCATAAAGTTTTCCGTTGCGGAGTAGTTAGTTCACAGAGTAGGATTTGTTCTTTAACTTGTTTTGTAATATTATGCTCTGTGAAACTAAGGACTTGAGGTCCAGCCGGTTGTATTTGTTTAATCTCCCTGGTCTGACAGTGGGTGTGTTGTAATATTATTTTGGTTTTCCGGTCTTTTGGATTCGATTGTCAGACGGGAGCAGGATGCTTCCCGATTATTGAGGTGATAATCGGGGTGGGTCCTGTCACACTTAGAGACGATGAGTGTTTTGTCTGGTGAGTAGAGGTTGTTTTGTGGTAATGAGACGATAACTTGGGTATGAATTAGAAAGGATGAATAACCAATGCCTGGGGTAGGTTATCAGGTAGGATGTTGACTGATCCGGGGTTGGTACGTCTTGGATGACGTAATTGGTTGGTTAGCCACGTTATGGATAGTCTAGATTTGAGGGTTTTGTTAGTGCTTGAGGTATGCACCAGTGGTGTTGGTAATCAACTTAGTTCCAATGTAGTTGGTTTGTTGAGGACATGGACTGGACATTAAATATTGTGCGCTAGTCCAGAGTGAGCTTGTAAAGTCCAATGATTGTATGCCGTGTTTGGCTAGTGGAACCCTAGAGAGTAGATGTGTTGTCTTTGTTGGGCAGGTGTTCGATGGGGTCCAGTTACACACAAGTCGAGTGAGTTGGTGGTTGGTGGTTAGCGTAACCACAGGTTGAGTATGATAGAGTCCCATCACTCTATTGAGAGTCAGTATGAGTACGAAACATGAGTTAAGAATTACAGCATTGGATGCAGAGTAAGACGAGCGTTGGTACGAGGTACCTTAGTAGGACTCTAGTTTGGCAGTCGCTACATCAAACCTTCGGGATGCGGTGAGTATCGGCTGAGGATGCCGTTATGGAAACCTTCAGGAATGAGTGAGATTTGATACCTCTCAGGGAGAACGAAATGTCGTTTTGATTTAACGAATGTCAAGGTAGTATCAACTCGAAAGGTGTGGTCAATTTGTGGACATGTAATTATACACGAGAGGATACATTTAATGTGAGGCCTAGGTATGAGGCAGGTTTGGATTTCCACAATTTGGATGTGGACTTGGGATAGTTTAAATTTCTATGACGAAATTATTTAAGGGGTGAAGATTCTAACAACCTATCCCGAATTTCTGGATTAATCAAGGATTTATCACGACTAATCAAGGATTAGTCGAGGGAATTCGAATGGACGGTGTAAAATGACCATTTTACCCCTAGGGATGGACAAAATGTTGACTTTTGACCCGGATGGTTAGATGTAAGGGGACCGAGGACCCTTACGTAGATCGGGATGTTACCAGTCCGTAGACAGACGACATGTCGAAATCGAATTTTCGATGAGGAAGTTACGGGCCTAGAATAGAAGTTGGTACTATTCATGTAAACTGAGAAATTGGACAAGTGGCGTGTTGTGATTGAATAAATATCTATGAGGGGACCACCAGATGAGTGACACGTGTCACCCATCTGATTGGCTCAGAACCCAATTATTTGGGCTTATCTTCACCTTCATTATTCATTCATCTTCTCTATTTTCCTAAACCGTGAAACCCACACCCCATACTACCCAATCCCACACAAACACCCTTTAATCATCACCCTTTGTTATTGGTTTGTGAATGGAAGTGAGAGAGGAGGTTGAGACGATTACCACGACGGCAACGATGTGGACCGACGTGCACAGTGGCTGGAGTTTCGAAGGTAAGCATTTTTGGTTTTAAAAATGGATTTTTGGTTAGGCTGTGAGTTGATCATTTTGGTGGTTTGGATGACGTTCTAGGGAATAAGATGAACTCATGGGGCTTGGTTTCAAAGGCAACAGTGGCTGGAGCTGAGAGAAATCAACGGAGGAAATCTGAGCTACTGTTCATGTGATCAAAGGTATGAATCTAGGCTATTTTTCTAGATTTTGAGTCCAAAGATTTATTAGGGATGACTGGACGATAGTATAGGAAGAAACGAGGATCAAATCGAGTCAGAATTGAGGGTTTTTAGACCGGGTCGGGTCTTGGGTCTACGCAACCCAGTTTGCAGGACCCGAGAGGTAGGAGACAAGGTGAAGTCAACGATGACATCATCTGATGACGTGGACCAGAGATAGAGCGGCATGTGTCACATGTTAGTGCCTAGTTAGCACTGACATGTCAATGACGTGGCCCAATTAGCGGCTACCACGTGTCACTAACATGTCAGTGATGTGGACTAGTGGCTGGCTAACACGTGGCACTGTCAGATCTAGCAGGTGTCAGAACCTGTCAGGCTGACATTACTGCGTTGACTTTTACTGATGTCAACATTGAATTTTGCATTGACCATGAATTTCGAGGTGGGACCAGTGTCATTTTAAAGGTTTTAACAATTCGGATCCAATGGTGGTGGTTTTAGGTCGATCGGATATCCTTAGGTTTGTTAAATCGAGGTTTTTAGATGTGACCTTATAGAGTCCGTTAGTGACCATTGGTGTGATTTATACAGGTTTGGAAGTTCTGGAGCTAGTGGATTAGCCCCGAAGAAGCTTATGGCACATTTATCGAGGTGCAGATAGGAGGGTCTGTGTGTAGACTTTTGTTTTGTAAATATGATGCATGCAAAACTATTTTCTATGTTTTATATCTGTGATTTGTGACGAGTATGATAATGGTATTTTGTATTTATGTATTTGTACGTATTTCGAGATTTATGGTTTTATATTATGTTTATACGTGCTGGTATTTCAATGGTGGTTTAATGAATTGATTTTGGTTTAGAACTGTGGTATCGGGCTGTGACCCATTTGGTTTACACTATCAGGCTTGAGGCCCAGTTATGGTTTATGAAATGGATTTACGATGCTTTTATGGAAATCCCGAGCATAGGTCCCTTTGAAAGGTTTTGAAATGATTTTATAAAATGTTTTCCATATACCATCCTTATATGTGGATATGTAGATGGTATCTTCCAGCTGTCTGGGACGCTAGGGTAGTCACGGTGCATTGCTTGCGAGGGGCATTGCACGGAGCGACCAGACCGTATAGTGACTCAGGAGCAGGATTGCTATTGTTAGACGTCTGGGATGTCAGACATCTGAGATGTCATAGATAGGCTCGGAGAGACCCCGAGGTGTAGCCTATACCATGACATGACATTTGGGACGTCAGGTGTCTGGGAGGCCAGGCATCTCGGATTCCAAAGATTGGTATAAACACGTTTTATTGGATTTACGGATTTAGGGATTTACTTGATTTGAGGATTTGGATTTACGGTAGTGGGCTGAGTTCCCATACGATTGGTTTTATGATTTTAGGTTAAGGCCCTAATGATTTGAGAAAGGAAATGACCTTGGTTTTATAAACGGTTTTATTATATTTTAATTAACTGGTTTGCATATGCATGCATGCTATATTAAGTAAAGGGCATAAATGTCTTTTGTGAAATGAGTTTTAATAAATTATTTATTTTCCTCCACTCACAACTTTTATGGTTTTTAATTCCCTTTAGGTTGATCGCGGATGCAGGCTGTAGCAGAGACCGAGACATCACACTCTTCCACTGATCCTGGCGTACTCTAGAAGCCCCGTTTTGGCTAAATTTTGGGTTATCCCTTGTCTAGCCCTTCGTGTCACACGCGGGTTAGACGGGAGCATGGTAAATCCTTAGTGAATCTCGGGGGGATTGGGATGAGTCGTGTCAAAATCCATTCTATCGGCCCAAACTCCAATCGGCAAGTGCCCGCCGACCAGTACATGATGATATCAGCTCGTGACTCTTGAAGTGCGAATCTAGTTTCGGTGCACGTGCATTGAACCGCTATTCATGTCGTTCCTTGCGCGTTGATCATCGCTGACCACTGAAATTATTCCTTCTTTTCAGCGTGCGTCTACTGAATGATTCTCATGTACAATTCCTGTGAGGTCTCGTGTCTTGAATGCATGGTTCACAATCCCACATGGCCTAGGGGAATCTATGGGATGTGCCTTATATGTGTGGGCACGCATCTACCCAACAATAGGCTTTTTGGGAGCTCATTGGCTTTGGATTCCTAGGGAACTCCAAAGTTAAGCAAGTAGGGGCAGATGCAATTACAGGATGGGTGACCCACTGGGAAATTGCACGTGAGCTCCCAAGAAAAAAACTGTGAGGGCTGGGCCCAAAGCGAACAATATCCTGTTGGAAAAGATCGGGTCGTGACAATTCCAGCAACTTTTCTCTCTCAATGGTGAAAAACTTGTTCAAATCTAATTTCTTTTTGCTTTCCTTTTCGTCTCATGGAAACCTTATTACATCATCACTTTATTTTTTTAGGTTTTTAGAATTTTATTGTCAGGACCCGACCCTCTTCTGTCAGGTCCCGACTAATCTAGCACGATATTGTCCGCTTTGGGCCTCCTTGCCCTCACAGTTTTGTTTTCGGGAGCTCACGGTGTAACTTCCTAGGGGGTCACCCATCATGGAATTGCACCAGCCTCAACTCGCTTAACTTTGGGGTTCCAATCCCCCCCCCCCCTCTCCCCCAAAGCCACTTGAGCTCCAAAAAGGCCTAGTGCTAGATAGGTGCGTGCCTACACCTTTAAGGCACACCACCATCCTCTCCCAGACCATTCCCCTCACAGGAATGTGGGATCGCTCACCGTTTCCTCCAGGACCGTGGTCTCGAAGAGGATGGTGGTGTGCCTTAAAGGTGTAGGCACACACCTATCTAGCACTAGGCCTTTTGGGAGCTCAAGTGGCTTTGGGGGAGATTGGAAGCCCAAAGTTAAGAAAGTTGAGGCTGGTGCAATTGCATGATGGGTGACCTCCTGGGAAGTTGCACCATGAGCTCCCGAAAACAAAACCGTGAGGGCGAGGCCCAAAGTGGACAATATGGTGCTAGATGAGTCGGGTCCTAACCGAGGAGGGTCGGGTCTTGACATACAATCCAACCCCTTAGGACCCAGTGTCCTCGCTTGCACACTTTCCAATTGGGGTCTGGATCTGATACCATTTTGTCAAGACCCGACTCTCCTCTATCAGGTCCCGACTCATCTAGCACGATATTGTCAGCTTTGGGCCTCCTTGCCCTTGCCCTCGCGGTTTTGTTTTTGGCAGTTCATGATGCAACTTCCCAGGGGGTCACCCATCATGGAATTGCACCAGCCTCAACTCGCTTAAATTTGGGGTTCCAATCCCCCCCAAAGCCACTTGAGCTCCCAAAAAGCCTCATGCTAGATAGGTGTGTGCCTACACCTTTAAGACACTCCACCATTCCCCTCCCAGACCATTCCCCTCGCAGGAATGTGGGATAGTTCACTGTTCCCTCCAGGACACGGATCATACATTTATTACCCTATATAAAGGGATAGTTTCCTCACTTTTAGGGAGTGACCCATTATTCAAATACTATTGTTTTTCCAAGATATAAAACCTAGCCAAACTCCATTGATTCAATAAATTAGTTTATAGTCATATTCCTTATGATTATTCAACTTTGCAATGTTTCTTCTTCTATTTAGAGAATTTTGTGAATAACAATTTATCCTTCATCCACTTTTGGCGTAGCAAGCTATTCTTGGATTCCAATATTGGTGGTGATTATAATCCAATAATTTTTAAGGTTTATGTCTTCTGATGCTTGTAAACTAAAATTCAGTCTCCCTGTGTTTTACTTTTTAAATCTTGATTACCCTTTATGTTTAGTGCTTAATCTTGAATATCTATTTGAAGTGTTGGAGCCCGTTATCAGGGTATTTAAGACAAGATTGAAGAGATTGAATGTTTGAGCCCATTATCGGGGCATTTAATCAATAACATAATGTGAATCATATTATAAGTGGTTAAGCCTTCTATCAGGGCATTTACAATGTGAAAAGCATACGAAAACAATTGAGGTAATCAAGGTAGAATTTCGTGATTCGTTTGATGTATGCAGGTATTGGCATGAAGACATGGTAAGTGGATGATGGTGATCAAGTGAAAATATGTAAATATGTTTAGTAGGAGTGGAGTAAATAATGTGGTTGTTGATTTGGATTTTCTTACGTAACAATGTTGATTTTATCTATGAAATAAATCTATTGTTTGCAGGTACAAATTAGCATTCACATTCACATTTAAATTCGCAGTTTATAAACCATAACTTCGGTTAAACACTTTTCAACTCCTCCTCCCCCCCCCCCCTATCTTTAATCTTTCTACTAAACGTTAATCATACATAAGTACCCTCAATCCCCGGCCCAGAACTATCCTTATTAAGGGTTGTTAATTGCATACATGTTTCATTAGTGTTGAGTATTACTTTTCATTTACTTTAATGCTTGGTTTTTATGTATCAATTTTTGGCGCCGTTGTTGGAATTGAAAAATATTTTGTGTGATTTCGTTTGTGTAAATATGTATATGTTTTGTAAATATCATACTTGTACATAAATTGTAATTGTAATTATAATTGTAAATTTTGAAATTGTATATATTACTTCCCGTTAAATGCCTTAGATTTGCATAGATCTCAAGAACCATTTCTTCAAATTTTTCTTTCCAGGAATAGGTAGTGCCCATTTTGGTTGAGATGTGTGAAGGCAAGAGTGAGAACAAATGATGAGGTTGTTGGTGGTGCTGTCACGACGGGCCGCCGTGGACGGTGGCCATGACACCGTGAACAAGGGAAACAGGGTCGTGAACCCGTGAGAGAACAACTCAACCCAATCACCATCCAATATGATCCTCTGCTGGCGGTTTTTGAGGTGAAATGAGAGAATAAGGTGAAACAAAGATGATGGTGGCCACGATGGTGCACGGTGGCAGTGGTAGGTGAGTTTCCCGTGGATTTTTGTTTTGATTCACATATGGCAAGTTGAGTTTTAGACGTTAACCATTGAATTGGATGCTAAGATGACGTTCTATAGATAATAAGGAGTCGATCAAGCCCGGTTTCGAAGCCAAAGAGGGATGGTAAGGCGGTTTCCAGAAAACGTTCATTTTGTAATTCAAAAATGGTGAATCGTGCTTTGGTGGTTGCTGACGGATTTGGTTAATTAGGTGAGCATCAGAAGGTGACCAGGAGTCGTTTGGGACCAACATCGTGGCCTATGGTGGTCTGTGACGACCGAACAGAGAAGAGGAATGACTGGTTTTGATCCTAGGTTTGGAAGGTAGCTTACAGTCCCTACTATCACATTTTGATTATGTTAGTCGATTAGAAATAATAGGACGAACCTATAGGACATGGAAGGAGTGAAATTGGATAAAAAAATTGGACGGTTTAGGAGGTTGAACCGTGAACGCCGGTTCAGCTGGACCGGACCGGTTTGAACCGGTTCAGATCGAGTCTGTCTCAAGGTAGGAGACGATGAACAGTTGGAGCGTGGCTCCCATGCACAGCCTCTTTGGACGGTCCGTGAGGGCTCGTGGTGCCTCTGATGGGGAAATGTTCAACATGTGAAATGATGTAATTGATGTAGCGAACATTTTGGCACTGGTTTCGAGTCGATCGGACATCGTTTCGATAGGTTTCGAGATGTACGAAGGTTTTAGGACTCGGTTAAAAATAGTTAAAAATTCAGGAAAATTATGGGGCTTTAGTAGAAGCTTTATGGAATAGTTAGTGACCTTCTTATGGGATTTGGACAGGTTTGGGAAAGCCGGTGATAGTGGATTAGCCAGAAACGACGTAAGTGCACACGTATCGAGGCAGCGTCATAAACGGTCTGTGAGTGGACTTTGCTTTCTAACTTATGATGCATGCATAAATGTTTTTATATGTTTTCTATACGTGATTTCTATTCTTATGCTATGATCTTGATGATTTACAGTTTTGCACATATTTCGTGATATTTACGTATTTGCATGTTTTACGAGCTTACAATTTATGTTGTGATTTGACCTTGGTTTTGATGATTTGATTTTAATGAATTATAACGGATTTTGGAAAAGTGATTTCGAGCTTGAATCCCAGTTCATAAAATGGATTTCGATAAACGTGATTTCGAGTTTTGAAATCGAATTTCGGAAAAATGATTCGGTTTTGGAGCTTGAAAGTGGATTTCTGGATTTGGGTTCAGAATGATTATTCCGGATGCCGGATTACGAAATGATGGTTTCGGATTCGGATTTGGAAATGGATTATGGATATCATTTCCCGATTCTGGATTTCAATTCGGAATGATGATTTTGGATTCGGCTTGGAATTCCAAATGGTGATTTCGAATTCGGATTTGGACATGGATTTGGAAATAGTTTTAAAATGGTTTTGGATTAGATTTGCTGGATCTGGTTATTGGGTTTAAAGACCCGGATTTGATATATGACGGGGGCGGGCCCAGATTGGGTTTAAAGACCCAGATTGAGTTTAATGACTCGGGAGTTAAAGACTCGGATATTGTGATTTCCCCCGTACGCCTATTGATTTTACTGACTCGGGAGTTTAAAGACTCGGATTATATTGAGGCCTGGATTGAGTTTAAAGACTCGGATTACTATTGAGTTTAAAGACTCGGATAGATGCAACATGTTCGATTGGTTGAAATATATTTCAAATGTGTTTTGGATTTCGATGGTATCACGATGGTTTTTGATAATAATGGTTTTCGAATGGTTTTCAGATGTTTTGGGCTATGACCCGGATGTTATGGATTTTGATGGTTTTGGGCTGAGGCCCGGGATTTGAAAAGAGGAAATGAGTTCGGTTTTCGTAAAAGGTTTTTATTAACTTGAATATGATACGGTTTCATGACATGGGTTTAATATGCATGCATTGATTTTTAAAAGGAGGGTATAATTGTATTTTTCTTATAAATGGTTTTCTATACTTATTCTTTATTTTTGTCCACTCATAGTCTTTTATGTTTTTTATACCCTCCAGGTTGATGCGGTGCGGGCTGTTGTTAGAGAGAGACAGAGACATCACACACGCGATCCACAATAGGTTCTGCGCACTTTGGGAAGTTCGGGAGTTGACAGTTCATTTGGGAATCCCTTGTCCAGCTTACGTGTTACATGGAGGTTGGACGTCGGTTTAGCCTTCATGTCGCATGTAAGTTAGACAGGAGCATGACTTAGCCCTTAATCCCGGGGGATCAGAGGTAGATCATGTCATTTTTCCTCTATGCATTCACATCATTCTTCATGTAAATACCTATGTGTTGCATTATTTTGGATGTTTTTGAACTTGTGCATTTGCTTGCTATTATCGTGACTATAGTTTGTACATTCTTTAACTTGTTTATAACTCTTTCGTTCTTACTTGTATATATGTGTTATCTCTCTTTTCATTAAAACGTGTTCCTTGTATAGATGATAATGTTTTTTATGTATATCTTCTCGTCTATACTTTGTTTTCTTTTAGTACTCACTCTTGATCGGCTGTTGAGCAGGATTCTGATTTAACTTTGTTGTAAAGTTTAGTTCCTATTTTGTTTAAAACTTTGTAAATACTAACTTAACTCTTTTGAAGGAATACTCAATATGGAAATTTGATTAATGTAGATCCATAAACTAGACTTGGGGACGCCTTTATCAAAGATTTGGCAAATGAACTTGATCCACAGATTCAAGCTGGATTGAAGCCTTACCTAGAGGCAATTGGTGAGCATGATGTGGAGTTCGAAAGAGTGCATAGACCTCGCATCGTATGAATTGATTGAAGCACTTCGTCTAGGCTAAAAATGCTAAACTCAAGTGTTTATTGGGAGGTAACCCAATGGAGGAGTCTACTAACATATTTGCATTCTCTTCCCCTTGTCTTTTACTTTTGTTTGTTTTTATTTTCATTTTATTTTCGTAAAACTCTATCTTATACTTGATTCTATACTTTTACTTTGATACATTGAGGACAATGTCAGATTTAAGTGTGGGGGATGGGTTTACAATTTTATTTGTGCCCAAAAAAATAAAATAAAATTTTAAACATCAATTTTTTTTAAAAAAATTTACACCTTGTTTTCAAAAAACAAAAAAAAATTTGTTCTCTAAAAAAAATGGTTTCTCAAAACTTGTGTTCAAAAGTTGTTTTCAAACAAAAATTTGTTTTCATTAAATTGTTTTCAAATTATTTTAAACTTCATTTTTATAAATAAAAAAAAAAGAGCCTTTTTATTTTTAACTTGGTTTTTTTGCGAAGTTTTAGGATGCCCTTAACATGTCAGTGATAATAATAAAGGTAAACGGATAAGACCTGGCTAAAAGATGATCACTACAATTTGAATTCACTTATTAATGTGTTGTGGTTGAATGTTTATGACTTGTGGTAGATAGTCCATGATAAACTGGTACATAAACGAGCATGGTAAGATACGTATGAATCATATGAACCCAGTGTGAGCTTTAGAACCGTATATATCTTTAATGAGTGATTCATGGGAGTTCTTCATTTAAATTGATATGCATATGCCTCATAATTGCTTTCCATAGCTTTTAATGAACTCTAGAGTACTAGAACTTATTCTATGTGATTTTTAAAGCTTTTAAGCCAATTAACTCTCTGATTTTGGACATGACTAAGGCATTAGGGTTAACACCACATATTCAAACATTCATGTCTCTATTTGTGCCTACAAGTGCGACCCCCCTAGTTTAATCTCTTTGAGCATACATTTGGCCTTTCTTTCATCACCCTAAACATCTACTCACATGAGCCTAGTATAGACATCCTTTAACCTTGTTCCAAAGACTTGGTTGAAGACTTGAAGATGGCGTGAGACACAAGAAATTGCTTTGAAGATTGAAGACTTATGTGTAAGTGTAGGGAATGACTTGCTCAAATTACGTTGTATACATTGCATTACCTCTCAAAATGAGAAAAAAAAAAGAGAAAAAAAAGGAAAAAAAACAGAAGAAAAGAAAAGAGGGAAAGTTTGAAAAAAAAAAGTTATCAAGAACGAAGTTCTATGAGGTAATAAATTTGAGTTTTGAGTTAAGTCCCTTATACTTGTGATTTGGAACAAATTGAAGAATTGAACGCCTACATTGAAGATCTTAGCCTTTGTCCTAATTGCAAAGCTCAAGGATATGTAAAATGAAGATCAAGGGCCAACAAGATGATATTTGGCCTATAATGTTGGGAAAGCACTTATACCTATGTAATGAAGCCTTTGGTTGAGTCTTGGAACGAATTTAAACACCACTATCCTAAACATTTCACACCTCTAACCTAGCCCCATTACAACATTCAATAAAGACCTTATGATCCTTAAGATGGGTACATTTTAATTAGTTGAGTTAATCTATTGAGTAAGCTTATGGTTTTGGTTCATTTGTGCAAGTATGTTTACTTTTCTTAAGGAATGTGTTTGAGATTTCACGAAGTACTTTATTTCTATTATGTGAGCATATTTCTCACATACTTTGAGTGCAAACACAAACCCTTTACATATTGAGTGGAAATTATGAGTGCATGTCCTTGTCAGTTGATTCATACTTGTTTTATTCATACTGAGATCCATTCACCAAAGTTTACTCATTCTCTTACTTGTTGAAGCATTTTGTCACTTTGCATTAACCTTTGAATTCCATAAGTTAAATTGCTTCCTGGTGTAAATTTTTAATGCCATAATCATAATGATGAAAATTTGAGACAAATGGGTTAAGGGCTTAGTTTTTTTTCTTTTAAAAATAAAAAGAAAAAAATTCAAGGAATTAGTTTATTTTAGGATTTGCTAGGGACTAGCAAAGTCTATGTATGGGATTATTTGATAACCCTTTATTTGAGCATTATTTTGTATCATTTTATACCCTTTATGCTTATCTTTTAATGTAAAAATGCTAAACAATAGGGGAAAATAATCTATTTTGTGAGAAATGTGCAGAATCGAATAAATCTCGGAACTATGAGAATTTGAGCGAAAGAATCATATTGATCGGAGTTATATTGAAGTATGGCCACCAACAAGTGCAATAGATTTCGGTAGTCGGCTACCGAATCCATTCTATCAGCCCAAACTCCAATCGGCAAGCGTCGTTCGACCAACATATGATGATATCGGTACGCACTTCCTGAAGGGAAAATCCAGTTTTGATGTGCTTGCACCGAACAGCTACACATGCCCCTTCTTGCGCGATGACCGTTGTTGACACCAAAATTATTCCTCCTTTTCAGTGCTCGCCTACCGAATTATTCTCCTGTACAATTCCAGCAGCTTTTCCCTCTTGATGGTGGAAACCTTGTCCAAATCAAGTTTGGTTTTGCTTTCCTTTTTCTCAAGGAAACCTTATTACATTAGCACTTTATTTTCTTAGGTTTTTAGGATTGTGTAGCCCTATATAAAAGGATATTTTCCTCACTTTTAGGGAGTGACCCATTATTCAAATACTATTGTCTTCCCCAAGATATAAAACCTAGAAAAACTCCATTGATTCAATAAATAAATTTATAGCCATATTCCTTACGATTGTTCATCTTTGCAACTTTCCTTATGCTATTCAAAGAATTTTGTGAATAACAATTCATTCTTCATCCACTTTTGGCGTAGCAAGCTAGCTATTCTTGGATTCCAAAAAGTGTAACTACTTTCTTTTCCCTTAAACGCTCGAATTAGATATTGGTGGTGATTATAATGCAATATTTGTGAAGGTTTATGTTTTGGGATGCTTGTAAACTAAAATTCAGTTTCCATGTGTTTTACTTTTTGAATCTTGATTACTCTTTAATCTTCAATTTCTTTTTTAAGTGTTTGAACCCGCTATCGAGACATTTAAGATAAGATTGAAGAGATTGAATGTTTGAGCCCGCTATCGAGGCATTTATAACGTGAAAAGCATATGGATGTAATTGAGGTAATTAAGGTAAAATTTCGTGTTTGGTTTGATGTATGCAGGTATTGGCGCGATGACATGGTAAGTGGATAATGGTGATCATGTGTAAATTTGTAAATATGTTAAGTGGGAGTAGAGTAAATAATGTGATTGTTGATTTGCATTTGGTTACATAAAAGTGTCAGTTTCGTCTATGAAACTAATCTATGGTTTACAGGTACAAATTAGCATGAGTATTCACATTTAAATTCGTAGTTTATAAAATGTAACTTCAATTACACACTTTTCAAACCCCCCATTATCTTTAATCTTTCTACAAAATGTTAATTATACATAGGTACCCTCAATCCCCGGTCCAAAACGATCCCTATTTAAAAATGCTACATCTACAAAAAAAAAAAGTCTTTTAATTGCATACATTTTGCATATCAGGAGACCCTTGAAGTTGTATATATCAGCGTCACAAACCACCATATGAAGCTTTTTGGCCCAAGACCACGAGGAAGAGAAAGAGCAGGCGATCTATTATTTGAGTATAATTTTCATGGAGGTTGAAGAAAGATACACGGCAGTGGAAAAATTATGTCTGGACATTATAATTCACAACCTTCAAGTTAAGGCATTACATATTAGCCTTCACCATCCAAAATGATCGCCCAGACGGATTTGCTAAAGTACATGCTATCACACCCTATCTTGTTAGAATTTAATTTTCAATACGTATCACAAAAAGTAGTAAAAGGCTAAGCCATTGCCAATTTTTTAGCTTAATATCCGGGTGTCAATACTGAAAAAGAAATAATCTCGTGCTTCAACATGTTGTCCATCCTACCCTGGAAGTTATATTTTGATGGATCCATGACTAAGGATTCAGTAAGAGTAGGACGCTTGAACTATTCAGAGGGAGTCTCCCATCAAATTTCATCTAAACTGGATTGGGAAAATATAACCAAAGGAAGAATATAAAGCATTGATCATCGGGATGAAGATACTAATTGATGTAACATCGTTAGCATCAAAGTTCATTGAGCCAACCATCGAGCATATACCGTGAGAGGAAAATTTAGCGGCCAACAAAGTGGCCCCATGTCAGATCGGGAGTCTTGTACCAAGAAGGGTAGACCGAGAAACAAACCAGAGTAGGGAATAGATCCCTATTATCTATACTAGAAAAGGAGGCTAAGCTAGAGATCATGGATATTGAGGTTGAGCCTGATGATCGGAGAATTTTGTTTATCAAGTATCTGAAGCACCCATCAATTGACAACAAGTGCTTTAGAGATGAGGCATGTTACTATACCATGTGGGAACCTGGCCTTGTAAAGAGAAAAACTATGATGGTATGCTATCTCGATGTATCATACCAAAAGAAGCAATGCTCGTAATGGGGGACGTACACAAAAGAGTATTCAGGGCGCATCAGGCAATCCCAAGATAAAATGGTTCATACGTCGCCATGGCTATTACTGGCCAGATATTCAGTCCGATTATTATGCATATGCTAGGGGATGTGATGGATGCTTGAGACATGCTCCATTCTAGCACGCACCCACAGTACCTCTCAACCTAGTATTCAAGCCATGCCCATTTCGAGGATGGGCTATCCACTTCATTGGAAAAATCTTTCCAGAATCATAAGGGAAGCACAACTATATCATAGCAGGCACATATTATTTCACTAAATGGAAGGAAGCCAATACTCTCAAGAAAGTCACCACCCTCAAATTGATAAAGTTCATAACGAACAACGTCTTGAGCCATTTTGGAATACCAAGGACCATCATCCCTGGTCGCTGGACATTGTTTATGTTTCGAGAACGGCAAGAATTCATTACTCAATTTTCGATCATGTTTATACAATTCAATCCTTATTATCCTCAAGTTAATGATTATGTAGAGGCCAGCAACAAAAGCATTCTCAGTATCCTAGAAAAGATTCTCAGGAATTATCCTTTTGATTGGCACGAATAATTAATCTATACACTATGATCATATTGAACGTCAAAGCGAGGAGCGATCGGGACATCCTTGGCTGACCTTGTTTATGGTTGGGGTTTGATGCTCCCGGTTGAAATGTATATCAATTTGTTACGGCCGCAACAACAATATGGTTTGGACACTGATAAGTAAACCTAGGCTATGTGTTACAAATTACACGAACTAGACCAAAAGAGGATGGATGCTTTGAATAAGATCATGGCCAACAAGGCAGCAGTGGCATGAGAATACAATAAAAGGGTGAACGTAAGATATTTTTTAGAAGGTGATCTCGTATGGAAAATAGTGCTACTATTGGGAACATAAATTCTTATGAGAGGAAAATAGAGCCCGAATTGGGAAGGACCATTCATAATTCACAAGCTGAACAGAAAAGGTTCCTACTAGTTGAGAGATGATGAGGGTGTAGTGGACAAGAATCTTACCAATGGCATTCACTTGAAGAAATATTACCCCACGCTATGGGATTCCTAGAGCGGGGTTATCGGTTGAAATCCCACAAAAATATGTTTACTTCCAAAAATGGAGTGCATTTCAAAGAAAGGAGTTACAAACATTTAGCAATGGATCATACCACGTAGTTACTTTACAAAAGGGCACTTGGATGGCCACCAAAAAAGAAAAAAAGTGGATGTTCAATGAACTGCCTATCGAGAGGAAGCTAAACCCACAGTCATGTTGAAACGAGACTTTTTTGCCATCTCGGCGACCATCTTCTCATCAAACCATCCATTGAGATAATGGCGACTTGAGGCGTGAGCTATGTACTATCATCATTGCCATTCTTGAAGGAAACCTGTGATATGCTCACGATATAGCAGTCACGAGCCTTGATCATCTCCGGGAGTTTAGTGATACAAGTCTTAGAGATAACATGTTCTCCTTGAGCATGTTGGAGTTCAAAACATCTCTTCTGGTAATAACCTTCGAGGGTTTGAATTTTTTGTTCGAAGGATCGCAGAGAAATAGCAGAGAAGTGAACGTTTTTTTTCTTATCAATCTGATGGACATACATCAAGTCCTGCAAGTGTCGGATTTCTGCCGATTGGGTGTCCACCCAACAACGGAGGTTGATGGTTTGGTTTTCAAAGAAGAGCAAAAGGTTTTATGCAGCATTAGGGGTGGAAGGATTTGCTTGTGCATTAGCGGGACTGTTGGTGTTTTCCATGTTCAAGTTTGAAAATGAAGACGTTGATTATTTTTGCATGAAGATCAATGATTTTATAGGCCAATCGAAATGGCTTACGTCAGCCCTTAATTATTACTACATGCAATCTCACATTATCTCAATAGGACACATAGGTTGTGTTCAAACAGTAAAAACAACATGGGTTAGGACCCAGCCTACAAAATGAAGTGGTGAAAGGAAAAAAAATTACTAAAAGCAAGATATAAGGTTACATTGAAATTCTAATTCTTCAATCCCTAAAAAGAAGAAATCACTGGATCTGAGCCCATGCATAGCGTTTTTCGAATGCACAATAAGTGAAGCCCTAGTCAAACCCATCACGGTAAGCAACCGTTCTCAGCACTTTGCCCAAAGCGTCACGGAAGATGACTTCAGCACTGAGATGTTCTTCCTCATCTTTCACGATGGCCACTTCTCCCTCTAGTTGCAGCAAAGCATTCCTGGCCGCAAAGCATCCATGACAAACATTAGCTGTTCCTGGGATTGAATATGAAGGTTTTCAACAAGCCTATGGTAGTAAGAAATAAGAACGGTTCTCGAACCCTTATCTGGGAAAGATATTTTGTGATGGAGAGGGGTTTTTTTTTGAGAAAGCCAACTTATATGTATTTTTCTACAAATATAATAGTCATGGCGGTTGAAAGTAAAGTGTAACGACCCGTCCCGAATATCGGGATTTAATAATATTTAATTGTGACTTACTAATCTGGGATTAGTTGGGCGATTTCGGACGAATTGTGCAAAATGACCGTTTTGCCCTTGGGCGTGGGCAAAACTTTGACTTTTAATTCGGATGGTCAAATGGACTTTGACCGATGACCGTGACGTAGTTCGGGACGTCACGAGTTCATAGACAGGTGGCACGTTCGATTCCGACGTTCGTGGTGAAAGTTATGATGTACGGAAGTGCAAGCGCATTTTCGTAATTTGGACGCTATAGGGGGAAATGTTGACTTTTTGATCGGGGGGTCCGATGGCCGAGGACCGAGGACCGTTAGGAAGGTCTCGATTCCCTGAGTTCGTAGACAGGCGGCACGCATCAATCGGGGTCCGTATGACCGAGTTACGGGTCAGGATGCGTGAGGGGCATTTTGGTAATTTTCTGCACAAGGGCAGAATTGTAATTTCACACGGGGGGGTGCTGTTTAATTGAACAGCCGTGAAGGTGGATGCTTTGTGCAATCGATCCCACGATTTGTTTATCAATTAATTGAGTTAATTGGGTCAGTTTGAGGTGGAATTGCACATGTGTTGGTGCTGGCAATCAATCACTCGAACGTGGGCACCATTTTATTGTGTTTTCGGGTCAGTGCAGGGGATCTGTACAAAGTGGATTGAGGACGGTTTTGGGTGCTTTTAAGGACTGAGTTGGATTGTTAGAATTGAGAGTGAGTCGAGAGGATCACTCTGTGATTGAGAATGAAAGGAATGAGTGTAATTGATGCTGGAATTCTCTGAAAAACCCGAAACTGGGTTCTGGGAAATTCAAATTTGAACTTCCAGTTTTAGGCCAGCCCAAACCTAATTGATGATTGATTGAGCTTCCTGGAACTTCAACGAGTCGAACCAGATCAAATGGGGCAAGCTTTGGGGCTCCTAGGGAAATGAACGGACGAGGTGGACGACCGGAAAACTCGAGCTTGAGTTGTAGTGATTGAGGTAATGTCGTGTTCAATTAATCATGCTAATTGGTTCGTGTTAGTCCTTATATGCTTCATATGAAGTTAATTTGACAATGGTTGAGGATTGATGGAGTTTTGGTGATTGACCAGTTTTGGGTGATCACGGGTTGATGGCTTGATTAGGGAATGGTTGTTGTTGATCGATGTCACAGAACTAAAATACATATGTTAATGATTGTTTTAGGATCAAGAACGGATGGAATCAAGGTCGAATTGATGGTTATCTGGCCGGGTCAGATCGCGGGTAATCAGACCCGTTTATCAGACAAACGGGTGAAGATGGTGACTGTAGCAGTCACTGTAGAAGGCCCGTGGCTTTCACGCGCAGCCACTCACGGCGGCGCGTGACGGCGCGTGGACACGAATCTCGAGGTGAGGTCAACATGACTTTTATCCTATACAATGTAACGAACATTTTAGCGTTGGTTTCATGTTGATCGGATCCTGTTTCGATATTGTTCGGGATGTCCGAAGGTTTTAAATCCAGTTTAAAAATACGTAAAAATTCGGGAAAATTACGGGACTTGAATAGGATGTTAATGATGAGGTTAGTAATCCTCTAATGTGATTTGAACAGGATTGGGAGTCCCGGTGTTAGTGGTGTGGCCGGGAAGGCCTATGGCACGCGTATCGAGGCACTCGGTTAAACGGTCTGTGAGTGGACATTGGTTTTATAAATTCGATGCATGCATAACTGTTTCATGATTTTTATAATTATGATTATATGATTTATTTTGGATATCAGTGAATTTATATGTTTTCACGCATTTCGATGCGATTTACGTGTTTGCACGTGAATCGAGGTTTTCTGGATTTGCACTGATTTCCATAAATGTGGTTGGATATGATTTCATGAAACGGTTACGGATTTGTTAAAACGAATCGGGCCAGGGGCCCAGTTAACTTATAAATCGGGCCAGGGGTCCAGTTAACTTATGAATCGGGCCAGGGGCCCAGTTGACTTATGAAATCGGGCCAGGGGCCCAGTTGACTTATATATGTGATTTCGGGTCGGGGACCCTAAAATGGAATTGAATAAACTATTTCGGATTTGATTCAACTATTTGGACTTATGACGGTTTTATGGAAATTCGGGGCAGGGCCCTTGTGATATTTTGGAAATGAATAATAAAATGTGTTCCATAAAACCATCTCGATATGAGGATATTTATATCCTGGTCTCCTCCAAGTGTCGGGGACACTGGAGAAGTCACGGTGCATTGCCTGCGAGGGCTCATTGTACGGAGCTACCGGACCGTATAGTGATCCAGGAGCAGGATTGCTGGACGTCATGGACGTCAGACATCGGGGATGTCAGAGATATGGACCCGGTGAGACCCCGGGCAGCACGCGTTGCTTAATACCGTGAGATATGACGTCTGGAACGTCAAGCGTCTAGGACGCTAGGCATCGGGGATGCCGGAGATGGAAAAACAATAAATGAATATTACTGGATTGATGAAATAACTCTTGGATTGACTTTTGGAATTTGAAACTATGCTTTGGTTTCCGGGCTAAGGCCCTAATGGTTATTTCTAAATAAATATGGGATTATTGGTTTTTGGTGCATGCATATGATTTTACTGAGGGGCATAAATGTCTTATAAATGTTTTTAATAGACTTGTTTATTTTCGTCCACTCACAGCTTTTGTTTTTAATGCCCTTCAGGTTGATTTCGGATACGACTGCAGCCGAGACTTGAGCATCGCACACCTCCTCCATCGATCCTTACGCACTCTGGAAGCCCGTTTGGGCAATGGCAATCGGTTATCCCTTGTCTGACGCCTCTTGTCAGACGGGAGCACGTCACATTCCATGGTAATCCCGGGGGGATTGGGATGGGTCGTGTCAAGTGGTATCAGAGCAGGTTTTGCTGTTTTGTGCCCGAAGGACGAGGGTGTGATGTCTCTTTGGGCTGCAGTTCCGTTGTCAACCTGATAGATAGTTTTGAGTTTGTATGGTGAATTGGGTGTGTTTGGCCCGATACGCCGTGCCTTGATGCGATTCAACCCAAGTGGGGTTGTATACGATTAACTGGTAATGTGGGACCGTCGGTTCGGTCATGTGATGATGGATTGTTGTGCCACTCGGCACAGCTGGGTTCAGGGAACCCCATTTGAATAATGTTATGGAAAAACGAAACTCAGTTGAGTATTGGTCTATGTTTTGGACCCTAGTAGTGTTGGCTAGTGTGCGGGGTGTTGGTGCATCGGAGTTAGCCGATGACCTTCGTGGTGGAACCCACGATGGAACCCACGTTGAGTTGATGATTGGATTGGATTGGACGTCTCTACGATGTCAGGACCGCGGGGTCGGTCAGGTTGTGGATTTTACTGCAGAAGGCAGTTGGGTTCGGGGGAACCCTAGGGTGTGATTTTGGAACCCTAATTTATAATCGATGGACTGGAAAAGTGAACGTTATTTGAGGATTTGTGCTGCGGCGAGCGGCTGAGGTGGCCGAAGCTGAGAGAAATCGACAGAGGAAATTTGGGCTACTGTTCATGCCATCAAAGGTATGAAATAGGCAGTTTTTTCTAGATTTTGAATCCATATATCGATTAGGGATGACTGAAAGATAAAATAGGAAGAAACGGGGATCTAATCAAGTCATAATTGAGGGTCTTTGGATCGGGTCGGGTCACAGGTCTGCGGTACCCAATTTGCAGGACCCATCGAGAGGTAGGTGATGAGGTGACGTCTGCAATGACATCATCATGTTAGGTCTAACATGTCAGATTGACAGGTGCCAGACGGGTACTATTGACAAAGTGACACGTGTCATATGTTAGTGTCCAGTCAACACTAACATGTCAGTGAGGTGGCCCAATCCGCGGCTACCATATGATACTGACATGTTAGTGATGAGGACCAGTGGCTGGCTGACACGTGGCACTATCGGAACCTATTAGGCTCACATCAGTAGTGACGTCAGCATTGACTTTTGCGTTGACTTTCAAGGTGGGACTAGTGTCATTGTAAAGGTTTCGATGATTCGGATCAAATGGTGGTGGGTTTGGGTCGATTGGAGATTGTTAGGTTGGTCAAATCGTGGTTTTTAGCCTTGGGAAGCGTGTTCAGGAGCGTTCTCGGGATGGTAATGTTCATTGGTTTTAGATGTGACCTTATAGAGTCTATTAGTGTCCATTGGTGTGATTTGGACAGGTCTGAAAGTTCCGGAGACAGTGGATTAGCCCCGAAGAGGCTTATGGCATGCGTATTGAGGCGCAACTAGGAAGGTCTATGAGTGGACTTTTGTTTTATAAATATGATGCATGCGTAACCATTTTTTATGTTTTATATATGTGGTTTGTGATGATTATGATTATGGTATTTTGTATTTATGTATTTGCACGTATTTCGAGATTTATAGTTTTATACTGTATTTATACGTGCTGGTATTTCAATGGTGGTTTAATGAATTGGTTTTGGTTTGGAAATGAGGTATCGGGTTGAGACCCATTTGGTTTACACTATCGGGCTTGAGGCTCAGTTATGGTTTATGAAATGGATTTACGATGGTTTTATGGAAATCCTGGGGCATAGCCCCCTTTGAAAGGTTTTGAAATGATTTTATAAAATGTTTTCTATATATTGGATTTACGTATTTACAGATTTATTGGATTTGAGGATTTCGATTTACGATATTGGGCTGAGTTCCCATACGATTGGTTTTATGGTTTTGGGATAAGGTCCTAATGATTTGAGGAAAGAAATGGCTTTGTTTTATAAACAGTTTTATTATATTTGAATTAACTAGTTTTTGTATGCATGCATGCTATTTTACGTGAAGAGCATAAATGTCTTTTGTGAAATGAGTTTTACTAAATTATTTATTTTCATACACTCACAGCTTTTATGATTTTTAATACCCTTCAGGTTGATCGCAGATGCGGGCTGTAGTGGAGACTGAGACATCACTCTCCTCCACTGCTCCTAGCACACTCTAGAAGCCCTGTTTGGGCTAAATTTTGGGTTATCCCTTGTCTGGCCCTTCGTGTCACACGTGGGTTAGACAGGAGCATGGCATCTCTTGAGTTAATCCCGGGGGGATTGGGATGGCCCGTGTTACGCAGCAGGAGGCCAGGGCAGCACCTGGTGTTGTGACAGGTACACTCACGATCTTTGGACATGATGTTTGTGCTTTAATTGATCCCGGAGCTACTCATTCGTTTATATCACGGGACTATGAGTTGTTGGCGGGTAGAGAGGTGTCCGCACTGGATTGTGACATGGGTGTGAGTACGCCCACAGGAGATGTATTTGTGGTAAATCAAGTGTTGCGGGAGTGTCCCGTAATGGTAGGTGACGTTGGGTTGGTAGCAGACTTGATACTCTTGGACTTGCATGACTTTGATGTCATTTTGGGAATGGATTGGTTGACGCTCCATCATGCTTCTATCGAGTGTGTCGATAAGAAGGTTACTTTTCGGAGCCCAGGGTTACCGGAAACCATCTTTCAGGGAATACAACGAGCAACTCCTGTTGGAGTAATTTCAGCCCTGAAGGCAAGTAAGCTGTTGAGGAAAGGGTGCCAGGGATACTTAGCTCAAGTGTTGGACGCACGAGCTGCACCATTGAGAGTGGAGGATATACTGATAGTGCGGGAGTTGCCAGATGTCTTTCCGGAGGATCTACCGGGATTGCCACCTCACCGAGATGTCGAGTTCACTATTGATCTTGTTCTAGGTACGCAGCCTATATCTCAGACTCCGTATTGTATGGCGCCAGCCGAGTTGAAAGAACTGAAGGCGCAGTTGCATGAGTTACTTGAGATGAGGTTTATCAGACCGAGTGTATCCCCCTGGGGAGCCCCAGTGTTGTTTGTGCGGAAAAAGGATGGGAGTTTGAGACTCTACATCGATTACAGGCAACTGAACAAAGTAACAGTCAGGAACAAATACCCGTTGCCGCGGATCGATGACTTGTTCGATCAGCTGCGAGGAGCACAATACTTCTCCAAAATCAAACTTCGTTCTGGGTATCATCAGTTGCGGGTTAAGGATGAGGATGTACCCAAGACAGCCTTTAGAACCCGTTATGGTCATTATGAGTTCCTTGTGATGCCGTTTGGTTTGACCAACGCACCCGCAGCTTTTATGGACTTGATGAACCGAGTGTTGCAGCCATACATGGATCACTTCGACATTGTGTTCATCGACGATATCCTATTCTACTCGAGGAGTGCGGAAGCGCACGAGGAGTACTTGAGGATAGTGCTAGGTACCTTGAGGGAAAACCAGTTGTATGCGAAGCCCGGCAAGTGTCAGTTCTGGTTGACGAGCGTGAGTTTCTTGGGGGATGTGATCTCAACTGATGGAATCAGTGTGGATTCTCAGAAGGTTGAAGTAGTGGCGAAGTGGGAACAACCGAAGACCGTCACTGAAGTCAGAAGTTTCTTGGGTTTGGCTGGCTATTACAGGAGGTTTGTAGAGGGTTTCTCTACCATTGCTGCCCCGTTGACACGACCGACGCGGAAGGGAGTCAAGTTTGTATGGGATGACGATTGTGAGCGTAGTTTTCGGGAGCTAAAGGAAAGGTTGACATCTGCTCCTATACTGACCCTTCCAGACGACATCGGAGAATTTGAGGTGTACAGTGATGCATCCTTACAGGGTTTGAGATGTGTACTAATGCAGCATGGGAAAGTGATTGCCTATGCTTCGCGCTAGTTGAAGCCGCATGATCGCAATTATCCTACACACGACTTGGAGTTAGCTGCTGTTGTGCATGCACTGAAAATTTGGAGACATCACTTGTATGGTGCGACTTGCAGGCTGTTCACGGATCACCAGAGCCTGAAGTACTTGTTCGCCCAAAAGGACTTAAATGTGAGGAAACGACGGTGGCTAGAGCTAATTAAGGATTATGATTGCACGATTGAGTACCACCCCTGGAAAAGCCAATGTTGTGGCAGATGCTCTAAGCCGGAAGTCAACGCATTCTGTAGCACACCTACGGACGGTTCATTTGCCACTTTTGGTTGAACTCCGTAAGACTAGCATTGATTTGGGACTGGATAGCCAAGGTGTCTTGTTGGCTAATTTTCATGTGAGACCACTCCTAATCGATCGGATCATTGAGGCCCAATCTCAAGATCCTGTCTCGTGTGTACTCCGGATTGAAGTGGAAGCCGGTGAACGGCTAGATTTCACAGTCAGGGAGGATGGAGCCTTGCTAAAAGAAGGACGGTTGTGTGTTCCGGACATTGAGGCACTGAAGAAGGAAATCTTGCCAGTGGTCACGATGAAGTTTGGGTGATTGTGGACAGACTTACAAAATCAGTTCATTTCTTGCCAGTGCGAGAGAACTTCAGGATGACACAGTTGGCTCAGTTGTTTATCGATGAGATCATCCGGTTGCACGGTACTCCAGAATGAATAGTTTCTGATAGAGACCCGAGGTTTACTTCTCGATTCTGGCTAAGTCTACAGGAAACCTTTGGGACGAAACTTCGTTTCAGTACAGCATTTCATCCTCAGACTGACGGCCAGTCTGAGCGGACCATCCAGACATTGGAGGATATGATGCGAGCGTGTGTTTTGCAATTTCAAGGTACTTGGAAATCACACCTAGCCTTGATGGAATTTTCCTATAACAACAGCTATCAGGCGAACATTGGGATGGCTCCTTACGAAGCCTTGTACGGACGACAGTGCAGAACCCCGTTGTGTTGGATGGACGTGGGTGAAAGGAAGCTGACTAAATCCGAATTGGTGGAATTGACAACAGAGAAGGTCAAACTCATTAGAGATCGTCTCAAGGCAACCCAAGACAGACAAAAGAGCTATGTGGACCATCGGATTCGAGATCTTGAGTTTGCGGTCGGAGATCGGGTATTTCTGAAACTGTCCCCTTGGAAAGGTGTAGTGAGATTTGGCAGGCGAGGAAAGTTGAGCCCTCGTTTTATCGGACCTTATGAGATTACTGAGAGGATTGGACAAGTTGCCTAAAGGTTAGCATTACCGCCAGAACTTTCGAAGGTCCACGATGTGTTCCACGTGTCGATGCTGCGGAAATACGTGTTCGATGCATCTCATGTACTGGAGGAACAACCTATTGAACTCCGAGAGGACTTGAGTTTTGTAGAACAGCCGGTACAGATTTTGGACCGAAAGGATAAGGTACTACGATGGAAGACCGTTCCTCTGGTAAAGGTTCTCTAGAGGAACCAGAATGTGGAGGAAGCCACATGGGAACCCGAGGCGCAGATGCGAGAACAGTTCCCCTATTTGTTTCCTTGAAATTTCGGGACGAAATTTCTTAAGAGGGGGAAGGGCGGGGGGAGATTGTGACGCCCCAGAAATTCGGAAAATGTAATATTGTAAAATATTGAATAAAATAACGTTCTTACCCCTGTGTTTGGTGTGGTCAAACTGTTGACTTTTTGATTGGGGGGTCTAACGAACTTTGATCGATGACTGTGACGTAGCTCGGGACGTCATGAGTTCATGGACAAGTGGCACATCCAATTTCGACGTTCGTGGTGAAAGTTATGACGTTCGGAAGTTCAGGGGCATTATCATAATTTGGGCGTTATAAGGGAAAAAAAGTTGACTGGTTGGAATACGATTGGATTTCACTTGACTCGAAGACAGTTAGGTTCGTCTCAAAGCCCCGAGTACAACGACTGGCGGCACGCTTGAAACGGACATCGGATGACCGAGTTACGGGTCACGGAAGTTGGAGGGCATTTTGGTAATTATTGCACTGAGGGGTATTTTGGTCAATTGCACGGCGGTTACTGTAGCACCACCGTGAAAAACAGAGTGCACGGCCATGCCGTGGTGTTTTGTGCGTGCCAATTGTTTATGGCCTTAGTGGATCGAACAGATGAATTGTTTAAGCCATTTGAGGCAGTGGGAAACAAAGCTGGTGGACTGAAACCACACAGAGCACGGCTGGGATTAAAAATTGGCCATGGTTTTTGTGTTTGCAGGAAAACATTTTCAGAGACCTCAGTTGGTCTCCCACGAGTTGCTGGCCGTTTGAATCAATTATCTGAATGCTATTGGGTTGTGAGGACTCATTTGCATCATTCTGCTGTTGAGAAACTGAGAGAGATTGAGAGAAACCGTGAAGAACTATTTCGGGTTTTTGGGGGGGAAAATTCAAAGGTCGAGTTTTGAGGTGAGTCGAGCCAAACCGTGAGTTGGATTAGCATTCTGAGACCATTACAAACGTCCCTGTGCAAGAATTGAGGAGGTTTGATCAAGGATTGCTCAGGAACTCAAGTTCCAGTTCAGAGAAAAACCAATTGGAGGGAAAATCGAAGATCAAATTGTGAGGCCATTTGAGCGAAACCAAGGGCCGTATTAGTCTTCTGGGAGCAAAAGGAAACCGACCACATCGATTTCGAAGGACATCACTCACGAATTGCCCAAGAACTGAGGCCCCAGGTTCTGAGAATTTTCCAGCTTGAGGACGGCTACTTCCAGGTTAGTATTGGGTCAATTGGTTGGATGTTATGGTTCGTCTAGGTCCCCTTAAGCTACTGGTGAAGTTAATTGATTAATGGAACTGTTTTGGGTGAGTTCTAGATGAAGACCCGTTCGACTGTTCAAGCTTGGGTTGGTCGATTTAGTGACAGTCGAGGTTAATCGATCAAACAGAACTAAAATTAATGGATTAGAGAAGATGATAGGATTGAAAACGGGAGGAATTGATTGAGAATTGAAGGTTAACTGATCGGGTTGATTCGCAGGTAATAGACCCGTTTAACAGGCTATTCGGGTGAGGGAGAAGACACTGTAGTAGGCGCGTGACCTTCATGCGTAGCCACTTTGGGCGGCGCGTGACGGCGCATGTGAGGTCCTTTCCGATCACGGTCAACTGAGGTTTTCTTCCTTTTAATGTTTCTAACATTTTATCTTTAGGGTTCGAATTGATCGGGAGTCGTACGGGATAAGTTCGAGGGTTCGGAAGTTTAGGTCTTTTAAGTTTAACTACGCGGAAAATTCCGGAAAAATTAGGGAAAATCTTACGAGTTATTTGAGGATGATTGTAACCCTCCTTGTACGTTTTTATAGGCCCGGACATTTCCAAAGCTACGGAGGAGCGCACGGGGCGCGATTGACGCGTCCTAAAACTGGGAGTGGACTTTTGATTTCCAAATTGTGCATGCATGACTATTTTACTTAATTATCTTGTGTTTTCACTTATGATTATATGATGATAAATATGCTATTTCAGTTTTACGTGGTTTCACGTTTTTCGAGATAAATATCGTATTTCACGCATTGCGAGGTTACAGTTTTCACCTATGCATGAATGATGTTTTGATGAAGTATTTGGATATGATTATGCATGTTACGTATTTATGATGTTTTGATTATAATTGTGAAGTTACTTTCGGGAATTGCATGTTATGGAATTTGCATGTGAATTCGGACATAAGTCTTATTATGAGAAGATATGATTTCGAAATGATTTTTGGAAAACGGATCGTGTTGAATCCTGGCTTATTGTGTTTATAAATGGTTTTGGGTTTAAAGACCCGGTTGATTGTTGGATCTGATTTTGGGTTTAAAGACCCGGTTGATTGATGACGGGGGCGGGCTCGGTAAATTGAGTTTAAAGACTCGTGAGTTTAAAGACTTGGTTATTGTGATACCCCCGAGGCCTATTGATTATGTTTTGAGTTTAAAGACTCGTTGATATCCCGGGAAAGCCTGATATGGAGTTTAAAGACTCGGATGGATCCAATGGTTTGATTGTGATTATTAATTCGCTTTTTACTTGATTAGCGTAATTAATGTTTCAAAATGCCGGTTTCTGGATTTTGATAATATTATATTATTTTACACGAGTTATGATGGTTTTCTACAATGTTTTCCATGTGTTCGGAAAAAGGGATTTCGAATGTTTAATATGCTTTTTTTTTATAACTGGTTATGCATGCGGGTTGTAAAACTGAAGGGCGAACCCCGGATTCCTTAAACTGTTTTATTCAAACCTTTGTTTCGGTCCACTCACATTTTGTTGTTTTAACTACCCTCCAGGTCGTGGTACAAGTTCGGGGCTAGCGCCGAGGCAGCGGCAGAGGCATAAAGTTTTCCGTTGCGGAGTAGTTAGTTCACAGAGTAGGATTTGTTCTTTAACTTGTTTTGTAATATTATGCTCTGTGAAACTAAGGACTTGAGGTCCAGTCGGTTGTATTTGTTTAATCTCCCTGGTCTGACAGTGGGTGTGTTGTAATATTATTTTGGTTTTCCGGTCTTTTGGATTCGATTGTCAGACGGGAGCATGATGCTTCCCGATTATTGAGGTGATAATCGGGGTGGGTCCTGTCACACTTAGAGACGATGAGTGTTTTGTCTGGTGAGTAGAGGTTGTTTTGTGGTAATGAGACGATAGCTTGGGTATGAATTAGAAAGGATGAATAACCAATGCCTGGGGTAGGTTATCAGGTAGGATGTTGACTGATCCGGGGTTGGTACGTCTTGGATGACGTAATTGGTTGGTTAGCCACGTTATGGATAGTCTAGATTTGAGGGTTTTGTTAGTGCTTGAGGTATGCACCAGTGGTGTTGGTAATCAACTTAGTTCCGATGTAGTTGGTTTGTTGAGGACGTGGACTGGACATTAAATATTGTGCGCTAGTCCAGAGTGAGCTTGTAAAGTCCAATGATTGTATGCCGTGTTTGGCTAGTGGAACCCTAGAGAGTAGATGTGTTGTCACTGTTGGGCAGGTGTTCGATGGGGTCCAGTTACACACAAGTCGAGTGAGTTGGTGGTTGGTGGTTAGCGTAACCACAGGTTGAGTATGATAGAGTCCCATCACTCTATTGAGAGTCAGTATGAGTACGAAACATGAGTTAAGAATTACAGCATTGGATGCAGAGTAAGACGAGCGTTGGTACGAGGTACCTTAGTAGGACTCTAGTTTGGCAGTCGCTACATCAAACCTTCGGGATGCGGTGAGTATCGGCTGAGGATGCCGTTATGGAAACCTTCAGGAATGAGTGAGATTTGATACCTCTCAGGGAGAACGAAATGTCGTTTTGATTTAACGAATGTCAAGGTAGTATCAACTCGAAAGGTGTGGTCAATTTGTGGACATGTAATTATACACGAGAGGATACATTTAATGTGAGGCCTAGGTGTGAGGCAGGTTTGGATTTCCACAATTTGGATGTGGACTTGGGATAGTTTAAATTTCTATGACGAAATTATTTAAGGGGTGAAGATTCTAACAACCTATCCCGAATTTCTGGATTAATCAAGGATTTATCACGACTAATCAAGGATTAGTCGAGGGAATTCGAATGGACGGTGTAAAATGACCATTTTACCCCTAGGGATGGACAAAATGTTGACTTTTGACCCGGATGGTTAGATGTAAGGGGACCGAGGACCCTTACGTAGATCGGGATGTTACCAGTCCGTAGACAGACGACATGTCGAAATCGAATTTTCGATGAGGAAGTTACGGGCCTAAAATAGAAGTTGGTACTATTCATGTAAACTGAGAAATTGGACAAGTGGCGTGTTGTGATTGAATAAATATCTATGAGGGGACCACCAGATGAGTGACACGTGTCACCCATCTGATTGGCTCAGAACCCAATTATTTGGGCTTATCTTCACCTTCATTATTCATTCATCTTCTCTATTTTCCTAAACCGTGAAACCCACACCACATACTACCCAATCCCACACAAACACCCTTTAATCATTACCCTTTGCTATTGGTTTGTGAATGGAAGTGAGAGAGGAGGTTGAGACGATTACCACGACGGCAACAATGTGGACCGACGTGCACAGTGGCTGGAGTTTCGAAGGTAAGCATTTTTGGTTTTAAAAATGGATTTTTGGTTAGGCTGTGAGTTGATCATTTTGGTGGTTTGGATGACGTTCTAGGGAATAAGATGAACTCATGGGGCTTGGTTTCAAAGGCAACAGTGGCTGGAGCTGAGAGAAATCAACGGAGGAAATCTGAGCTACTGTTCATGTGATCAAAGGTATGAATCTAGGCTATTTTTCTAGATTTTGAGTCCAAAGATTTATTAGGGATGACCGGACGATAGTATAGGAAGAAACGAGGATCAAATCGAGTCAGAATTGAGGGTTTTTAGACCGGGTCGGGTCTTGGGTCTACGCAACCCAGTTTGCAGGACCCGAGAGGTAGGAGACAAGGTGAAGTCAACGATGACATCATCTGATGACGTGGACCAGAGATAGAGCGACATGTGTCACATGTTAGTGCCCAGTTAGCACTGACATGCAATGACGTGGCCCAATTAGCGGCTACCACGTGTCACTAACATGTCAGTGATGTGGACTAGTGGCTGGCTAACACGTGGCACTGTCAGATCTAGCAGGTGTCAGAACCTGTCAGGCTGACATTACTGCGTTGACTTTTACTGATGTCAACATTGAATTTTGCATTGACCATGAATTTCGAGCTGGGACCAGTGTCATTTTAAAGGTTTTAACAATTCGGATCCAATGGTGGTGGTTTTAGGTCGATCGGATATCCTTAGGTTTGTTAAATCGAGGTTTTTAGATGTGACCTTATAGAGTCCGTTAGTGACCATTGGTGTGATTTATACAGGTTTGGAAGTTCTGGAGCTAGTGGATTAGCCCCGAAGAAGCTTATGGCACATTTATCGAGGTGCAGATAGGAGGGTCTATGTGTAGACTTTTGTTTTGTAAATATGATGCATGCAAAACTATTTTCTATGTTTTATATCTGTGATTTGTGACGAGTATGATAATGGTATTTTGTATTTATGTATTTGTACGTATTTCGAGATTTATGGTTTTATATTATGTTTATACGTGCTGGTATTTCAATGGTGGTTTAATGAATTGATTTTGGTTTAGAACTGTGGTATCGGGCTGTGACCCATTTGGTTTACACTATCAGGCTTGAGGCCCAGTTATGGTTTATGAAATGGATTTACGATGCTTTTATGGAAATCCCGAGCATAGGTCCCTTTGAAAGGTTTTGAAATGATTTTATAAAATGTTTTCCATATACCATCCTTATATGTGGATATGTAGATGGTATCTTCCAGCTGTCTGGGACGCTAGGGTAGTCACGGTGCATTGCTTGCGAGGGGCATTGCACGGAGCGACCAGACCGTATAGTGACTCAGGAGCAGGATTGCTATTGTTAGACGTCTGGGATGTCAGACATCTGAGATGTCATAGATAGGCTCGGAGAGACCCCGAGGTGTAGCCCATACCATGACATGACATTTGGGACGTCAGGTGTCTGGGAGGCCAGGCATCTCGGATGCCAAAGATTGGTATAAACACGTTTTATTGGATTTACGGATTTAGGGATTTACTTGATTTGAGGATTTGGATTTACGGTAGTGGGCTGAGTTCCCATACGATTGGTTTTATGGTTTTAGGTTAAGGCCCTAATGATTTGAGAAAGGAAATGACCTTGGTTTTATAAACGGTTTTATTATATTTTAATTAACTGGTTTGCATATGCATGCATGCTATATTAAGTGAAGGGCATAAATGTCTTTTGTGAAATGAGTTTTAATAAATTATTTATTTTCCTCCACTCACAACTTTTATGGTTTTTAATTCCCTTTAGGTTGATCGCGGATGCAGGCTGTAGCAGAGACCGAGACATCACACTCTTCCACTGATCCTGGCGTACTCTAGAAGCCCCGTTTTGGCTAAATTTTGGGTTATCCCCTGTCTAGCCCTTCGTGTCACACGCGGGTTAGACGGGAGCATGGTAAATCCTTAGTGAATCTCGGGGGGATTGGGATGAGTCGTGTCAAAATCCATTCTATCGGCCCAAACTCCAATCGGCAAGTGCCCGCCGACCAGTACATGATGATATCAGCTCGTGACTCTTGAAGTGCGAATCTAGTTTCGGTGCACGTGCATTGAACCGCTATTCATGTCGTTCCTTGCGCGTTGATCATCGCTGACCACTGAAATTATTCCTTCTTTTCAGCGTGCGTCTACTGAATGATTCTCCTGTACAATTCCTGTGAGGTCTCGTGTCTTGAATGCATGGTTCACAATCCCACATGGCCTAGGGGAATCTATGGGATGTGCCTTATATGTGTGGGCACGCATCTACCCAACAATTGGCTTTTTGGGAGCTCACTGGCTTTGGATTCCTAGGGAACTCCAAAGTTAAGCAAGTAGGGGCAGATGCAATTACAGGATGGGTGACCCACTGGGAAATTGCACGTGAGCTCCCAAGAAAAAAACTGTGAGGGCTGGGCCCAAAGCGAACAATATCCTGTTGGAAAAGATCGGGTCGTGACAATTCCAGCAACTTTTCTCTCTCAATGGTGAAAAACTTGTTCAAATCAAATTTCTTTTTGCTTTCCTTTTCGTCTCAAGGAAACCTTATTACATCATCACTTTATTTTTTTAGGTTTTTAGAATTTTATTGTCAGGACCCGACCCTCTTCTGTCAGGTCCCGACTAATCTAGCACGATATTGTCCGCTTTGGGCCTCCTTGCCCTCACAGTTTTGTTTTCGGGAGCTCACGGTGCAACTTCCTAGGGGGTCACCCATCATGGAATTGCACCAGCCTCAACTCGCTTAACTTTGGGGTTCCAATCCCCCCCCCCCCTCTCCCCCAAAGCCACTTGAGCTCCAAAAAGGCCTAGTGCTAGATAGGTGCGTGCCTACACCTTTAAGGCACACCACCATCCTCTCCCAGACCATTCCCCTCACAGGAATGTGGGATCGCTCACCGTTTCCTCCAGGACCGTGGTCTCGGAGAGGATGGTGGTGTGCCTTAAAGGTGTAGGCACACACCTATCTAGCACTAGGCCTTTTGGGAGCTCAAGTGGCTTTGGGGGGGATTGGAAGCCCAAAGTTAAGAAAGTTGAGGCTGGTGCAATTGCATGATGGGTGACCTCCTGGGAAGTTGCACCATGAGCTCCCGAAAACAAAACCGTGAGGGCGATTCCCAAAGTGGAAAATATGGTGCTAGATGAGTCGGGTCCTAACCGAGGAGGGTCGGGTCTTGACATACAATCCACCCCCTTAGGACCCAGCGTCCTCGCTTGCACACTTTCCAATTGGGGTCTGGATCTGATACCATTTTTTCAAGACCCGACTCTCCTCTATCAGGTCCCGACTCATCTAGCACGATATTGTCAGCTTTGGGCCTCCTTGCCCTTGCCCTCGCGGTTTTGTTTTTGGCAGTTAATGATTCAACTTCCCAGGGGGTCACCCATCATGGAATTGCACCAGCCTCAACTCGCTTAAATTTGGGGTTCCAATCCCCCCCAAAGCCATTTGAGCTCCCAAAAAGCCTCATGCTAGATAGGTGTGTGCCTACACCTTTAAGACACTCCACCATTCCCCTCCCAGACCATTCCCCTCGCAGGAATATGGGATAGTTCGTTGTTCCCTCCAGGACACGGATCATACATTTATTATCCTATATAAAGGGATAGTTTCCTCACTTTTAGGGAGTGACCCATTATTCAAATACTATTGTTTTTCCAAGATATAAAACCTAGCCAAACTCCATTGATTCAATAAATTAGTTTATAGTCATATTCCTTATGATTATTCAACTTTGCAATGTTTCTTCTTCTATTTAGAGAATTTTGTGAATAACAATTTATCCTTCATCCACTTTTGGCGTAGCAAGCTATTCTTGGATTCCAATATTGGTGGTGATTATAATCCAATAATTTTTAAGGTTTATGTCTTATGATGCTTGTAAACTAAAATTCAGTCTCCCTGTGTTTTACTTTTTAAATCTTGATTACCCTTTATGTTTAGTGCTTAATCTTGAATATCTATTTGAAGTGTTGGAGCCCGTTATCAGGGTATTTAAGACAAGATTGAAGAGATTGAATGTTTGAGCCCATTATCGGGGCATTTAATCAATAACATAATGTGAATCATATTATAAGTGGTTAAGCCTTCTATCAGGGCATTTACAATGTGAAAAGCATACGAAAACAATTGAGGTAATCAAGGTAGAATTTCGTGATTCGTTTGATGTATGCAGGTATTGGCATGAAGACATGGTAAGTGGATGATGGTGATCAAGTGAAAATATGTAAATATGTTTAGTAGGAGTGGAGTAAATAATGTGGTTGTTGATTTGGATTTTCTTACGTAACAATGTTGATTTTATCTATGAAATAAATCTATTGTTTGCAGGTACAAATTAGCATTCACATTCACATTTAAATTCGCAGTTTATAAACCATAACTTCGGTTAAACACTTTTCAACTCCTCCTCCCCCCCCCCCCCCCCTATCTTTAATCTTTCTACTAAACGTTAATCATACATAAGTACCCTCAATCCCCGGCCCAGAACTATCCTTATTAAGGGTTGTTAATTGCATACATTTTTCATAAGTGTTGAGTGTTACTTTTCATTTACTTTAATGCTTGGTTTTTATGTATCAATTTTTGGCGCCGTTGTTGGAATTGAAAAATATTTTGTGTGATTTCGTTTGTGTAAATATGTATATGTTTTGTAAATGTCATACTTGTACATAAATTGTAATTGTACTTATAATTGTAAATTTTGAAATTGTATATATTACTTCCCGTTAAATGCCTTAGATTTGCATAGATCTCAAGAACCATTTCTTCAAATTTTTCTTTCCGGGAATAGATAGTGCCCATTTTGGTTACTTTCTCCTTAACCCTTCATGATGTGTGGATTTCATCCCCACACACTGTAGACTAAGTGAATCTATGGACATGAGGTTGTGGGCGGGGTTTGTAAATACTTGGATTTGGTAGACCACTTTGAGAACTTCCATCGGTTGGTCCTGGTGTCTAGAAGGGTTATGATTGGTGACAAGTTTGGATCTAAGAAAGACAACTTCAATGGAGTATATACGCTGGCTAGGTTAGCCTGGGGGTGTTCTCAAATTTAGTCCTTACTTCTTGCATTACATCTATCCCAATTGGCCATGTTCAACGTTGAATGGTGGAGGTTATTGAGGTTTAGTTTATCAGAACGCGTAGGCCGTACGTCCGGAAGGTACTATGAGAAGAGGAGTGGAAGGTTATTCGTGTAGGTCTAAGGCTCTATTTATTGTATTTGTAGATTACATAACCTCCCAAAGGTTTCATGATGCTTGGATTTCATCACCGGGTACCCTAGACTAAGTGAATATAGGGACATGTGATTGAAAGTGCATGTCAGTTTTCATGCATTGTCACGTAACTCTTATTTTTTGTCAAGGTCCTAACATTTTTTGTAACGACCCATCCCGGAAACCAGGATTATATTAGTGATTACTGATAGATTAGTGAAGTTAATAGGTGATTAGTTGAGCAATTTCAGACGGACGGTACGAAATGATAATTTTGCCCTGAGACTAGGCAAAAAGGTTGACTTTTAGTTTGGGCGGTCAAATGGACTTTGACCGATGACTGTGACAAAGTTCGGGACGTCACGAGTTCATAGACAGGCAGTACGTCCGATTCCGACATTCGAGGAAAAGGTTATGATGTTTGGAAGTTTGAGGGTATTTTGGGTAATTTGGTTAAGAAGGGGAAAATGGTTGACTTTGAATATGCCAAGTTATTTTCATGTAATTCGAGGACCATTAGGTAGGTCTCTATCTCGTGAGTACAACGATAGGCGGTACGTGGTCATTGGATTTCAAACAGCTTGGATTTTGGTCTAAACGTGCGAGGGGCAAAATGGTAAATTGTCCTTTAGGGGCAATTTGGTCATTTACTACATTAGGATCTGTGCCCAGTTAGAGTTGGACACTTGGCTTGCCTTGGAAGTTGTGTCCACATGATTTTGGACACCTGGCCTGTCCTAGATACTGGTATAACCCTCTCACCGTCTCTCACCAAGTTTAAATTATCGTGTACGGTTTAGACAAAAGAGAAACAGGGAGAAACAAAGTACTTATGTGTTGTGTGTGACGGTGAAACCTAGTGATCATCCTACTTGTCTGTGAGAGATGTGTGAAGGCAAGAGTGAGAACAAATGATGAGGTTGTTGGTGGTGCTGTCACGACGGGCCGCCGTGGACGGTGGCCATGACACCGTGAACAAAGGAAACAGAGTCGTGAACCCGTGAGAGAACAACTCAACCCAATCACCATCCAATATGATCCTCTGCTGGCGGTTTTTGAGGTGAAATGAGAGAATAAGGTGAAACAAAGATGATGGTGGCCACGATGGTGCACGATGGCGGTGGTAGGTGAGTTTCCCGTGGATTTTTGTTTTGATTCACATATGGCAAGTTGAGTTTTAGACGTTAACCATTGAATTGGATGCTAAGATGATGTTCTATAGATAATAAGGAGTCGATCAAGCCCGGTTTCGAAGCCAAAGAGGGATGGTAAGGCGGTTTCCAGAAAACGTTCATTTTGTAATTCAAAAATGGTGAATCGTGCTTTGGTGGTTGCTGACGGATTTGGTTAATTAGGTGGGCATCAGAAGGTGACCAGGAGTCGTTTGGGACCAACATCGTGGCCTATGGTGGTCTGTGACGACCGAACAGAGAAGAGGAATGACTGGTTTTGATCCTAGGTTTGGAAGGTACCTTACAGGCCCTACTATCACGTTTTGATTATGTTAGTCGATTAGAAATAATAGGACGAACCTATAGGACTTGGAAGGAGTGAAATTGGATAAAAAAATTGGACGGTTTAGGAGGTTGAACCGTGGACGCCGGTTCGGCTGGACCGGGCCAGTTTGAACCGGTTCAGATCGAGTCTGTCTCAAGGTAGGAGACGATGAACAGTTGGAGCGTGGCTCCCATGCACAGCCCCTTTGGGCGGTCCGTGAAGGCTCGTGGTGCCTCTGATGGGGAAATGTTCAACATGTGAAATGATGTAATTGATGTAGCGAACATTTTGGCACTGGTTTCGAGTCGATCGGACATCGTTTCGATAGGTTTCGAGATGTCCGAAGGTTTTAGGACTCGGTTAAAAATAGTTAAAAATTCAGGAAAATTATGGGGCTTTAGTAGAAGCTTTATGGAATAGTTAGTGACCTTCTTATGGGATTTGGACAGGTTTGGGGAAGCCGGTGATAGTGGATTAGCCAGAAACGACGTAAGTGCACACGTATCGAGGCAGCGTCATAAACGGTCTGTGAGTGGACTTTGCTTTCTAACTTATGATGCATGCATAAATGTTTTTATATGTTTTCTATACGTGATTTCTATTCTTATGCTATGATCTTGATGATTTACAGTTTTGCACATATTTCGTGATATTTACGTATTTGCATGTTTTACGAGCTTACAATTTATGTTGTGATTTGACCTTGGTTTTGATGATTTGATTTTAATGAATTATAACGGATTTTGGAAAAGTGATTTCGAGCTTGAATCCCAGTTCATAAAATGGATTTCAATAAACGTGATTTCGAGTTTTGAAATCGAATTTCGGAAAAATGATTCGGTTTTGGAGCTTAAAAGTGGATTTCTGGATTTGGGTTCAGAATGATTATTCCGGATGCCAGATTACGAAATGATGGTTTCGGATTCGGATTTGGAAATGGATTATGGATATCATTTCCCGATTCTGGATTTCAATTCGGAATGATGATTTTGGATTCGGCTTGGAATTCCAAATGGTGATTTCGAATTCGGATTTGGACATGGATTTGGAAATAGTTTTAAAATGGTTTTGGATTAGATTTGCTGGATCTGGTTATTGGGTTTAAAGACCCGGATTTGATATATGACGGGGGCAGGCCCAGATTGGGTTTAAAGACCCAGATTGAGTTTAATGACTCGGGAGTTAAAGACTCGGATATTGTGATTTCCCCCGTAGGCCTATTGATTTTACTGACTCGGGAGTTTAAAGACTCGGATTATATTGAGGCCTGGATTGAGTTTAAAGACTCGGATTACTATTGAGTTTAAAGACTCGGATAGATGCAACATGTTCGATTGGTTGAAATAGATTTCAAATGTGTTTTGGATTTCGATGGTATCACGATGGTTTTTGATAATAATGGTTTTCGAATGGTTTTTAGATGTTTTGGGCTATGACCCGGATGTTATGGATTTTGATGGTTTTGGGCTGAGGCCCGGGATTTGAAAAGAAGAAATGAGTTCGGTTTTCGTAAAAGGTTTTTATTAACTTGAATATGAAACGGTTTCATGACATGGGTTTAATATGCATGCATTGATTTTTAAAAGGAGGGTATAATTGTATTTTTCTTATAAATGGTTTTCTATACTTATTCTTTATTTTTGTCCACTCATAGTCTTTTATGTTTTTTATACCCTCCAGGTTGATGCGGTGCGGGCTGTTGTTAGAGAGAGACGGAGACATCACACACGCGATCCACAATAGGTTCTGCGCACTCTGGGAAGTTCGGGAGTTGACGGTTCATTTGGGAATCCCTTGTCCAGCTTACGTGTTACATGTAGGTTGGACGTCGGTTTAGCCTTCATGTCGCATGTAAGTTAGACAGGAGCATGACTTAGCCCTTAATCCCGGGGGATCAGAGGTAGATTATGTCATTTTTCCTCTATGCATTCACATAATTCTTCATGTAAATACCTATGTGTTGCATTATTTTGGATGTTTTTGAACTTGTGCATTTGCTTGCTATTATCGTGACTATAGTTTGTACATTCTTTAACTTGTTTATAACTCTTTCGTTCTTACTTGTATATATGTGTTATCTCTCTTTTCATTAAAACGTGTTCCTTGTATAGATGATAATGTTTTTTATGTATATCTTCTCGTCTATACTTTGTTTTCTTTTAGTACTCGCTCTTGATCGGCTGTTGAGCAGGATTCTGATTTAACTTTGTTGTAAAGTTTAGTTCCTATTTCGTTTAAAACTTTGTAAATACTAACTTAACTCTTTTGAAGGAATACTCAATATGGAAATTTGATTAATGTAGATCCATAAACTAGACTTGGGGACGCCTTTATCAAAGATTTGGCTAATGAACTTGATCCACAGATTCAAGCTGGATTGAAGCCTTACCTAGAGGCAATTGGTGAGCATGATGTGGAGTTCGAAAGAGTGCATAGACCTCGCATCGTATGAATTGATTGAAGCACTTCGTCTAGGATAAAAATGCTAAACTCAAGTGTTTATTGGGAGGTAACCCAATGGAGGAGTCTACTAACATATTTGCATTCTCTTCCCCTTGTCTTTTACTTTTGTTTGTTTTTATTTTCATTTTATTTTCGTAAAACTCTATCTTATACTTGATTCTATACTTTTACTTTGATACATTGAGGACAATGTCAGATTTAAGTGTGGGGGATGGGTTTACAATTTTATTTGTGCCCAAAAAAATAAAATAAAATTTTAAACATCAATTTTTTTAAAAAAATTTACACCTTGTTTTCAAAAAACAAAAAAAAATTTGTTCTCTAAAAAAAATGGTTTCTCAAAACTTGTGTTCAAAAGTTGTTTTCAAACAAAAATTTGTTTTCATTAAATTGTTTTCAAATTATTTTAAACTTCATTTTTATAAATAAAAAAAAGAGCCTTTTTATTTTTAACTTGGTTTTTTTGCGAAGTTTTAGGATGCCCTTAACATGTCAGTGATAATAATAAAGGAAAACGGATAAGACCTGGCTAAAAGATGATCACTACAATTTGAATTCACTTATTAATGTGTTGTGGTTGAATGTTTATGACTTGTGGTAGATAGTCCATGATAAACTGGTACATAAACGAGCATGGTAAGATACGTATGAATCATATGAACCCAGTGTGAGCTTTAGAACCGTATATATCTTTAATGAGTGATTCATGGGAGTTCTTCATTTAAATTGATATGCATATGCCTCATAATTGCTTTCCATAGCTTTTAATGAACTCTAGAGTACTAGAACTTATTCTATGTGATTTTTAAAGCTTTTAAGCCAATTAACTCTCTGATTTTGGACATGACTAAGGCATTAGGGTTAACACCACATATTCAAACATTCATGTCTCTATTTGTGCCTACAAGTGCGACCCCCCTAGTTTAATCTCTTTGAGCATACATTTGGCCTTTCTTTCATCACCCTAAACATCTACTCACATGAGCCTAGTATAGACATCCTTTAACCTTGTTCCAAAGACTTGGTTGAAGACTTGAAGATGGCGTGAGACACAAGAAATTGCTTTGAAGATTGAAGACTTATGTGTAAGTGTAGGGAATGACTTGCTCAAATTACGTTGTATACATTGCATTACCTCTCAAAATGAGAAAAAAAAAAAGAGAAAAAAAAGGAAAAAAAAACAGAAGAAAAGAAAAGAGGGAAAGTTTGAAAAAAAAAAGTTATCAAGAACGAAGTTCTATGAGGTAATAAATTTGAGTTTTGAGTTAAGTCCCTTATACTTGTGATTTGGAACAAATTGAAGAATTGAACGCCTACATTGAAGATCTTAGCCTTTGTCCTAATTGCAAAGCTCAAGGATATGTAAAATGAAGATCAAGGGCCAACAAGATGATATTTGGCCTATAATGTTGGGAAAGCACTTATACCTATGTAATGAAGCCTTTGGTTGAGTCTTGGAACGAATTTAAACACCACTATCCTAAACATTTCACACCTCTAACCTAGCCCCATTACAACATTCAATAAAGACCTTATGATCCTTAAGATGGGTACATTTTAATTAGTTGAGTTAATCTATTGAGTAAGCTTATGGTTTTGGTTCATTTGTGCAAGTATGTTTACTTTTCTTAAGGAATGTGTTTGAGATTTCACGAAGTACTTTATTTCTATTATGTGAGCATATTTCTCACATACTTTGAGTGCAAACACAAACCCTTTACATATTGAGTGGAAATTATGAGTGCATGTCCTTGTCAGTTGATTCATACTTGTTTTATTCATACTGAGATCCATTCACCAAAGTTTACTCATTCTCTTACTTGTTGAAGCATTTTGTCACTTTGCATTAACCTTTGAATTCCATAAGTTAAATTGCTTCCTGGTGTAAATTTTTAATGCCATAATCATAATGATGAAAATTTGAGACAAATGGGTTAAGGGCTTAGTTTTTTTTCTTTTAAAAATAAAAAGAAAAAAATTCAAGGAATTAGTTTATTTTAGGATTTGCTAGGGACTAGCAAAGTCTATGTATGGGATTATTTGATAACCCTTTATTTGAGCATTATTTTGTATCATTTTATACCCTTTATGCTTATCTTTTAATGTAAAAATGCTAAACAATAGGGGAAAATAATCTATTTTGTGAGAAATGTGCAGAATCGAATAAATCTCGGAACTATGAGAATTTGAGCGAAAGAATCATATTGATCGGAGTTATATTGAAGTATGGCCACCAACAAGTGCAATAGATTTCGGTAGTCGGCTACCGAATCCATTCTATCAGCCCAAACTCCAATCGGCAAGCGTCGTTCGACCAACATATGATGATATCGGTACGCACTTCCTGAAGGGAAAATCCAGTTTTGATGTGCTTGCACCGAACAGCTACACATGCCCCTTCTTGCGCGATGACCGTTGTTGACACCAAAATTATTCCTCCTTTTCAGTGCTCGCCTACCGAATTATTCTCCTGTACAATTCCAGCAGCTTTTCCCTCTTGATGGTGGAAACCTTGTCCAAATCAAGTTTGGTTTTGCTTTCCTTTTTCTCAAGGAAACCTTATTACATTAGCACTTTATTTTCTTAGGTTTTTAGGATTGTGTAGCCCTATATAAAAGGATATTTTCCTCACTTTTAGGGAGTGACCCATTATTCAAATACTATTGTCTTCCCCAAGATATAAAACCTAGAAAAACTCCATTGATTCAATAAATAAATTTATAGCCATATTCCTTACGATTGTTCATCTTTGCAACTTTCCTTATGCTATTCAAAGAATTTTGTGAATAACAATTCATTCTTCATCCACTTTTGGCGTAGCAAGCTAGCTATTCTTGGATTCCAAAAAGTGTAACTACTTTCTTTTCCCTTAAACTCTCGAATTAGATATTGGTGGTGATTATAATGCAATATTTGTGAAGGTTTATGTTTTGGGATGCTTGTAAACTAAAACTCAGTTTCCATGTGTTTTACTTTTTGAATCTTGATTACTCTTTAATCTTCAATTTCTTTTTTAAGTGTTTGAACCCGCTATCGAGACATTTAAGATAAGATTGAAGAGATTGAATGTTTGAGCCCGCTATCGAGGCATTTATAACGTGAAAAGCATATGGATGTAATTGAGGTAATTAAGGTAAAATTTCGTGTTTGGTTTGATGTATGCAGGTATTGGCGCGATGACATGGTAAGTGGATAATGGTGATCATGTGTAAATTTGTAAATATGTTAAGTGGGAGTAGAGTAAATAATGTGATTGTTGATTTGCATTTGGTTACATAAAAGTGTCAGTTTCGTCTATGAAACTAATCTATGTTTTACAGGTACAAATTAGCATGAGTATTCACATTTAAATTCGTAGTTTATAAAATGTAACTTCAGTTACACACTTTTCAAACCCCCCATTATCTTTAATCTTTCTACAAAATGTTAATTATACATAGGTACCCTCAATCCCCGGTCCAAAACGATCCCTATTTAAAAATGCTACATCTACAAAAAAAAAAAGGTCTTTTAATTGCATACATTTTGCATATCAGGAGACCCTTGAAGTTGTATATATCAGCGTCACAAACCACCATATGAAGCTTTTTGGCCCAAGACCACGAGGAAGAGAAAGAGCAGGCGATCTATTATTTGAGTATAATTTTCATGGAGGTTGAAGAAAGATACACGGCAGTGGAAAAATTATGTCTGGACATTATAATTCACAACCGTCAAGTTAAGGCATTACATATTAGCCTTCACCATCCAAAATGATCGCCCAGACGGATTTGCTAAAGTACATGCTATCACACCCTATCTTGTTAGAATTTAATTTTCAATACGTATCACAAAAAGTAGTAAAAGGCTAAGCCATTGCCAATTTTTAGCTTAATATCCGGGTGTCAATACGGAAAAAAAAATAATCTCGTGCTTCAACATGTTGTCCATCCTACCCTGGAAGTTATATTTTGATGGATCCAAGACTAAGGATTCAGTAAGAGTAGGACGCTTGAACTATTCAGAGGGAGTCTCCCATCAAATTTCATCTAAACTGGATTGGGAAAATATAACCAAAGGAAGAATATAAAGCATTGATCATCGGGATGAAGATACTAATTGAAATGGGAGCTCGACAAGTCGAGATCTATGGAGACTGAAAGTTGGTGGTTAATCAAATAATAAGGGGCTACACGTGCCGAAATATCTTCCTAGCACCCTACTATAATGATGTAACATCGTTAGCATCGAAGTTCATTGAGCCAACCATCGAGCATATACCGTGAGAGGAAAATTTAGCGGCCAACAAAGTGGCCCCATCTCAGATCGGGAGTCTTGTACCAAGAAGGGTAGACCGAGAAACAAACCAGAGTAGGGAAGAGATCCCTATTATCTATACTAGAAAAGGAGGCTAAGCTAGAGATCATGGATATTGAGGTTGAGCCTGATGATCGGAGAATTTTTTTTATCAAGTATCTGAAGCACCCATCAATTGACAACAAGTGCTTTAGAGATAAGGCATGTTACTATACCATGTGGGAACCTGGCCTTGTAAAGAGAAAAACTATGATGGTATGCTATCTCGATGTATCATACCAAAAGAAGCAATGCTCGTAATGGGGGACGTACACAAAAGAGTATTCAGGGCGCATCAGGCAATCCCAAGATAAAATGGCTCATACGTCGCCATGGCTATTACTGGCCAGATATTCAGTCCAATTATTATGCATATGCTAGGGGATGTGATGGATGCTTGAGACATGCTCCATTCTAGCACGCACCCACAGTACCTCTCAACCTAGTATTCAAGCCATGCCCATTTCGAGGATGGGCTATCCACTTCATTGGAAAAATCTTTCCAGAATCATAAGGGAAGCACAACTATATCGTAGCAGGCACATATTATTTCACTAAATGGAAGGAAGCCAATACTCTCAAGAAAGTCACCACCCTCAAATTGATAAAGTTCCTAACGAACAACGTCTTGAGCCATTTTGGAATACCAAGGACCATCATCCCTGGTCGCTGGACATTGTTTATGTTTCGAGAACGGCAAGAATTCATTACTCAATTTTCGATCATGTTTATACAATTCAATCCTTATTATCCTCAAGTTAATGATTATGTAGAGGCCAGCAACAAAAGCATTCTCAGTATCCTAGAAAAGATTCTCAGGAATTATCCTTTTGATTGGCACGAATAATTAATCTATACACTATGATCATATTGAACGTCAAAGCGAGGAGCGATCGGGACATCCTTGGCTGACCTTGTTTATGGTTGGGGTTTGATGCTCCCGGTTGAAATGTATATCAATTTGTTACGGCCGCAACAACAATATGGTTTGGACACTGATAAGTATACCTAGGCTATGTGTTACAAATTACACGAACTAGACCAAAAGAGGATGGATGCTTTGAATAAGATCATGGCCAACAAGGCAGCAGTGGCATGAGAATACAATAAAAGGGGTGAACGTAAGATATTTTTTAGAAGGTGATCTCGTATGGAAAATAGTGCTACTATTGGGAACATAAATTCTTATGAGAGGAAAATAGAGCCCGAATTGGGAAGGACCATTCATAATTCACAAGCTGAACAGAAAAGGTTCCTACTAGTTGAGAGATGATGAGGGTGTAGTGGACAAGAATCTTACCAATGGCATTCACCTGAAGAAATATTACCCCACGCTATGGGATTCCGAGAGCGGGGTTATCGGTTGAAATCCCACAAAAATATGTTTACTTCCAAAAATGGAGTGCATTTCAAAGAAAGGAGTTACAAACATTTAGCAATGGATCATACCACGTAGTTACTTTACAAAAGGGCACTTGGATGGCCACCAAAAAAGAAAAAAAGTGGATGTTCAATGAACTGCCTATCGAGAGGAAGCTAAACCCACAGTCATGTTGTAACGAGACTTTTTTGCCATCTCGGCGACCATCTTCTCATCAAGCCATCTCGGCGACCATCTTTGCCCAAAGCGTCACGGAAGATGACTTCAGCACTGAGATGTTCTTCCTCATCTTTCACGATGGCCACTTCTCCCTCTAGTTGCAGCAAAGCATTCCTGGCCGCAAAGCATCCATGACAAACATTAGCTGTTCCTGGGATTGAATATGAAGGTTTTCAACAAGCCTATGGTAGTAAGAAATAAGAACGGTTCTCGAACCCTTATCTGGGAAAGATATTTTGTGATGGAGAGGGGTTTTTTTTTGAGAAAGCCAACTTATATGTATTTTTCTACAAATATAATAGTCATGGCGGTTGAAAGTAAAGTGTAACGACCCGTCCCGAATATCGGGATTTAATAATATTTAATTGTGACTTACTAATCTGGGATTAGTTGGGCGATTTCGGACGAATTGTGCAAAATGACCGTTTTGCCCTTGGGCGTGGGCAAAACGTTGACTTTTAATTCGGATGGTCAAATGGACTTTGACCGATGACCGTGACGTAGTTCGGGACGTCACGAGTTCATAGACAGGTGGCACGTTCGATTCCGACGTTCGTGGTGAAAGTTATGATGTACGGAAGTGCAAGCGCATTTTCGTAATTTGGACGCTATAGGGGGAAATGTTGACTTTTTGATCGGGGGGTCCGATGGCCGAGGACCGAGGACCGTTAGGAAGGTCTCGATTCCCTGAGTTCGTAGACAGGCGGCACGCATCAATCGGGGTCCGTATGACCGAGTTACGGGTCAGGATGCGTGAGGGGCATTTTGGTAATTTTCTGCACAAGGGCAGAATTGTAATTTCACACGGGGGGGTGCTGTTTAATTGAACAGCCGTGAAGGTGGATGCTTTGTGCAATCGATCCCACGATTTGTTTATCAATTAATTGAGTTAATTGGGTCAGTTTGAGGTGGAATTGCACATGTGTTGGTGCTGGCAATCAATCACTCGAACGTGGGCACCATTTTATTGTGTTTTCGGGTCAGTGCAGGGGATCTGTTCAAAGTGGATTGAGGACGGTTTTGGGTGCTTTTAAGGACTGAGTTGGATTGTTAGAATTGAGAGTGAGTCGAGAGGATCACTCTGTGATTGAGAATGAAAGGAATGAGTGTAATTGATGCTGGAATTCTCTGAAAAACCCGAAACTGGGTTCTGGGAAATTCAAATTCGAACTTCCAGTTTTAGGCCAGCCCAAACCTAATTGATGATTGATTGAGCTTCCTGGAACTTCAACGAGTCGAACCAGATCAAATGGGGCAAGCTTTGGGGCTCCTAGGGCAATGAACGGACGAGGTGGACGGCCGGAAAACTCGAGCTTGAGTTGTAGTGATTGAGGTAATGTCGTGTTCAATTAATCATGCTAATTGGTTCGTGTTAGTCCTTATATGCTTCATATGAAGTAAATTTGACAATGGTTGAGGATTGATGGAGTTTTGGTGATTGACCCGTTTTGGGTGATCACGGGTTGATGGCTTGATTAGGGAATGGTTGTTGTTGATCGATGTCACAGAACTAAAATACATATGTTAATGATTGTTTTAGGATCAAGAACGGATGGAATCAAGGTCAAATTGATGGTTATCTGGCCGGGTCAGATCGCGGGTAATCAGACCCGTATATCAGACAAACGGGTGAAGATGGTGACTGTAGCAGTCACTGTAGAAGGCGCGTGGCTTTCACGCGCAGCCACTCACGGCGGCGCGTGACGGCGCGTGGACACGAATCTCGAGGTGAGGACAACATGACTTTTATCCTATACAATGTAACGAACATTTTAGCGTTGGTTTCATGTCGATCGGATCCCGTTTCGATATTGTTCGGGATGTCCGAAGGTTTTAAATCCAGTTTAAAAATACGTAAAAATTCGGGAAAATTACGGGACTTGAATAGGATGTTAATGATGAGGTTAGTAATCCTCTAATGTGATTTGAACAGGATTGGGAGTCCCGGTGTTAGTGGTGTGGCTGGGAAGGCCTATGGCACGCGTATCGAGGCACTCGGTTAAACGGTCTGTGAGTGGACATTGGTTTTATAAATTCGATGCATGCATAACTGTTTCATGATTGTTATAATTGTGATTATATGATTTATTTTGGGTATCAGTGAATTTATATGTTTTCACGTATTTCGAGGCGATTTACGTGTTTGCACGTGAATCGAGGTTTTTTGGATTTGCACTGATTTCCATAAATGTGGTTGGATATGATTTCATGAAACGGTTACGGATTTGTTAAAACGAATCGGGCCAGGGGCCCAGTTAACTTATAAATCGGGTCAGGGGTCCAGTTAACTTATGAATCGGGCCAGGGGCCCAGTTGACTTATGAAATCGGGCCAGGGGCCCAGTTGACTTATATATGTGATTTCGGGTCGGGGACCCTAAAATGGAATTGAATAAACTATTTCGGATTTGATTCAACTATTTGGACATATGACGATTTTATGGAAATTCGGGGCAGGGCCCTTGTGATATTTTGGAAATGAATAATAAAATGTGTTCCATAAAACCATCTCGATATGAGGATATTTATATCCTGGTCTCCTCCAAGTGTCGGGGACACTGGAGAAGTCACGGTGCATTGCCTGCGAGGGCTCATTGTACGGAGCTACCGGACCGTATAGTGATCCAGAAGCAGGATTGCTGGACGTCATGGACGTCAGACATCGGGGATGTCAGAGATATGGACCCGGTGAGACCCCGGGCAGCACGCGTTGCTTAATACCGTGAGATATGACGTCTGGAACGTCAAGCGTCTAGGACGCCAGGCATCGGGGATGCCGGAGATGGAAAAACAATACATGAATATTACTGGATTGATGAAATAACTCTTGGATTGACTTTTGGAATTTGAAACTATGCTTTGGTTTCCGGGCTAAGGCCCTAATGGTTATTTCTAAATAAATATGGGATTATTGGTTTTTGGTGCATGCATATGATTTTACTGAGGGGCATAAATGTCTTATAAATGTTTTTAATAGACTTGTTTATTTTCGTCCACTCACAGCTTTTATTTTTAATGCCCTTCAGGTTGATTCCGGATACGACTGCAGCCGAGACTTGAGCATCACACACCTCCTCCATCGATCCTTACGCACTCTGGAAGCCCGTTTGGGCAATGGCAATCGGTTATCCCTTGTCTGACGGCTCTTGTCAGACGGGAGCACGTCACATTCCATGGTAATCCCGAGGGGATTGGGATGGGTCGTGTCATAAAGACACTTGCCATACTTTGAAATCTTATTCAATGGTGAGGATTTACATAAAAAAAATACAATCAATCCTAGGCCACTTTGTTGTGGCCTTCTATGAGCTCACGACACACAACTTCCTCCTACTCTTAGGAAGCCATCTTCTCCTCTTATTGGAGAGTTACGAGTCTCCCCCATAGCCCCTATTTTCTCTTTAGCAGATAGCTCATTGCAACCGCGTCCTTTTGATCATGGTAAGTACATCTATTGGAGGAGGATTCTAGTCCATATGGCCCAATGAAAGGAAGTTCCGAAAATTATCCAAAATTAGCATAATTAGGAGAGGAGCAGATAGAGCCGCATACGAGGATCAGGAGGAAACTTCCACTACCTGAACCAACTCTCCTGTATCGGGACAATTGTCTTTTTCCACAAAGGACATGATAACATCCTTGGAAGTCTCCAATTCAAATGATTATAGAGTGAAGAGTTCGAGTTAGTAGATGAATCAAGGGAAGTCGCATCAAAATCCAAGAGTTCGAGTTCAGTAGAAACACATGTATACAGAGTGAAGAGCCAAATTCAAGTTATTAAAAGTGATAATCTTCCATGGAACTAGAATTCTAAGGATAAAAACATACCAGTGGGATTCCCAGCTCAAGAACACTTAAAAACCATGGAGTTTGGGCTCTAGATAAAGCAAGAAAAAAAGTCGCTGATGAAGAAACTATAGGGAATGGTAGGGTCGAAGGACCTTGATAATTCAAGCTTGTTAAACGATTAAGAACAAAGGGGTTATAAGGAGTGTCTTTGATCTGAAGGAAGGGATTGTCAGTAAGGGCCACATATAGTTGTACCATATTTAGAACATTTACACAAGCAGATGGATTAGAGACTATGAACCAACAAACAATGAGTGAAGTATTGGAGAAAGCCATACCTATCAAAACATCGTTGTTTTCGAAATTCCGACGTTTAACCAGAACTGAGATGGATGGATCAAAGTTTGTCACACGTTCCAACAACAATAAAATCATGACTCCACACCTTTATACTGGTGGATCTGAAGTTCTCCTTGAAGTAAAATTCCCACTATGAATCAAAAGCAGTTGTGCACCCATATAAGGTTTCCATGACAATTAGGAAGACTACATACATATTAGACAAGACGTCTTGAGCGATGATTGCCAACCTTTGGTCAGGAACCTCCAACTTGAAAGACATCCTAACATTTGCACCTTTCACATGCGACATGGGAACCACCTAACAGAAACCAAATTGACGAGTGTAATAGTTAGGCTGGTATACTTCAAATCCAGTGGTTGACCTATTGGTTTTGCCACCACTCTTTAGGAGGTCATGAGTGATAGAGATTTTATCAAGCACAAAAGATGTACTTGGAAAAAACTGTACGTGTAATAAACTTTGCATGCGCACAAGACGTGTAGATAGTATAGATGCAAGCAAAGGTCGATCCCACAAAGACTTGCTCAATGATATCCAATTCTGACAGGACCCGTCCCAACTGGACTTTGATAACTATGTCTGGTCCTGCTCCCATCTGACAAGTCAACTGAAGTCTCGAAACTACCCCTCAGCACCTGTTAGACAAGGAATAACTGCACTGATTTCCGCTCATTCCACCGCCTCTCGATCAGCCCCGAATGTTGTGCCACGACCTGGAGGGTCATCAAAACATAAAAGGTGCGAGTGGACAAAAATAATATCATTTGAAAATAAATTTCAAACAGACCATTTCCCCTCTAGTTTATCAAACCATGCATGAATAGGGTAAAACATATGAATAATAATCACCGGCTTTCCAGCCAAATCACATGAAACGTATCAAATCCCGGCTCTTAAGACAAACATGTGAAAACACTAACCTGACCACAAAGACCAAAACCCGTACTCAATACCAGTACGCAAAGAATGACCAAAACTCCGTATTCAATACCAGTACGTAATCAAAATCAACAGCAAATAGCACTACTCACAAGTGCACAATCAATCACAAAATGATATCTGCACTACTCACAAGTGCACAATCAATCACACAATCACATCCGCACTACTCACAAGTGCACAATCAATCACACAATCACATCCGCACTACTCACAAGTGCACAATCAATCACACAATCACATCTGCACTACTCACAAGTGCACAATCACATCCGCACTACTCCCAAGTGCACAATCAATCACACAATGAATCAATTAATATCCTATATATTTCCCATAATTTTCTGGGAATTACATATTAATTTAAAACATAACATAAGCCTTCGGACCCTCGAAACAATATCGAAACGGTGTCTGATTGACTCGAAACCAACGCTAAAATGTTCATTACATTCCATAGAACAAATGTCATGTTGACCTCACCTTGGGAATCGTGGCTGCGCGTGAAGCCCACGCGCCAGCTACAGTAACTGCTATAGTTACCATCCTCGCATGTTTGACTGATAAACGGATCCTACAACCCGTGAAGCAACCCAGTTCAATCCTGTCTAATTTCACATTAATTTCTTCAATTGATTCGGCTAATCTCATCTTTGTAACCTTAATTTTAGTTATGTAAAGTCAATTCATCGAATTAACGACTAAAACCAATCAATCCCCATTTTAGTGTTCGACGGTCTACAAATCCAATTCTCATCATTTTCGATTTAGTTTTCAATTCTGATTGACCAGAGAGCCACAAAGGGGTCCTATAAACATAATTCTGAAATCAATTACATCGATTCTTACCTCAAAATAATCCAACCAAACCTCAAATTTTTAGAAATGTCGCAAGGCTCGTTCTCAGTCGAATCTCGGTCAATTTCCCTCCATTTTTATTTGGTTTGAGTCGTTTAGCTCCCAGAAGGCTTAATCTCAGCTTAATTCCATGTCAATTTGTCCAACACTTGAAATCAAAATTCAAGTGTCCAAAATCAGGTTTCGGGTTTTCTGGGTATTTTCAGTTTCCTCTTCTCTTCTCTTCTCTCTCCTTTCTTTTCTCTCACAAGTTCACCCTCTCAATCCGCTCAGGTTCTCATTTTTTCTCAATTGGTTGCTGGGACGATCGATCAAGCACACACTTGTTCTCTGTTTTGGTTTGAAGGAAACATACACACGGGTTAGTTCCAATTCAAACATAGACATAATTATATGAATTTGTCCTATCCAAATAGCAGATGGCATCAATGCCACTAATCCCATTTACACAGTGACAGGAGTCACTCAAGGAGCTAAATGACTCACCAATGTGACTGTATCATCAAATTCTAGCCCATCCAAAATTACCATTTTACCCTTACCTTTAAAATTACGAAAATGCCCCTAGCCTTTACAGACCCGCAGCTTTCACATCCAACCTTTGATTGACGTAAGTTGCCTGTCTACGAATTCATTGTCCCGAGACCTATCTAAAGGTACTTACGGAAGGTCCAAACAATGTCCCGATCAAAAAGTCAACTTTACCCCACGCCCCTCCTCACCTTCATCCGTCACTATGACCAACTGAGGGAGACCGAGAGGGTTTGACCAGAGACACAAGGACGACATGATGATGAGGTTGAGTACGATGAAGACACAGAAGAGTGATGAGAAAAACTCAAAACCTGAAACCGTATTTTAAGCCAAAAATGGAAGTTGAGTTTCCAACGTTTGTATATCGATTTGATAGAGCCTAGTGTATTCTAGGGACAAAGGTGAGCACGATGAGTTGGTTTTTGAATCGAACGGTGGCTAGAATTGGGAGATATCGACGGGGGAAACTACGGGCTACTGTTCCAGAGGTTACAGGTAAGATTTAGTCTATTTTTAGTATTTTTAGTCGTGTAGAACTCTTAATGGGACTGAGACGAACAACTAGGAAGAAACCAGGCCAAAATGGTGCAGAAATGGAGAAATTGGAAACAAGTCAGAACACGGGTCTATGCGACGAGGTTGCAGGTCCACGCGTCAACCTGTTCTGAGGTAGAAAAATGATGACATCATCATGCTAACGTCATCATGTCAAACCTGTCAGACCTGTGACCAATCCTGGAGTGATATGTGGCACTGTCAGAGTTTGAGGCGATGGAGCTCTAGTGAAACAGGGTCGTATGTGTGTGCCTGTAGTGGCAGAGCTTAGAGCGGATTTTATATACGAGGCCCATAGTTCAACCTATGCTATGCATCCGGGAGGCACAAAGATGTACAGTACCCTTCGGGATCACTATTGGTGGCCTGGAATGAAGAGGGATATTGTTGAGTTTTTCAGCACATGCTTGACCTATCAGCAACTTAAGGCAGAACAGCAAAGTCCGTACGAGGCAATGCAGCCACTTCCGATTCCTGTGTGGAAGTGAGACCACATCACTATGGATTTTGTTTTCAAACTGCCTAGGACGCGGAGACGTTATGACGGAGTTTGGGTAATAATGGATAGATTGACGAAGGCGGAACATTTTCTACCAGTGCGTGAGACGTTCAAGCCTAATCGATTGGCTTAGTTGTTCGTGGAAGAGATTATCAGAATTCATGGTACGCCGGAGTCGATAGATTCAGATCGGGATCCACGTTTTACTTCGAGATTCTAGAGGAGTCTACAGAGGGCTCTGGGTACGAACCTACATTTCCACACAGCTTTTCATCCGCAGACTGACAGTCAGTCTGAGAGGGCTATTCAGATGCTAGAGGATATGATGAGGGCTTGTGCACTATAGTTTTTGGATTCTTGGGATACCCATTTGCCTCTGATGAAATTTGCATACAATAACAGTTATCAAACTAGCATTGGGATGTCACCCTATGAGGCACTGTATGGTCAGCAATGCAGAACACCTGTTTGTTAGACGGAGGTAGGTGAACGAGCAACTTTGACGTCATATATGATGGATATAACCCAAGAGAAGGTTCGGCACATTAAAGAAAGGTTGATGGCGGCACAAGATTTCTAAAAGAGTTATGCCAATAGCTAGATCAGGGATCTGGAATTCGAAGTCGGAGATTAGGTATTCTTGAAGTTATCACCATGGAAGGGAATTTTGAGATTTGGTCAACGTGAGAAGCTGAGTCCCCGTTATATTAGACCTTATGAGATTACTGACAGGATCGGTTCAGTACCGTACCTGTTAGCTTTGCCTCAGGTGCTTGCCTTGGTGCATGACGTGTTTCACGTGTCGATGCTCCGGAAATATGTGCGGGAGGAATCGTATGTCTTACTAGAACAACCATTGGAATTGAGGATGGATTTGAGTTTTGAGGAACAACTAGTGCATATTCTAGATCGGAAGGACAAGGTTCTGAGAAACAAGACGATTCCTTTGGTAAAAGTGTTGTGGAGCAATCACGACGTGGAGGAAGCCACGTGGGAGCTAGAAGATCAAATGAGGGAGCAACATCCGCATCTATTTGAGTAATTTCGAGGACGAACTTTTTATAAGAGGGGTAGATTGTAACGACCCGAACATTAATTTATTTTAATTTTCTATTAATTAATGCAAAATGACCATTTTGCCTCTAGTGGGAAAAAGGTGACTTTTGAACAGGGATTCTTTTTGGACTTTGACCTATGACCGTGATATAGATCGGGATGTCACAAGTTTGTAGACAGGCGGCACGTCGAAATTGGACATCGGAGAAGTTATGGTCACGGGATCGAAATCGGTTACTTTTTCTTCTCAGGATTTGAATTAATTAATGCTTAATTCTGATTGGTTGGAGATTATATGTGGGCCCTTGGATGAGTGACAAGTGTCACTCATCCATTGGTGGCTTTTCCCTGAATTATGGATCTGTGTCTATTGGCCCTTTTTATTTAAATATTCCGCACATCTCCCTTCCTCACATTCAACTATCACCGTAAACTAAACACACAAACAAGCTGTGTAGCCACCATAACTCGGGCCCCCACCTTCATCTGTCACTATGACCAACTGAGGGAGACTGAGAGGGTGTGACCAGAGAGACAAGGACAACATGACAGTGAGGTTGAGCACGGCAGAGAGGTGAGAAAAACTCGAAACCCTAAACCGTATTTTAGGCCAAAAATGGAAGTTGAGTCAAGTGAGCCAAGTACCTCAATTAGAGCATTGTTGTGAGCTTAAGTATGATTTCATTATCTATTACTCAAGGTCCGAGTCATGACTTCTCATGCCTTAATGCGGTTTAGATTCTTTGAATTCTAACTTTCCTTTCTAAACCCACGAACCTAGCCCCATTGCAAACCTTGAATGAAGACCTAATGATCTTGTGAATGGTTATGGAAAGGATTAAGGTACATATCTCTGTTCTTAAACTTCAATTCTTTCGTGACATCATATTTTCAGATAAAGTATTGTTCTTCATTGAAATTCATATGTGATTAACTTGATGTTCTTTACATAAACTCTTCACATATGCTTGTTGAGTGAATGCCTTAGGATTCGTATGTTTATTGAGTGATGCCTAGTGAGGATTAGAGTCGACGCGAAATCTTTCTAGGGTGTTTAGATGACATTGTTTTCTAGTTTGATCATTTGAGATATTGGTATAAACACTTGATACCTTGAGTTCACAGTTATGGCATGTTCCTTGGTTTTTGTGAGTTTGTTTTCAGTTCTTGGTTCTTATTAACTTGTTGATACATGATTTCTAGAGTCTTTTGTGTTAAGTAAAACATTTGTGGCTATCGTCCTGCTATAATCCTCAAGAGACAAAAATCCTCCTACTAGGTGAACCTAGAGGTTTAAATGCTTTTCTTAACTAGATCGAGTCTTTTGTTTTGTATTTTGCTCGAGGACTAGCACAAGATAGGTTTGGGGGTATTTGAAAGATCATATTTTAAGCATGTTTTATCCATGATTTAATACCCTTTTACTTATGTTTTGTTAATATTTTATTCTATAAAATTGGAGAAAATAATATATCTTGTGAGAAATGTGTAGATTGAATAGAGTTTGGATTTACGAGAATTTAGGTGAAAGAATCACCTAAATCGGAGTTGAAACGAAGAAGTTATGAAGGAAAGAATATGGCACAGATTTTTGGTGGATACCCACCGAAATAGGCGTGAGAGAATTAGTTACGTGTCATTGTAGCGCACTGCCTCTTCGATGCGCACCTATCGAAGCTCCTCACTCCTCTTTAGTGCGCGCGTCCTGCAGTGTGCTCTCCGTATTCGGTGTTCTACCACCGAAACCTCAAAGCAGCAGCCTTGCGCCTTGACCAGGGTTTGACCAGGCCTTTGACTCCTCCGATTTCGGTGGTTGACCACCGAAATTGTCCTTGAAGCTTTAATTCCGAGTTTGGGCTATTTTTAGATTAATTTCAAGTTCCTTCCACATTTATTCTCCATATTGTATAGGGATTTTAGTCCTATTTCCTTTTGTATTCTTATTTCTAATTCCTTTACTTGTAGAAAAGGTTTTAATTAGATTTCTTAATTATTTAGGAAGCCTTTTCCTTATAGAATTTAATTAAAAACTCCTATTTTTAAGAGGATTAATTATTTTCTTATAAATAGGGGCATTAGGGTTTATTGTAGGAGGGGCCGTATTTACCTCTTGAAGGTCCTCGAAACTCTGTCAAAATTCGTACTTCAACTTATGTTCTTAGTTTAGAGTTTGTAATTTAATTCAAGCACTCTTTATAATTCAAGCATCTTGAAATTCAGCACGTCTACCTTGAGGGAGTTTTCCTTCATCTCTTTTATTCATTGTCCTTTTATTATTTCTTGCTTTATTTATGTTTGTGCACCTTTTATTTATGTCCTTGTTTTATTCAATAATGTTTGAGTAGTGTAATTAGGGCTAGGGGTACTTGAAGCCGTAGCCATGTTAGTTCGTGTTTGATTTCTAGCTCTTGATTATGATTGTTATGTATGCCTAGATTTATTGGATTACTGCGCTTCATGAACTCAATTTATGCTTATAAGCTTAGCTACCTTATTTGTGTATAATTGTCGATGTAATTGCTTGACAAATCACCTCAATGTTTGTGTTCACCCTGCAATTTATAACATCACGTTTAAGATGGGGAATCTTATTCGTAATCTAAACTCATGACTTCCTAGGTCTGCACAACACTTTTCTAGGGATAGTGTAGTGTCATTAAATCTTCTTTATGTTTCATGCATTATCACGTACCATTGGTAATAGTTGTTTAAGGGCGGGCACATCACGCTTAAACATGCAATCTAAGAGAAGATAATATGTGTGGGGTGAACCTTAGCCGGACCCCTGCACGGGCACTTAATTGAGATATATGCATATTAATCTAATCAAGGAAATCTAACGGAACTATAATTGGTAAAGGTGGATAGAAACCCTACCTCGACTTAGTTAGTTAATCTTAGTTAATTTACTTACGTTCATTCACCGCGACAACCACCCCCCTCCCCCCCCCCCCCCCATATTTGCATTTTAATTACTCCACTTAAGTTAATTAAGTTAAACGGAACTGGATAGCATTGAGCAAGTCTTCTTGGGATCGACCATTGCTTGCATCTATACTATCTGCATGTCTTGTGCTCTTGCAAAGTTTATTACACGTAGAGTTTTGCCTAGTACATCTTTTGTACTTGATAAAATCTCTATTAGAGCATGGCATAGAGGTGAGAAAAACTCGAAATCCTAAATCGTATTCTAGGCCAAAAATGGAAGTTGAGTTTCCATCGTTTCTTAACGGTTTTGATGGACCCTAATGTATTCTAGGGACTAAGGCGAGCATGGTGAGCTGGTTTTCGAAGTGGATGGTGGCCAGAACTAGGAGATATCGACGGGGGAAACTACAAATTACTGTTCCAGAGGTTACATGTGAGATTTAGTCCGTTTCTAGTATTGTTAGTCGTGTAGAACTCTTAATGGGACTGAGACGAACAACTAGGAAGAAACCAGACCTAAAATGGTGCAGAAATGGAGAAATAGGAACCAGGTTAGAACGCGGGTATACGCAACTCGGTTGTAGGTCCACCGGTCAACCCGTTCTGAGGTAGAAGATGATGACGTCATCATCCTGACATCATCATATCAGACCTGTCAGACCCGTGACTAATCTTAGAGTGACACATGGCACTGTCAGAGTCTAACACATGTCAAACTTGATACCTGTTAGGTGACATCAGCACAGTTGACCAGCGTTGACTTTCCTTTTGACCAGCATGTGGAGGCGCGTGATGGGGAATCTCGAGGTGGGACAAGCACCATTTTCAAGGTTTTGACGATACGAGTCCAATGGTGGTGGTTTTGTATCGATCAGAGATCGTTATGTTGGTAAAAATTGGGTTTAATGCCTCGAAAAGCGTGTTTGGACGGCTTCCCAGGGCCGGTACTGTTCTAGGGCCTTATGTTTGAACTTGTAGAGTCCATTATTGACCTTTGGATGTGTTTGGACAGGTTTAGGCGGTTCGTTGAGAGTCCATTAGTGACCTTTGGAATCTCGAAATGATTGCATGCATAACTGTTTTTATTGTTTTACTTTACGATTGAAATTGGAAGATTTTTAGTACTATATGATGATACTTTATATGTATTAAAATGTTTTGGGCATGAGACCCATCTGGATGTATATGAATCTGTTTTCGAAGTCAAACAATGATTTCTGTGGAATATAATAGTATTGCACTATGTATACCTACCTTATGATTACTGTCTCATCCAGACGTCTCGTAGTATTCTGGAGTAGTCACGGTCACTGCCTTAGAGGAGTTGACCCGAGGGATAGCTCACGATCAAGAGTGCAGTTATGGATGATACCCCCAGGGCGGGTCATTGATCTGCGGGTCATTGACCTGGGTGGACCCTGGGGAGACTTGGGATTGAGACCCCGAGTGGCACGCGTAGTCTTAGGACCGTGACATTATTAGGCATCGGGGATGCCAGATGACAGGACCCACCCCAATTATCACCCCGATAACCGGAACGAACCCTGCTCCAGTCCGACAACCCAACTTAAAAGACCAAAATAGCCATACAAAAACCACGAAATGTACATTGCCAGACCATGGAGAAGTTATAATACAACTAGTCCACAGTAGCACAGAGCATAGTACAGTACAAGATAAGAAAAAAATCCTACTAAGGGTTGGCTACAAGCGCAACGGGAAAACTTTATGTAACACCCCGGACATTCGAGGATTTTAATATTGTATTTTAATGTGTGAATTGACGCTTTTACCCTTGTGTTTGGCATGGTCAAATTGTTGACTTTTTTATTGATGAACTAAATGGACTTTGACCTATGACCGTGACGTAGTTCGGGACGTCACGAGTTCATAGACAGGTGGCACGTCCAATTCGGACGATCAGGGTAAAAGTTATGACTATCGGAAGTTCAGGGGCATTACCGTAATTTGGACTTCCGGGAGGGGAAGATGTTGACTTTTCTGTTGACAACTAATTTTCTATTGACTCAAGGACCGTCAGGTAGGTCTCGACGTCCTGAGTCCGTAGACAGGCGGCACGCCGATATCGGACTTCGTACGAGGAAGTTATGGTCAGAAATGTGAAATCGGGAGGTTCGTGTCTCGGTTTTCGTGTCGAATATTTTATTCTAAAAATTCTGATTGGGGGAGACCTGGTGAGTGACAAGTGTCACTCACCCATTGGCTAGATTGGATCAGATCCACTATGGGATTAAATAGCATTAAAATCCACTTTTGATCTCAGCCATTGATTTGAAGTACCCAGATCAAATCTGAACCATTGATCTCATCCTTGAGATCAAATCTGGACCGTCCATTTCCTTTCCCTCCATTCTTTATATTTCCTACCCGAAATGCACATTCTGCCCATTTGAACAAACACCCCAGCTCATCACCCACTCTCTGTGTCTGTGTGTTGCTGGACTCACGGGGAAGGAGGGAGGCACGGCGGTGGACGGCGGCAGACGGCGGCGAGGTGAGCCGGTTTCTAAACCCGAAACGGTTTCAAAAACCCAGGATTTGGTAACTTGATTTCCAACGTTTAGTTTTGTGTTAATTTGATCCTATTCAATTCTATGGACTGATAGGGAACTTTAGGACGTGACTTCGTGGTCGGAGGTGACCTGAACGGTGGCTAAACAGCGACGGGAACCCGGGTCTGTTCATCGAGGTGAGTCTTCGATTCAGCCCTTGTTTATTGATTTTAATTAGCTAGAACTATTTCTGGGATTAAGACGAGTAGTTAGGAACAAACCTGAACGAAAATGATTGAGAAATGGTGAAATGGTGACCGGGTCTTGATCGCGGGTCTGATCGACCCGAGTTGCACGGGTCAACCCGTCTGAGGACAGAGGTGATGACGTGGCACCCTGTCAGACTGTCAGGTGACGTGGACCAACCGTGAGCCGACACGTGTCACATGTCAGTGCACAGTCAGCACTGACATGTCAGTGACGTGGCCCAATCAGGGACTGCCACGTGTCACTGACATGTCAGTGACGTGGACCAGTGCTGTGCTGACACGTGGCACATGTCAGATCTAACACGTGGCCTGACAGATCAGTGAGGTGGACCAATCGGATGTTGACACGTGGCACCTGTCAGAGTCTGACATGTCAGACCTGACAGCTGTCAGATGACGTCAGCATGACGTCATGCTGACGTCAGCAGTGACGTCAGCGATGACGTCAGCAGGGACTGTTCCTGCGTTGACTGGCGCGTGTGGGCGCGTGTGAACAGTACTTGTGGTGGGACCACCACCATTCTTTAGGTTTCGACGATCTGGATCCAATGGCGGTGGTTTCGGGTCGATCGGAGATCATTAAGTTGGTCAAATTAAGGTTTATTGCATTGGGAAGCGCGTTCGGGCGGCTTTCCCGGGCCGGTTTCGGCCTAGGCTTTCATGGTTGAATGTTGGGGGTTTAAATTGACCTTTACGAATACTTTGGACTTGACAGGGATTGTACATTTGTACCAGGACGAGGGTATACGTTCGGTTTCTAGCAGGACTGTACTGTGAGTGGGCCCGTTTTCATTAAACCCTTGCATGCTTAAATGTTTTCCGATTTACTTATATGTTCACATGTTGGAATCTATAAATGGTTTTGATGATATTGAGATTTCGGTTATGGCACATTTCACGGTATTTGGGCATAAGACCCGTTTGATGAAACGTAACGATCGATTCAGATTTTTCCTATGTATACATATATGTTTGCATGTGGATATCAATAAAATGTATTTGGTACTGCACTGTATAGATCCTTCCATATTATATTGTCTCCTCCGGATGAGGTACCCCGGAGAGGTCACGGACGGCTAGAACGTCCAGCGTCTATGACGCTAAGCATCGGGGATGCTGTAACCGAACAGGGTTCGGGGATTGAACTCGGAATTGAGACCCGAGTGGCACGCGTAGCCTTGTGATTGTGACCTTATTGGACGTCAGGAACGTCAGACATCGGAGGTGTCGGGGTTTGAGTGTATAGTGCAGTAGCTAAAGTTATGGTTATGGTTTTATTACATGCCTTATGATTCATATTATATTATTTATGATTTTAAAGGATGCTGCATGCATGTTTGGAAAACAGAGGGGTAAATTATATGTTTTACTTTTCAAATGATTTTATAAACTTGAGTTCGGTCCACTCACCCTTAATGTTTTGGTAACCCCTCCAGGTCATGATACTGAGGTAGAGGAGGAACCTGAGGCTGAGGCATAGATCTACTTCTGCGTACCTGAATCCCTGCTGGGTGGTTTACCCGCAAGTTTATGTTAGAGTCGTGCTCGCAACTTGTAATTTTGAATTTCATCCCTTGTCTGACATTCGTTTAATTCGGATTTGATGTATGACTTTAATTTGGTTATTTATGCATTTGATGTTTTGAGGTTAAAATTGGTATGAATTATTGGGTGTCAGACGGGAGCAGGGCACGTCCCCTTGCGGTCCCTTTGGGATCGGGGCGGGTCCTGTCACTTTATGCCTCCGCCTCTTCCTCAACGTTAGCCCCGGCGCTAGCACCACGACCTGGAAGGTGTTAAAAACATTAAATGCGTGAGTGAACTAAAAATAAATAAGAGTTATTAAACCCATTTACGAAATAAACCAGGGTTCACCCTCCATTTGAAAATATGCAAGCATAACCAAGTATTCGAAAACAACCATATGTACGATATAAAAATAAGTATGGAAAGGATCAGAAATCAAAACCAAAGTTTGGGCACTCTGCCCTAAATCCATAAGAACCAAGTTATTCGCGTCACAGCCCAAACCATTCGAAAACCAGTGAAAAGCATCAATCATACAAGTTTACTGGATCTCAAGTGCGCCCGAGTCTTTAAACTCAAAACCATGCGGAAATAACTAGGCCTTCCCGGGATATCAACGAGTCTTTAAACTCAAAACACATAACGAGTCTTTAAACTCAAAACACATATCGAGTCATTAAACTCAAAATATATCAATCCAGGGCCCTCCCCCCGTCAATCAATCCAAGTCTTTAAACTCAAAACCAGATCCAGTGAGTTTTTCTCTTTTTCCGGGTCTTTAAACCCAAAACCATTTTTCAAGCACAAGAAAATGCATCGAAATTCGAAAACCAAAACCAAACTGGAAATCTTCGAAAACAGAAATCACGTTTAACCGAAAGGGGACTTCCGCCCGAATTTCACTTTAAATCTCAAATCATATCCACAAATCTTTAGTAAAATAGAATACGTACCAACATAAATCATTCATCCGAAACCATACTCAAAAGCATAACAGAATCATATTCTTGAAGTACGTGCCAATCCGATAACACGTATTGAAAAACGTGCAATCAAGTAAAACAAGAATCTAGAAATCATAGGCATATCGAAAGCATAAAATCATATATCGAAACATAAAGAAATAAGTAGAAACAGTTATGCATGCACAGTTAGAAAACAAACAATCCACTCACAAGGTCTCAACGCGTCACTCGCGTCCCGTACGCTCCTCGGCTGTCTCAACAATATCCCGACCTGTCAAAAATCACCATTTCGGGTCACAAACACTTCATTTAAGCTTACCTTAATTTCCCTAATTTTTTTGGATTTTTAAACGTAATTAAACGAACCCCTAAACCTTCAAACACTCAAAACCACCCCGATACGGTGTCCGATCGACTAGAAACTTGTCCTAAAATATTCATTACATCGATTAGAGTGAAAACCGTGTTGAACGTTTCCCCAAAAGAAGCCCCACGCGCCCTCACGCGCCACCCAAAAGGGCTGCGCGTGGGAGCCACGCGCTGCTACAGTGTCATCGTCAACCTCCAGCCAAGTTTTCAGTCAAGTTTCAATCCTATCTACACCCTAAGTTTCGTCCTTGAATCTTTGATTGTTTCACTGAATAAAAACACGAATTAAGGTCATATTTCTTACCTTCCAAACTCAAACCAAAACTCAGAAAAATCGCCCTTCGGATTCCGGCCACCAGTTGCCCTTCCAGTCACGGGTTCTAACCTGGTATGTGATATCTCGGTCTCTGTTACAGTCCACATCCGTTGTCAACCTGAAGGGCAGTCAAAACATTAAAAGCTGTGGGTGGACAAAACAAGAGTTTATAAAAACATTTTAACGAAAGACATTTGTACCCTTCACTAAAACGCCTGCATGCATTTGAAAACCGTTTAACCAAATGAATCACCCCAAAACCATAATGAAAGAATCATAAAGAACCAATCATACGGGCCACTGCCCAAATCCATGCGGGACTCAGCCCAAACCATAAAGAAACCAAGTACATGGGCCACTGCCCAAAACCTGTGTCCATCACACATCATATATCATATCATATATCATATATAGATATAATTCACACAACCAATCCTATCGCGGTTTCCCAAGCTACGGGCGTGCTACCCGGGGTCTCAAACCCAAGTCTCTCAGAGTCCAAGGTCAATGTCCGTAGACCAATGACCCGTCCTAACGTTACGATCCAACCCTTCGAGAGAGTAAGGAACCCAACTGGGGGGCGAATCCACTCAGTCGGTGCTCTGTGACTACTCCGAGGTCCACCCAGGCCAACGACCCTCCCCGGAGGAGATAATAGAAGTAAAGGAAGGCATACGAATACATATATATACATAACATAAACATTCATGCCCGGTCCCCCTGAACCGTCATGATCTATAATATCCACTTAAGGGTTCATTCCCGGTTCCCATAAACCATCATGTACCACAATAACCTTTCCAGGGTTCATGTCGGTTCCCATAAACCGCCATGAACTTGGAAATCCATTTAGGGTCCCTGACCCAAAATCATAACCGTAAAGTAACGGGGTCTCGTACCCGAACATATGACATCAGCTGGGCATCCTGCCCAATATCTAAGGGTCAGTCACGACTCCGATCGTAGTGATGCGTGCAACCATCCATCCAGGACTGCCCTCAATCCTAGTATGTCGCCGTGAATGAATCAACCGACGCGACCACCACAAGATCATGGTGCACTCATCACCGATCGATATCCTGAACCATCAGCACTCCGAAGTCGAGCCTCCCCAGGCTGCCCGACCACAAATTGTGCATCGTGACCTCTCTAGAAGGAACACATTCCAATCCGGAGGCGAGCGTCACGTCGTCCGTCGCCGTGCACCGAGCATCTTCCGCGACCACGACTCGGACCCGTAGGTCATCAATAGGGTCATATGCCCGAGACAAAACCAAATGGGTCTCATACCCGAGTTTATCCTTTTGGAAAACCAAATCCATTTCATTTAGACCATCAAAGAAATACAGACCCGTATAGGCACCGTATAAGGCTGAAACCTCGAAATACGTGCCTATACGTAACCACAACCAAATGCACTCATGGCATCACCAAACATGTATTAAAACATATAATAAACATTTATGCATGCACCAATTTAGAAAACCAAGGTCCACTCGCAGACCGTCCGAGCTACCGCCTCGATATGCGTGCCATACGGCTCTCCCGAGCCAATCACCGTCACTGGGACTCCCAATCCTGTTCAAATCATAATAGAAGGTTACTAACTGCCTAATTAACCTCCCACTAAAGCCCCTTAATTTTCCGAAATTTTTAACTATTTTTAATCCCGATCTGAAACCTTCTGATACTCCTAATATTATCGAAACGGTGTCCGATCGACACGAAACCAGTCCCAAAATGTTCGTTACATCGAATAGAAGATTTCACGTGTTGAAACTTTTCCCAAAAGATCACTCACGAGCCCCCACGTTCCCAGGGAAGGTGTTGCGCTTGGGTTCACGCGCCACTGTTCACGCGTCCCTCACCTCCAGCCGAACCGGGTTCGACTAGTGTGAACCGGCCGAATCGGTCTGGACTGGTTCATCGTTCAAACCGTCCATTTTTAATCCCATTTCAACCTATTTTGATTCTAATCTATTCGTAATCCTATTTCTTATCTTTTTAAACTTTAAAAACCGAAGAACAACCATAAACCTGTACCTTCCAAACTTGACAATGGCGGTGGCGGGTTCCTCCGCCGTTCACCGCCGTTCCTGGCCGTGCAAAACCTCACAATCAATCCCAAAAGAACCCTAAGACCTCCCGAAAACATTTCCAATTAAGGAAATCCATTCCTCCGTCGTCGACCACCATCACACCATAGTGTCCTCACCCTCTCACGGTCATACACACGAGCACAACATGATCACTGTAATGGGATGTGGTGTTTGTTTGGACATGGGAACATGTAGAAATGGTGGTTCGGGTTTTGTTTGAAGAAGAAGAAAATATGGTGATGGTGTCGTGAAAGAGAAGAGAGATGGGATTAATTGATGATGATAATCAGAAAAGGGAGAGGTGAGATGGATGGTGATGATTTAGGGGGTATAGGAATGGATGGCTAGGATTAGAGATGAGATAAAGATTAATTATAAAATAATAGAAAGAATAAGATTTAATTAGTTAGATACCCTTTTTAGGGAAATTGGCCAATGGGATGAGTGACACTTGTCACTCATCCATGGGTCCCACTCAAAATATCTGCCCAATCAGATATTACCAAATCAGCATCGTCTCGAAGTATTCCGTGACCTATAACTTCCCCGTTCGAAGTCCGATTTCAGCGTGCCGCCTGTCTATGGATTTGTATCGTCCCGATCTACGTAACAGTCCTCGGCCCTTGCCCATTGGACATCCCAGTCCAAAAGTCAACATTTTGCCCCTTTTAACCAAAATTACCAAAATACCCTTAAACTTCCGAACATCATAACTTCTTCCTCGAATGTTAGAATTGAACGTGCCACCTGTCTATGAACTCACGACGTCCTAAACTACGTCACGGTCATCGGTTAAAGTCCATTTGACCGCCAGAATGAAAAGTTAACGTTTTACCCATTTCAGGGGCAAAACGGTCATTTTGTATCGTTCATCCGATTTCGCTCAACTAATCACCGATTAACCTCACTAATCGTGATTAGTCACTAATATAATCCTGGAATTCAGGACGGGTCGTTACAACCTTCCCTCCTTAATTAATTTCGTCCTTGAAATTCCAACTGACCTAATTCCAACCGTTCTTCCCTCCTTAATTAGTTTCGTTCTCGAAACTCCAACTATCCTGATTCCACATCAACCGCATGGAAAGAAAATCCGACCTTACACACGTGTACACTAGCACCCAATAGCCAACACAATACTTGTCTGCAACCAGACGTACCACTAACACCCATGTCGTTTCGACTACACTCGACCACGAATGACTGTAGCCATACGTTCCGAATTGACACCACTTGTCAAATCTACCATTTCGCTGACACAACAACTCGTAGGTTTCCTTGCTCCATCACCAATCTATCTTGACGTCTGCTCCCACTGGGAGTTGCCAAATCTTACTAACCGATCCACGCTGACACCTTCGACAAACTGTCACCACTTGACAGTCGTCAGTCGAAAACTGACACTATACCCACTTGTGGTTACACCGACCACCAATTTACTCAACTTGAGTAAACACATACCAACACCTTACTCGACCTGTGTGTAACTGGACCCACCAAAAATATTATGATGGAGTCTATCTGAACTAAGCCGACTACCATAAGCTCACCAACGTACTACTGGTATACCTTATATACCATCACCAAGTACCACAAGTCTACCTAGTATCGTACCTCAAAAAACGTACAAGATACATACATCCATTACCAACCAGACTACAACAATAACGACGACGACAACACGACCACCTAGGTCGTAGCCAAACACGTTTCAATAATGGAGTCTATCTGTCAAATCCAGTACTAGACAATTCAAAACTCCGACCCATTATCCATTTCCAAATCTAAATCCGAATCCGCAATTTCGTAAGAAATCCCGAATCCAAACCCAGAAATCATATCCATAACCATGTCCAAATCCGAGTTCAAAATCATCATTCCGTAAGCTAGCATTAGAAATGACCATTCCGAACCCAAATCCAGAAATCCACTTTCAAGTTCCAAAATTGAATCCTGAATCGTCATCCAGAAATCCGATTACAAAACCTGAAATCTCGTTCATGTCTACCGAGACGCACCAAAATCGAACCTATCGGTTACCTGCTTAAACGATTACCACAATACGTTCGATTGACTTCATAGGGAAGCCAATCTCAACATACACGTATCTAGGCTGACAAAATCTGACCTCATCGGACACTTACTCGCTCGAGTAGCAAGTCATATGGGATTTTCCTCGAAAAGGAGTTCAGTCCCAACATCCTCAACTCAAACATCCACGTAAGAGCGATAAACTCTCCACCTATCTGGATCATCAAGATCACGATCCAGATTCATCACTGTGTCAACCGACCATAGACGTCACGATCAAGAATCATCATGACGACCAAAGTCCTCAACCATTTTCCACATCTAAACAGATCAGTCAACGACGAGACACGTCGATATTGTTGGTACTTCATATCGATCCTTGTCATTCCACCTAGGAAAATCAAGGATGATCCAACACAATGACCTCAAAATTTATCCTACGTGGATGCGAACAAACACTTATTGCATTCACCACAGAAGATGAGAAATCTCAGTCACCTAACTTCGATATGCTCAACTCCTCTTGATGACCCAAGACAAATCTTGGGTCCATCAACCAATACACGGCCAATGTACTGGTGACATAACCATCATCAAGCATGGTAGAACCTGAGAAGTCACCCTAATGACTTCGAAATACTCATTACCAATGCGGAAAACCCGCATTCCTCTCGTCAACTCAATCGCAACTCTTGCGATTCCGAAATTCCAACTACGTCGAAACCAACACAATTGGACATCAACCACGTGTCCATAACCAAGAGAACTTGGTACACCATCTCGCCTATCGGTTCACACCGCTTATGTAGATACACTCATTCCGAGTGGAATTCACGTGACTCAAGGTCAAACCTTGTATACTATTTACGGATGTGCCTAAACGGCCTCCAACACTTGCATCTCGTGCCTCGAGCCTCAACTATTGCTGGATCTAATCTAGTCCATCACTATCCGTGATCCACTCTCGAACCACAGATACCGAACATAAGCCTATCTCGACGGAGTCCCATCCCGACTCGTAACTCATACCTAACAATCACCGACACCAGCACCAGAGCTAGTACCAGCGCCAACGCACTATCATCAACCCTAGTATTAGCACAAAGTGTGCGAATCAGAAAACCCTAGATCTCCGCTCATACCAAACGACGATCCCGTACCTCTGCTTGTATTGGAGAAACTCTGCCTCCCTCGTACCCAACAACTTTGGGTACAGTCACCCTGACAACTAATACGAGAAAAGGAAACGTCACCTGAACGTCCCCGATTCCCAACAACCGTAACTACAACTACTCTCGGTAGTAGCACCTAACACAGACTCGTGCAGACCAAACCACCAGACATCACGATCTAGACTCTCCATCCAACGGAATCAGTCGTCCGTACTAATTACTCTATATCCCCAAGCTGGGATTCCATCAACAAGTACCAACCCTGGTAACCTGTGCAAACAACTCTAACCAGTCGTAACTCAACTCAACCAATGTCGTCTACCAGGTCATCCACGACCTTAATTGCACCAACAATCCATCACAACTAAAGTAGTACGACGACCAACTAGGTCTAACCGATAAGTATAACCCCCGACTGCAGAGTGCAGTCCCATCACTAAGCTGATATGACTAGTCCTGACATGACCAGATCGAACATGACCGTCGGTCTTGACTTCTCGAAGTCGTCAGAGTCTAACCACTAGTGAACTTACATTTCCGAACCATACACCTAAGGTAGGGTTCCACGATCACACCTAGGGTCTCCCTGAACCCAACTGTTAACTACCACTGTTAACTACTAACTGCTATCTGCAGTATAATCCAAAATTGACCGTTTCCGCGGTCTCGACATCGTAAGGACGTCAATCCAATACTACCGTTAATCCAGCTAGGTTTCCACGAATCCGACTGCTAACTGCCAGGAGCAGTAAATCCATTTAACTTAACCAAATCAGATCATCAGATGATCACAATTCCAAACTATCGTCAAAACAATCCTACGACATCGTGAAAGACGATCCCAACTAACCGTCTCACGATTAAAACGCTAACGTACTGTTACGTTCATCCCTTCCGTAGGGTCCCACACTGCCAACCTCGATAGAACTATGGCAACCCCAGCATCAAATGCCGAACCAAGACGTTCCACGGTTCAATCCTACTAACTATCATACTGGCAACGTAACTATCAGGTTGATAATGAACTGTAGCACATTGAGTCATCATATCCTCGACCTGCGCGTCACTCCAAGAGCTACACGGTTTCTAGAATAAAGACAACCCCGGTCTGATATTCAGAGTAACATGAGCAAACCTGCTGTGATAAGCAATCCTATGCTCTGATACCACGTTGACAATATTAGAGCATCCTGAGGATCCTATGAGCTAGCCGAGCTCTAATACCACGCTGACAAGACCCATCCCAATCCCCCCCGGGATTAACGCGGGATGACCTTGCTCCCGTCTAACGCGAAGTGTCAGACAAGGGATATTTCTGAACTTTGCCCTCTCGGGCTATCAGAGTACGCTAGGATCCGGAGGAGGTATGTGATATCTCAGTCTCTATTACAGTCCACATCCACTTTCAACCTGAAGGGCAGTCAAAACATTAAAAGCTGTGAGTGGACAAAATAAGAGTTTATAAAAACATGTTAACGAAAGACATTTGTACCCTTCACTAAAAAGCCTGCATGCATTTGAAAACCGTTTAACCAAATGAATCACCACAAAACCATAATGAAAGAATCATAAAGAACCAATCATACGTGCCACTGCCCAAATCCATGCAGGACTCAGCCCAAATCATAAAGAAACGAAGTACATGGGCCACTGCCCAAAACCTGTGTCCATCACACACCATATATCATATCATATATCATATATACATATAATTCACACAACCAATCCTATCACGGTTTCCAAAGATACGGGCGTGCTACCCGGGGTCTCAAACTCAAGTCTCTCAGAGTACAAGGTCAATGTCCGTAGACCAATGACCCGTCTTGAGGTTACGATCCAAGCCTTCTTGAGAGTAAGGAACCCAACTAGGGGGCGGCTCCACTCAGTCGGTGCTCCGTGACTACTCTAGGGTCCACCCAGGCCAACGACCCTACCCGGAGGAGATAATAGAAGTAAAGGAAGGTATATGAAGACATATAGATACAAAACATAAACATTCATGCTCGGTCCCCCTTAACCGTCATGATCTATAACATCCACTTAATGGTTCATGCCCTGTTCCCATAAACATTCATGTACCACAATAACCTTTCCAGTGTTCATGCCGGTTCCCATAAACCGCTATGAACTTGGAAATCCATTTAGGGCCCCTTACCTGAAATCATAACAGTAAAGTAACTGGGTGTTGTAACCGAACATATGACATCAGCTGGGCATCCTGCCCGATATCTAAGGGTCAGTCACAACTCCGATCGTAGTGATGCGTGCAACCATCCATCCAGGACCGCCCTCAATCCCGGTATGTCGCCGTGAATGAATCAACCGACGTGACCACCACAAGATCATGGTGCACTCATCACCGATCGATATCCTAAACCGTCAGCACTCCGAAGTCGAGCCTCCCCAGGCTGCCCGACCCCGAATTGTGCATCGTGACTTCTCCAGAAGGAACACATCCCAATCCGTGGGCGAGCTTCACGTCGTCCGTCGCCGTGCACCAAGCATTTGCCGCGACCACGACTCGGACCCGCAGGTCATCAATAGGGTCATATGCCCGAGACAAAACCAAATAGGTCTCATACCCGAGTTTATCCTTTTGGAAAACCAAATTCATTTCATTTAGACCATCAAAGAAATACAGACCCGTATAGGCACCGTATAAGGCTGAAACCTTGAAATACGTGCCTATACGTAACCACAACCAAATGCACTCATGGAATCACCAAACATGTATTAAAACATATAATAAACATTTATGCATGCACCAATTTAGAAAACCAAGGTCCACTCACAGACCATCCGAGCTACCGCCTCGATATGCGTGCCATACGGCTCTCCAGAGCCAATCACCGTCACCGGGACTCGTAAACCTGTTCGAATCATAATAGAAGGTTACTAACTACTTAATTAACCTCCCACTAAAGCCCCGTAATTTTCCAGAATTTTTCACTATATTTAATCCCGATCTGAAAGCTTCTGATACCCCGAACATTATCGAAACGGTGTCCGATCGACACGAAACGAGAACTGTTCGTTACATCGAATAGAAGATTTCACGTGTTGAAACTTTCCCCAAAAAATCACTCATGCACCCCCGCACGCCCAGGGAAGGTGCTGCGCGTGGGTTCACATGCCACTGTTCAAGCGTCCCTAACCTCCAGCCGAACCGAGTTTGACTGGTGTGAACTGACCGAACCGGTCTGGACCGGTTCATCGTTAAAACCGTCCATTTTTAATCCCATTTCAACCTATTTTTATTCTAATCTATTCGTAATCCTATTTCTTATCTTTTTAAACGTTAAAAATCGAAGAACAACCATAAACCCGTACCTTCCAAACTTGACAATGGCGATGAAGGGTTCCTCCACTGTTCACCGTTGTTCCTGGCCGTCAAAAACCTCACAATCAATCCCAAAAGAACCCAAAGACCTCCAGAAAACATTTCCAATTAATGAAATCCATTCAACCCATTTAAAACCCGAAAACAAATTTTTTTTGAATGGATGGCTAGGATTAGAGATGAGATAAAGATTAATTATAAAATAATAGAAAAAATAATATTTAATTAGTTAGATTCCCTTTTTAGGGAAATTGGCCAATGGGATGAGTGAAACTTGTCACTCATCCATGGGTCCCACTCAAAATATCTGCCCAATCAGATATTTCCAAATCAGCATCGTCTCGAAGTACGTGCATAGTGAAAACGAACTTCCGTGACCTATAACTTCCCCGTTCGAAGTCCGATTTCAGCGTGCCGCCTGTCTGTGGATTCGTATTGTCCCGATCTACATAACAGTCCTCGTACCTCGGCCATCAGACATCCCAGTCCAAAAGTCAGCATTTTGCCCCTTTTAACCAAAATTACCAAAATGCCCTTAAACTTCCGAACGTCATAAGTTCTTCCTCGAATGTTGGAATTGAACGTGCCATCTGTCTATGAACTCGTGACGTCCTAAACTACGTCATGGTCATTGGTCAAAGTCCATTTGGCAGCCAGAATGAAAATTCAATGTTTTACACATTATAGGGGCAAAAGTGTCATTTTGTATCGTTCATCCGATTTCGCTCAACTAATCACTGATTAGCCTCACTAATTGTGATTAGTCACTAATCTAATCCTGGAATTTGGGACGGGTCGTTACAGTTCTACTCTTCCCAAGACACTTCCTCAGTCCTCTGAATACCACCACAAACCCAGACTTGACTAGTTTGATCACCTGAGCTCTCAGCCGTGCACGGTGGCCTCTCTATTCTCTGAGTATTTCTCACTTCCTCTCAGCCTTTCCCACACACCACTCTAAACGAGAATCACTCACCAGACTCCTCTGATTACTCACACTCGATCAAAAAACCTAATAGGACTCACACACACAGAGGGACGATCGATTGCTCACTATCTCAGTCTCTCTGTTTCTCTCATTTGAACGACAAACCAAACAATTTAAAATGTTGGTTTAACCGTGAGAAGGCTGGAAGCCACTAGACAGAGGCCAGGTATCAAACACCCTGTGGACTCCGCCCAAAAATATCCAATCCCAGCCTCCCAAATGTCCTTATTCGGTTGGACACAAATCCCAAGATTGGAAAAGACTGAATTGCCCCTGAAAGTCCAACTTACCATTTTACCCTTCACTTTCTAGACTCATATCTTATCCGTCCGATGTCCGATGAAGGTTTGCCACCTGTCGTTGTACTCAGGACGTCGAGACCTACCTAATGGTCCTTGGTTTGCATGAAGAAAATTTGTCGTGCAAAAAGTCAACAAATTCCCCCTTTTAACCAAATTACGACAATGCCCTCGACCTTCTGAACATCACACCTTCCTACTCGGATGTCGAAATCGGACGTGCCACCTGCCTACAGACTGGTGACGTCCCAAACTATGTCAGGTCATCAGTCAAAGTCCATTTGACCGCCCGAACTAAAAGTCAACATTTTGCCCATTCTAGGTGCAAAATCGTCACTTTGCATCATCCGTCCAAAAGTATCCAACTAATCACCGATTATCTTCGCTAATCCGTGAATAACCACTAATCTAATCCCGACTTCCGGGATGGGTTGTTACACCAGACATTAGGGATGTCGAGGTTGGGTTTACAGTGCACTATTATTATGATTATTTGCCATATTCGGTTATATATGATTATATGATTTTATGATACTATTACGATTACCTATGTTTTGACTCAATGCATGCAAGTTTGAAAATGGAGGGGTAAAATCTAATGATTATATATTTGTATTAAAATGGTTTTGGAAACATTGTTTATTTTCAGTCCACTCACTCTTTATTGTTTTATTCACCCCTCCAGGACGAGAAACCAAGGTAGAGGAAGAGGACCCGGAGTCCGAGGCATAGATTTCGTAGTTGCGCACCTGTACACCCTATTGGGTAGGTTAAGCACCATTTTGTAACCTGACATTTGTGCTCATATTTTGTATTTGTACTATCCCTAGTCTGACAGTGTTGAACTCTAAACTCGTATGTTTGACTTTATTTATTTAATTCGAAAAACTTTAAGTCTGTTAAGGGTAATTTCGGTATTTTAGAGTTATTGTCAAACGGGCGCAGGACACATCCTCGGGTGGTCCCAGGGGGATCGGGATGAGTCTTGTCAGTGTTTTTGGTCGAACAACCCCCGGGGAATCGATCGAGACAACGATCGTTGATTGCTTGCTATTTACAGGAATTGTGAGGACTTTTCGCAGCGAGTACGATTTTTGCTTCAACAATTTGTGCTTTCATTAAGAGTCGATGGAAAAATTATGAAAGGGAGCTGTCACGATCATTCATTGTTCATCGACAATGTTCGAAGTTCTTGAACGTGGTTCATCGTTCATCTCCCCCGCGAAGCGTCTGAAGTCTTCGCTCCCGCGAAGTACCAAAACCTTCGCCCCCGCGAAGCATCTGAAGCATTCGTTGCCACGAAGCATCCGAAGCCTTTGCTCACTCAAAGCACCAAAGCCATCGCCCCGACGAAGCACCAAAGTCTTCGCCCCGCGAAGCGTCTGAAGCCTTTGCTCCAGCGAAGCACCAAAGCTTTCACCCCAGCGAAGCATCTAAAGTCTTCGCTCCCGCAAAGCATCAAAACTTTCTCCCCCGTGAACCATGTGAAGCCTTCAATCCTTGTCCTTACTGTGGATGGTTAGTTGTTTTGAAATTTTTTGTCCAGTTCAGATAACATGCCATTGTTATTTACTTTTCATAATAAACAATTAATTAACACGTGCCATCACTTCCTACCAAAGGAGAATAAGCCATAGAACTCACCATCAGAACCACGAATACGTCGAAAATGACGAGTCTTGGCATCGGGTGAGTTTCTATTTATTTCAACATAGCAGATTGTTCATCTTGTCGAGATTTTTCTTTTTAATTCGTACCTGAGCAGAAAAAAACCTTTTCTTGTCTTTTTAGTCATGGAATTACGATATCCAATTATCCATTAATTTTACAGAAACCTGAGAACTTTTTAAGTCATTGGATGTGGCTACTCAAATAGCAAGGTTCACCTTGCCTTTCCCTATGCTTGCTTATGTTGCTTACCCTTTCTATCTGGTAAGCTTTTTGTTTATTAGTTTTCAAAATATTAGGAATGAGATTGGAATGCCTTGTTCTGATATTTTCGGTTGTATGATGCTGAATTTTTTATCTCAACTACAGTGGACCTAAAGTCCAGGAAAGAAAGTCCCTCATTACAATTTGAACAGCGAATTGGTTCTGCCAACTGAAAGAAAAGATATCATTACATAAATTTCCTGCTGGACAGCAATGGTTGCCCTGCTCGTCGGTCTCTCTTTTGCAATAGGTCTGGTGCAAGTTCTTAAGCTCTATGGTGTTCCATATTGGGAAAATTGAATAACTTCCGCACGCTTGATGTGCTTACCTCAAAATCCTCGATCTGACATTTGTTTCTTTTCGTTTTGTTTCAAATGCAGATTTTCATGGTGTGGTTGGACTTAGTGATCTACTTGCATCACCACGGCAACGAGGACAAGGTTCCATGGTACCGCGGGAAGGCCATGGTGTCAGATTTTATCACCTATTGAAGCAATGCCAATGTATGTGAATAATATTTTGGTTTTGAATTCATCAAACCAGGAATGGAGGTATCTAAGAGGAGGATTGACAACTGTTGATGTAACAACCCGTCCCGGGAGCCGGGATTAGTAGACGGATTAAGGTGGGGTTAGCGAGGCTAATCGGTGGTTAGTTGGTCCTGATAAGGTCATTAGCGTAGAATGACGATTTTGCCCCTGATTCGGGCAAAAACTTTGACTTTTAGTTCGGGTGGTCGGATGAACTTTGACCGGTGACCAGGACGTAGTTTAGGACGTCACGAATCCATAGGCAGGTGGCACGCCCGATTCCGACATCCGAGGAGGAAGTTGTGATGTTCGGAAGGTTGAGGGCATAACCGTAATTTGAGTAAATTAAGGGGAATAGTTGACTTTTCGTAGAAACGGGGTTTGGTACGTTGACCTAGGATGGTTAGGTAGATTTCGTTGTCCTGAGTTCGATGACAGGTGGCACGTATTCATCGGACTTACGAGGTGTTAGTTACGGGTCTAGAAGGGTAGTGGCAAAACCATAAAAATGAGTTAAAAAGAAGGGTATTTTGGTCTTTGTGACACATTGGGATTTGTGCACAGAGGAAAGGAATGGACGGCTGGGATTGGGCCACGTGGGAGTGTGTGGAGTGGATTGTGACATGTGGCATGTGTGTAGAGGATTCTGGTGGAATCCTGTGCATTCACGGCCCAATTAATTGGGGTGCACCCGTGCTGTGCATTCTTGTTCTTCGACACACCGAGAGAAACAGAGGGAGGAAATTGAGAGAATTGGAAGGGTGATCGTGGCTATTGAGGAGTCCTGGTGAGTGAGTGAGGGACGGGAGAGTGAGAGGGAGCTGGTGAGGTTGTTGAGAGGCACGGTGGTCGTGTGTGTGAGGGGGGTGAGTCACGGGAATCAGGGAGGAAACAGAGAAGGTTGACGGATTGTGGGGGGTGCTGTGGCCGTGTGCGGGTGTGTTCGACCTCAAAAGGAAGCTGAGGCGGCTCTGTGGACTCCACGGAACACGGCGGCGAGCACGGTTGCGGACGGTTGCAGGTAAGTCCAAATCTTCGTGTTTGTGCCCTGTTTTCCCGTCGAGTTTTGAACTGCGAGTTGTGAGTCTAAGGGTAGAATCGAAGGTCATGGGCAGGTCTAGGGGACTCAGTGGAGGTCTGGGGGTCTAGTGGTTGTGTAGCCGTGACGAAGGGTGCACGGCGGAGGATGGCATGACGGAGGTGCTCTATGACCTCTGTTTTGGCCGTGGGTTTCAAACGGCGAGTCGTCGAGCTTAGGGCTGAGTCGACGGTCCAGGAGGGTTGGTTGAGGTTCAGTAGAGTCCTAGGAAGAGGTTGGTGTAGCCACCGTGAAGGGGGAAGTCGTGGGTGGCCGGGAAGGAAAACAGGGGTTTTTGGGTTGTTTGGTTCGAGCTTTAGTCGACGGGCTAGGGACGGTGTCGAGGTCTGAGGAGTTGGGGAATGGATAGCTTGGAACTAGACGATGAGATTGGTGAAGAAAGGGAAGGAAATAGTGCAGGCACGGCGGTGAACCTCTAACGCCGGTCTGAGTTGCAGGTGACTGTGGCGAACCGGGTTGGCTCGAGGTAGCTGATACACTGTAGCTGGCGCGTGAGGGCCACGCGCAGCCACTTTGGGCGGCGCGTGGGGGCGCGTGCGGCGGCGATGGGGAAAACGGTCAACATGGTTTTTGGTCTAGGAGTTATGGTGAGTTCAATGGAGTTGGTTTCGGGTCAATCGGACGTCGTTTGAGTTTAGTTCCGCGAGGGTGAAAGTTTAGGGTCCCGGGTTCTTACGTTTAGGATTCGGGGAATTTTGAGGGAATTTTCGTGAACGTGTTAGTAACGTACTTTGGTGATTGTGAACAAGATCGGGATTTCCCGAGGAAGCCGAGGAACGTGCGGGACGTTCGGGACGCGAGGAGGGCAGTACTGTGAGTGGACCCCTTCTCTAAACTCAAGCATGCATAACTGTTTTCTATAATTGTTTTATGGTTTGATTATGATTCTATGTTATCGAATATGTTTTGGTTGGTTTTACATGATTGTACGTTTTTGAAAGAAGTTCGGTTTTTGCATGTTTTACGAGAAATGGTTGGTTTCTGGAATTGATGATATGGTTTTGGGATTTCCATTGATAAGTGGTTTTCTAATGATAACAAAGGGATTTTGATACATGATTTGATGATTAAATGATTTTCGGAAAGCGGAATTTGGATTTTAAAGTTGGAAAGTGGATTCCGGATTTGGGTACGGAATGACGGTTCTGGATGCCGGAAGGGTATCGGACCAGTGATTTCGGATTCGGGTTTGGATGTGGATTGGTAAATGGTTTACAAATGGTTTTGGGATTGGATTTGCTGGATCTGGATATTGGGTTTAAAGACCCGGATATATGTGACGGGGGACCCGGCCGGATTGGGTTTAAAGACCCGGATTGAGTTTAAAGACTCGGGAGTTTAAAGACTCGGATATATTGATTTCCCCCGTAGGCCTTGAGTTTAAAGACTCGGATATGAATAAGGCCTGGATTGAGTTTAAAGACTCGGGAGTTTAAAGACTCGGATAGGTCCAGCAGGTTTGATCGGGAAATGATGATTTAAGTTTTATGGTTTATACTTCGGGTTTGGATACTCATGCCATGTTTTCCATAACTGTTTTATAGTGTTTCTGTTTCTTATGATGTTTTGTGATATTTTGTGAACCTTGATTTATAACTGTGTTAACAACTGGTGGTTATGCATGTAGTTTTCAAAACGGAGGGTTAAACTCGGCTTTTTGATAAATGGTTTTAGAAACCTTTCTGTTCTTATGGTCCACTCACATCTTCTGTTTTAAATTGCCCTCCAGGTTGTGGAGATAGCGCGGGGTCTTGACGTCGAGGCAGCGTCTGAGGCATAGACTTTTCGTGAGGGTTCCCGGAGTGTTTACATTTCTTCCGCGTGCATGTAAAACAAATAATCGGTATTATTTGTTGTATCATGTACTATGCTCTGTAAACTTTAACTGCGGTTTTTAGTGAGTGCTTACTCCTGCGTCTGACTGGGTTGAGTGAGTTTTACTTGGGTGTTGTGTCGGGGAGTCAGACGGGAGCGGGATTTACCTCGGGTTTCGGGGTGAACCCGGGGTGGGTCCTGACAATTGGTATCAGAGCATAGGTTTGTCGGGTTTGTGGGGTTTGTTGGTTTGTGATGTCGTGTTTTAGTGGTTTAACTATTTCTATGCCTCTTTCAGCGTGCGGTTGACGATGCCTCCGAGACGTAGACCCTCTCCACAACCTGAAGAAGTAGCAAGAGAGACGGAGAGTACTACGATTGAGCGAGCCCAACGGCTCGGGGCGACTACGTTTAGCGGTGGGGCTGATCCTGAGGAAGCCCAGAGGTGGCTTACCAGACTTGAGCGGATTTTTGCGGTGATGCGTTGTCCGCCGGAGGAGCGAGTATTGTTGGCTACATTTTTACTAGATGGTACAGCGTACGAGTGGTGGTATACCCTCGAGTTGTCCGGTTGGGATGCCCGTAGTGTGACCTGGTAGACGTTTAGGGAACGGTTCCTGGAGCAGTACTACCCTCGTTCTTTCCGAGATGCCAAGGAGGCAGAGTTCTTGCATCTCCAGTAGGGGACTATGACAGTGGCTGAGTATGAACGGAAATTCCAGATGTTGTCTCGGTTTGCTCCTGCTTTTGTGGCCACTGAAGCCGAGAAATGTCGTAGATTTGAACTGGGCCTGCGAGGCGAGATTCGAGCCATAGTAACGGCTGGATCTTTTGCTTCCCTCCGAGACTTGTCGGATGCTGCGGTGAGGGTGGAGGCTAGTTTGCCGGTGCGCCGCCAGGAACCATCTATTCCTGGAGCTTCAAGCCAGCGGACTCCGAAAAGGGGTAACTTCGGTGGAGCGTCGTCGTCAGGCGATGATCATTTTGGTAGGCCTGGCAATTTTCAGAGTTCAGGATTTTGGGGTTACCGAGCGTCGCCGACTCCGCAAGCTAGCGCGACGTCTGTAACGTCCACAGGGAGACCGAGTAGTGGACCAGGTCGGAATGTGTGTTTTTACTGTGGGGAGCGAGGTCATTTCCGACGGGAGTGTCCACTGTTGCCACAGGAAGGTGATGTAGCTCGAGGAGGAGCAGAGCCCGGACAGAGTACAGCGTCAGGGACAGCAAGCCCGAGAAGAGGTGGTGGCACTGCCACTGGTAGTTCGAGGGGACGTGGTAGAGCGTCGGGATCTCAGGCCCGAGTGTTTTCGATGACTCAGCAGGAGGGTCAGTCGACACCAGATACGGGGACAGGTACTTGTCTTACTTTTGGTTGTGCTGTACTTAGGTTTTGGTTGTTGGATCCAGGGTAGAGTCTAGGAGTGTTCCTAGAGTTCCGTAGGAGGGTGACGAAAGGTACATGAAAGGAGTGACGATAACTGATCGATATGAGGTTATTGAAGGAGAGAACCCACAAGCTAGAGTTTGGCTTTAGGACTTTGTAGATTTCTCCCGATAGTGGCCGAGGTAGCAGCCGAGGGAGATGGGGGGACGATTGTTTGGGTTAGTAGTCGAGTTGGTTTGGGAAGATAGGGTGGTTGTATACGAGGAGGTACTCTATGACTTCCGTCGGGTACTCTGGAATAAGGTATTTTAGAATACCTTTGTTTGCTGTTCATCGAGTTTCCCTTGCGTACACCATGTAGCTGTTACATAGCTAGAGTTGGCCGTGGTAGCAGTAGTTGGGGATGGAGTGAAATACCCAAGGTGGAGATGATAGACAGGAAACCCAGGAGAGGTTGTTATTGACCGCGTGTTGATGACTGGGTAAGAGACCCTAGGTGTCGGGACTAGCTGTGGAATTTCGGGGACGAAATTCTTTTTAGGGGGTAGATTGTAACAACCCGTCCCGGGAGCCGGGATTAGTAGACGGATTAAGGTGGGGTTAGCGAGGCTAATCGGTGGTTAGTTGGTCCTGATAAGGTCATTAGCGTAGAATGACGATTTTGCCCCTAGTTCGGGCAAAAACGTTGACTTTTAGTTCGGGTGGTCGGATGAACTTTGACCGGTGACCAGGACGTAGTTTAGGACGTCACGAATCCATAGGCAGGTGGCACGCCCGATTCCGACATCCGAGGAGGAAGTTGTGATGTTCGGAAGGTTGAGGGCATAACCGTAATTTGAGTAAATTAAGGGGAATAGTTGACTTTTCGTAGAAACGGGGTTTGGTACGTTGACCTAGGATGGTTAGGTAGATTTCGTCGTCCTGAGTTCGATGACAGGTGGCACGTATTCATCGGACTTACGAGGTGTTAGTTACGGGTCTAGAAGGGTAGTGGCAAAACCGTAAAAATGAGTTAAAAAGAAGGGTATTTTGGTCTTTGTGACACATTGGGATTTGTGCACAGAGGAAAGGAATGGACGGCTGGGATTGGGCCATGTGGGAGTGTGTGGAGTGGATTCTGACATGTGGCATGTGTGTAGAGGATTCTGGTGGAATCCTGTGCATTCACAGCCCAATTAATTGGGGTGTACTCGTGCTGTGCATTCTTGTTCTTCGACACACCGAGAGAAACAGAGGGAGGAAATTAAGAGAATTGGAAGGGTGATCGTGGCTATTGAGGAGTCCTGGTGAGTGAGTGAGGGACGGGAGAGTGAGAGGGAGCTGGTGAGGTTGTTGAGAGGCACGGTGGTCGTGTGTGTGAGGGGGGTGAGTCACGGGAATCAGGGAGGAAATAGAGAAGGTTGACGGATTGTGGGGGGTGCTGTGGCCGTGTGCGGGTGTGTTCGACCTCAAAAGGAAGCTGAGGCGGCTCTGTGGACTCCACGGAACACGGCGGCGAGCACGGTTGCGGACGGTTGCAGGTAAGTCCAAATCTTCGTGTTTGTGCCCTGTTTTCCCGTCGAGTTTTGAACTGCGAGTTGTGAGTCTAAGGGTGGAATCGAAGGTCATGGGCAGGTCTAGGGGACTCAGTGGAGGTCTGGGAGTCTAGTGGTTGTGTAGCCGTGACGGGGGGTGCACGGCGGAGGATGGCATGACGGAGGTGCTCTATGTCCTCTGTTTTGGTCGTGGGTTTCAAACGGCGAGTCGTCGAGCTTAGGGCTGAGTCGACGGTCCAGGAGGGTTGGTTGAGGTTCAGTAGAGTCCTAGGAAGAGGTTGGTGTAGCCACCGTGAAGGGGGAAGTCGTGGGTGGCCGGGAAGGAAAACAGGGGTTTTTGGGTTGTTTGGTTCGAGCTTTAGTCGACGGGCTAGGGACGGTGTCGAGGTCTGAGGAGTTGGGGAATGGATAGCTTGGAACTGGACGATGAGATTGGTGAAGAAAGGGAAGGAAATAGTGCAGGCACGGCGGTGAACCGCTAACGCCGGTCTGAGTTGCAGGTGACTGTGGCGAACCGGGTTGGCTCGAGGTAGCTGATACACTGTAGCTGGCGCGTGAGGGCCACGCGCAGCCACTTTGGGCGGCGCGTGGGGGCGCGTGCGGCGGCGATGGGGAAAACGGTCAACATGGTTTTTGGTCTAGGAGTTATGGTGAGTTCAATGGAGTTGGTTTCGGGTCAATCGGACGTCGTTTGAGTTTAGTTCCGCGAGGGTGAAATTTTAGGGTCCCGGGTTCTTACGTTTAGGATTCGGGGAATTTTGAGGGAATTTTCGTGAACGTGTTAGTAACGTACTTTGGTGATTGTGAACAGGATCGGGATTTCCCGAGGAAGCCGAGGAACGTGCGGGACGTTCGGGACGCGAGTAGGGCAGTACTGTGAGTGGACCCCTTCTCTAAACTCAAGCATGCATAACTGTTTTCTATAATTGTTTTATGGTTTGATTATGATTCTATGTTATCGAATATGTTTTGGTTGGTTTTACATGATTGTACGTTTTTGAAAGAAGTTCGGTTTTTGCACGTTTTACGAGAAATGGTTGGTTTCTGGAATTGATGATATGGTTTTGGGATTTCCATTGATAAGTGGTTTTCTAATGATAACAAAGGGATTTTGATACATGATTTGATGATTAAATGATTTTCGGAAAGCGGAATTTGGATTTTAAAGTTGGAAAGTGGATTCCGGATTTGGGTACGGAATGACGGTTCTGGATGCCGGAAGGGTATCGGACCAGTGATTTCGGATTCGGGTTTGGATGTGGATTGGTAAATGGTTTTCAAATGGTTTTGGGATTGGATTTGCTGGATCTGGATATTGGGTTTAAAGACCCGGATATATGTGACGGGGGACCGGCCGAATTGGGTTTAAAGACCCGGATTGAGTTTAAAGACTCGGGAGTTTAAAGACTCGGATATATTGATTTCCCCCGTAGGCCTTGAGTTTAAAGACTCGGATATGAATAAGGCCTGGATTGAGTTTAAAGACTCGGGAGTTTAAAGACTCGGATAGGTCCAGCAGGTTTGATCGGGAAATGATGATTTAAGTTTTATGGTTTATACTTCGGGTTTGGATACTCATGCCATGTTTTCCATAACTGTTTTATAGTGTTTCTGTTTCTTATGATGTTTTGTGATATTTTGTGAACCTTGATTTATAACTGTGTTAACAACTGGTGGTTATGCATGTAGTTTTCAAAACGGAGGGTTAAACTCGGCTTTTTGATAAATGGTTTTAGAAACCTTTCTGTTCTTATGGTCCACTCACATCTTCTGTTTTAAATTGCCCTCCAGGTTGTGGAGATAGCGCGGGGTCTTGACGTCGAGGCAGCGTCTGAGGCATAGACTTTTCGTGAGGGTTCCCGGAGTGTTTACATTTCTTCCGCGTGCATGTAAAACAAATAATCGGTATTATTTGTTGTATCATGTATTATGCTCTGTAAACTTTAACTGCGGTTTTTAGTGAGTGCTTACTCCTGCGTCTGACTGGGTTGAGTGAGTTTTACTTGGGTGTTGTGTCGGGGAGTCAGACGGGAGCGGGATTTACCTCGGGTTTCGGGGTGAACCCGGGGTGGGTCCTGACTGTTGATCACGACTACGGATGGATCAACAACATCCATCATAACATCAGAGCACATGTCATACATCATATGTTCCCTAATAGGAACGGTATTTATTTTGAGTGGTAATTGATTAGATAAGAAAAATTTGTAAAAATGGTAAATAATGAAGTAGTGTCGTTTGTTGGAGTGTAAGGTGTGCACTGATATGACTTGGCAGTTTTCCTATTGCCAACTGGAGGAGACAGGTGTGAAAACAAGAGAAAATAGTACAAATAAGCAAATGAGTGAGGTGGATTCTGTTAGAGAATGAGTGACGTGTTGGTGTGATGCTTAAGCTAAGGAAATGTCACTATCACATGTAACTGTCATGCAGTGTGTGTGTGAGAGTGAGTGAATGTGTGAGTGAGTGAATATATGCATTGTAATCGTCCTTGATTGAATTAATGAGAATAGAAAGTGGTACAGTGAGAATGAGAGAGATTCCGATCACTGTGATACCAAGAACACTTCATTCACATTCATCCTGTATTTTATCAAACACATAGGGTGCATTCTGCAATTCTGTGAATCTCTATAGAATTGCTTGATTGATTAGAACCAGAATTGAGATAGAGAGAGAGAGAGAGAGAGAGAGAGAGAGAGAGAGAGAGAGAGAGAGAGAGAGAGAGTGATCTATCCTAAATCCATACGAGCTAATCTCGTGTTCATTTCAGCTAGAGTGTGAGTTGAGAAGCTTACCTGGAAAACAATGGAACAGTGCATCCGATGAACTTGATTGACTCCTCTGCTTTTCTGAGATCCAATATGGTATCAGAGCAGGTGGATCTGCTTATTTGGGGTGTCTGATTGTGTTGGTACTTCGGTGATTTGAAATCGACTGAGCCAGTGAAGAAACTTCTGTGCAATTCCGGTTTACTTCGAGATCAAGAAATTGATGACAGAAGCTGGAGATCCCAAGTTACCTGTATTCAAATGGGAGAACTATGATTTTTGGAGCATCTAAATGAGCATTAAAGGCTTGTGATCTATGGTCTATTGTCACTCAAGGATTGCTAGAGCCTGAGTATGATAGTGAGGATGAGGAAATCGATCAAGATGTAAGTCATGCTGATCTGATCAAGAATGCTAAGGCCCTAAATCTGATTCAGAATTCTGTATCAGAGGAGATCTTCCCAAGAATCTCAAATATTGGGATTGCTAAGCAAGCATGGGATGTTCTTAAGAAGGAATTCAGAGGAGATCCTATGGTAAGGGCTGTAAAACTTCAAGCTCTTAGAAGGGATTTTGAATATACCCGTATGAGACAGGATGAAAGTTTCTCTACTTATCTTTCTAGATTGTTGGTTATTATTAATCAAATGAAAACTTATGGAGAAGAGATATCTGAGAAAAGACTCACTCAAAAGATACTAATCAGCCTAACTAAAACATATGATTCCATAGTTTCAATTCTAGAAGAAACTAGGGATTTGGACCTGGTAAGTGTTGAGAGTATTTCTGCTTCCATCAGAGCCTTTGATCAAAGGTTGGAAATGCACAATGAGACTGAGATTGAGAAAGCCTTCACAAGTATGAATGTTTCTGTTAAATCTCAGGGAATATCCAGGACTAGTTCCTAGAAAGCAAAGAAGTTTCAGGGAAAGCCAGGATCTAGACCCTGGACTTCTGATAAAGCTAAAGAAACTATGAAGCAGGAGAAATCTACAGAAACTCAGAGAGGAGAAGTTAAGAAGGTTTTCTGCAAGGATTGTAACAAGCATCACTCGGGCGAGTGCTGGTTGAAGGGTGGCAAAGTGAAGTGTTTCAAATGCTCTAGATTTGGTCACATGGCAAAGAACTGCCCAGGAAAACAGCCTGCTACAGTTTTTGCTCAGAAAGCTGAAGAGGCTGAAGGGAGTATGTTTTATGCTTGTCACTCAGCATCAATAGAACATGATGAAGCTATTTGGTACCTAGACAGTGGTTGTAGCAATCATATGACTGGTCATGAATCTTTGTTGACCAACATTGATAGAAACCTAAATGTGAAAGTGAAAATGGGTACTGGAGATCTTGTTCAGGTGGCAGTAAAAGGTTCCCTACTTGTTCACACTGATCAAGGAGACAAATACATCAAGGAAGTTATGCTTGTGCCTCGATTAGATGAAAATCTATTGAGTGTGGGATAGATGGTAGAACATGGGTACAGTTTGGTGTTTGGAAACAGATTTGCAGAAATCTTTGAAGATGGGACTTTGAGGCAAATAGTGGCAAGATTTCCTATGACAGGAAGTAGGTGTTTCAAGCTTTCTCTCAACTATGTGAATTTCAGAGCTAAGGAACCTGAAACAGTTAAGGGTTTGAAGGCTAGCACTGAAGAAAGTACTGAGTTGTGGCATATGAGGTTTGGTTATTTAAACCTTGCTAGTCTGAGATAACTCAAACAGAAAGATATGGTGATTTGATTGCCTAGTTTACATGGAGAAAAGGGGGTGTGTGAAGGATGCATAGCTGTAAAACATCATGTTAGTTCCTTTGATACTCAAGGGGCTTGAAGGGCATCCTCACCATTGGAACTCATACACACAGATGTGTGTGGTCCTATGCAAACAAAAACAATGGGAGGCAATCTGTATTTTCTAATATTCATTGATGATCATTCAAGAATATGCTGGGTGTATTTCTTAAAACACAAGTCAGGGGTTTTGAATGTGTTTAAGAAATTCAAGGCTATGATAGAATTGCAGAGTGGGTTCAAGATTAAGAAACTGAGAAGTGACAGGGGAGGAGAGTACATGTCTAATGAGTTTCAGAAGGTTCTTGATGAAGCAGGAATTGAAAGGAAACTAACTGTGGCCTATTCTCCCCAACAGAATGGGGTAGCTGAAAGGAAGAACAGGACTATTATAGAAATGGCTAAGTCAATGCTTCATTGTAAGCATTTACCCTATGAGTTTTGGGGAGAAGCAGTTAACACTGCTGTATATCTCCTGAATCGATTTCCTACAAACGCTATGTTAAACAAGACTCCATTTGAAGTGTTCTCAGGAAGAAGACCAGGGGTGACTCACTTAAGAATCTTTGTATCTCTATGCTACATGCATGTTCCAAAACAGACCAGGCATAAGTTGGATGATTCCAGCAGTAAAGGAATTTTTGTAGGCTATGGAAGTTGTGAAAAGGGCTACAGAGTTTACAGTCTAGAAAGCAGGAAAGTTGTGGTGTCTAGAAGTGTGATTTTCAATGAGAAAAGTCACTGAATTGGGAGAAGCTTGAAGAGGTTTCAAGTTGCATTCCTCTAAGTTTCACTACTGGAGATTCTTAGACAGAACCAGCAACATCATCTCACTCGCTTAACATGACTAGTTCAAGCAGTCCTGATCATTCATCCAGCACTACTGCATGTAGCTCTACAGAAGAGACCAGTGATACACCTGTGAAACTAAGGAGTTTAAGTGGCATCTATGCTAGATGTCACATGAGCATGATAGAACCAGAATGTTTCATTGAAGCAGCCAAGGAACCTGTTTGGAGAAAAGCAATGGAAGCTGAAATAGAGATGATTGAGAAGAATGGAACATGGGAACTTGTGGAGAGACCTACAGTTAAACCTGTGATAGATGTCAAATGGGTGTTCAAAACTAAACTGAACCTTGATGGTTCAGTACAGAAGCACAAGGCCAGGTTGGTTGCAAAAGGGTATGCAAAAAAGCCTGGTGTGGACTTCAATGTGACTTTTGCTCCAGTAGCAAGGCTGGACACAGTCAGAGTTTCGATTGCTTTAGCAGCACAAAGAAGATGGGAGGTGTTCCAATTAGATGTAAAGTCTGCTTTTCTGAATGGTGTACTAGATGAGGAGGTGTACATTGACCAACCTGAAGGTTTTGAGGTTCAAGGAAATGAATCCAAGGTCTACAAATTGCACAAGGCCCTCTATGGTTTAAAACAAGCACCAAGCGCTTGGTATGGTGAGATAGATTCTTATCTACTAAGCTGTGATTTTGGAAGAAGCACAAGTGAACCTACTTTGTACTTAAAGAGAAAACAAGGTGAGGGGACTTTGATCGTGTCTATCTATGTGGATGACATAATCTATACAGGTGATAGCACTAGAGTGATGACTAAGTTCAAACAAGATATGATGAGAAAGTATGAAATGACAGACTTGGGATTTCTACATCATTTTCTAGGGATGGGAATCCTACAGTCCAGTGATGGGATTTATATTCACCAAAGGAAGTATGCTGCAACTCTCCTTGAGAAGTTTGGTCTTAAAGATTGCAAACCTGTCAGCATACCAGTTGCTACTAATGACAGATTTCAAAAGGAAGATGGAAGTGGAACAGCAGATGAGGAATTATATAGGTAGCTTGTTGGAAGTCTGCTCTATCTCACAGCCACTAGACCAGATGTGATGTTTGCAGAAAGTTTGCTGTCAAGATTCATGCACAATCCAACCAAGAAACATCTTGGGACTACTAAGAGACTTCTAAGATATGTTCAAGGAACCTTGAACTTTGGGATTGGATACAGAAAGGGGAAGGCTGCTATCCTAGTAGGATACTGTGATAGTGATTGGGGAGGCTCTACTGATGACATGAAGAGTACCTCTGGTTATGCCTTCATACTAGGCAGTGGTGTGTTCTCATGGGCCTCTGTAAAACAGTCTAGGGTTGCCCTCTCAACAGTAGAAGCAGAGTATGTAAGTGCCTCAGAGGCAACTACTCGGGCTGTTTGGTTAAGATTTTTCCTAGGAGATCTAGGAGAAGAACAGATAGAAGCTACCCCTCTCATGTGTGATAACATGTCTACAATTGCCATGGCTAGGAACCCTGTGTTCCATCAAAAGACCAAGCATATTCATAGAAGATGGCACTATATAAGAGATGCAATTCAGAATGGTGAAGTTTCCATTCAGTATTGCAAGTCTGACGAACAGTTGGCAGACATATTCACTAAGGCTCTTCTTAAGGAACGGTTTTACTACCTAAGAGAACTACTAGGAGTAATACCAGTGAACACCTTAGGAGGGGTTGTTGGAGTGTAAGTTGTGCACTGATATTGTCAGGACCCACCCCGGTTTCACCCCGAAAACCGGGGTAAATCCTGCTCCCGTCTGACACCCTGACACACATACAGTCAGACGTAGGAGAAATTATACTACATATCCCGAAGTCAACAGTTTACAGAGCATAGTACTCAATACAAAAGAAAGAAAACTATTAAACGGCATACACGCACACGGAAATTAAAACAAAAAACTCCGGGATCCCTCTCGTGACTTCTATGCCTCAGACGCTGCCTCGACGCCGAAACCCCGCTCTAGCTCCACGACCTGGAGGGCAGTTAAAAACAGAAGGTGTGAGTGGACCAAAATAAAATAAGAATTTCCAAAACCATTTAAAAACCATTTCTAAATCCACCTCCAAACCCGAATCCGAAATTACCGGTCCGATGCCCTTCCGGCATCCAGAACCGTCATTCCGAACCCAAATCCGGAATTCCACTTTCCAATCTTAAAACCAAATTCCGCTTTCCGAAATCCGATTCTAAAACCGAAAATCCTTTAATCACTAAATCATGTTTCAAAATCCCTTTATGAACATTTAAACCATTCATCCATTGAAATCCCAAATTCATGGCATTATTCTCAGAAATCGACATTTCTCGTAAAACGTGCCAAATACCGTACTTCCTCGGGAACTCCTGATCCTGTCAACAACCACCAAAGTACGTCACTAACACGTCTACGAAGGTCCACCTAATTTTCCCCCAAAATCCCCGGATCCTAAACATAAGGAATCGGAACCCTAAACCTCCACCCTCACGGAACTACTTTGATTCGACGTCCAATTAACCCGAAACCAATTCCAATGGACTCATCACAACTCCTAAACCAAAAACCATGTTGACCATTTTCCTCAGAACCGCCGCACGCGCCTCCACACGCCACCCAAAGTGGTTGCGCGTGGCCTCACGCGCCTGCTACAGTGTCACCGTCTACCTCGAGTAGACCGGGTTCGACACAGTCCTGCAACTTGAACCGGCGTCAGCGGTTCTCCGCCGTACCTGCACCAAAACTGCTCCTCTCTTCACCCACAGTATCGTCCAGACTTAGGCTACCCATTCCCGTACTCCAATCACCTCGACTCACCCTCAAACCTATCGACTCAAGCTCGAACAGAAACCCGTACTATCCCCTGTTTCCTTCTCCAGCCACCCAGGTCACCCCCCATCACGGTGGCTAGCCCAAACTCTTCTTAGGACTGTCCTAAACCTCACCCAACTCACCAAAACTGTCAACTCTACCCCAAACTTCATGACTTTACGTTTGAAGCAAAACGGAAAAACAGGGCACACAGGGCACCTCCGTCGTACCAGCATCCACCGTGCACTCCCCGTCACGGCAGCACAACCAGCAGAAACCTAGAACCCTACTGAGTCTCCTAGACCTCCCTAGCCTCTTCGATTCAACTCCTAAACTCACAACTTCCACCTTGAACCTCGACGGAAAACAGAGCATATAGAAGGGGGTGAGGAATTACCTGTCCTCCGATCGCAGTCGTGAGCTCAGCCGTGAGGTACTAGCTCCTCATGTATTCCTCCGTCCTATGAGCACCTCCGTTGGCCTCGAGTGATCGTTCACGGCTGCACCACCACCCAACTTCTCTGTTTTCTTCCCTGCTTTCCTTACTATTTTCCCGTGGCTCACCTTGCACTCACACACAGTCACCATACCTCCAAACCTCCACACTACCTCCCTCTCACTCTCTGATCACTCATCCCCTCATCACTCCACACAAACACCCTCCAATTTCTCTCAATTGCCCAGCCTCTGTTTCTGTTCTTCGAACATGAACACACACTACACGATGCCCCAATTATTTGGACCGTGCACCAATTACTGGAACCCTCTAGTTCCCCCACACGTGCCACCAATCCACCATCTCTCTCCCATGTGGTTCAATCTCAGCCCTCCATCTGTCCTTATCTGTTGCACACATCCCCATGTGCAAAGACCAAAATACCCTTCTTTTTAAATCAAATTTACGGTTTTGCCACTACCTTTCTAGACCCGTAACTCCCACATCGTACGTCCGATGAATACGTACCGCCTGTCATCGAACTCAGGACAACGAGATCTATCTAACGGTCTTAGGTCAACATACCAAAACCCGTTCGTACAAAAAGTCAACCTTTTTCCCTTAATTTAGCCAAATTACGGTTATGCCCTCAATCTTCCGAACATCATAACTTTCCTCCCCGGATGTCAGAATCGGGCGTGCCACCTGCCTATGGATTCGTGACGTCCTAACCTACGCCCTGGTCATCAGTCCCCAATTGACTGCCCGAACTAAAAGTCAACTTTTTGCCCAAACCAGGGGCAAAATCGTCATTCTACCCTAACGACCCCAACGAGACCAACTAACCACCATTTAAGCTCACTAATCCCATCTTAATCACTATCTTAACCCTAGTTTCTGGGACGGTTCGTTACAATCTACCCACCTAAAAAGAATTTCGTCCCCGAAATTCCACCACTAGTTCCCAACACCTAAGGTCTCCTACTCGGTGATTCACAACTAAGTTAACAACTTCTCTTAAGTTTCCTATCTATCATCTCCACCTTGGGTATTTCACTCCATCCCCAGCTACCAGTGTACCACGTCACAGTACCACGAAAACTTTATGGGGTACGCAAGGGAAACCCTATGAACAGTAAACAAAGATATTTTAAAATACCTCATATGGAGTACCTGATAGATTTCACAGAGTACATCCTCACGTACAACCACCTCACTTCCAGAAACAGGAAGCCTACTTACTGGCTGGCTCCACCCTTGGCTATTACTGCGGCTACTTGTCGGACTAAATCTACAATGTCCGAAAGGCAAACTCTAGATTGTGGGTTCTCTTCCTTCAATAACCTCATATCGATCAGTTATAGTCACTCTCTACCCTATTCCTTCCGTCCTCCTTCAACGGAACTCACTGTAACAGGCCAGGTCACCTAGGGAAAATCCTAGTTTCTACCCTGGGATTCAACAACAAAGGAAGCACAACACAACCAAGGCTAGTACACGTACCTGTCCCCGCATCTGGTGCCGACTGAACCTCCTGCTGAGTCATTGAAAACACTCGGGCCTGAGATCCCGACGCTCTACCACGTCCCCTCAAACTACTAGTGGCACCACCACCTCCTCTAGTGCCCGCTGTCCCTGAAGCTGTACTCTGTCCGAGCTCCGCTGCTCCTCGACCTACACCACCTTCTTGTGGCAATAGTGGACACTCACGTCGGAAATGACCTCGCTTCCCGCAGTAAAAACAAACATCCCGTCCAGAAGGGCCACTCGATCTCCTCGTCTACGCAACATACGTCGCACTAACTTGCGAAGTCGGTTGTGCTAGGTAACCACGGAATCCTGAACTCTGGAAACTACCAGGTCTACCGAAATGATCATCGCCCGACGACGACGCTCCACCGAAGTTGCCCCTCTTCGGTGTCCTCTGGCTCGAAGCTCGAGAAAAAGATGGCTCTCGGCGTCGCACCGGCAAACTAGCCTCAACTCTCACCGCAGCATCCGACAACTCTCGGAGGGTAGCGAACGATCCAGCCGTCACGATGTCTCGAATTTCACCTCGCAGGCCCAACTCAAACCTATGACACTTCTCGGCTTCAGTAGCCACAAACGCAGGAGCAAACCGAGACAACATCTGGAATTTCCGTTCATACTCAGCCACACTCAGATTCCCTTGTTGAAGCTGCAGGAACTCAGCCTCCTTGGCATCTCGGAAAGAACGAGGATAATACTGATCTAGGAATCTCCCCCGAAACGTCTCCCAGGTTACAGTGTGGGCATCCCAGCCAGACAACTCGAGGGTATACCACCACTTATACGGTGCACCGTCTAGTAAAAACGTAGCCAACAACACTCGCTCCTCTGGTGGACAATGCATCACTGCAAAGATCCGCTCAAGTCTCGTGATCCACCTCTGAGCTTCCTCAAGATCAACCCCGCCACTAAAAGTAGTAGCCCCGAGCCGCTGGGCTCGCTCAATCGTATTACTCTCAGTTCCTTTCGCCGGTTTGTCTTCAGGTCGTGGAGAGGGTCCACGTCTCGGAGGCATCGTCACTCGCACGCTGAAAGAGGCATAGAAGTAGTCAAACAACCGAAACACAACCTCACAAACTGACAAACCCCAACAAACTCGACAAACCTATGCTCTGATACCAATTGTCAGGACCCACCCCGGTTTCACCCCGAAAACCGAGGTAAATGCTGCTCCCGTCTGACACCCTGACACACATACAGTCAGACGCAGGAGAAATTATACTACAGATCCCGAAGTCAACAGTTTACAGAGCATAGTACTCAAATACAAAAGAAAGAAAACTATTAAACGGCGCACACGCACATGGAAATAAAAACAAAATACTCTGGGATCCCTCTCGTGACTTCTATGCCTCAGACGCTGCCTCGACACCGAAACCCCGCTCTAGCTCCACGACCTGGAAGGCAGTTAAAAACAGAAGGTGTGAGTGGACCAAAATAAAATAAGAATTTCCAAAACCATTTAAAAACAATTTCTAAATCCACCTCCAAACCCGAATCCGAAATTACCGGTCCGATGCCCTTCCGGCATCCAGAACCGTCATTCCGAACCCAAATCCGGAATTCCACTTTCCAATCTTAAAACCAAATTCCGCTTTCCGAAATCCGATTCTAAAACTAAAAATCCTTTAATCACTAAATCATGTTTCAAAATCCCTTTATGAACATTTAAACCATTCATCCATTGAAATCCCAAATTCATGGCATTATTCTCAGAAATCGACATTTCTCGTAAAACATGCCAAATACCGTACTTCTTCGAAAAACGTGCAACAATGTAAAACCAAAAATGCATATGTGATAAACATAGAATCATGATTAAAACCATAAAACAAGTAATTAAAAGCAGTTATGCATACTCGAGTTTAGAGAAGGGGTCCACTCACAGTACTGAGCCCTCAATCGCGTCCTGAACGTCTCGCACGTTCCTCCGCTTCCTCGGGAACTCCCGATCCTGTCAACAACCACCAAAGTACGTCACTAACACGTCTACGAAGGTCCACCTAATTTTCCCCAAAAATCCCCGGATCCTAAACATAAGGAATCGGAACCCTAAACCTTCACCCTCGCGGAACTACTTTGATTCGCAACCAATTAACCCGAACCAATTCCAATGGACTCATCACAACTCCTAGACCAAAAACCAAGTTGACCATTTTCCTCAGAACCGCCGCACGCGCCTCAACGCGCCGCCCAAAGTGGCTGCGCGTGACCTCACGCGCCTGCTATAGTGTCACCGTCTACCTCAAGTAGACCGGGTTCGACACAGTCCTGCAACTTGAACCGGCGTCAGCGGTTCTCCGCCGTACCTGCACCAAAACTACTTCTCTCTTCACCCACAGCATCGACCAGACATAGGCTACCCATTCCCGTACTCCAATCACCTCGACTCACCCTCAAACCTATCGACTCAAGCTCGAACAGAAACCCGTACTGTCCCCTGTTTCCTTCTCCGGCCACCCAGGTCAACCCCCATCACGGTGGCTAGCCCAAACTCTTCATAGGACTGTCCTAAACCTCACCCAACTCACCAAAACTGTCGACTCTACCCTAAACTTCACGACTTTACGTTTTAAGCAAAACGGAAAAACAGGGCACACAGAGCACCTCCGTCGTACCAGCCTCCACCGTGCACTCCCCGTCACGGCAGCACAACCAGCAGAAACCTAGAACCCTACTGAGTCTCCTAGACCTCCCTAGCCGCTTCGATTCAACTCCTAAACTCACAACTTCCACTTTGAACCTCGACGGAAAAACAGAGCATATAGAAGGGGGTGAGGAATTACATGTCCTCCGATCGCAGTGGTTTTTAATTTTTAATTTTTAATTTTTAATTTGGAGCGCCAGAATCAGTGGTTTTTAATTTTTAATTAATTCATTCTGCTGTTTTTTTAAGGTTATTGATTAACTATAACGATGGCATGTGTTAGTTCACATCCCTCGTGCCCCTAATATTAAGCGTAGAAAATTAATTATTGTTTTCACGTTAATTTGGTACAAATCAAAATAAAAATGAAATGTTATTCTCTCACTCCATCCATCCACAACACATATATAGCTTGTAATATTCTCCAGATTACACTACAATGTGAAAATTCCTTGTGATCAAGAAATACACCGTTCAAAAACATTTTGATAATCGTGAAATATTCTGCTCCCATCTGATAAATAAATTGAAATTCCAAAAATACTGTAAATACATGTCACACAAGGAATACTAATACTGATGTCCCGCTCATGTATCGGTCTCAATATAAGCCTTGGTCTCTATGCAACGGCCTGAAGGAAATACAAAACCAGTAAAGTGTGAGTGGATAAAATAATAATTTTAAAATACATTTCAGAAAAAAAATAATCATTTTTCCCTTGTGTTATAAAACAATGCATGCATAAAATAAATCACAAACAACCAGATATCAGAATAAAATAAATCATAATTGTGGGACATGAAAAATTATGTTTGCATGTAATGTAACCCTTCCGGATGATAGTGGGGAATTTGAAGTGTACAACAATGCATCGTTACAAGAATTGGGATGCGTGTTAATGCAACATGGGAAGGTGATTGCCTATGTCTCCCACTAGTTGAAATCTCATGAACGCAACTATCCTACCCATGATTTAGAACTAGGTGTAGTGGTACATGCCCTAAAGATTTGGAGACATCATTTATATGGTGCGACTTGTAGACTTTTTACCGATCACAAGAGTTTGAAGTACTTGTTCACGCAAAAGGAATTAAATGTGAGGCAAAGACGATGGTCGGAACTGATTAAGGATTATGAGAGCATGATTGAATACCATCCTGGAAAAGCTAATGTGGTAGCTGATGCATTGAGTCGGAAATCAGGACATTCTGTGGCACATCTGCGAATAACCCATTTACCCTTATTGGTTGAACTCCGTAGAACTGGCGTTAATTTGGGATTTGATAGCCAAGGTATTTTACTAGCTAGTTTCCAAGTGCGACCAATCCTAATTGACCAGATCATTGATGCCCAATTCCAAGATCTTATCTTATGTATTCTTCGAATTGAAGTGGAAGCAGGAGAACGACAAGATTATACAGTTAGAGATGATGGAGCCTTAATAAAGGAAGGACGGTTGTATGTGCCTGGAGACGTAACATTAAAGAAGGAGATTCTGGATGAAGCCCATAGTTCGGCGTACGCTATGCATCCAGGTGGAACTAAAATGTACCATACGCTTCGAGAACATTACTGGTGGCCGGGTATGAAACGGGAAATTGCTGAATATGTTAGTAAGTGTTTTATATGTCAGCAGGTAAAGGCTGAGAGGTAAAGACCCTATGGAGCATTGCAACCACTTCCTATCCTGGAATGGAAATGGGATCATATAACAATGGATTTTGTGTTTAAACTTCCTAGGACGCCCAAAGGCCATGATGGAGTTTGGGTGATTGTGGATAGACACACCAAGTCAACGCATTTCTTACCTGTAAGAGAAGATTTTCAGATGACACAGTATGCCAGATTATTCATTAATGAGATTATACGACTACACGACACTCATGCCTTTATTGTATCGGATCGAGATCCATGGTTTACATCCAGATTCTGGTAGAGTTTACAGGAAGCTTTTGGGACAAGATTGCATTTTAGTACATCATTCCACCCTCAGACAGACGGACAGTTGGAGCGAACCATCCAAACCTTGGAAGTTATGATGAGAGCCTATGTTTTGCAATTCCATGGTACTTGGGAGTCACATTTACCATTGATGGAATTCGCTTATAACAATAGTTACTAAGCTAGTATTGGAATGGCACCTTACGAAGTATTGTATGGACGGCAGTGCAGAACCCCTTTGTGTTGGACTGACGTGGGAAAAAGACAATTGACTAGATCTGAATTGGTGGAATTGACAACGGAGAAAGTTAAACTCATTAGAGATAGATTCAAGGCAGCCCAGGATAGACAAAAGAGCTATGTGGACCGTCGGATCAGAGACCTTGAGTTTGCAGTCGGAGATTGGGTATTTCTGAAGTTGTCACCTTGGCAAGGCATGGTGCGGTTTGGCAGGCGAGGGAAATTGAGCCCCAGTTTCATCGGACCATTTAAGATTGTTGAGAGGGTTGGCCAAGTTGCATACAGATTAGCACTACCTCCAGAACTTTCCAAGGTTCACGATGTGTTTCATGTGTCGATGCTGCAGAAATATGTGTATGATGCATCTCATGTACTAGAAGAGCAACCCCTTGAACTCAGTGAAGACTTAAGCTTTGAGGAACAGCCCGTACAGATTTTGGATCGAAAGGAGAAAGTGCTTCGTCGAAAGACTATGCCCCTAGTAAAGGTTTTCTAGAGAAATCAGAACGTGGAGGAGGCCACATGGGAAACCGAAACACAGATGCAAGAGCAGTATCCATATTTGTTTCACTATAATTTCGGGGACGAAATTTCTTAAGGGATGAGGTTGAAACGCCCCGGAAACGCAAGGAATGTGAATTTGTAAAATAATATATAAAATGACGTTTTTACCCTTGTAAATAGTGTGGTCAAAGTTGACTTTTTACATGACACGTGTTTCTCACATAATCCAAGGACCATTAGGTAGGTCTCAATTCCCTGGGTCTGTAGATAGGCGGCACGCTGAAATCGGACTTCGGATGAATAAGTTATGGTTCTAGAACGAGGAAGGGAATTTTGGTAATTGTGTGAAGGAAGGGTAAAACGGTAAATTGGACAGTGAAAAATTTATCAGCTAAAATGGATATTAACTTAGCTGTTTAATTAATTGATAGCCATTTAAATCAATTGATAGTTGTTTAATTAATTGATAGTTGGTTAATTATTTGGGTGACACATGTCACTAGGGAGAACAGATGAATGGTAGCGGTTGGGCATGAGTGTGTGCACAAGTGTGGTATTTGGAGAACAGAGCACCGTTTGCCGTTGTAATCAATCATCTTTGATTGAACTAAGTTAATTAATTTACTGTGAAGGATTGGGAGAAGCAGAGACACTGGAGAGATTGAGTGAAACGACCTGTCCCAAATTCCAGGATTAGATTAGTGACTAATCACGATTAGTGAGGCTAATCTGTGATTAGTTGAGCGAAATCGGACGAACAATGCGAAATGACCGTTTTGCCCCTGTGCGTGGGCAAAATGTTGACTTTTTGTTCGGACGGTCAAATGGACTTTGACCGATGACCGTGACGTAGCTTAGGACGTCACGAGTTCATAGGCAGGTGGCACGTTCAATTCTAACGTTCGAGGAGGAAGTTCTGACGTTCGGAAGTTTAAGGGCATTTTGGTAATTTTAGTTAAAAGGAGCAAATAGTTGACTTTTGGACCGGGATGTCTGATGGCCGAGGACCGTTACGTAGATCGGGACAATACGAATCCATAGACAGGCGGAACGTCGAATTTGGACGTTCGACGGCGAAGTTACGATTCACGGAAGTTCAAGTGCACTATTGCACAAATTACGAAACGATTTAAATTTTGGACTGTAGTGGGGCCCAGATATTTAGTTCCTACCCTATGGATGAGTGACAAGTGTCACCCATCCAATGGACACCATTTTCCCTTCATGCATCGACCATTCCATTTTCTCCATTCAAAACACAAACACATTTCCCCGATCTCACCATTTTTCTCTCATCTGTGCAACCCAAACCCATCCAACCTTCAACCCATGATTAGCTGGGAGGACCAGAGAGACTGAGGGAGTAGAGGATGGCTACTGGAAGCCTGAACCGCCATCCACAGCGGCGGGAGGAGGAGAAACCCGAGAATGCACCCGGTTAGCCCATTTTCGATCCATTTTCCATTTTTATTGTTATGGGTCATTTTTAATGGTTTTAATGAATCCATTAGGTTGTTAGGAAGTCATTAGGATGTTTTTAGGAAGCTTGGGACGGCTGTGAATCCGAGGGGGAATTTTGGGATGTTTGAACCGTAAGGATCAAAGATTAAACCATGGGATTTTGATGGTTTTAGGTTGTTTTAATGAGTAGAAATGATAGGGAATGAAGAAATAGGAATTATAGAATTAATTGGGGTTGAAATCTGACTAAAACAGAGGGACGAAAGCACTGAACCGGTCACGCCGGTTCAGCACAGTGCCAATGAACAGTAAATCGGTTCAGCTGGAGGTTAGTGACGATGAATACTATTTTGAGCCTTCTAGGAGCGCGTGAGGGCGCGTGAACAGTAATTTGGGGAGGTTTTCAACATATTAAATCTTCTATTCGATGTAACGAACATTTTGGGACTGGTCTCGTGTCAATTGGACATCGTTTCGATAGGTTTCGGGGTTTCGGAAGGTTTAGGATCAGTTTAAAAATAGTTAAAAGTTCGGGAAACTTACGGGGCTTTGGTAGGAGGCTAATAAGGTAGTTAGTAACCTTCTATTACGATTTGGACAGGTTCGGGAGTCCCGGTGACAGTGATCGGCTTGGGAGAGCCTATGGCACGCAAATCGAGGCGGCAGCACGGACGGTCTGTGAGTGGACCTTGATTTCTAAACTGTGATGCATGCATAAATGTTTTATATGGATTATGAATGTGATTTGATGATGTTGATTTGGATATTTGTGAATTATATGGTTTCACGTATTTCGAGGCGATTTACGTGCTTGCACGTATTTCGAGGCGATTTACGTGCTTGCACGTATTTCGAGGCGATTTACTTGCTTGCACGTAAATCGAAGTTTTCCGATTTTACTCTGATTTTCCATTCTTGTGGTTTTGGATATGATTTCATGAAATGGTTTTGGATTTGAAAAGGTAAACTCGGGTTGGAGACCCATTTAATGTACGGAATCAGGCCGGAGACCCAGTTGGTTTATGATTCGGACTAGAGGTCCAGTTTCTTTGTCGATTCGGCCCTACGGCCCAGCTATGTGTTACAAATGGTTTTTACGGGTCATGACGGTTTATGGGAACCGGCATGAACCCCTGAAATGGATTTACGGGTCATGACGGTTTATGGGAACCGGCGTGAACCCATGAAAGAATTTTATGAATTTTATGGGGGCCAGACATGAATCCTGGAAAGGTTTAAAGAATGATTTCAAGGTTTTTCATATGCCATCCTTTCTATATGATTGTCTCCTCCGAGGAGGGTCGTTGGCCTGGGTGGACCCCGGAGTAGTCACGGAGCACTGACTGAGTGGAGTTGCCCCCCAGTTGGGTTCCTTACTCTCAGGATGGGCATGGTTCGTTACCTCTAGGGAGGGTCATTGATCTACGAACATTGACCTGAGTGAACCCTGGAGAGACTTGAGTTTGAGACCCCGGGTAGCACGCACGTAGCTCTATTTTACCGTTACAGGTTCTTGGATATGAAATATAATGGATATACATGATTTCAATTGGTTTGAGAAATTGTGTTTTATGATGATAAATGGATTTGGGCTTAGATCCCACATATGTTTACTATGTTATGGTTTTCTGTAAACGGTTTTGGGCAGGAGCCCGTGTGACTTGTATTTACGGAATTTGGGGCTGAGACCCTAATGATGGTTGTTTAAACATATGTGTTTGGATAAATAGTTTTACTATGCATGCATGCTTTTTAGTGAAGGGTATAAAGGTCTTATATGAAATGTTTTTATAAACTATTTGTTTTGTCCACTCACAGTCCTTTCTGTTTTTAATACCCTTCAGGTTGAACACGGTGTGGACTGTAGCAAAGACCGAGATATCACATGCCTCCTGCGGATCCTGGCGTACTCTAATAGCCAGGAAGGGCAAAGTTTGGAAATATCCCTTGTCTGACACTTCGTGTCAGACGGGAGTAGGGTCATCCCGCATTAATCCCGGGGGGATTGGGATGGGTCATGTCAACTTGGTATCAGAGCAGGGTTGCTCATGTTACTCTGAATTCCATAGCGTTTTGCACATTACTCCGTACGCAGGTCGAGGATGTGATATCTCAAGGGGCTACAGTTCGTTATCAACCTGATAGTGGGATGCTGATATGATAGTTAGTAGGAGTGTATCGTGGAATGTCTTGGTTCGACATTGGATGCCGGGGTTGCCCTAGTTCTGTCTAGGTTGACAGTGTGGGACCCTATGGAAGGATAAACTTATTCGTATTTCACGATGTTGTAGGATCGGTTCCGACGACTGGTTCGGTGTTATGGCCATTCGATGGTCAGATCTTGTTGAGGTTGGTGGCTATGCTATTGGGAGCAGCCGGATTCATGGAATCCTAGTTGATTTGATGGTAGCATTGGATTGATGTCTTTACGATGTCAAGACCGCGGGGTCAGTCAGATTGTGGAATATACTACAGTCGGTAGCTTGCAGTTGGGTTCAGATTGACCGTAGAGTGTGATTGTGGAACCCTACATTAGGTTGTATGGTTCGGAAATGTGAGTTGGCGAGTGGTTTGACTGTGACGACTATTCAGATTTGGGTTCGTTAGTCGGTCTTGTCATGCCAGCTCTAGTGATGGGACTGTACTCTGCAGTCGGGGTTGTACTTATCGGTTAGACCTAGTTGGTTATTGTGCTACTTTGGTTGTGATGGACAGTTGGTACAACTAAGGTCGTGGTGACCTAGTAGACGGCATTGGTTTAGTCGAGGTACGTCAGGTTAGAGCTTGGTTGGACAAGTTATCAGGGTTGGTACTTATCGATCGAATCCCAGGTTTGGGATACAGAGTAGTTGGTACAGGCGATTGATTTCGTTGGATGCGGAGTCTGGATATCAAGATGCCTGGTAGTTAGGTCTGCACGAGGCTGTGGCAGGCACTACTACCGAGAGTGGTTGTAGTTACGGTTGTTGGGAATCGGGGACGTTCAGGTGACGTTTTCCTTTTTCTCGTATGAGATGTCAGGGTGACTGTACCTAGAGTTGTTGGGTACTAGGGAGGCGGAGTTTATCCAATAAGAGTAGTGGTACGGGATAGTCGCTCGATATGAGCGGAGATCCAGGGTTATCAGATTTGCACCTTGTGTGCCGGTGCTGATACTAATACTGATGTCTGTGTGCCGATGCTGATACTGATATTGGTGTTAGTGTGCTGCTACTAGTGTGGATGCCTGTGTGCTGATACTAGTGAAGGTGATAGTGCATTGGTGCTGGTACTAGCGCTGGTGCTGGTGCCGGTGATTGTGATGACGGTGAGTTACGAATCGAGATATGACTCAATCGAGATACGTGTATGTTCGGTATCTGTGGTTCGGGAGTGGATCGCGGATAGTGATGGACTGGATAGGATCCAGTAGTAGTTGAGACTCGTGGTACGAGATACGAGTGTTGGAGGCCATTTAGGCACATCCGTAAATAGTATACGAGGTTTAACCTTGAGTTGCGTGAACTTCACTCGGACACCAATAGGCGAGATGGTGTATCAAGTTCTCTTGGTTATGGACACGTGGTTAATGTCCAAGTGTGTTGGTTGCGACGTAGTTGGAATTACGGAATCGCGAGAGGTTTCGATTGAGGTGACACGTGGAATGCGGGTTTTCCGCATTGGCAATGGGTATTTCGAAGTCGTTTTTGGTGACTTCTCAGATGCTACCATGATTGATGATTGTAAATGATGTTGATGATGTAGATGTTGTTGGTTGCCACTAGTACACCGATCGTGTATTGGTTGGTTGACCCGTGATTTGTCTTGGGTCATCAGGTGGAGTGAGTATATCGAAGTTAGGTGACTGAGATTTCTCATTCTCTACTTGGTGGCAGACGATGTCAAGTTACATGACGTGGTGAGTGTAGCGAGTGTTGTATGCATTCACGTATGATGGATTTAATGTCATCATTTTCGAACATCCTTGATTTTCCTAGGTGGGAGGACAAGGATCGATACGAGGTAATTGGGGAGAACCCACAGTCTCGGCGTGTCTCATCCTTGACTGATCTATTTAGATGTGGGATATAGGTTGAGGACTTTGGACGTCGTGACGATCGATGATCGTGACGTCTATGGTCGGTTGACGTAGTGATGGATCTGGATCGTGATCTTGATGGTCCAGATAGGTGGAGAGTCTATCGCTCTTACCTGGATGTTTGAGTTGAGGATGTTGGGACTGAACTTCTTTTCGAAGTGAATCCCGTATGGTCTATTACTCGGGTGAGTAGTTTTCCGACGTGGTCGGATTTGGTCGGCCCTGGATGTGCGAGTATTGTGATTGGCTTTTCTATGTGGTCAATCGAATGTTTGGTGGTAATCAATTAGGCAGGTAACCGATAGGTTCGGTTATGGTGCGTCTTGGTAGACGTGAACGATATTTCGGGTTTTGGAATCAGATTTCTGGATGACGATTCAGGATTTGATTTTGGAATTTGAAAGAGGATTTCTGTATTTGGGTTTTGGAATCGGATTCTGGGTGACGATTCAGGATTTGATTCTGGAGCTTGAGAGTGGATTTCCTTTTATGGATTTGGGTTCGGAATGGTTATTCCAAATGCTAGCTTAAGGAATGATGATTTCGGATTCGGATTTGGACATGGTTATGGATTTGATTTCTGAGTTTTGGATTAGGGATTTCTTACGAAATTACGAATTCGGATTCGGATTTAGAAATGGATGTTTGAGTTGGAGTTTCGATTTGTCTAGTCCGGGATTGGACAATTGGACTCCATTATAGAAACGTGTTTGGCTACGACCTAGATGGTTGTAGGCTGATTGATGGGTAGATGTACGTACCTTGTACGTAGTTCGAGGTACGATACCGGGCAGACTTGTGATGCCTGGTGATGGTATATAGGTTATACCAGTGGTACGTTGGTGAGCGTGTTGGTAGTCGGCTTAGTTCCGATACCATTGAATTAGTTGAGGTCGTGAACTGGACATTGGATATTGTGCATTGGGCCATGGTATTCCTGATGGGTCTAGTTACACACAGATTGAGTGCTTTGTTGGTATGTGTATACTCGAGTTGAGTATGTTGGTGGTTAGTGTAACCACAAGTGAGTATAGTGTTAGCCATCGACTGGCGACTGTCAAGTGGTGACAGTTTGTCGGAGGTGTCAACGAGGATCATTGAGTGAGGTCTGATGACTCCCGGTGGGAGTAGATATCAGGATAGTTTGGTGATTGAGGAAAAGAACCTTCGAGTTGTTCGTGTCAACGAACTAGTAGATTTGACAAGTGGTGTCTATTCGCAACGTATGGCTACTGTCATTCGACGTGGTCGAGTGTAGTCGATGCGACGTGAGTGTTACTGTACGTCTGGTTGCAGACAAGTTTTATGTTGGCTAGTGGGTATACTAGTGTACACGTGTTTCGAGGTCGATTCTACTTCCCACGAGGTGGTTGTGGAATCAGAATAGTTGGAGTTTTGAGAAAGAAACTAATTAAGGAGGGAAGGTTGTAAAGACTCGTCCCAAATTCCAGGATTAGATTAGTGAGGCTAATCCGTGATTAGTTGAGCAAAATCGGACGAACGATGCGAAATGACCGTTTTGCCCCTGGGCGTGGGCAAAACATTGACTTTTTGTTCAGGCGGTCAAATGGGCTTTGACCGATGACTGTGACGTAGCTTAGGACGTCACGAGTTCATAGGCAGGTGGCACGTTCAATTCCGACGTTCGAGGAAGAAGTTATGATGTTCGGAAGTTTAGGGGCATTCTGGTAATTTTAGTTAAAAGGAGCAAATAGTTGACTTTTGGACCGGGATGTCTGATGGCCGAGGACCGTTACGTAGATCGGGACGATACGAATCCATAGACAGGCGGCACGTCGAATTTGGACGTTCGACGGCGAAGTTACGATTCACGGAAGTTCAAGTGCACTATTGCACAAATTACGAAACGATTTAAATTTTGGACTGTAGTGGGGCCCAGATATTTAGTTCCTACCCTATGGATGAGTGACAAGTGTCACCCATCCAATGGACACCATTTTCCCTTCATGCATCGACCATTCCATTTTCTCCATTCAAAACACAAACACATTTCCCCGATCTCACCATTTTTCTCTCATCTGTGCAACCCAAACCCATCCAACCTTCAACCCATGATCAGCTGGGAGGACCAGAGAGACTGAGGGAGCAGAGGATGGCTACTGGAAGCCTGAACCGTAAGCATCAAAGATTAAACCATGGGATTTTGATGGTTTTAGGTTGTTTTAATGAGTAGAAATGATAGGGAATGAAGAAATAGGAATTCTAGGATTAATTGGGGCTGAAATCGGACCAAAATAGAGGGAGGAAAGCACTGAACCGGTTACACCGGTTCAGCACAGTGCCAATGAACAGTAAACTGGTTCAGCTAGAGATTAATGACGATAAATAGTGTTCTAAGCCATCTAGGAGCACGTGAGGGCTTGTGAACAGTAATTTGGGGAAGTGTTCAACATATGAAATCTTCTATTCGATGTAACGAACATTTTGGGACTGACCTTGTGTCAGTCGGACATCCTTTCGATAGGTTTCGGGGTGTCCGAAGGTTTAGGATCATTTTAAAAATAGTTAAAAGTTCGGGAAAATTACGGAGCTTTGGTAGGAGGTTAATAAGGTAGTTAGTAACCTTCTCTTACGATTTGGATAGGTTCGCGAGTCCCGGGTGACAGTGATCGGCTCGGGAAAGCCTATGACACACAAATCGAGGCGGCAGCTCGGACGGTCTGTGAGTGGACCTTGATTTCTAAACTGTGATGCATGCATAAATGTTTTATATGGATTATGAATGTGATTTGATGATGTTGATTTGGAAATTTGTGAATTATGTGGTTTCACATATTTCGAGGCGATTTACGTGCTTGCACGTAAATCGAAGTTTTCCAGTTTTACTATGATTTTCCATTCTTGTGGTTTTGGATATGATTTCATGAAGTGGTTTTGGATTTGAAAAGGTAAACTCGGGTTGGAGACCCATTTGATTTACGGAATCGGGCCGGAAGCCCAGTTGGTTTACGATTCGGACTGGAGTTCCAGTTTCTATGTGGATTCGGGCCTAGGGCCCAGCTATGTGTTACAAATGATTTTTACGGGTCATGACGGTTTATGGGAACCGGCATGAACCCATGAAAGGATTTTATTGATTATGATGGCTTATGGGGGCCGCGCATGAATCCTAGAAAGGTTTAAAGAATGATTTCAAGGTTTTTCATATGCCATCCTTTATATATGATTGTCTCCTCCGGGGAGGGTCATTGACCTGGGTGGACCCCGGAGTAGTCACGGAGCACTGACTGAGTAGAGTCGCCCCCTAGTTGGGTTCCTTACTCTCAGGATGGGCATGGTTCGTTACCTCCAGGGAGGGTCATTGATCTACGGACATTGACCTGGGTGGACCCTGGAGAGACTTGGGTTTGAGACCCCGGTTAGCACGCGCGTAGCTCTATTTTACCGTGACAGGTTCTTGGATATGAAATATAATGGATATACATGATTTCAATTGGTTTGGGAAATTATGTTTTATGATGATAAATGGATTTGGGCTGAGATCCCACATATGTTTACTATGTTATGGTTTTCTGTAAACGGTTTTGGGCAGGAGCCCGTGTGACTTGTATTTACGGAATTTGGGGCTGAGACCCTAATGATGGTTGTTTAAACATATGTGTTTGGATAAATGGTTTTACTATGCATGCATGCTTTTTAGTGAAGGGTATAAAGGTCTTATATGAAATGTTTTTATAATCTCTTTGTTTTGTCCACTCACAGTCTTTCTGTTTTTAATGGATACCACGTGTCATGCAAGTGTCGTGCCATCACCGGATCTGAACCAAGTCACCGGAGATGGTGACTAGAACCGCCATGCTCCACCGTCGTTCGCCTTCGCGGTTGCAGGAATTCTCACCATAAAACTCCATTGTTGGATGTATTTCAAACCCTCATAATTTCCTCATTTCTTTCCAAAATTGAATATTCTAATAGTCAAAATTCATATACTCGATTCTAGAAATCCAAATCAATAGTTCAAATTAGAGTGTACTACATAGATTTTCTAGAAATTGGATAAAAACTTTTGGAGTTTTTCCTCCCTTTGATTCTCGACTTTCCGTATGTGTTCTCTCTTGGAGATTACTGGGTTTTGCTTGTGGAGATGTGAAGAAGCTACTGGGATGTGCTGTTTTTTTATTTCTAGGTCCAAAATCCCAAGTCAAATTATGTGGTTATGGTGCTTTCGTTTTTGTTTGAAAGAAATAAAGAATATGAATGAAGATGAAGATGTTATGGAGTGGCGGTGGGGATGATGATTTCTAAGATGGTGACACTTGTCACCATCCCACCATTCAGATGATGACTCAGCAATTAGTCCAAAAATACCAAAATACCTTTGCACCCTAATAATCAAATTACCCTTGGGTGTTTTAGACCCATAACTAACCTGCCCGAACTCTAATTTTGCCATATCACCTGCCTACTGACTCTGAATTCTGAGACCTACGTCACAGTCCAAGGTAACCTTACGAAACGTTCTCCGAATGAAAAGTCAATTTTTGATCTTCAAGTGTAGAAATGTCAATTTCCATTTCAATTTCCCGAAATTCTTTTTCCTGAATTTATGAGATGTTACAATATATATATACACACACACACAAACACACACACATAACTCTATCCTTGTGGAAATTCTCAATTATTACTGGAGGCCTTTCCGAGTTTGGTTTACGTCTAATTAAATTCTCAATACTTCCTTTTTTTCTTTTGATCTCTATTATCTAGGCCGTATCTTCTTTCTTTGACCATTTATTTGCCAGTACCTTGTAACGATTCGTATATTTATTTAAAAAAATTTAAATTACTTTGGAAAGTGAAGAATTTACCCTTTATTGTAAAAGATGCCTGAAAGTCAAATTTTATTCGGGAACACTTTTCTAAGTTTTTTCTTGAATCCTTGCATGAGTCTCGAACTCATGAGTTTGTAGAAAGAAGCATGCAAGAATCAGACTTCCGATGGAAAAATTATGGGTCTAAAATGGAACACTTGTGTGCATGTTATTATAGGGGCATTTTAGTCTTTTGCTTGAGGGTGACTCAGCTTGTCACTTATCCTTAAATTCTGATGTGTGACATGTGTAACACACCAGTTGGTCAATCATTTAAACCCTGCCACCACACCTTCAAGTCTTCATCTTCAATCTATTTCTTTTGAATCGAAAACAAGAAACATCCAAGCTAAAAACTTAAGTTTTTTATTTCCACCAAACCCTCGCAAATCAAGGACATCATCTGCTTCCTCTTCTTCCCGCAAGCATCATTGTGGACAGCGGAACAAAGCTCTAAATATAGGCCAAAGATTTATGGCCAATTTCTCGCCATCAAAGGTAATATTTTTTTAATTCGTATTTCAATTTTGGGTTCCTTGATTAATTAAATAGATTTCCATTATTAGAAAATTGAATTTAGTTGAGAAATTAATGAGTTAGGAAGCTTTAAATTTTGGGTGCTTATGGAGGATTCTGACCGTTGTGTAAGAAGTGTCTAGCGAGTGAAAAATGCAAAGAAAAATGCAATATAGAAAAATAAAATTATTAAGAGGTAAATTTGGCACTCCACAAATTACTCGTTGTACTTCATTTTTTATTTTAATATTTTCTTATATTGTTTTTCATGAATCAAAACTTCAAAACTTACCCCTCTTCCTTTTGAATTTAATATTTTTTTAAATGTTGTTATTGTAAAATTTAACGACCCGTCCCAAATTCCAATATTAGATTAGTGATTAATCACGATTAGTGAGGTTAATCGGTGATTAGTTGAGCGAAATCGGACGAACGATGCAAAATGACCGTTTTGCCCCTAGCGTGGGTAAAACGTTGACTTTTCATTCGGGCGGTCAAATGGACTTTGACCAATGACCGTGACGTAGTTCGTGACGTTACGAGTTCATAGACAGGTGGCACGTTCAATTCCGATGTTCGGGGAGGAAGTTATGACGTTCGGAAGTTTAGGGGCATTTTGGTAATTTTGGTTAAAGGGGAAAATAATTGACTTTTTGACCGGGAGGTCCAATGGCCGAGGGTCGAGGACTATTAAGTAGATAAGGACGACCCGAATCCATAGACAGGCGGCACGTCGAATTTGGACGTTCGACGGCGAAGTTACGGTTCACAGAAGCTCAAGTGCACTATTGCACGAGTTACGAAATAACTTAACATTTGGACTTTAGTGGGGTACAGATATTTAATGAAGGCCCAATGGATGAGTGACAAGTGTCACCCATCCACAGGCCACCCAAATTGATACATGCATCGTCCATTCCATTTTCAAAAACAAACCCAAACACAACCCGATCTCACACCCTTTCTCTCCATCTATGTACAACCCAAAACCCATCCAATCCAACCCCATATGATCACCTATGAGACCAGAGATGGAAGAGAGGACTGAGGATGGTGGTGGCCGGCCAAGGGCACGCCGCCGTGGACGGTGGAGCCGTGAAACCCGAAAGGTACCCGGTTAAGCCCATTTTGATCCATTTTCCATTTATGTGATTATGGGCCGTTTTTATCGGTTTTAATGGGTTATTTAGGTTTCTAGGGACTTCATATGAAGCTTTTTAATGGGGTTTGATGGCTGTGAAGCCTGTGGGCTGAATTGGAAAATATGAACCGTATGGTTCAAGAATTGAACCATGAGTTTTGTGTAGTTTTAGGTTGTTTTAATTAGTAAAAATGATAGAGAATGAAGATATATGAATTATAGGATTAATTAGGGTCGAAATCGGACCAAAATAGGGCAGGAAAACCCCTGAACCGTTCACGCCGGTTCGGAACAGTGCATGAACAGTGAACCGGTTCAGCACAGTAACTGTTGGAGGTAACAGTGTTTTTGACCTTTTAGGTGCGCGTGGGCCATAATTTGGGAAAGTGTTTAACACGGGAAATCTTCTATTCGATGTAACGAAGATTTTGGGACTAGTCTCGCATCAAACGGACATATTTTCGATAGTTTTCGGGGTGTCGGAAGGTTTAAGGTCGGTTTAAAAATAGTTAAAAGTTTGGGAAAATTACGAGGCTTTGGTAGGAGGTTAATTAAGTAGTTAGTAACCTTCTATTAAAATTTAGACAGGTTTCGGAGTCCCGGTGATAGCGATTGGCTCAGGAGAGCTTATGGCACACAAATCGAGGCGGCAGCTCGGACGGTCGGTGAGTGGACCTTGTTTTCTAAATTGGTGCATAAATAAATGTTTATTATATGTTTTAAATACTTGTTTGTGATGACATGAGTGCATTTGGATGTGTGGTTACGTATAGGCACGTATTTCGAGGTTTCGACCCTATACGGTGCCTATACGGGTCCGTACGTCTTTATTGGTCTGAATGAAATGGTTTTGGATTTCGAAAAGGATAATGAATGTGATTTGATGAGTTTGATTTGAATATTTTTAAATTATATGGTTTCACGTATTTTGAGGCGATTTACGTGCTTGCACGTAAATCGAGGTTTTTCAGTTTTACACTGATTTTCTGTACTTTAGATTTTGGAAATGGTTTAATGAAATGGTTTTGGATTCGAAAAGCTAAACTCGGGTTCGAAACCCATTTGATTTATGGAATCGGGCCGGAGGCCCTGTTGGTTTACGATTCGGATCGGAGGTCCAGTTTATATGTGGATTCGGGCCTAGGGCCCAGTTATGTATTACAAATGGTTTTTATGGTTCATGACGGTTTATGGGAACCGGCATGAACCCTTGAAATGGTTTTTACGGATCATGACGGTTTATGGGAACCGAAATGAATCCTTGAAATGGATTTACGGGTCATGACGGTTTATGGGAATCGGCATGAACCCATGAAAGGTTTTATGGTTCATGACGGCCTATGAGGGGCCGGGCATGAATCCTGGAAAGGTTTAAAGAATGATTTCAAAAGGTTTTTCATATTCCATCCTTTATATATAATTGTCTCCTTCGCGGAGGGTCGTTGGCCTGAGTGGACCCCAGAGTAGTCACGGAGCACTGACTGAGTGGAATTGCCCCCCAGTTGGGTTCCTTACTCTCAGGATGGGCATGGTTCGTTACCTCCAGGGAGGGTCATTGATCTACGGACATTGACTTGGGTGGACACTGGAGAGACGTGGGTTTGAGACCCCAGTTAGCACGCGCGTAGCTCTATTTCACCGTGACAGGTTCTTGATATGAATATAATGGATAAACATGATTTCAATTGGTTTTGGGAAATTGTTTTTATAATGATAAATGGATTTGGGCTGAGATCCCACATATGTTCATTCTGTTATGGTTTTCTGTAAATGGTTTTGGGCAGGAGCCCGTGTGACTTGGATTTACGGAACTTGGGGCTGTGACCCTAATTATGGATGTTTTAACATATGTGTTTGAATAAATGGCTTTACTATGCATGCTTGCTTTTTAGTGGAGGGTATAAAGATCTTTTATAAATGTGTTTTACGAAACTTATTACTTTTTGTCCACTCACAGTCTTTCTGTTTTCAATACCCTTCAGGTTAGATACGATGTGGACTGTAGCCTGGGGGGATTGGGATGGGTCTTGTCAACGTGGTATCAGAGCAGGGTTTCTCATCTTACTCTGAATGGGTTGCTCATGTTACTCTGAATTCCAGAGCGTGTTTTGCGTACTACTCCTTACGCAGGTCGAGGATGTGATATCTCAATGGGCTACAGTTCGTGATCAACCTGATAGTTGGACTGCCGATACGATAGTTAGTAGGATAGGATCGTTTTGGTTCGGCACTAGATGCCGGGGTTGCCATAGTTCTGTCAGGGTTGACAGTGTGGGACCCTGTGGAAGGATGAACGTATTCGTACGTTAGATTGTGATCGTGTGACGGTTAGTTGGGATTGTCTTTCACGATGTCGTAGGATCGGTTCCGACGACTGGTTGGGAATTGTGACTATCCGATGATCGGATTTGGTTGAGTTAGATGGATTTACTGCTGTGAGCAGCTGGATTCGGGGAATCCGAGTTGGATTGAGGGTATGATTGGATTGACATCTTTTCGATGTCAAGACCGCGGGGTCGGTCAGATTATGGATTATACTTCCTTATGAAGTTGGGTTCAATGGAACCCTAGGTGTGATTGTGGAACCCTACCTTGGGTGTATGGTTCGAAAATGTGAGTTGACGAGTGGTTTGACTTGGACGACTATTCGGATTTGGATTCCTTAGTCGGTCTAGTCATGTCAGCTTGTGTTGGGACTGCACTTCGCAGTCAGGGTTGTACTTATCGGTTAGACCGAGTTGGTTGTCGTGCTACTCAGTTGTGGTTTGGTGCAACTAAGGTCATTGGTGACCTGGTAGACGACATTGGTTGAGTCGAGTTACGACTAGTTAGAGTTTGGTTGGACAAGTTATCAGGGTTGGTACTTATCAATGGAATCCCTGAGTGGGATACAGAGTGGCTGGTACGGGCGGTTGATTCCGTTGCATGCGGAGTCTAGATCGTTATGTCTGGTGTGTAGACTACTACCGAGAGTGGTTGTAGTTATGGTTATTGGGAATCGGGGACGTTCAGGGAGCGTTTCCTTTTCTCGTATGCGTTGTCAGGGTGACTGTACCCAGAGTTGTTGGGTACGAGGGAGGCAAAGTTTCTCCTATTCGAGCAGAGGTAAGGGATCGTCGCTCGATATGAGCGAAGATCTAGGGTTGTCAGTTTTGCACACAGGGTGCCGATGCTGATACTGATGTCTGTGTGCCGATACTGATACTGGTGATGATACTGGTACTGGTGCTGGTGCTAGTGCTGGTGATCATGATGACGGTGATTCACGAGTCGGGATGTGACTTCGTCGAGATAGGTATATGTTCGGTATTTGTGATCTGGGAGTGGATCACGGATAGAGTTAAATTGGTGCTGGACACGTGGCTGATGTCATAGTGTGATGGTTCTGGTATGGTTGGAACTTCGGAATCGCGAAAGGTTGCGATTAAGGTGACGAGAGGAATGCGGGTTATCCGCATTGGTATCGGGTATGTCGAAGTCATTTTGGGTGACTTCTCAGTTTCTACCACGATAGATGACGGTAGATGATGGTTGTTGTCACCAGTACATTGATCGTGTATTGGTTGATGGACCCAGGAATTGTTTTGGGTCATCTGGAGGAGTTGAGTATCTCGGAGTTTGGTAACTGAGATTTCTCATTTTCTGCTTGGTGGCAGAATATGTTGGATTTCGTGTCGTGATAAATGCAGCGAGTTTGGTTGTATTCATGTAGGATGGATTTTGGTTGTCATTATCTTAGATCATCCTTGATGTTTCCTAGGTGGAAGGACAAGGATCGATACGAGGTAATCAGTGAGAACTCACAGTCGCGATATGTCTCGTCGTTGACTGATCTGTTTAGATGTGGGAATTGGTTTAGGACTTTGGATATCATTATGGATCTGGATCGTGATCTTGATGATCCAGATAGGTGGAGAGTTTATCACTCTTATTGGGATGTTTGAGTGGAGCATGATGAGACTGAACTTCTTTTCGAAGTAAATCCCGTATGTTATATTACTCAGGTGAGTAGTTCTCCGACGTATTCGGATGTGGTCAGCCTTAGATGTGTGGATATTGGGATTGACTTCCGTATGAAGTCAATCGATTGTACTGTGGTAATCAGTTGAGCAGATAACCGATAGGTTCGATTTTGATATGTCTCGGTAGACGTGAACGATATTTCAAGTTTTGGAATCAGATTTCTGGATGACGATTCAGGATTTGATTTTGGAACTTGAAAGAGGATTTCTGGATTTGGGTTTTGGAATCGGATTTTGGGTGACGATTCAGGATTTGGTTCTAGAGCTTGACTGTGGATTTTCTTTTATGGATTTGGGTTCGGAATGGTTATTCCAAATGCTAGCTACGGAATAATAATTTCAGATTCGAATTTGGACATGATTATGGATATGATTTCTGGGTTTGGATTCGGGATTTCTTACGAAATTGCGGATTCGGATTCGGATTTGGAAATGGATAATGGGTTGGAGTTTCGATTTGTCTAATGCTGGATTAGGCAAGTGAACTCCATAATTGAAACGTGATTGGCTACAACCTGGATGGTTTTAGGCTGATTGATAGGTAGATGTATGTACCTTGTACGTTGTTCGGGGTACGATACTGGGCAGACTTGTCGTGCCTAGTGACGGTTTATAGGATATACCAGTGGTACGTTGGTGAGCGTATTGGTAGTCGGCTTAGTTCCGATACCATCAGATTAGTTGAGGTCGTGGACTGGACATTGGATACTGTGCGTTGGGTCATAGTGATTCTGGTGGGTCTAGTTACACACAGGTCGAGTGAAATGCTTGGTTGGTATACTTATACACAGGTTGAGTAAGTTGGTGGTTAGTGTAACCACGAGGGAGTATAGTGTCAGTATTCGACTAACGACTGTCAAGTGGTGACAGTTTTTCGAAGGTGTCATCGTTGATCGATTAGTGAGATTTGGTGACTCCTAGTGGGAGCAGACGTCAAGATAATAAGAGATTGAGTAAGGAACCGTCGAGTTGGTTGTGTCGACGAGTTGGTAGATTTGACAAGTGGTGTCAATTCGGAACGTATGATTACTGTCATTCGACGTGATCGAGTGTAGTCCTTGCGACGTGAGTATTGTTCTGGTTAGTTGGTGCACGAGTGTGCACGTGTCGTGAGGTCGAATTATTTCCACAAGGTGGATGTGGAACAGGATAGTGGAGTTTCAAGAACGAAACTAAATTAAGGAGGGAAGAACGGTTAGAATTAGGTCGGTTGGAATTTCGAGGACGAAATTAATTAAGGAGGGAAGGTTGTAACGACCCGTCCCAAATTCCTATATTAGATTAGTGACTAATCACGATTAGTGAGGTTAATCGGTGATTAGTTGAGCGAAATCGGACGAACGATGCAAAATGACCGTTTTGCCCCTAGCGTGGGTAAAACGTTGACTTTTCATTCGGGCAGTCAAATGGACTTTGACCGATGACCGTGACGTAGTTCGTGACGTCACGAGTTCATAGACAGGTGGCACGTTCAATTCCGACATTCGGGGAGGAAGTTATGATATTCGGAAGTTTATGGGCATTTTGGTAATTTTGGTTAAAAGGGGCAAATAGTTGACTTTTTGACCGGGAGGTCCAATGGCCGAGGACCGAGGACTATTACGTAGATAAGGACGACACGAATCCATAGACAGGCGGCACGTCGAATTTGGACGTTCGACGGCGAAGTTACGGTTTACGGAAGCTCAAGTGCACTATTGCACGAATTACGAAATAACTTAACTTTTGGACTTTAGTGGGGCCCAGATATTTAATGGAGGCCCAATGGATGAGTGACAAGTGTCACCCATCCACAGGCCACCCAAATTGATACATGCATCGTCCTTTCCATTTTCAAACACAAAACCAAACACAACCCGATCTCACACCCTTTCTCTCCATCTATGTGCAACCGAAAACCAATCCAATCCAACCCCATATGATCACCTATAAGACCAGAGATGGAAGAGAGGACTGAGGATGATGGTGGCCGGCCAAGGGCACGCCGCCGTGGACGGTGGAGCCGTGAAACCCGAAAGGTACCCGGTTAAGCCCATTTTGATCCATTTTCCATTTATGTGATTATGGGCCGTTTTTATCGGTTTTAATGGGTTATTTAGGTTGCTAGGGACTTAATATGAAGCTTTTTAATGGGGTTTGATGGCTGTGAAGCCTGGGGGCTGAATTGGAAAATATGAACCGTATGGTTCAAGAATTGAACCATGAGTTTTGTGTAGTTTTAGGTTGTTTTAATTAGTAAAAATGATAGGGAATGAAGAGATATGAATTATAGGATTAATTAGGGTTGAAATCGGACCAAAATTGGGCAGGAAAACCCCTGAACCGTTCACGCCGGTTCGGAACAGTGTATGAACAGTGAACCGGTCCAGCGTAATAACTGTTGGAGGTAGGAGACAATGAACAGTATTTTCGACCTTTTAGGGGCACGTGAGCCATAATTTAGGAAAGTGTTCAACACGGGAAATCTTCTATTCGATGTAACGAAGATTTTGGGACTGGTCTTGCGTCAATCGGTCATTGTTTCAATAGTTTTCGGGGTGTCGGAAGGTTTAGGGTCGGTTTAAAAATAGTTAAAAGTTCGAGAAAATTACGGGGCTTTGGTAGGAGGTTAATTAAGTAGTTAGTAACCTTCTATTAAAATTTGGACAGGTTTGGGAGTCCCGGTGATAGAGATTGGCTCGAGAGAGCCTATGGCATGCAAATCGAGGCGGTAGCTCGGACGGTGTGTGAGTGGACCTTGTTTTTTAAATTGGTGCATGCATAAATGTTTATTATATGTTTTAAATTCTTGTTTGTGATGCCATGAGTGCATTTGGATGTGTGGTTACCTATAGGCACGTATTTCGAAGTTTCTGCCCTATACGGTGCTTATACGGGTCTGTACGTCTTTATTGGTCTGAATGAAATGGTTTTGGATTTCCAAAAGGATAATGAATATGATTTGATTAGTTTGATTTGGATATTTGTAAATTATATGGTTTCACGTATTTCGAGGCGATTTACGTACTTGCACATAAATCGAGGTTTTCCAGTTTTACACTGATTTTCCGTACTTATGATTTTGGAAATGGTTTAATGAAATGGTTTTGAATTCGAAAAGGTAAACTCGGGTTCGAAACCCATTCGATTTACGGAATCGGGCCGGAGGCCCAGTTTATTCACGATTCGGACCGGAGGTCCAGTTTGTATGTGGATTCGGGCCTAGGGCCCAGTTATGTATTACAAATGGTTTTTATGGTTCATGACGGTTTATGGGAACCGGCATGAACCCTTGAAATGGTTTTTACGGATCATGACGGTTTATGGGAACCGGCATGAATCCTTGAAATGGATTTACGGGTCATGACGGTTTATGGGAACCGACATGAACCCATGAAAGGTTTTATGGTTCATGACGGCTTATGAGGGGCTGGGCATGAATCCTGGAAAGGTTTAAAGAATGATTTCAAAAGGTTTTTCATATTCCATCCTTTATATATGATTTTCTCCTCCGGGGAGGGTCGTTGGCCTGGGTGGACCCCGGAGTAGTCACGGAGCACTGACTGAGTGAAGTCGCCCCCCAGTTGGGTTCCTTACTCTCAGGATGGGCATGGTTCGTTACCTCCAGGGAGGGTCATTGATCTACGGACCTTGACCTGGGTGGACCCTGGAGAGACTTGGGTTTGAGACCCCGGTTAGCACGCGCGTAGCTCTATTTCACTGTGACAGGTTCTAGATATGAATATAATGGATAAACATGATTTCAATTGGTTTTGGGAAATTGTGTTTATAATGCTAAATGGATTTGGGCTGAGATCCCAAATATGTTCATTCTGTTATAGTTTTCTGTAAATGGTTTTGGGCAGGAGCCCATGTGACTTGGATTTACGGAACTTGGGGTTTTGACCCTAATTATGGATGTTTTAACATATGTGTTTGAATAAATGTCTTTACTATGCATGCATGCTTTTTAGTGAAGGGTATAAAGGTCTTTTATAAATGTGTTTTACTAAACTTATTACTTTTTGTCCACTCACAGTCTTTCTATTTTTAATACCCTTCAGGTTAGATACGATGTGGACTATAGCAGAGACCGAGATATCACATGCCTCCTTCGGATCCTGGGGTACTCTGATAGCCCGGGAGGGCAAAGGTTGGAAATATCCCTTGTCTGACACTTCGTGTCAGACGGGAGTAGGGTCATCCCACACTAATCCTGGGGGGATTGGAATGGGTCCTGTCATAAAATATTTGGACTTATCCTTAGTCTCAAGTTTTGTATCGCTCTATGCTTTATATTTTCACAATTATGAGTACTATACTTCTCCCATTAAAATATAATGGTAGTTCTAGACTACTTGAATTATATTGACACTTTACTATATGTGTACATGATTAAAAAAATTGTTGCAATATGATAGAAAGACTCATATGCATTAAATAGTAATAATTGGTGATTGTTTATAATTAGGCTATTAAATTATTGTGAATTTTTAATTTTTATAAAACATAATAAATTAAGAGATAAATGGTAAGTTTGAAAACTTGATTCATAAGTGTTGACACCATATTGGACAAGACTCTATTGGTCAAATACTTCAAGCCCAAATCCAACAAACAAGAAGTCTACTTTACAAGCTCAAATACCACATGAGCTTGACCCACACAATCAATCAACCCTAACAAGGGCCAACCACTCACTAACACATGGACACATCACTATTTTCCATCTGGATGTTACGTGCTAGCCCCACAACAGAAGTGAGTTTATCCCACACTGAAACTATTCATCAAATTTCCCTCAAACACCAATACAAAGGAAGACACATTTCCAAAAAAAAAGTAACTAAAAGTAACTATTTACTATTACTCTATCAAAACGACTATTTACCACATACCTCTTCTAGACACAAACCTACATACTAACTTGGGCATCAGAGTGCCTTTAGGCCAGCACCACATCAGTGCGCATCCTTGATCGGCAACCAATCGACCCTCTTTTATAGGTCATACGAAGAGCACGTGGCGCAAGCAGAATGAACGGAGTATCACATCAAAGTTGGTATATTTTGTGCATCAACGATAAGAAAATAAGAAATCATTAAAATAAAAAAAGTGGAGTGCAACAAATAATTTGTGGAGTGCCAAAATTAGCTCCCTATTTTATTCATCTTCTCTCTTTTGCAAGTCATACGAAGAGCACATATCACAAGAAGAGTGGACATAGTATCACATCTAAGTTCGTACATTTTGTGTATCAACAACAAGAAAAGAAGAAAACATTAAAACAACAAAAGTGGAGTGTAACAAGTAATTTGTGGAGTGCCAAAATTAGCTCCATATTTTATTCACCAAGACTCCCTCAAACACAAATACAAAAGGACACACATTTCTCAAAAGGGCAAATGAGATTTACTATTTATTATCTTATACACACATACCTACATACTGACATGGACATTAGAGAGTCTTTACGTCAGCACCACACTAGTGCTCATCTTTGATCGACGACTAATCTACTCACTTTTACAGGTCATACGAAGAGCACATGACATAAGCTAAGTGGACGAAGTATCACATCTATGTTGGTAAATTTTATGCATCAACATTAAGAAAAGAAGAAAACATTAAAATAAGAAAAGTGGAGTGCAAAAAGTAATTTGCGGAGTGTCAAAATTAATTCCCTATTTTATTCTTTTATATATGATGTTGTTTGGTAAAAAAAAAAACCTAGAAAACAAACCCCAAGCGCTTTCTCTCTTTTCACTCCCCTAGCAACAGGGAAAACAAACCCCAAAACCCTAGCTTCCGGCCCCTTGTGGTGGTTGGTGGAAACCCTGCTCTCTTATTTTTCCTATCTCATCCTCTTCCTTTCTTCCTTTCTTTTTTTCCTTCTCATCTTCTCCATCTTCTCCATTTTTTTTCTATCTTGTCTTTTTCCAGATTTCCCCATCTTCCCCTTCTCCATTTTTTTTATTCATTTCCTTCTTCTCCTTCTCCGTTTTCTCCATATTCTCGGTTTCCTTTTGTTTTTCTGGACCCTTTATGGCTTTTTTCGGCTCCACCTTCGTGGTTTTTTTTTCTTCATCTTTTTTTAGTGATTCCAAATATTTCTCTTGATTTGAGCCCTTATTTCTCTTTACCCCTCATCAAATATCGCTAGTTGCAACTCACCTTAGATTCTTAGCCACCAAGTTCCGCCCTGTGACCCCAATATTACGGATCTGCTCATGGTGCTTTTGGGTTACTGTTAAAGTGCATGATGTACTCATTGAATGGATTATAAGAGCACCTTGTGTGCGGGTGGTTGGCTCATCCCCATTTTCAGGTTCGTTTTTCGGTTTTACTCATCTACTAGTTGGTAGATGTGACTTTGTGGTTCTACGGTGGTTATGGTGGCTTGGTCGAATGGTTGAAATGAATATACTGGGAGAGAATATACTGGGGTTTTCCTGCCCTATTTTACTCATTCTTGTTTTTTAGCTTTCATTTCTGTGTAATTGTTTGCTCATAGTAATGAATATACTTTTTGATAAAAAAAAATGATGTTGTTTGGTGAGTAACGACTACTTATTGTGTAGCTTTAGCATGATCTTTCTTTTTTTAATATTGTTATATTAAAAGAAAAAATGTTAAGGCGATGATTTTTTGATATTTTCACTAAAGTTTGAGATGTTTCATGTTTAACTTCAACAAATGGTGATGAAATATTTGTGTGGAGCTCAATACTTAATGAATGACACATTGTAAGGCTTAGTCAAAATTTTCCACTCAACATCGTTTTAAGTGTGGGTGCAACTTGGCAAGTTGGGTAGGTGGTCAACCGACCCTTAACCCAAACTTTGTAGTTTGGATGGAGGTTGGCTTCGAGTTAAATAGGATTTATGTGGATCTAATTATAATGTCAATTCCTAATTGAATATTACATTTTCTAATAAAAATTCCATGGTTATCACAATTATTTTTACACTAACAAATAAAATTAAAAATTGGATATCATCAATCAACATAGGTTTAATGTTGTTAGTGAATACATATATGGAGTTTAATAGCATTAAAATTATGTGTATGTTTAGAAAAAATCGCGCTAGGACTTTTGTTTTTTGTTAAACAAAAAGATTATATAACACCAGCAAAATTGGCCCCAACGGGAACAAGGAGACAACTCAACAACGGACACAGAGCTAGAGCAAACCCAGCAAAGAAAACCATAAAAGGTCACAAAGGACCCCCACAACAACCCTACTTAAATGCTAATGTTCCATCTCAGAGCTTCCAACACATTGTTGTTTGAAGCCCTAATAATCAAAGTATTTAAACGGGACCTAAACATATTACAAATAGAAAGAAAAACAACATATGTAGACCTTGGGGGGTGCCCAAATACACGATGGTTACGTTCCAGCCAGATCCCATAAACAGAAGCCGTAAGAGTAAGTTTGCAAGTAATAGATATGAAAGACTTACCACCCCATCAGCTAGCAAGCATGGGGATAAGATAGTTCCACGAAGGAAGTTGCCACGAAATCTAACACCGAAGCAAAACACGCTCCCACACATAAGCAGAGAACTGACACTTAAAGAATAGATGGGAATGAGACTCAACAGCAAGATTGCAAAGAAAACACATACCATTACCATGTGTAGTTAAGTTCCTCAATCTATCCAACATAGACAACCTGCACTGGATAGCAAGCCACAACATAAAACTCGCCCTAGGAATATGACCAGAGAACCACACCAATTGATGCCAATAGACACGGGGATCCTAAGGAGACAAACTATTCAACCAGGATGAAGTAAAAAATCTGCCAGAAGGATTAGCAACCCAACGATAAGAATCAGGAACAGAAGCATTAGGGCACATCCTTCCAGCAGCAGCACTAATCAAACTAATCTCAAGAGAAAGAGGAGAAGGCCAACACCTTGAGCTATTAATCATAGAATTGACCCTAGCATGAGCAGCTAACCCAGAATCTCCAACCATCTTATTACCCATCAAAACTCCTAGTAGGCCCACATCTAGCCAATAATCACACCACAGAAACACATCAACCCCATTCCCAATCACCGCCTTAATGAAAGTCCTAACAAGAGGTCTTACCTTAAGCAACTTCCTCCAATTCCAAGAACACTGAGTAGGAGGGGTATGACACCAACAACACTTTCCACAAATAAAATAGGTCTTGACCCACCTACACCAAATACTGGTCTTCTCAACATCAAACAAGGACCATATATGACGAGCCATAAAAGCCACATTCCACAAGTGAAGGTGCCGTAACCCCAAACCACCTTCCACCTCCGGCTTGCAAATTTGGTTCCACGCAACTTTAGCATAGTACCTCCCACAAACATTACCAGAACACAAGAACCTTCGACACTTCAACTCCAGGTCACAAAAAATTTTCTTCGGGAGGAAGAGATGAGAAGACCAAAAAACCTGCACACTAGACAACACAAACTTAATTAGTTGCAACCGACTAGTGAAAGAAATCTTACGGTGCTCCCAACTACTAATTTGGCCATCCATACACTCCAAAAGAGGACGACAAGCATAGAACCCAAGTTTGAAAGAAATTAGAGGATACCTAAATAACGGATAGGCAGGGACCTTTCACCAAACCCAAAAATCCCCATAACCTGACCCAGAAGATGATTAGACCCTCCTGCCATAAAGACATTACTTTTGGCCAGATTAGGGACCAACCCCGAGGCCCTAGAAAACACCGCTAAGGTATCATTAATAACCTTAGCAGAATACCTATCACCATGACAAAAAACCAACAAATCATCCACAAAATCCAAATGAGTGAGGCCCACTTTTCCACACCTCCAGTGATACCTGAACTGAAGGCATAAAGCAATCTTAGCCTTCAACATCCGATATAGGATTTCCATAGCAATGATAAAGAGATAAGGCGAAAGAGGGTTCCTTTGTCGTAACCCCCGCTTTTTGGAAAAGAATCCCATCAATTCCCCATTAACAGCAACCAAAAATCTAGGTGTGGATATGCATTTTTCCACCCAAGAAATTAGTTTAGGGTGGAAATTAAACACTCTCATAGCTTGTAAGTGAAACCCTCAGTTCAGAGAATCATAAGCTTTCAAAATGTCAACCTTGGCCATACACATAGGCACTCCCTTATTCAGATGGTAACCACACATTAGCTCCTAAACCAACAAAATATTATCTCCAATCTGACGGGCCCCCACAAAAGACGACTGATTAGCACTAATGATAGAAGGGAGAATCCTCACAATCTGATTAGCAATCAGCTTAGAAATAATCTTATACAGGGTATTGCAACAAGAAATAGGACGGAAATCAGCCATGGTAGAGGGATTAGAGACTTTAGGAACCAAGGTAATAATAGTGGCATTAACCTCACCAAGTAAACAACCTGTAAAGAAGAATACACTAACCGCCGCAATGATATGACTTCCCGTCACACTCCAGGATTTCTGGAAGAAGAGCCCATTGAACCCATCAAACCCCGGGGCCTTATTAGGCTTGAGCTGAAAACACATATTACAGATCTCCTCCGCTGAAAAACTCATGCACCATGTTCAAAGCCTCCCTACCCCCAATAGCATCCTCAATCAACCCGTTAAAATTATAATTAACCACCGGAGAGGGAACACCCAGAAGATTCTGAAAGAAAGAAACCTCTCCAGCCTTGATCTCTGACTCATTAGAGGTCACACTACCATCCCGTAACTCAATAAAAGAAATCCGGTTTTAGTTGGAACGTTTCTTGGCCAAACTATGAAAGTAAGCAGTGTTGAGATCACCATCAGCCATCCACTTGAGCCTAGACTTTTGCCAGAAGAAGATTTCCTCCCGTAATAAACATGCAGTATAAGCTTGAAGATAATATTTCTCCCTACATAGCAAGTCAATATCAAGAGGATTAACTCTTAACAAGGTATGACAATCATCAAGATCCACCCTAGCTTTCAAGACCTGCTCAGAGACATCAGAATTAGGCCCTAGATTAATACGCTTCACAACCTCCTTTAAGATCTTTAACCTCCGAATCAAAAAATATTGGTGAGTACCATGACACAAGGAATCAAAAGCATGCTGAACAATATCAAAAAAATCAAGTCGGTCAACAAAGAAATCAAAGAACTTAAAAGGGGCTCGACGATTAGATCTAGGAAGACCAAAATTAATACAACCAGAGCAGTGGTCCGAAGATCCACAGTTAAGGAACTTCACAGAGCAATTAGGAAAAATAGATAGCCGTGCCTCATTGGCCAAGACCAGGTCTAGTTTCCGTCGAATAAGAGACCCGCCAAATTGAACGATGAACCAGGTAAGGTGATTATCACTATACCCCAAATCATCAAGACCCACCTCCCTTAAGCAATCATTAAAAGCAGAGATAGCCCCCCTACGGCCATCAATTCTCCCAGTATTATCATTAAGGCATCTGGTAATATTAAAGTCCCCCAAAACAACCCAAGGAGCCTCACCCAAACTATCATCAAAGGAACTAAGACTTTCCCACAACCTTAGACGAGTAGAGTCAACATTCGACCGGTAGACCATAGAAAGAAGCACCGTAGTACCATAACTCAGAACCTGGACACGACAGTTCACCACCTGATTAGTCTCAAGATAGACATCACAACCATATTAAGATCCCAACCTAACCAAATTCTCCCATTGAAGTTACGAGAGTAGTTATTGCAGAAATTCCAATTACAAAGAATAGAGGAGGAGATGCCAACAAAACTCTGAATCTTAACTCTAGTTTCCAACAAACCAACAATACACAAATTATTAGCAAGAATAAACTTTCTAACCTCAAGCTGCCGAGAAGCTGCATTCAGCCCACAAACATTCCAAAAACCAGTACTAATCATGAGAATGGGGGATAAAGAGAACCCGAGATAATTTCCCAACCAATTCTACTTTGCCTTTTTTCTTGCCCTTACCCTTCTTCTTAGTGGTACCCAAATGGGCAGTGGTACTCACCAGAAATTCATTATTGGCTTGATCCGTCTCGAAGAAATTGATTTCATCCTCCACTAAATCCAAGTCATCCTCCAAACCACTAAGCACACCAAAAGAATTAGGGATAGAGAAGTCATCAGTACGAAGAGGCGACTAATCGATCTTTGACCCTCCTCTCATCACAATTGGAGGTGAAACCTCGAGAGCTACCTTCCTCTCTCCCACCCTAGTATCAGAGCTACGCAAATCAGGCACAATCGAGCTCTGGCCACCACCCTCATTAGCAATTATCGCTAAGCCCACAGGGACCACAGGAGCAGTATCAAGGACTTGAAAATTGGGCTTCTCCAAAAGCTTCTGAGAACCCACAAAATGACGGTCCCTAGAATTAGTCCCATTGTCCCCCTCGGGTCGACGACTAAAAGAACACAAGGGCTCCAAATGGCCAAAGCCTTTACATTTCCCACAAACCCATGGCAATATCTCATACTCAACTCGGACCTCCACTACTTGAGGAATCTCCCCTTAATCTTCCGAACAAAGTTGAATATCAAATGAGTCAATTGGCTCTTCAGCAGCATCCACTTCAACACACACACACACACACACACACACACACGCATGAAAGCAATCCTTTTGTTATTCACCGTGAATGAATCAGCAAACAAAGGCTTTCCCACAACGTTCGCCACGTGCCCAAAACCCTCCAAATTTCAGTGTTCAAGAGGAACATTATAGAACCTAACCCAAATAGGCACTTTGGTGTGGGAGGTTTTGGAGAGAACAAGCCCGGTCTTCCAACGGGTAAGATAAATAGAGCGCCCAGAGAAATGCCAACACCCAGCATCAAGAACAGAGGCACAAGAATGTTCATCCTTGAACTTAAAATAATAGAAGCCTTTATCATTAACAAGAACCTCCAGAAACCCCAATTAGCCCACACCTTACTAGCAAGAATATTCGCTACCGAGAAAGGCAACTGTTTGTCAACAAAGTACCCAACCAAACAAAATTTCCACTTTTCAGCAGCAATAACAGCCTCTCCTTAAGGGGATACACAAGTTTCCTTCCAACCACCAATTTAGGTTTATAAAAAGAGAGTGTCAGGACCCGACTCTAGTACGATATTGTCCACTTTCGGCCTCCTCCCTCTCACGATTTTGTTTTCGGGAGCTCAAGGTGCAACTTCCCAGAGGGTCACCCATCATAGAATTGCACCAACCTCAACTCGCTTAACTGTGGAGTTCAAACCAAACCCAAAGCCACTGAACTCCCAAAAAGACCTTGTGTTAGATAGGTGTGTGCCTACACCTTTAAGGCACACCACCATTCCCTTCTTTGACCATTCCCCTCGTAGGAATGTGGGATCGTTCACCGTTCCCTCCAGGACACGGTCTTTTACAATCCACCCCCGTTAGGGTCCAGCGTCCTCGTTAGTACATTTCTCGGTCGGGGTTTGGCTCTGATACCATTCTGTCAGGACCCGACCCTCCTCGGTCAGGACCCGACTCTAGCACGATATTGTCCGCTTTGGGCCTCATCGCCCTCACAGTTTTGTTTTCGGGAGCTCACGGTGCAACTTCCCAGGGGATCACCCATCAAGGAATTGCACCAACCTAAACTCGCTTAACTTTGGAGTTCCAACCGAACCCAAAGCCACTGAGCTCCCAAAAGGCCTCGTGCTAGATGGATGTGTGCCTACACTATTAAGGCACACCACTATTCCCCTCTCAGACCATTGTCCTCGTAGGAATGTGGGATCATTCATCGTTCCCTCCAAGACACGAACTTTTACAGAGAGAGTGGGTCGGCGGAACCCGTGAGTTAGAGCCAATCACACCCTTGCAATAGCTAACATTGGAGGTCCCAATAGTAGTAGTCTCGGGCGCAGCCCCAAGAACATCCACAGGAGCATTCGGTGGCCCAACACCACCATTTAGAGATCCCATCACACCATCCTGAAGGCAAATAGCAGTAACTACTTTACCATCCACCATTCGAGATCCTTAACACAAGCTATTAAGAGTAGGGGAAGAAATTTTGAGAGATGAGGTAGGGAAGAGCTGCTGGAAAAATCAGAGGGGTCTTTCGGGGCAAGTAAGGGCCAAGAGTGGCCAACCGGATCAATCGATACAAGGGAGGAGGCGGAGACCCATGAGGCTCTATGACAGCCCGAGAGGAGACCAGCCCATCAGCAGAAGGAAGCTCCGATTAGGAAGGAGCCATGGCAGATGAGGGGCGGAACGTAGCAAATACCACAGAAGAAGAGAGGTGAACGGTCGAAGGGGAAGAAAAGGGCTCCGGCGCCGGTCGAGGAAACGGGGAAGACGACCACTGAGGGAGGTTGGGAAGGAAAAAACCCAGTGCTTGAGAAGCTCTGATTAGGAATGAGCCATGGTAGAGGCGGGGGGAAGTAGCGATGACCACAGAAGATGAGAGATCGACGGCCGAATGGGGAAGAAATGGGCTCTGGCGCTGGCCAAGGAATCGGGGAAGACGACTGCAGAGGGAGGACGGGAAGGAAAAATAAACGTGCGCGTGAGGTGCATACAATAGATCCAAGTTGCTTAATTTCGAATCTGTTTGATCCTACCTTAAGCCTGTACATTTAAGTTAGACGGTCCAGTTGAGTATGTGCGGGTTTGTGGTGGCCTAACCCAAGTTGCATACTTTTATTTTTTATTTTATGTTTTTGTTAAGGAGGAAACTCTTCGGATAGTCACATTAAATTGACCTTTTTTAAATTGCACACTTACATCCCCTAGTCGGGTAGTTGTAAACTTAACCGTCCACGAAACGGTGAGTTGGAAAAACAAAGGCCCAAAAGTCTGGTTAATTTGGGCCGGACTAAGCAATGTAGCAAAACCGCGCGGCATCTCTGGTGTAGACTCTGGATTACTGATAAGAGAGAAGAGATAGCCGTCGTTTCCCCCATCGCGCAGAGACTTTCTTCTTCTTCATTCCCCGTGAGTTTTGAACCAGAGACGCCCAATTGGCTATATCCAGGGCCAGAGACGGCGAAATGCTGTGCAAAGCTCCTGCTCCGCTAGCAGTAAACCACCACCACCACTTAAGGCCCAAACGCCTTGAACCACAATGGCTGGTGGCACCGCCACCCCACAACTGCAAGTGCTCCCAATATCTTCATCAGATGAGAAAATGGGGGATAAGCTGCAGTTTCAGTCAGAGGCCCACCAAAAACCCTGCAGCAGCAGCAGCATCTTTTGACCTTATCGACGATTTCCTGGTCCTGGGACCAAGCAACCCTGACCCTCCCAACACCAGAACCACCCATAATGGTCTTCTCTCTTTCTCTCTCTCTCTCTCTCTCTCTCTCTCTTTCTCTCTCTCTCTCACCCACACGGCCACACACACACACAATTTCAATACTTATTTTTTTGATTGAGACTTGAAATTCTTACAGTTTCTGCTTCAAATTTCGCATGCTTAGGTTGGTTCTTCCAAAGATATTATCTTTTTTTGCCTAGGTTGGTTCTCACTTATCAGTTTGGGACGCATTGTCCTAATAGTCCAAGGATTGGTTGAACATCCATAGTTAGGCTGTCTTCTGCAAAATGGTATACGTTTATCTGGTTTGAGTGGGAATTGAGTATATACTACTATTTACAGAAAATGATCGTCAACCGGCACGCACCAGGAGATTTACTGGAAGTTTAGGCAGATTGAAAGCGGATAGAGTGAGATCTGTAGTTGAAAAAACTTCTAGAATGAAGCAAGTAATAGATGAAAGTGATGATGAACTGAATGTACAAGATACACCACTACGTACCAATTCGCATTCTACACTAGAAGTTACGGAGAAAAAGAAGAAAGAAAATATCCCTAGCTATGAAGCAAGAGTTTCAAGTGCTTCCCGCTCAGAACAATTTAGGAATATGAGGCGGAAGAAGGGGATAGCAGATGACACGGACTGTTCTCGTGTCAATTTGGAAGATGCATTTCAGCCACTCACTGACGAACAAAATAAACAGCATAAGCTCCTTAGGTCTGACACCAAGGTGGCCAGACAAAACACTTCAGCCCCGAGAGCTTCTTCTGCTCATACAAAAGGATGGGGTAATGGAGGAGGGTCCATGTATGACTTGTCTGAGTTGCCGGACCTAAAGGAGCGAAGACAATTTTCCAAAGACAGTGACTTTTTCAGCCGAAAATCCTTTAAGGATGTGGGGTGCAGTGAATATATGATTCAATGTCTAAGGAGGCAGCATTTCCAGCGCCCGTCACATATTCAGGTACATCAACTCTATTCTGATGTTTTCACATGTGAAGAATTTGATTAGGTGTTTTCCTTGAAATGTTTCAAATTCAAGAAATGTCTCATATATATTGTGTCATGTGCAATATCCAGCTGTATGGACTTCATTCTGCTAATGTTCCTGCACTTTAAAGCTTATGGACTGTTAGAAAAATGCAGTTAGTTGCTTTTTTTAGATGTGGCTGTCTGACTGTATTTCATCATGTTTTCCTTTCCTTCACTGACTGTTGTTATCGAAGTCTGGTATATCTTTTTCCATCAAAAGAAGAACTCCGGTATATGTTGAGGTTGGTAGTTTTGTATATGGTTGGTATGTTGAACTGAAATCTTATGTGTGCTTACATTCACATAATGATCCAGTTCTTCAGGGATTTTCCTTTGTAGATACCGTATTCATGGAGGCTTCTTCTTGAATAATCTTGCTTTAAATTGCAGTGGATGAATATCATGATATCAATGTTGAGATAATAGTTTGATATGATGGGTCACTATTTTCTAATATAGTTAACACATCATGAATTATCCAGTAAAGTTTATACTTTTGTTACACATCCTGTATCACTGTAGGCCATGGCATTTGCTCCAGTCATTGAGGGAAAATGCTCTATTATAGCTGACCAAAGTGGTTCTGGAAAGACATTAGCTTATCTTGCTCCAGTAATTCAGCGTTTAAGGGAAGAAGAACTTCAAGGACTGAGCAAATCCGAATCACAGAGTCCTCGAGTTGTTATACTGGTACCGACTGCGGAGTTGGCTTCTCAGGTCAATTTCTGTTGTGAGCTAAATTCTATTTTGTTTGTATGATTTATGCGCTGTTAGTTTTTGTTGTCAGTTGTCACCTTTTCTCATGTTGATTCAATGGCTTGCTATGCATATTAGTTTATTTCCAGCTTGTTTTTGTTTGACCTTTTTATCTGTGAAGAAAAGTGTACAGGTTACCTTTATGTATATATGTTACAAATGAGATATTTTGACCGAAAACAATTGCAAAAGCAGCAGAAAGTGCCGAACAGGCTCAAATCACTGAAAAGGAACTGTGGAGCCAACTAGAATAAGTTAATCTGAGCCCATATTGCAATGACGGTTGCACAGAAAAGGATAATGGATATTTAGTCGTGTTGAATCCCTCTGGATGTTGTTGCAGCCAGTGCTTAATGCAAGTATAAATTATGCAGGTTTTAGGTAATTGCCGTTCAATGTCAAAGTTGGGGGTTCCAGTCAGGTCTATGCTTGTAACAGGCGGTCATCGACAGAGAACTCAGATGGAAAATTTACAACAAGATATTGATATTCTAATAGCAACACCTGGTCGATTCATGTATCTAATTAAAGAGGGCTTCGTGCAATTATCAAATCTAAGATGGTAACCCATTTTTCCTTTTATATGTGTAGAACTTTTCTGACACGCGTATTTCTCTGGGTTGAGAGAATTAAAGCTTCTTTGTAGTGAATTTTGGTGATGCATATCTTCACTACTGAGGTATTGTATTGATATTTGTTTCCAGAGGGTGTATCAAGCAGCAATGTTATCCCTATTTCAGATGAAAAATATTCCGAAATCATATATTGTGGATAGAGCATGAGGCATGGATAAGTAACTAAAGTTATATAATTTATTTAGCAACCCAAGGAGGTTTGAGAACTACGAAATTTGTTGTCCCTTCTCTGTGTTTGGTAGTGTTTTGGTTGATGTATTATAATTTTCTTTACCAACTGAAATTAAAAAAATTGCCTTAAACTGATAAGCTTGTATGTTTCCTTCATTTTGATGAGTTAATTCACCCACCCATCCATAATTAGTCTACATCTAAGTATGATAGAAATTGGGAGTTCTTGGTGATGTTGTTGACTAGCCGATCTCTGTAGTTGAGGGTGCATGTGGGCGGGTGGATACTTTCATGCATATGTTGTTGATTAGGCTACATTGTACATTAATAAGTGACAAGATATCTCACTGTGGTTATTATACTGGGAACCTCTTGTTGCAGTGCTGTGCTGGATGAGGTTGATATACTCTTTAACGACAAGGATTTTGAAGCAGCACTGGAAAACTTGATCAGTTCTTCACCGGTTAGCACACAATATCTTTTTGTGACTGCCACTTTACCCCTTGGCATTTACAACAAATTAGTTGAATCATTTCCGGATTGTAAAGTAGTCATGGCACCTGGAATGCACCGTACAAGCCCTGGTCTTGAAGAGGTTGGTATAATTAACCTGTTGCTTAGTTTCTTTGACATTTATTTTTGAAACCTTGCATGGTGGATTATAGATTGTGGTCTTGGTAATTAGGTCAATATGAAGGCTCTCATTTTGCGGTTTACCTAGTTGGATAATATTTTATACTTAGTCGACAATTCTATTCAAATTTAATTTGACCCTCCTAAAATCTCCCAAATCATAGTCACTATTTTGTATCATTTTGCCCTGATGTGGAATAAAAGTTATTACCATCGATTGGTGAAGGGTAGATGCGTTTTACTATTGCAGCATGGATCGTTTTACTTTTTACCTCTTTCAAATCATTTCTACTCTTACAAATGAAGAGCTTTAACTACTTAAAAAATAGTGGATTTTACTAACCATGATTCACTTCCAGGTTCTTGTAGATTGCAGTGGAGATGATGGAAGTGAAAGATCCCCAGAGACGGCATTCTCAAATAAGAAATCTGCTCTTCTGCAGCTTGTGGAGGGAAGTCAAGTTGCCAAATCAATAATTTTCTGTAATAAGGTAAGTGGAACCTTTTTCCTTTTAGTTGGCTCACTGTGCGTGCACCTGGGGATTGTGCAGTTTACATGCATTTCTGGTTTAACCCAACTCAGCTTTACCTTTCCAATTTGCAGATTGAGACATGCCGAAAAGTAGAGAATGTATTAACACGTTTTGACAGAAATGGAACTCGCGTTCAAGTGCTACCATTCCACTCTGCTCTGGCTCAAGAATCAAGGCTTGCAAATATGAAGCAGTTCACCAATTCTCACTCAAAGGGAGTCTCACAGTTTTTGGTCTGCACTGACAGGTACTAAGCTTTGTTACTTTCTTTCTACGTGGTCTCAACTTCTCAACTTTTTTTGCACTAAAAGTACAGAATCATTGTCTGGCAGAGCATCGCGTGGAATCGACTTTTCAGGTGTGGATCATGTTGTACTCTTTGACTTTCCACGAGATCCAAGTGAGTATGTGCGGCGTGTTGGAAGAACTGCGAGAGGCGCTGGAGGAATAGGTAAAGCATTCATCTTTGTGGTTGGTAAGCAAGTCTCTCTTGCACGAAAGATATTGGAAAGAAACCGAAAAGGTCACCCAGTGCATGATGTACCAGCTGCATATGAGCTTTTGTATTGACTGCCTTGTCAATTCTTATTGTTGCCTCTGCTTGTAAAATAGACGAGTTTGATTTAGAATTGGCCAAACTGCCGAGCGATACATTGCCATATGCATTATCACATGCTTCAATCCAAACTTTTGTTGGTAAACAATAGACGGACATACATTTTCCAGTTATCATTTGCTGTTTTAATTGAAAATAAAATAAATTATTACCCAAAAGATATAAACACGCTGTTTACCAATGTTCAAAAAGTCCATGCCCAAGGCCACCTAGGCTCAGTTTAGTCGCTAGGTTTAGGGCTTACAATGAGTTGTTTTGTATTGAGTTTGTATCGTATCATAAATTCTGTTTTATCTAAATATGTCCAATTTGAATTTGATTTGTTTAATAATCGTGTCATGGAAGTCCAACTCGAACCCGGCTGGTTAATAACCTAGGTAATTTGTATAACTCGTGTAACCCATTTAATAAACAACTTGTATTTGAAACTCAATTAACGTATGATCTGTTTAACTCGTTTAATCCATTTAACATGTTTAATTTATTTAAATTATAAAATTTCACAAGTATATAGATACGTATGGGTAAATATATGAGTTAGTAATTGACATGTTTATTAAATGAGTTAATGTCATTATATGGGTTAACAGGTTGATCCGAAAACTTTTATTAAATTGGTTAGTTAATAGGCCATCATACGAGTTAACAAGCTGATCTGAAACTCATCCGTTTATTAAATGTGTTATAATGGAATAACCCTTAAATGATCTGAAATTGTAATTATGCGGGTTAACGGGATAAATTTCAGGAGGGTTTCGAATCGTGTATCTAGTCATGACAAAAATTACTACCTTACCTAGGCTCGTCTTGTTGCTTTGCTTTTGGGAAATCCAACTAGGTGTTTCAAGCACCATCTAAAGGGTCAATTATATACTAGGAATGGTGGAGGGTTAGGCGATGGGATTTTCTTTATTAATGTTATCTATTTTTATTTTTGGAACAAATTTATAATTTTTTAATCTAAATTTTATTCAAACTCTCGACATTTCATTATTTTTTTTCTATGCTTATTATTATGTTTATGATTTTGGAACTTTCACTTTGCACGGTTATGTTTCCAAATATAATTATTTTGTCTTTCAAAATACTAATTATCCTATAATTATTTGAAATTTTCATTATATTATTAATTTTTAATATTTCTAAACAATAATAAATAAATAAAAAGTTTAAACAAGTCTAGACACCGGCCTCCATCCGATCACCCATTACCACATGGCGAGTTTTAAAACATTTTACAATTGGGCAACCAAAGAAATTTGCCAAAAGGCAAAATCCCATTTTGAGGTCTCAAACCTTAGGACAAAATCCATGTTCAAAAGGCAAAGAAATCCTATTTCAAAGTCTTGAACTTATGACAAATGTATGCTTGTTCTGCAACGATGCTCTTTAAATACCTCAAATTCCAAACAGATCTATGCTTACAATTTGCATGGTAATTCTACTTGAATCAATTTAAAGTGTAAGAAAAATACCATCAACTTGTAAAATATACAAGCACAATTTAAAAAAGAATAGTAGGGAAAGGCCTTATAGCTTGTACTGTAACGCCCCGAAAAATTCAAAAATTGTAAAATATTAAAATAATGTGAAAATGACGGTTTTACCCTTGATAACATATGGCTAAAAGTTGACTTTTTGTTTAAAATAATTTTTGTACATTTCTCGAGTACCATTGTGTAGGTCTCGGAACGCTGAATCCGTAGACAGGTGGCACATTGAAAACGGAGCTCGTATGAAGAAGTTATGGTTCTGTAAAGTTCAGGGGCAAAATGGTCATTTTTGACCACAAGGGTAAAATAGTAATTTTATGTGAATTGTGATTAACGGTGAATGAGATGTTTATCACCTCACCTTAAGTGCTGATTCATTTCAACAAGTGACTCATGTAATTCACCAAGTGACAAATGTCACTTCTTATGGATGATTAATGGCACTTAGGGCTTTAATTAATTAGTTAATTGAAGTTAAACAAATAATTGGAATTCAAAGTAACCGTACACGACCAAACCTTCAAACACCAAAACAAAGAACATCCTATATTCACCTTGATCGATTGCAGTGGAGTCAAGTGTAATTGAGCAAGAAATTAGAGATAATTTGGAGAGAAAAACCGAGAAGAAACCGAACAAAACTCAGAGGAAACCCATACTGGAATACCCGAAAACCACCCAAAAACCTTGATCTCGATTTTAATTTTTGAGACGGTTTGGTATGAAATTGAGGTGAGATTTAGCTTCCAGGGAGTTAAACAATTCGAACCCAATCAACTGGAACAAAAATTGGAGGTGAAATCGTGACGATCAGACGCTGCAACTGTTTGGAAAAATCGAGCTTGAGTCGAGGTACTTAGAGGTAAAATTTCATGAAATTGATCTCAATTTCGTGTTCATTACAATCCTATGATGCTTCTGGTATGAACAATTTAAGGAAACAGGTCGATTTGAGGTCAAACCCGAATTAGGATCCGATGAGTGTTCTTCGTGAGTCGAGACGTTTTATGGTTTAATTGGTTCAATTGAAGGTACAGAACTAGCAGTTAGATTGTATAGATAGAAATGAGTGAAAGAACGAGATGAATTAAGTTGGAATTGAAGGAAATCAAGTCGGGTCTGATCGCGGGTCGCAGACCCGAATACTAGAGAAACGGGCGAGAGAGAGACACTGTAGCAGGCACTGTTCACGACGCGTGGCTTTCACGCGCAGCCGCTTGCGGCGGTGCGTGAAGGCGCGTGGCCGGGAATCTGAGGAAGGGTCCAACAACAATTTTGATACTCTCGATGATACGAACATATTAGCGTTGGTTTCGGGTCAATCAGATATGAACTGAGAGTAGTTTGTATACCCGAGGCGTATAGGTTACGTTTAAAAATAATATTATTTTATTTCCACGATTAGGAAATTCGTACAGGGGATTATGTAACAAATTAGTAATATTATATTCCTTGTTTGACATGCCCGAATACTTCCAGGATATCGGAAGGAAGTGAACAACTAGAAACGGAACAATCTGGACGGTGTGTGAGTGGACTTTTGTTTTCTACCCTGAACGCATGCATATATGTTTTAAATGCTTTATAATATGATTGGAAATGATTTGGTATGATTGATACTTCGATATGATGATTTCTGGATTTTTGGTAATATTATATTATTTTTGGAATATCATATTATTTTATATGCTTTTGGGCACGATTTTCGAGAAAACTGTGAAACTGATATTTCGAGCTAAGACTCGGGGTTTGAACTTGATTTTGACTCTGATTATGAGTCTGATATTGGATTTGATGAAATTATGTCATAAATAAGATTGTGATTGCGCAGGTTTGCGTGGATTGATTTATGGATTTGAGAAAAGTGTTTTTGGGCTTAAAGCCCAGTGCAAAAATGGTTTTGATATTACATGCAACTGTTTTCACTGGTTTTCGTGATGATGATATATGAGGGCTTTCGGTGTGGAATATGTTTCCCCCGAAATGGACCCTGGAGATAACGCTCGCCTTCGGGATGGAAGTATTTACCCCGAAGAGGTCACGTAGCACGATCTTTGTCGAGCAGCCAAGGGAGGCTTGACTCAGATCAGATGTGCTGGATTATATATGGATCGGTAAGTGATGTGTTCACGAGATCCGGATTGCCGGATAGTGATGCGTTCACAGCGGCGGATGCTCGGGATTTGAGCGGTCCTTGAGCCTATTGATTTGCACACGTTGCAGGGATAACGTGACTCTATATTGGACCTGGATTCTGTGTTTTTATTGATGTTTGAGATTTATATTCATATCTTAATTATTTGATTTATGAGTTATAATATGCATGCTTGTTTGTGAAAGTTGGAGGGTAAGACTGTATTTTGATAAATGTATTTCTAAGCTTGATTTTTGCCCACTCACACCTTTGATGTTTTATTTGCCCTCCAGACCAGTGCACAGGTACTGAGGCTCATTTCGAGGCAGAGGAATAAACGGACCGTTGCATACTCAGACACTTTGCATCGTAGGATTTTGTTCCCTACATTTAAATATTTCCTATGCTTTGTAAACTGTTGACTAGGTCAACGGTCTCAGAATACTGAACTATCCCTTGTCTGACAATGTTATCGTTTTTGTGTGTTATATGTATATATTTGAAACTACTTTTGGTATTTTCGAGCTATTGTCAAACGGGAGCAGGATCTGTCACGGTTATCGAGGGATAATCGGGATGGGTCTTGTCAAATTGGTATCAGAGCACTAGGTTGCGGTCTGAGTCTTGCACCTTGTGTGCATTTATGGTTAACTGATCTGTTTTACGTACAGACACCTCAAGATGCCTCCGCGACGCGAGCCTCGTTCACAGCCTGGCGAAGAAATGGAGGGTCCAGAAGTGGAGAGAGCTCAACGTTTGGGGGCCACGAGTTTCACGGGCCAGACTAGCCCAGATGAGGCTTATGATTGGGTTACACAGTTGGAACGGATTTTCGAGATCATGCGATGTCCACCAGGAGACATGGTTCCTTTAGCCACGTTTATGCTGAGTAGTCAGGCGTATCGATGGTGGCGTGGATTACAGTTGACGGGATTGGATGCCAATACCCTGAGTTGGGAGGACTTCAGGCATCGTTTCTTAGATCAGTTTTATCCTCGTTCTTTCCGTAATGCCAAGGAAGTGGAGTTTCTTCAACTGACACAGGGAGATCTATCTGTGGCTGATTATGAGCAAAAGTTCTTGAACCTAGCAAATTTTGCCCCTCTGTATGTATCTACCGAGGAAGACAAGTGCAGGAGGTTTGAGCAGGGATTAAAGAATGAGATCCGTGGTACCGTGACAGTGGGATCATATGCTTCTCTGAGAGAGTTGTCTGATGCAGCTGCCAGAGTTGAGGTGACTTTACCAGCACCACAGCAGTTTTCAGGCTATGGTCGACGTCGAGAGCGACAGTATCAGGGAGCGCCGAGTCAGAGATGGCCAAAAAGGGGCGGTTCTAGTTCTGGATCATCGGGTGGTACTCGTTCGAGTTATGGTCGTGGGAATGCACCGAGATTTGGGTCTCAATCTTCGGCAACAGTGCAGTCTAGTGAAGCATCAATGGGATCAGCCAACCGACAGAACAGTGGACCCAATCGGGGAAATGTGCTTGTTTGCTTTTACTGTCGGGAGCCGGGCCATTTTAAGAAGGATTGCCCACGTTTGGTTGGTAGTGGTACCGGTTGGGGCACTGCCGAGCAGAGTCGGAGTACGACATCGACTTCTGATACGACTGGGGGGAGAGGAGCTGGTCGAGGACGTGGTAACTCACGAGGACGTGGTCAAACTTCGGGACCACAGGCTCGAGTATTTGCTGTTACTCAGCAGGAGGCTCGATCTACCCCAGGAGTGGTGACAAGTATACTTCCTATTTTTGGGCATCATGCACGTACCTTAATAGACCCGGGAGCTACTCATTCATTTATTTCTCGCACTTATGCAACCTTAGCTGAAAGAGAGATTTCTGCACTAGGTTGTAATATGGGAGTCGGTACACCGACTGGTGATATTTATGTCGTCAACCAAGTGATACGAGAGTATCCTGTCTTGATCGGGAGTGAGCATCTCGTGGTTGACTTAATTTTATTAGATTTATATGATTTTGATGTTATCCTTGGGATGGATTGGCTGACAACTCATCATGCCTCTGTCGAATGTTTCGATAAGGGGGTGATACTCCGGAGTCCAGGATTACCGGAGGTGATATTCCAGGGAGATCGACAAATGTTACCTGTCAAAGTCATATCAGCCCTTACGGCAGAGAAATTGCTACGACAGGGTTTCCAGGGTTATCTAGTACATGTGGTTGATGTACGGGATACCCCAGTTAGGGTCGAGGATATCCCTATCGTATGTGAGTTCCCAGATGTGTTTCCTGAGGACTTACCAGGTGTGCCACCGCTAGGGAGATGGAGTTCATCATTGACTTGATTCCTGGTACACGACCTATTTCTCTGCCTCCTTATTGCATGGCACCAGCTGAGTTAAGGGAATTAAAGGTGCAATTGCAAGATCTAGTCAATATGGGATTCATTCGACCAAGTGTATCACCGTGGGGATCCCCCGTACTGTTTGTGAAAAAGAAAGAAGGCAGTTTGAGAATGTGTATGGACTACAGACAATTAAACAAGATGACGATCAAGAATAAGTATCCTTTGCCTCGAATTGATGATTTGTTTGATCAGTTAAGGGGAGCTACATATTTTTCGAAGATTGATCTTCTTTCTGGTTACCATCAGTTAAGGATTCGAGAAGAGGATATTCCGAAAACAGCCTTTCGGACTCGGTATGGTCATTATGAGTTCCTTGTAATGCCCTTTGGGTTAACCAATGCTCCGGCAGCATTTATGGACTTGATGAACTGAGTATTCCGGAAATATCTTGATCAGTTTGTCATTGTATTTATTGATGATATTTTAGTATATTCAAAGACTGCGAAGGCGCATGAGAAGCACTTGAGACTTGTGCTTGGAACTCTGAGGGAGAATCAACTTTTTGCTAAACTGAGTAAATGCCAATTTTGGTTGACGAGTGTGGGATTTCTGGGGCATGTGATTTCTGCAGAAGGAATTTGTGTCGATCCCCAGAAAATTGAAGCAGTGGCAAATTGGGAACAACCCACAACAGTGACTGAGGTGAGGAGTTTTTTGGGGTTAGCCGGTTATTACAGGTGTTTCGTGGAAGGATTTTCTACGATTGCTGCTCCTTTGACTCGTTTGACCAGGAAGGGAGTTAGATTTATTTGGGATGAGACTTGCGAGCAGAGTTTTCAGGAATTGAAGAAATGATTGACATCCGCTCCAGTATTAGCTCTTCCAGATGACAGTGGAGAATTTGAAGTGTATACTGATGCATCCTTACACAGCTTATGGTGTGTGCTGATGCAGCATGGGAAAGTGATTGCTTATGCTTCTCGACAATTAAAACCGCATGAGCACAACAATCCTACCCATGATTTGGAATTGGCTGCAGTAGTGCATGCGCTAAAGATCTGGAGACACTATCTATATGGTGAGACTTGCCGATTGTTTACGGATCATAAAAGTTTGAAATACTTTTTCACCCAGAAGGAGCTAAATGTGAGGCAAAGAAGATGGTTGGAATTGCTTAAGGATTATGATTGCACAATCGAATACCATCCTGGAAAGGCAAACGTAGTGGCTGATGCATTGAGTCGGAAATCAGCATATTCGGTAGCTCATTTACGGACGATACACTTGCCTCTATTGATTGAACTTCGTAAGACCGGGGTTGTGTTGGGACTTGATAGTCAAGATGGGTTGGTAGCGAGTTTCCTGGTGCGACCAATCCTGATTGATCAGATCATTGATGCTCAGTTTCTTGATGCGACTTTATGTATCCTTCGAATTGAAGTAGAAGCCGGAGAACGGCAGGATTATGCAGTAAATGAGGATGGAGCCTTAACCACAGAAGGGAGATTATGTGTACCTGCAGATGAAGCATTGAAAAAAGAGATTTTGGCTGAAGCTCATAGTTCTGCATACGCTATGCACCCAGGAGGAACAAAAATGTACCATACGCTCCGAGAACATTACTGGTGGCCTGGTATGAAACGAGAAATTGCTGAGTATGTGAGTAAATGTTTGATATGTCAGCAGGTAAAGGCGGAGAGACAGAGACCTTACGGAGCACTGCAACTGCTTCCTATCCCCGAATGGAAATGGGATCATATAACCATGGATTTTGTGTTTAAACTTCCAAGGACGCCCAGAGGCCACGATGGCGTTTGGGTGATTGTAGATAGACTTACCAAGTCAGCACATTTCTTACCGGTGAAGGAATACTTTCAGATGACTCAGTACGCTAACTTGTTCATTAGTGAGATTATCCGGTTACATGGTACACCTGCCTCTATTGTCTCAGATCGAGATCCGTGATTTACATCGAGATTCTGGCAAAGTTTACAGGAAGCTTTTGGGACGAGATTGCATTTTAGTACGGCGTTCCACCCTCAGACGGATGGACAGTGGGAACGGACCATCCAGACCTTGGAAGATATGATGAGAGCATGCGTTTTGCAATTCCAGGGTACTTGGGAGTCACATTTTCCATTGATGGAATTTGCCTATAATAATAGTTACCAAGAAAGTATTGGAATGGCACCTTATGAAGCCTTGTATGGACGCCAGTGCAGAACCCCTTTGTGTTGGAAAGAGGTCGGCGAAAGAAAATTGTCTAAGTCCGAATTGATTGATCTGACAACATAGAAAGTTAAGCTCATTCGGGATAGACTCAAGGCAGCCCAGGACAAACAAAAGAGCTACGTGGATCGACGGATCAGGGATCTTGAATTTGCAGTGGGAGATTGGGTTTTCCTGAATTTATCACCTTGGAAAGGCATAGTACGATTTGGCAGGCGCGGTAAATTAAGCCCTCGTTTCATCAGACCTTATGAGATTATCGAGCGGATTGGCCGAGTTGCTTACCGATTAGCTTTACCTTCGGAGCTTTCTAGAGTTCACAATGTCTTTCATGTGTCAATGTTACGAAAATATGTATATGATGAGTCCCATGTATTAGAAGAGCAACCTATTGTGCTCAGGGAAGACCTAAGCTTTGAAGAACAACCTGTGCAAATATTGGATCGAAAGGATAAGGTACTCCGCCGAAAGACAATTCCTTTAGTAAAAGTGCTTTGGAGAAATCAGAATGTAGAATTGGCTACTTGGGAACCCGAAGCTCAGATGCGAGAGCAGTATCCGTACTTGTTTCCGTAAAAATTTCGGGGACGAAATTCCCTAAGGGGGGAAGGTTGTAATGCCCCGAAAAATCCAAAAATTGTAAAATATTAAAATAATGTGAAAATGACGTTTTTACCCTTGATGACATATGGCTAAAAGTTGACTTTTTGTTTAAAATACTTTTTGCACATTTCTCGAGTACCGTTGTGTAGGTCTCGGAACGCTGAGTCCGTAGACAGGTGGCAGTCGAAAACGGAGCTCGTATGAAGAAGTTATGGTTCTGGGAAGTTCAGGGGAAAAATGGTCATTTTTGACCACAAGGGTAAAATAGTAATTTTATGTGAATTGTGATTAACGGTGAATGAGATGTTTATCACCTCACCTTAAGTGCTGATTCATTTCAACAAGTGACTCATGTAATTCACCAAGTGACAAATGTCACTTCTTATGGATGATTAGTGGTACTTAGGGCTTTAATTAATTAGTTAATTGAAGTTAAACAAATAATTGGAATTCAAAGTAACCATACACGACCAAACCTTCAAACACCAAAACAGAGAACATCCTATATTCACCTTGATCGATTGCAGTGGAGTCAAGTGTAATTGAGCAAGAAATTAGATATAATTTGGAGAGAAAAATCGAGAAGAAACCGAACAAAACTCAGAGGAAACCCATACTGGAATACCCGAAAACCACCCAAAAACCTTGATCTCGATTTTAATTTTTGAGACGGTTTGGTATGAAATTGAGGTGAGATTTAGCTTCCTGGGAGTTAAACAATTCGAACCCAATCAACTGGAACAAAAATTGGAGGTGAAATCGTGACGATCAGACGCTGCAACTGTTTGGAAAAATCGAGCTTGAGTCGAGGTACTTAGAGGTAAAATTTCATGAAATTGATCTCGATTTCGTGTTCATTACAATCCTATGATGCTTCTGGTATGAACAATTTAAGGAAACAGGTCGATTTGAGGTCAAACCCGAATTAGGATCCGATGAGTGTTCTTCGTGAGTCGAGACGTTTTATGGTTTAATTGGTTCAATTGAAGGTACAGAACTAGCAGTTAGATTGGATAGATAGAAATGAGTGAAAGAACGAGATGAATTAAGTTGGAATTGAAGGAAATCAAGTCGGGTCTGATCACGGGTCGCAGACCCGAATACCAGAGAAACGGGCGAGAGAGAGACACGGTAGCAGGCACTGTTCACGACGCGTGGCTTTCACGCGCAGCCGCTTGCGGCGGCGCGTGAGGGCGCGTGGCCGGGAATATGACGAAGGGTCCAACAACAATTTTGATACTCTCGATGATACGAACCTATTAGCGTTGGTTTCGGGTCAATCGGATATGAACTGAGAGTAGTTTGTATACCCGAGGCGTATAGGTTACGTTTAAAAATAATATTATTTTATTTCGACGATTAGGAAATTCGTACAGGGGATTATGTAACAAATTAGTAATATTATATTCCTTGTTTGACAGGCCCGAATACTTCCAGGATATCGGAAGGAAGTGAACAACTCGAAACGGAACAATCCGGACGGTGTGTGAGTGGACTTTTGTTTTCTACCCTGAACGCATGCATATATGTTTTAAATGCTTTATAATATGATTGGAAATGATTTAGTATGATTGATACTTCGATATGATGATTTCTGGATTTTTGAGAATATTATATTATTTTTGGAATATCATATTATTTTATATGCTTTTGGGCACGATTTTCGAGAAAACTGTGAAACTGATATTTCGAGCTAAGGCTCGGGGTTTGAACTTGATTTTGACTCGGATTATGAGTCTGATATTGGATTTGATGAAATTATGTCATAAATAAGATTGTGATTGCGCAGGTTTGCGTGGATTGATTTATGGATTTGAGAAAAGTGTTTTTGGGCTTAAAGCCCAGTTCAAAAATGGTTTTGATATTACATGCAACTGTTTTCACTGGTTTTCGTGATGATGATATATGAGGGCTTTCGGTGTGGAATATGTTTCCCCCGAAATGGACCCTGGAGATAACGCTCGCCTTCGGGGTGGAAGTGTTTACCCCGAAGAGGTCACGTAGCACGATCTTTGTCGAGCAGCCAAGGGAGGCTTGACTCAGATCAGATGTGCTGGATTATATATGGATCGGTAAGTGATGTGTTCACGAGATCCGGATTGCCGGCTAGTGATGCGTTCACAGCGGCGGATGCTCGGGATTTGAGTGGTCCTTGAGCCTATTGATTTGCATACGTTGCAGGGATAACGTGACTCTATATTGGACCTGGATTCTGTGTTTTTATTGATGTTTGAGATTTATATTCATATCTTAATTATTTGATTTATGAGTTATGATATGCATGCTTGTTTGTGGAAACTGGAGGGTAAGACTGTATTTTGATAAATGTATTTCTAAACTTGATTTTTGTCCACTCACACCTTTGATGTTTTATTTGCCCTCCAGGCCAGTGCACAGGTACTGAGGCTCATTTCGAGGCAGAGGAATAAACGGACCGTTGCATACTCAGACACTTTGCAGCGTAGGATTTTGTTCCCTACATGTAAATATTTCCTATGCTCTGTAAACCTGTTGACTAGGTCAACGGTCTCGGAATACTGAACTATCCCTTGTCTGACAATGTTATCGTTTTTGTGTGTTATATGTATATATTTGAAACTACTTTTGGTATTTTCGAGTTATTGTGAGACGGGAGCAGGATCTGTCACGGTTATCGAGGGATAATCGGGATGTGTCTTGTCATGTACGGTCGTGCCCAACAAAAAAAAAAGGCCAAAAGACATTTTACCACCATATACTTAACACCTTATAACAAATTCATACCTGAACTTTTAAATGTATCAATTTACACCCTCAACTCTTCCAAATGTTACAATTCAAAACCTTTCGTTAACAATCCGTTTGCTTGATGTTCGAAACTGAAGCACCTGGTTTTGTTTTGAATCAGAGTTACAGGAGTCGCGAAGAACGACTTCCAAGCTTCAACTGAAGCACCTGGTTTTGTTTTGAATCAGAGGCGCAGCAGCCGTATTTGCTTTGATGAACGACTGCAAAGCTTCAATCGAAGCACCATTCGAACGCTGCAAGAAGGATTCTCAAAGATGGGAGTCGCACGCTGCATTCCGGATTCTCGAAGCTTCAATCGTACGCTGCAAGAAGGAAGCTTTATCAGACTCTGCTTTCAATTTCCTCAATCAATATATGTGATCTTTATCTTTTATTGGGATTTTCAATTCAGAAACTCTTGAATTCATCGATCTAGGATTCGATTTTCAGTTCCCAATTTATAGGAACGCATCCATACTCCCATTCCGTTAATTATTGTGAGTTCATTCTCCTATTTCACTTTCAAAAGCCAAAGTTTTACGGCTTTCCCTTTGTTTTGAGCTCAAATGGAAGTTGGGCTTGTCTCGAAGGGATTGAATTTTTCTCGGTGAAGAAAGCAATGGCTTTTGATATTTGCAGCTCTTGGTGTGTCATGTTATGGTGCTTACAGGGTTTATAATTTTCCCTATGTGATTAGTAAGAGGAAGAAGTTCATCGTGCTCTTAGGAGCGCTAGTCTCTATGGCTGAGATGGCCTCTAATTCGGCTGACAGGATCGACATTGCCTCTAAGGACTTAAAAGGAATTTCTAAGTTCTGATTCAAATGAAATTCCCCAAAGTTTGAAGCAAATTTCGAAAATTGTGAGGTCGGAGGACTTCTCTAAGTCTTTGAGTGGGTTTGCAGAGGCTATGGCGGTTGGGATTGTGAGAGGTTGCAAATTGGAGATGAAAGATGGGACTAAATCGGTTTCAAACTTTTCTGACAGGGTTCTAAACAAGGTTTGCCCTAGGGCTAGGACAGGTTTCGTTTCTGTTGTGCTTGGAAGCTTTGCGAGGAACTTAGTTATGGGTTTTTACTCCAATGAGAAATTAGGCGATAATTTGAGTGTGTCTAAGTCAAGCTCATCGGATGTGCCTAGATAAGAAACTGTTGTATTTGAAACTGATTGTTTGCTCATCTGGTTTTTAGATTTCAATTTTTATGCTTTTACTGAAAAGGAACATTTGAAACCATCACCAATATTTTTATTCTCCTTGGCTGCTAAAAAATATATGTTGTGTTCGTTCATGTGTAAGATTATAGAACTGATATGCTTTCAAGCTTACCTCTCATTGATATGAATTGATCCTTATATACAGACTATGTCCTAATGTATGACTTGTAGCTAAAATATGGGGATTGACAATTATTTAATCAAGTAACAAACTACCTAAACAAGGATTCCAAATTAGTGGAAATTACCTTGATATAGGGATCCTAGAAAATACAAGAAGATTATTACTGAATTAACATGATCTGATTGTGATTTCATACTAATCTACATTATATGGCTTCAAAATCAAAGCTGAAATGGAGAATATGCAATATTGGTGCAGCTAGAATGCTGTGTTGAGGACTGGTTGGAAAAAAGAAAATCCAGGGAGGCGATTTTGGACTTGTAGCAGGGTAAGATCCGTCCTTAACTTTGTACAATCTGGATTTTGCAAGTTTTTTTTTTAGACTATAATCTGGATTTTCCAAGTTGATTTTTCTGCCTCTGAAATTTGCTTTGATAATATGTGTAGGTTAAAGGATATGTGACAGGACCCATCCCAATCCCCCCGGGATTAGTGCGGGATAACCCTGCTCCCGTCTGACACGGAGTGTCAGACAAGGGATAATATCGACCCTTGCCCTCCCCGGGCTATCAGAGTACGCCAGGATCCGGAGGAGGCATGTGATATCTCGGTCTCTGCTACAGCCCACATCCGATGTCAACCTGAAGGGCAGTCAAAACATTAAAAACTGTGAGTGGACAAAACAAAAGTTTATAAAAACATTTAATAAGGAAGACATTTGTACCCTCCACTAAAAAGCATGCATGCATTCGAAAACCATTTATCCAAAACAAACCATATGTGGGTCTAAGCCCAAAGCAGATATAAACTAAGGTCGAAAGGACCACAATGAAAACGACCATACGGGCCACTGCCCAAATCCTGTGCACACCTGTACACAGCACATATCAAATATCATATATCCATCACATACATATATATAAGTCACACAACCAATCCTGTCACGGTATCCAAAGCTACGCGCATGCCACCCAGGTCTCAATCCGAGTCTTCTCAAAGTCAAGATCAATGTCCGTAGACCACTGACCCTACCCGTGGTAATAGTAATCATAGCCTTCCTGAGAGTAAGGAACCCAACTAGGGGGTGACTCCACTCAGTCGGTGCTCCGTGACTACTCCGGGGTCCACCCAGGCCAACGACCCTCCCCGGAGGAGATAATAGAAGTAAAGGAAGGTAGACGAACATATATACATAACATAAACATTCATGACCGGTTCCCCTGAACCGTCATGATCCATAATATCCATAAGCAAGTAACATGCCGGTTCCCATAAACCGTCCTGTACCGTAATAACATAACCAGGGTTCATGCCGGTCCCCATAAACCGTCATGAACCAGAATGACCTGACAAAGGTTCATGCCGGTTCCCATAAACCGTCATGAACCACAATGACCTTTCCAGAGTTCATGCCGGTTCCCATAAACCGCCATGAACTTGGAAATCCATCTAGGGTCCCTGACCCGAAATCATCAGTGTAAAACATCGGGGTCTCGTGCCCGAACATATGACTCAACTGGGCACCGTGCCCGATATTCAAGGGTCAGTCACGACTCCGATCATAGTGATGCGTGCAACCATCCATCCAGGACCGCCCTCAATCCTGGTATGTCGCCGTGAACGAATCGACCGACGCGACCATCGCAAGATCATGGTGCACTCATCACCGATCGCTATCTTGAACCGTCAGCACTCCGTAGTCGAGCCTCCCCAGGCTGCCCGACAACAAATCGTGCATCGTGACCTCTCTGGAAGGAACACATCCAAATCCGGAGGCGAGCGTCGTATCGTCGATCGCCGTGCACATAGCACCCGTCGCGACCACGATTTAGACCCGAAGGTCGTAAATAGTGTCATATGCCCGAGACAAAACCAAATGGGTCTCATACCCGAGTTTATCCATTTAGAAATCCAAAATCAAATCATTTAAATCAATAAAGAAATACAGACCCGTATAAGCACCGTATAAGGCCGAAACCTCGAAATACGTGCTTATACGTAACCACATACAAATGCACCCATGGCATCATCAAACAAGTAATAAAACATATAATAAACATTTATGCATGCACCAATTTAAAAAAACAAGGTCCACTCACAGACCGTCCGAGCTGCCGCCTCGATTTGCGTGCCATACGGCTCCCCGAGCCGATCACCGTCACCGGGACTCCCAAACCTGTCCAAATCGTAATGGAAGGTTACTAACTACTTAATTAACCTCCCACTAAAGCCCCGTAATTTTCCCATATTTTTAACTATTTTTAAAATCGAACCTAAACCTTCCGATGCCCCGAAACATATCGAGACGGTGTCCGATCGACACGAAACCAGTCCCAAAATGTTCGTTACATCGAATAGATGATTTCATATGTTGGAACCTTCCCCAGATTCCCTGCCACGCGCCCTCACGCGCCGCCTGAAGTGGCTGCGCGTGGGCTTCACGCGCCTGCTACAGTACCTGCTGACGTCATCGCTGACGTCAGCATGACGTCATCGCTGACGTCAGCATGACGTCATCACTGACAACCCCTGATAGTGACACGTGTCACGCTCCCATTGGCCCACTGTCTGACATGTCAGTCTGACATTGTCAGATCTGACATGATGACGTCATCCCTGACATGATGACGTCATCAGGATGACGTCATCAGTCATCCCCTACATCGGTCAGACCGGTCCGAACCGGTCCGGTCCGGTTTTTCCTGCTACTTGGACCGGCGTAACCGGTCCAGGTCTCCTTCTCCCTCATTTTCGGTCCGTTTGCTTCCATTCCAACTCCTAAATTCCTATTTCTTCATTTCCTATCTAACCCAATTAAGAAAACAACTTAAAACCCCCTAAATCGATCCCTAAAAATTAACCCCCCCACGGCCCTGTTTTCCGATTTCGTCCCCAGGCTTCACAGCCGTCAACCCCCATTCAAAACCATCTCTATACACCCTAAACAATCTAACAAACATTCCCTAATCAACCAAAACTATCCATAATGTAAAAATCGACAAAATGGGAGATTTGGGCCTAACCGGGTAACCGTTCGGGTTTGGGTCTCGGCCGTGCACGGTGGCTCCCTCTTGGCCGGCCACCATCATCCTCAGTCCTTCGCTCACGTCTGGTCTCCGTCCTGGCCGAATTGGGGTTGGGTTGGCTGGGTTTGGGTTGCACGAAGATGGAGAGAAAAGGGTGAGATCGGGTGGGTTTGTGTGTGGATGAAGAAATGAAAATGCACGGGGATGGGTTTGGTGCATGAGTAGGTGGGGTTGGCCAGTGGATGGGTGACAAGTGTCACTCATCCATTGGGCCTCCATTAAATATCTGGGCCCACTAGAGACAAAACTGCACTTTTTGTCTCGTAAAACGTGCCGTCGTGAATAGTAACCGGGAATTTCCGTGAACCGTAACTTCGCCGTCGAACGTCCGAATTCGACGTGCCGCCTGTCTACGGATTCGTATTGTCCTTATCTACGTAACAGTCTTCGGCCCTCGGCCATCAGACCTCCCGGTCAAAAGTCAACTTTTGACCCCTTTTATCCAAAATTACCAAAATGTCCTTAGGCTTCCGAACGTCATAACTTCTTCTACGAACGTCGGAATTGAACGTGCCACCTGTCTATGAACTCGTGACGTCACGAACTACGTCACGGTCATCGGTCAAAGTCCATTTGACCACCCGATTGAAAAAGTCAACGTTTTGCCATCACCAAGGGCAAAACGGTCATTTCGCATCGTTCGTCCGATTTCGCTCTACTAATCACAGATTAGCCTCACTAATCGTGATTAGTCACTAATCTAATCATGAAATTCGGGACGGGTCGTTACAACCTTCCCTCCTTAATTAATTTCGTCCTCGAAATTCCAACCGACCTAAACCCAACCGTTCTTCCCTCCTTAATTTAGTTCCGTTCTCGAAACTCCAACTATCCTGATTCCACAACCTCCACCTCGTGTAAATAATTCGATCTCACGACACGTGTACACCCGTACACCCACTAAACAGAATAATCCTTACTCGTCTACAGCCCGACGTGCCACTAACGCTCTCGTCGTATCGACTACACTCGACCACGTCGAAGAACAGTAGCCACACGGTCCGAATTGACACTACTTGTCAAATCTACCATCTTGTTGATACAACAACTAGACGGTTCCCTTCTCAATCACTAATCTATCCTGACGTCTGCTCCCACTGGGAGCCATCAGACCTCACTCAACGATCCACGCTGACACCTCCGACAGACCGTCACCACTTGACAGTCGTCAGTCGAAAACTGACACTATACTCACTCGTGGTCACACTAACCACCAACGGACCCAACCAGGAGTAAACACTTACCCACAAAGCCTTTCACTCAATCTGTGTGTAACTAGACCCATCAGAAATACCATGACCCAATGCACAGTATCCAACGTCCAGTCCACGACCCCGACTACACCAATGGTATCGGAACCATGCCGACTACCAACACGCTCTCCAACGTACCACTGGTATAACCTATATACCGTCACCAGACATCCCAAGTCTGCCCGGTGTCGTACCTCGAACAATGAACAAGGTACGTACAACTACCCATCAATCAGCCTACAACCACCTAGGTTGTAGTCAATCACGTTTCAATTATGGAGTCCATCTGTCCGATCTAGACAAATCGAAACTCCAACCCATTATCTATTTCCAAATCCGAATCCGAATCCGCAATTTCGTAAGAAATCCCGAATCCAAACCCAGAAATCATATCCATAATCCTGTCCAAATTCAAATCCGAAATCATCATTCCGTAAACTAGTATTAGGAATAACCATTCCGAACCCAAATCCATAAAAGAAAATCTATAGTCAAGCTCTAGAATCAAATCCTGAATCGTCACCCAGAATCCGATTCCAAAACCCAAATCTAGAAATCCTTTTTCAAGTTCCAAAATCAAATCCTGAATCGTCATCCAGAAATCGGATTCCAAAACCTGAAATCTCGTTCACGTCTACCTAGACGCACCATATCCGAACCTATCAGATACCTGTTCAACCGATCACGACCACACTATCGATTGACTTCATAGGGAAGCCAATCACAACACTCACCCATCCAGGGCTGACCCAAATCCGACCACGTCGGAAAACTACTCAGGCGAGTAATAAGCCATATGGGATTTACCTCGAACAGAAGTTCAGTCCCAACATGCTCCCCTCAAACATCCAAGTATGAGCGATAAACTCTCCACCTATCTGGATCATCAAGACCACGATCCAGATCCATAATGATACCCAAAGTCCTAAACCAATTCCCACATCTGAACAGATTAGTCAACGACGAGACACGCCGAGACTGTGGGTTCTCACTGAGTACCTCGTATCGATCCTTGGCATTCCACCGTGGAAAACCAAGAATGATCGAATAATCCATCCTACGTGAATGCAAACAACACTCGCTGCACTCACCACGTCATGTAACCTAACATCGTCTGCCACCAAGTAGAAAATGAGAAATCTCAGTCATTTAACTTCGATATACTCATCTCCTCCTGATGATTCAGAACAAATCCCGGGTCCACCAACCAATACACAATCAGTGTACTAGAGGCAACCAACAACATCTATATCATCAACGTCATCTACCATCATCAATCATGGTAGAATCCGAGAAGTCACCCAAAACGACTTCGACATACCCGTTACCAATGCGGAAAACCCGCATTCCACTCGTCGCCTCAATCGTAACCTCTCGCGCTTCCGAAGTTCCAACAAGATTGGAAACAACATACCCGGACATCAACCACGTGTCCCCTAACCAGTTTAACTCTATCTGAGTTCCACTCCTGAACCACAGATACCGAACATATGCCCATTACGACGAAGTCACACCCCAATCCGTAACTCATCGTCATCATGATCACCAGCACTAGTACCAGCACTAGTACCAGCACCACGCACTATCACCAAAACTAGTGTCAGTATCAACACGCCGTGTGCAAAACTGACACCCTGGATCTCCGCTCATACCGAGCGACGATCCCGTACCTCTGCTCGAAGAGGGGAACTCTGCCTCCCTCGTACCCAACAACTCTGGGTACAGTCACCCTGACAACTCATGCGAGAAAAAGAAAACGTTCCCCGAACGTCCCCGATTCCCAACAAACGTAACTACAACCACTCTCGGTAGTAGTGCCTGCTACACACTCGTGCAGACCTAACTACCAAGCACCGCTATCGAGACCCCGCATCCAACGGAATCACTCGCCCGTACCAAATACTCCGTATCCCACTTAGGGATTCCATCGACAAGTACCAACCCTGGTAACCTGTCCAACCAAACTCTAACCAGTCGCAACTCGACTAACCCAATGTCGTCTACCAGGTCACCCGCGACCTTAGTTGCACCAACCCACAACTGAAGTAGCACGACAACCAACTCGGTCTAACCGATACGTACAACCCTGACTGCGAAGTGCAGTCCCAACACAAGCTGACATGACTAGACCGACTAACGAATCCAAATCCGAATAGTCATCCAAGTCAAACCCCCAGTCAACTCACATTTCCGAACCATACACATAAGGTAGGGTTCCACAATCAAGCCCTAGGGTCACTCTGAACCCAACTGCGAAAAGCAGTAAAATCAAAAATCTGACCGACTCCGCGGTCTTGACATCGTAATGACGTCAATCCAATCCTACCGTAAGTCCAATCAGGATCCTCGAATCCGGCTGCTAACTGCCGACTGCAGTAAATCCATTTAACTCAACATAATCTGACCATCAAATGGTCACAACATCGGATCAGTAGTTGGAACCGATCCTACGACCTTGTTAAGACGATCCCAACTAACCGTCTCACGATCACACTCTAGAATACGAACATGTTAATCCCTCCGTAGGGTCCCACACTGTCAACCTTGACAGAACTATGGAATCCCCGGCCTCAAATGCCGAACCAAGGCATGCCAATCCTACTAACTATCGTACCGGTACTTCAACATCAGGTTGACCACGAACTGTAGCCCATTGAGATATCACATCCTCGACCAGCGTACATACTCCAAGAGCTCCGCGGTTGCTCGAATAGAGTCAACCCCGCTCTGATACCACGTTGACAGGACCCATCCCAATCCCCCCGGGATTAGTGCGGGATGACCCTGCTCCCATCTGACACGGAGTGTCAGACAAGGGATAATATCAACCCTTGCCCTCCCCGGGCTATCAGAGTACGCCAGGATCCGGAGGAGGCATGTGATATCTCGGTCTCTGCTACAGTCCACATCCGATGTCAACCTGAAGGGCAGTCAAAACATTAAAAACTGTGAGTGGACAAAACAAAAGTTTATAAAAACATTTAATAAGGAAGACATTTGTACCCTCCACTAAAAAGCATGCATGCATTCGAAAACCATTTATCCAAAACAAACCATATGTGGGTCTAAGCCCAAAGCAGATATAAACTAAGGTCGAAAGGACCACAATGAAAACGACCATACGGGCCACTGCCCAAATCCTGTGCACACCTGTACACAGCACATATCATATATCATATATCCATCACATACATATATATAAGTCACACAACCAATCCTGTCACGGTATCCAAAGCTACGCGCATGCCACCCAGGTCTCAATCCGAGTCTTCTCAAAGTCAAGATCAATGTCCGTAGACCACTGACCCTACCCGTGGTAATAGTAATCATAGCCTTCATGAGAGTAAGGAACCCAACTAGGGGGTGACTCCACTCAGTCGGTGCTCCGTGACTACTCCGGGGTCCACCCAGGCCAACGACCCTCCCTGGAGGAGATAATAGAAGTAAAGGAAGGTAGACGAACATATATATACATAACATAAACATTCATGACCGGTTCCCCTGAACCGTCATGATCCATAATATCCATAAGCAAGTAACATGCCGGTTCCCATAAACCGTCGTGTACCGTAATAACATAACCAGGGTTCATGCAGGTCCCCATAAACCGTCATGAACCAGAATGACCTGACAAAGGTTCATGCCGGTTCCCATAAACTGTCATGAACCACAATGACCTTTCCAGAGTTCATGCCGGTTCCCATAAACCGCCATGAACTTGGAAATCCATCTAGGGTCCCTGACCCGAAATCATCAGTGTAAAACATCGGGGTCTCGTGCCCGAACATATGACTCAACTGGGCACCGTGCCCGATATCCAAGGGTCAGTCACGACTCCGATCATAGTGATGCGTGCAACCATCCATCCAGGACCGCCCTCAATCCTGGTATGTCACCGTGAACGAATCGACCGACGCGACCATCGCAAGATCATGGTGCACTCATCACCGATCGCTATCTTGAACCGTCAGCACTCCGTAGTCGAGCCTCCCTAGGCTGCCCGACAACGAATCGTGCATCGTGACCTCTCCGGAAGGAACACATCCAAATCCGGAGGCGAGCGTCGTATCGTTGATCGCCGTGCACATAGCACCCGTCGCGACCACGATTTAGACCCGAAGGTCGTAAATAGTGTCATATGCCCGAGACAAAACCAAATGGGTCTCATAGCCGAGTTTATCCATTTAGAAATCCAAAATCAAATCATTTAAATCAATAAAGAAATACAGACCCGTATAAGCACCGTATAAGGCCGAAACCTCGAAATACGTGCTTATACGTAACCACATACAAATGCACCCATGGCATCATCAAACAAGTAATAAAACATAAAATAAACATTTATGCATGCACCAATTTAAAAAAAAAAGGTCCACTCACAGACCGTCCGAGCTGCCGCCTCGATTTGCGTGCCATACGGCTCCCCGAGCCGATCACCGTCACCGAGACTCCCAAATCTGTCCAAATCGTAATAGAAGGTTACTAACTACTTAATTAACCTCCCACTAAAGCCCCGTAATTTTCCCATATTTTTAACTATTTTTAAAATCGAACCTAAACCTTCCGATGCCCCGAAACATATCGAGACGGTGTCCGATCGACACGAAACCAGTCCCAAAATGTTCGTTACATCGAATAGATGATTTCACATGTTGGAACCTTCCCCAGATTCCCTGCCACGCGCCCTCACGCGCAGCCTGAAGTGGCTGCGCGTGGGCTTCACGCGCCTGTACAGTACCTGCTGACGTTATCGCTGACGTCAGCATGACGTCATCACTGACAACCCCTGACAGTGACACGTGTCACGCTCCCATTGGCCCACTGTCTGACATGTCAGTCTGACATTGTCAGATCTGACATGATGACGTCATCCCTGACATGATGACGTCATCAGGATGACGTCATCAGTCATCCCCTACATCGGTCAGACCGGTCCGAACCGGTCCGGTCCGGTTTTTCCTGCAACTTGGACCGGCGTAACCGGTCCAGGTCTCCTTCTCCCTCATTTTTGGTCCATTTGCTGCCATTCCAACTCCTAAATTCCTATTTCTTCATTTCCTATCTAACCCAATTAACAAAACAACTTAAAACCGCCTAAATCGATCCCTAAAAATTAACCCCCCCACGGCCCTGTTTTCCGATTTCGTCCCCAGGCTTCACAGCCGTCAACCCCCGTTCAAAACCATCTCTATACACCCTAAACAATCCAACAAACATTCCCTAATCAACCAAAACTATCCATAATGTAAAAATCGACAAAATGGGAGATTTGGGCCTAACCGGGTAACCGTTCGGGTTTGGGTCTCGGCCGTGCACGGTGGCTCCCTCTTGGCCGGCCACCATCATCCTCAGTCCTTCCCTCACGTCTGGTCTCCGTCTTGGCCGAATTGGGGTTGGGTTGGCTGGGTTTGGGTTGCACGAAGATGGAGAGAAAAGGGTGAGATCGGGTGGGTTTGTGTGTGGATGAAGAAATGAAAATGCACGGGGATGGGTTTGGTGCATGAGTAGGTGGGGTTGGCCAGTGGATGGGTGACAAGTGTCACTCATCCATTGGGCCTCCATTAAATATCTGGGCCCACTAGAGACAAAACTGCACTTTTTGTCTCGTAAAACGTGCCGTCGTGAATAGTAACCAGGAACTTTCGTGAACCGTAACTTCGCCGTCGAACGTCCGAATTCGACGTGCCGCCTGTCTACGGATTCGTATCGTCCTTATCTACGTAACGGTCTTCGGCCCTCGGCCATCGGACCTCCCGGTCAAAAGTCAACTTTTGACCCCTTTTATCCAAAATTACCAAAATGCCCTTAGGCTTCCGAACGTCATAACTTCTTCTACGAACGTCGAAATTGAACATGCCACCTGTCTATGAACTCGTGACGTCACGAACTACGTCACGGTCATCGGTCAAAGTCCATTTGACCACCCGATTGAAAAGTCAACGTTTTGCCATCACCAGGGGCAAAACGGTCATTTCGCATCGTTCGTCCGATTTCGCTCTACTAATCACAGATTAGCCTCACTAATCGTGATTAGTCACTAATCTAATCATGAAATTCGGGACGGGTCGTTACAATATGGGTACTTTGAATGGTTTGATCCAGAGATGTGTAGGTGTTCGAAAATGATCATCCCTGGTTTGCTGAACATGATGAATTCGTATGAGGATGAGTTGAAACAAGCTCGATCAATGGTGAAGTGGCTCCGAGCAACTGTTGTAATTTTTGTGACTATGATAATTTTTCTGTATTTTAGCTAATGGAAATGTAAAAGAAGATGAAGAACAAATCATGTAGTGCAGGCTCAATTTCTAATTTTTATCTTCGTTTTTTTGTGTATGTATAAAAAAATGAACTTTGGTTGTCAAGAAGTTTGAAAATCAGAATTTTCTTAAGTTTATAGATTGCAACAGGGCTTCTTGGTTCCACTCTTCATTGTTTTGAATCAAACAACTTGCATTCGTAATCATCATAATTATATCCATAAAATGTTGCTTTTGTATGCCTTTTTTCTCCCGACATTCAGGATTTAGTTAATTTGAACTTGTAATGTTCATTATTGTTTTGCCATTCCAAAATCATCATCCAATTCTACCATTCCTTGCAAATTCGTCACCCATACTTATGCCATACAAAAAAAACATAAAGTTCATCATCCATAATTCTACCATAACAAAAAAAATAATCTTAAAACAAGACCAAATAAGGTCTAAGTAGCAAAGCTAATTCAAGCAAATGAATTAGTCTTAAAATAAGCTAATTTAGGCATACTAACTAGTCTGTGACTGGCGGACAGATTGAGATGGTTGGTCATTCATTGAAGTAGATTCTTGGCTTTGGTTGGGTTTCTTCTTCATATCTCGCCTCTCCTACAAATAAAAACAGTAAGTCTAAGAATTCATAACTCAATCCATATTCGTAATCCAACGTTGATAAAAGTTTTTGTACCTTCTTTTGTTTTGCCCGTTCTCGCTCCTTTTGTCTAAATTCATTTTTTTCTCTGGATGTCCATAGCTTAGCTTGGCTTAGACTACTAGTTGGCTTCTTACTCTGCATCAAACATAATAATTTAAGTGTTAGCATTTGAATGCAAACAAGTTTTTGTATGAATCATAACCACAATAGTCAATCATTACCTTTGAAGGACCTTCTCCACCATCCCTTTTTTTTTTGCAGGCTTATTCTTAGGCTGAAGATGCCTATTACAAGTCAAGACATTGTGCCCTACTTGACCACAATGTCCACATTTTAGTGACTTTTGATTCCTTCCAAGATTCACACCCTCAACTTTGCCATTTCTTATATGTTTTTCTTCGAGCCCTTTCCTTCTCGCCCTTCTTGGCCTTTCAGGTTGCCTATTGTATTGTGGTGGTAGTATTGATGGCATATTACAAGTGTCCCAGTAAGTTGAATCATGTATTGGATTGATGATATTCCCATACGTCTCCAGGAACGTCTCCTTGCTATAACAGGCGTCCACGTAATTTTCTGAACTATCATTTTTTCTATAGTTTGCCACAGAGACCACATGCATACATGGGATTTCTTGCAAGTACCATTTCCTACATGTGCAAGTCCTCTTTTCCAAATCTACCCCAACGGAACCCCCATTTCCACTATCCACTTGATATTGAAAGCCTCCTGATTGGTTAGTAATTAAACTTCATGCTCTAGACTTATTTTGCTCCAACTTGAATTTTGGTTGTGGACATATTTTTCCTTCATACTTTGCCATTAGATCTCTTCTTTTAGAAATCCTAGTCATTATCTTGAATCTAATATCTTCGAACATGCTAATGATAGGAAGACTTCGAGAATCCAAAATCCATGAATTAAATGACTCACAATAGTTATTGATAACTGTGTCACACTTCAAATGAGTGTTGAAGTGTGACTTGCTCCAGGGTTTAGGTGGTCTGTCTTCACCTGTGACATTAATATCAGAATTGTGTTAATAGCTTCTTAACACTTAAGTGATAAAACAAATAGAGGGATAATGAATAATGCTCACTTGTAAGCCAATAATATGCTTCAAGACTAAGTGATCTCATGTCAATCATTGCTCTTCTAAAGGCATACATAGTGGAAGCCTTGGCAGCGGCCCAAAGAGCATCCTTTAAAGCCTTTCCCTTGAACTGGTTGTAAAAGTTGGAATAAAGATGTCTTGCACAAAACCTCAAATTGGAGTTAGGCACGACTATGTCAAAAGCTTATCTTAATCCTTTTTGCTTGTCACTTATAAAGGTGCATGCAAATTGATTTTCTATTGCAAGGTCATTGATGAGCAGATCTAAAAACCAAACCCAAGAATCCTTCGATTCCACTTCTACCATGGCATAAGAAATCACCCATGTCATGTTATTTGCATCCATTCCTATAGCACTCAAAAGCTGACCGCCATGCACACCTTTTAAATGGAAACCATCCAAGCCAATTAAAGGCCTGAATCAGATTTTAAAGCCTTTCTTACATGCAGCAAGACAAATGTACATCCTGGAGATACCACAATTCCAATCTTTTTGAATTGTTGTCTTTAATGATGAAATAGGTATGCTAGGATTGTTTTTAATGGTATCCCCGTACTCTTTGCCCAACCAACTTGATTTCACCATTTCATTCTCCCAAACCCTTCCACATGTGTGCTTTGATACTAGTTTCTTTACTTGGAGTGTGTCTTCATATTGCATTTTTGAAGCATAAATCTCGAAAGGACAACTTTCAAATCTGCAAATAACCCTCACCCTGTACCTTTCAGTTTTCACCCATAGTACTCCCCACCTGTGCTTAATTGCATTCTTGATCACAGCTTCTCTAAACGTCCGACAGTCTGCAAACTCCTGACCTATTTGAAACTGGGGATCATTCATGTCTGCAACTCGATTAAACTCTAGCCATTTTTTCCTTGCATCTTCGTCTTTATCGGATGATTCAATGTGATCTCCAAGAGACTCCCTGTCCAAACGAATCATATGAGAATTGTTAACAAAATTATAAGATATGACGAATAAGGATAAATTGTCAAGTAGTAATATATACCTGTCAGAATCAATAAAACCTTCCAACATGCACTCATTATCATCATTATCATCTTCTTTTTCGAAATTAACATTCACACCTTCGCTTCCCATAAGACCAAAAGATTCAGGAAAATTCTTCTGTTCAACATGATGCACATCAATTTCCAAGATATCATCAAAATCAATGCCATAAGCATCATTTGGATAATCTGCATTCCAATCCTCATCACTAGACACATCAATATGGGTATTTCTTTTCTTTTTTTACACCTAATTGACTTTTTGCTTCCCATTGTCTTTCACACTTCCAATGGCATTCCAATTCTCTTCCAAATTTGAAGTATATCTCATAATAGCATATGGATTATTTTTCATATCATCTTTGTGATCCAACAAGACATCTATTATCCGTGAATTTGAGACAGAGGTGCACATGTCTATTACGTCAAAGCAAGTCAAAATGACAATGCAAATAAGCACAACTTCAGGGAAAAAAAACAAATAAACATATAATCTCAAATTCGTATTTAACACTAAATTAATCTCACAAATAGATAAGAAAAAAAAAATCAAATTGTGAATTAAGTAACACATGCATAGTTAGTGGCCTTGAAGTACATGATGAGAAGGATGTATACCCACCCCGGTTCCACCCCGAAAGCCGAGGTAAATCCTACTCCCGTCTGACAACCCAAAACGAAAGACCGAAATGACCTCATGAAGACCCCAAATTTCATTGTCAGACGCAGGAGAATTTAAAACACAACATCCAAAGTCAACCGTTATACAGAGCATAGTACCAAAAACAAAGTAAAATAAAACCGATACACAGAGTACACGCACAACGGTAAAATGAAACCACTCCGGGAAAACTCTCGAGTACTCTATGCCTCCGACGCTGCCTCAACTTCAACCCTCGCGCTAGCTCCACGACCTGTAGGGCAATTAAAAAACAGAAAGTGTGAGTGGACCATAAAGCATAAAAGTTTTGAAAACCATTTCATAAACAAACCAGGGTTTGACCCTCCGTTTTGAAAACATGCATGCATAATCCAATTTCTGAAAACAGTTATAAATCATATCATTTTCATCATGGAAACCACAACAACATAAACACAGTATGCTATGTAAGACCCGTGTCCTGGAGGGAACGGTGAACAATCCCACATTCCTGTGAGGGGGGAATGGTCTGGGAAGGGAATGGTGGTGTGCCTTAAAGGTGTAGGCACACACCTATCTAGCATGAGGCCTTTTGGAAGCTCAGTGGCTTTGGGGGGGATTGGAACCCCAAAGTTAAGCGAGTTGAGGCTGGTGCAATTCCAGATGGGTGACCCCCTGGGAAGTTGCACCGTGAGCTCCCGAAAACAAAACCGTGAGGGAAAGGGCAAGGAGGCCCAAAGCGGACAATATCGTGCTAGATGAATCGGGACCTGACAGAAGAGGGTCGGGTCCTGACATGAGTTACGGACGGTTAGTGCGGACCCAACTAACATGTCCAACACGGTCAGACATCCTCCCCGGGATTAGCACTAATCACAGACGGTTAACCACTTGTCGATGGAATCCCTGAGTGGGATCCGAAGTGGTTAATACGGGCGGTTGATTCCGTTGGACGCGAATCTCAATAGCGATGTCTGGTAGTTAGGTCTGCATGAGTTTGTGGCAGGCGCTACTACCTAGTGTGGTCGTAGTTATGGCTGTTGGGAATCGGTGACGTTCAGGTGACGTTTCCTTTTCTCGTATGCGTTATCAGGGTGACTGTACCCAGAGTTGTCGGGTACGAGGGAGGCAGAGTTTCTCCTATTCGAGCAGAGGTATGGGATCGTCGTTCGGTATGAGCGGAGATCCAGGGTTGTATGTTTTGCACAGGTGTGCTAATGTTAGTGTATGGGCTGATGGTGTTCTGGTACTAGTGCTAGTACTGGTGCCGGTGATCTTGATGACGGTGAGTTACGAGTCGGGATGTGACATCCGTCGTGATGGGCATATGTTCCGCATTAGTAATGAGTATTTCGAAGTTAGGTGGCTGAGATTTCTCATTTTCTGCTTAGTGGCAAACGGTGTCAGGTTACATGACGCGGTGAGTGCAGCGAGTGTTGTTTGCATTCACGTAGATTGGGTTTTGATGTCATCGTGTTGGATCATCCTTGATTTTCCTCGGTGGAATGACAAGGATTGATACGAGGTAATCAGTGAGAACCCACAGTCTCGGCGTGTCTCGTCGTTGACTGATCTGTTTAGATGTGGGAATTGGTTTAGGACTTTGGGTATCGCTATGGATCTAGATCCTGATCTTGATGATCCAGATAGGTGGAGAGTTTATTACTCTTACTGGGATGTTTGAGTTGAGGATGATGGGACTGAACTTCTTTTCGAGGTAAATCCCATATGGCTTACTACTCGCATGAGTAGTTGTCCGATGAGTAGTTTTCTGACGTAGTCGGATATGGTCAGCCTTAGAGATGTGTTGAAGTCGTGATTGGCTTCCTATGAAGTCAATCGATGGTAATAGGGTAATCGGTTGAGCAGGTAACCGAGAGGTTCAGTTTTGGTACGTCTCAGTAGACGAGACCAATATTTCGAGTTTTGGAATCAGATTGCTGGATGACGATTCATGATTTGATTTTGGAACTTGAACAAGGATTTCTGGATTTGGGTTTTGGAATCGGATTCTGGGTGATGATTCAGGATTTGATTCTAGAGCTCGATTGTGGATTTTCTTTTATGGATTTGGGTTCGGAATGGTTATTCCAAATGCTAGCTTACGGAATAATAATTTTGGATTCGAATTTGGACATGACTAGGGATATGATTTCTGGGTTTCGATCCGGACTTTCTTACGAAATTGCGGATTCGGATTCGGATTTAGAAACGGATGATGGATCGGAGTTTCGGTTTGTCTAATGCTGGATTGGACAAATGAATTCCATAATTGAAACGTGATTGGCTACGCCCTAGATGGTTGTAAGCTGATTGATGGGAAGATGTACGTACCTTGTATGTTGTTCGAGGTACGATACTGGGCAAACTTATCATGTCTGGTGACGGTACATAGGTTATACCGTTGGTATGTTGGTGAGCGTGTTGGTAGCCGGATTGGTTCTGATACCATTGGATTAGTTGAGGTCGTGAACTGGACATTGGATAACGTGCATTGGGTCATGGTATTTCTGATGGGTCTAGTTACACACAGGTCGGGTGAATTGTTGGTTAGTGTATACTCAAGTTGAGTAAGCTGGTGGTCGGTATAACCACGAGTGAGTGTCGTGTTAGTTTTCGACTGACGACTGTCAAGTGGTGACAGTTTGTCGAAGGTGTCAGAGTGGATCGATCAGTGAGGTCTGATGAATCCCAGTGGGAGCAGACATCAGGATAGTTAGTGGTTGAGCAAGGAACCGTCTAGTTGGTTGTGTCAATGACTCGGTAGATTTGACAAGTGGTATCAATTCGGAGCGTATGACTACTGTCATTCGACGTGGTCGAACGTAGTCGATACGACGAGTGTTAGTGGCATGTCTGGGTGCAGACGAGTAAGTATGATTCGAGTTAGTTGGTATACGAGTGTACATGTGTTTCAAGGTCTATTCTACTATCCATGAGGTGGTTGTAGAATCAGGATAGTTGTAGTTTCGAAAACGAAACTAATTAAGGAGGGAAGAACGGTTAGTTTGGGTCGGTTGGAATTTTGAGGGCGAAATTAATTAAGGAGGGAAGGTTGTAATGACCCGTCCCAAATTCCTAGATTAGATTAGTGACTAATCACTATTAATGACGTTAATCGGTGATTAGTAGAGCGAAATCGGACGAACGGTGCGAAATGACCGTTTTGCCCCTAATCGTGGCAAAACGTTGACTTTTCAATTGGGCGGTCAAATGGACTTTGACCGATGACCGTGACGTAGTTCGTGACGTCACGAGTTCATAGACAGGTGGCACGTTCAATTCCGACGTTCGAGGAAGAAGTTCTGACGTGGGGAAGTTTAGGGGCATTTTGGTAATTTTAGTTAAAAAAGGCCAAATAGTTGACTTTTTGACCGGGATGTCCGATGGACGAGGGCCGAAGACCATTACGTAGATAAGGACGATACGAATCCATAGGCAGGCGGCACACTGAAATCGGACTTCGAACGAGAGAGTTATGGGTCACGGAAGTTCGATTTCACTATGCACGAACTTCGAGACGGGGACGATTTGGCGAAATCTGATTTGGGCAGATATTTTGGTAGGTCCCATGGATGAGTGACAAGTGTCACTCATCCTATTGGCTAACTCCCCCAAATTGTGGATCTAATAATAAAATAATATTATTTAATTAATTTTTTAATCAAATCTTAACAACCACTAATCCTAACCATCCATTACCAATTAACCTTTAAATCCACACCCTCCATCCCATCTCCCTCTCATCAGCCATCACTCTTCTTTGTTCATCCTCAAACCCGAACCCCATAACCCATAATCCTCCATTTTCTTCATTTTCTTCAAAAACCCAAAACATACACACACCATCACCATTCATTGCTTGTGCGAGCTGAACATGACCGTGAGGTGGTGGAAAGAGGTTGGGGATGGCAGGCCACGGCCAGCCACGACGGAGGACACGGTGGGGAGAGAGAACTCGTGGGTGAGTTTTCTTTCAAAAATTGAAAATTGATTTTTGTTGTGTTTTAATCAAATCTAGGGATTGGTAAATGTTCCTAGAGGTCTTAGGGTTCTTTTAGGATTGTTTTCGAAGGCTTAGATGGCCTGTAACGGCCGTGAACGGCGGAGGTAGTCACGACCGCCATTTATGAACTTGGAAGGTATAGTTTTTGAGGGTGTTCTTAGTTTTTAGGGCCATAGAACTCTAGGTTAGGGAGAGACGAAGAGAATGGGACAAACGGGAACGGTTTTGGTGGCCGGACGGCGGATAACGGTCGGGTCAAGCCGCGGGTCACGGCGACCCGTTTACTGGTATTCGGGTCGACCCGCGGGAGGACAGAGATGACAGGTGACGTCATCTTGCTGACGTCATCATGTCAAGGATGACGTCAGCATTGTCAGATCTGACAATGTCAGCTGACATGTCATAAAATGGGCCAATAGGATTACGACACGTGTCACATGTCAGTGCACAGTCAGCACTGACATGTCAGTGACTTGGCCCAATCAGGGGATGACACGTGTCACTGACGTGGAACAGTGCCGTGATGACACGTGGCATATGTCAGACGGCCACGTCGCACTGACAGAGCAGTGACCTGGACTAATGGGAGCTTGACACGTGGTACCTGTCAGAGTCTGAAATGTCAGACCTGACAGCTGTCAGATGACGTCAGCAGGTACTGTAGCTGGCGCGTGAAGCCCACGCGCAGCCACTTCAGGCGGCGCGTGTGGGCGCGTGGGGGAGAATTTGGGGATGTGTTCAACATGTGAAATCTTCTATTCGATGTAACGAACATTTTGGGACTGGTTTCGTGTCAATCGGACACCGTCTCGATATGCTTCGAGGCATCGGAAGGTTTAGGATCGACTTTAAAAATAGTTAGAAAATCGGGAAAATTACGGGGCTTTGGTAGGAGGTTAATTAAGTAGTTAGTAACCTTCTATTAAACTTTGGACAGGTTTGGGAGTCCCGGTGACCGTGATCGGCTCGGGGAGCCGTATGGCACGCAAATCGAGGCGGCAGCTCGGACGGTCTATGAGTGGACCTTGTTTTCTAAATTGGTGCATGCATAAATGTTATTATATGTTTTGATTGCTTGTTTGATGATTCCATGGGTGCATTTGTATGTGGTTATGTATAAGCACGTATTTCGAGGTTTCGGCCTAATACGGTGCTTATACGGGTCTGTATTTCTTTATTGATTTAAATGAACTAGATTTGGATTTCAAAAGGATAAAGTCGAGTATGAGACCCATTTGGTTTTGTCTCAGGCATATGACCTCAGATTTCGGGCACGGTGCCCAGCTGATGTCCTATGTTCGGGCACGAGACCCAGTCACTTTACGGTTTTGATTTCAGGTCCGGAAATCTTAAATGGATTCCCAGGTTCATGACGGTTTATGGGAACCGACATGTTACCTGGTTATGTTATTACGGTACATGAAGGTTTATGGGAACCGGCATGTTACCTTGGTTATGAATATTATGGATCATGACGGTTCAGGGGAACCGGTCATGAATGTTTATGTTATGTATACATATGTTCATCTACCTTCCTTTACATGTTCTAATATTTCCTCCGGGGAGGGTCGTTGGCCTGGGTGAATCCCAGACTAGTCACGGAGCACCGACTGAGTGGAGTCACCCCCCAGTTGGGTTCCTTACTCTCAGGAAGGCTATGATTACTATTACCTCGGGTAGGGTCAGTGGTCTACGAACATTGATCTTGACTTTGAGAAGACTCGGATTGAGACCTGAGTAGCACGCGCGTAGCTTTGGAAACCGTGACAGGATTGGTTGTGTGAATTATATGTATATATGATATATTATGTGTGTTTACACAGGTTTTGGGAAATGGCCCGTATGGTTGGTTCTTTATGGTTTGGGCCAGGTCCCTTATGGATTGGGGCAGTGGCTTATATGGTCGTTTTCATTGTGGTCCTTTCGACCTTGGTTTATATCTGCTTTGGGCTTAGTCCCATATATGGTTTCTTGGGTTAAATGGTTTTCGAATGCATGCATGTTTTTTAGTGGAGGGTACAAATGTCTTCTTATGAAATGTTTTATAAACTCTTTATTTTTGTCCACTCATAGTTTTTAATGTTTTGACTGCCCTTCAGGTGGACAGCGGATGTGGACTGTAGCAGAGACCGAGATATCACATGCCCCCTCCGGATTCTGGCGTACTCTGATAGCCTGGGAGGGCAAGGATCGGAAATATCCCTTGTCTGATCCTATCAACGGGAGCAGGGTCAGCCCACACTAATCGTCGTGTGGGGGGGGGGGGGGTATTGGGATGGGTCCTGTCAACGTGCTCTGATACCACGCTGACAGGACCCATCCCAATCCCCCTGGGATTAGTGCGGGATGACCCTACTCCCGTCTGACACAAAGTGTCAGACAAGAGATATTTCCGACCTTTGCCCTCCTGGGCTATCAGAGTACGCCAGGATCCGGAGGAGGTATGTGGTATCTCGGTCTCTGCTATAGTCCACAGCGTATCCAACCTGAAGGGTATTAAAAACAGAAAGACTGTGAGTGGACAAAAATAAATATTTATAAAAACATTTCCATAAAAGACATTTATACCCTCCACTAAAAAGCATGCATGCATAGTAAAACCATTTATTCAAACACATATGTTTAAACAACCAGAAATAGGGTCACAACCCCATATTTCGTAAATACAAGTCACACGGGCTCCTTCCCAAAACCATTTACAGAAAACCATAACACATTGAACATATGTGGGATCTCAGCCCAAATCCATTTATCATTATAAACACAATTTCCCAAAACCAATTGAAATCATGTTTATCCATTATATTTCATATCCAGAACCTGTCACAGCAAGATAAAGCTACACGTGTGCTAACCAGGGTTTCAAACCCAAGTCTCTCCAGGGTCCACCCAGGTCAATGTCCGTAGATCAATGACCCTCCCTGAAGGTAACGAACCATGCCCATCCTGAGAGTAAGGAACCCAACTGGGGGGCGACTCCACTCAGTCAGTGCTTTGTGACTACTCCGGGGTCCACCCAGGCCAACGTCCCTCCTCGGAGGAGACAATCATATATAAAGGATGAAATATGAAAAATCTTTTGAAATCATTCTTTAAATCTTTTCAGGATTCATGCCCGGCCCCCATAAGCCGTCATGAACCATAAAATCCTTTTATGGGTTCATGCCGGTTCCCATAAACCGTCATGACCCGTAAATCCATTTCAGGGGTTCATGCTGGTTCTCATAAACCGTCATGACCCATCAAAACCATTTGTAACACATAACTGGGCCCTAGGCCCGAATCCACATAGAAACTGGACCTCCGGTCCGAATCGTAAACCAATTGGGCCTCTGGCCCGATTCCGTAAATCAAATGGACCTCAAGTCCGAGAGTTACCTTTTCAAATCCAAAATCATTTCATTTAACTATTTCCAAAATCATAAGAATGGAAAATCAGAGTAAAACCAGAAAACCTCGATTTACGTGCAAGCACGTAAATCGCCTCGAAATATGTGAAACCATATAATTCACAAATATCCAAATCAACATTATCAAATCATATTCATAATCCATTTGGAAATCCAAAACCATTTCAGTTAGACCAATAAAGAAGTACGGACCCGTATAGGCACCGTATAGGGCCGAAACCTCGAAATACGTGCCTATACGTAACCACACATCCAAATGTACTCATGGCATCACAAACAAGTATTTAAAACATATAATAAACATTTATGCATGCACCAATTTAGAAAACAAGGTCCACTCACAGACCGTCCGAGCTGCCGCCTCGATTTGCGTGCCATAGGCTCTCCTGAGCTGATCACTATCACCGGGACTCCCAAACCTGTCCAAATTTTAATAGAAGGTTACTAACTTCTTAATTAACCTCTCATTAAAGCCCCGTAATTTTCCCGAACTTTTAACTATTTTTAAACTGACCCTAAACCTTCTGACACCCTGAAAACTATCGAAACGATGTCCGATTAACACGAGACCAGTCCCAAAATCTTCGTTACATCGAATAGAAGATTTCCCGTGTTGAACAATTTCCCAAATTATGGCACACGGGCCTTCACGAGCGCCTAGAAAGTCGAAAATACTGTTCATCGGCATCAACCTCAGAGAACTGATTCGGGCTTTTTCTTCCGGGTTTTTCTCGGGTTTTCTCGGGTTTTTCTTCCGGGTTTTTCTCGGCATCAACCTCAGAGAACTGTTCATCGGCATTTCCCTCCTTAATTCTTCCGTTTCTGGACTGATTCGGGGTCCGTTTGGTCCCATTTTAATTCCTAAATTCCTATTTCTTCATTTCCTAACAAACCCAATCCCTAAAACTAAGAAAAACCACCCGAAACCGAGCTTCCATCCGCCATCAATGGTGGCCGGATTTTCTCTGGCCGTTCACGGCCGTTTCCGGCCATCCCATGCCCCAAAACTAATCCCATTCTACTCCTAGGGTCCCCAGAAAGCTAACCTAATTAAAGAAATCGATTAAAAACCATTAAAACTCAAATTTGGATTTTCAAAGTTTTCTTACCTCATGGGTTTCCTTGGCCGTGCGCCGCCGTGAGCCACCGTGGCTCTTTCCCGGTCCTTCATCATCTCATCCCTTCCTCACACTCACTCACGGGCGCACAAGAGGAAGGGTGGTGGTGTGTGTTTTGAAGAAAATGAAGAAAATGGGAATGTGATGAAGAAGATGTTAGATCAGATGAGAGGAATGGGATGGAGGGTTAGGATTTGAGAGATTAAAATAGAATGGATGGTTAGGATTTAAGGTTGTTAAGATTAATTATAAAATAATTAAAATATTATTATTTAATTACTTAGATCCAAATTTTGGGGAAGTTAGCCAATAGGATGAGTGACACTTGTCACTTGTCACTCATCCATGGGACCCACTAAAAATATCTGCCCAATCAGATTTCGCCAAATCATCCTCGTCTCGAAGTTCGTGCATAGTGAAATCGAACTTCCGTGACCTATAACTCTCCCGTTCGAAGTCCGATTTCAGTGTGCCGCCTGCCTATGGATTCGTATCGTCCTTATCTACGTAATAGTCCTCAGCCCTCGGCCATCGGACCCCTTGGTCAAAAAGTCAACATTTGACCCCATTTAACCAAAATTACCAAAATGCCCCTAAACTTCCGCACATCATAACTTCCTCCTCGAACGTCGGAATTGAACGTGCCACCTGTCTATGAACTCGTGACGTCACGAACTACGTCACGGTCATTGGTCAAAGTCCATTTGACTGCCCGAATGAAAAGTCAACGTTTTGCCACGATTAGGGGAAAAACGGTCATTTCGCATCGTTCGTCCGATTTAGCTTAACTAATCACCGATTAACCTCACTAATTGTGATTTGTCACTAATCTAATCATGGAATTTGGGACGGGTCGTTACAACCTTCCCTCCTTAATTAATTTCGTTCTCGAAATTCCAACTGACCTAATTCTAACCGTTCTTCCCTCCTTAATTAGTTTTTCTCTCGAAACTCCAACTATTCTGATTCCACAACCACCTAGTGGAAATAATTCGATCTACCTCGCAACACGTGTACGCTAGTACGCCAACTAACTAGAATAATACTTACTCGTGTGCACCCAGACTTGCCACTAACACTCTCGTCGTATCGACTAACGTTCGACCACGTCGAATGACAGTAGTCATACGCTCCTAATCGACACCACTTGTCAAATCTACCGTTTTCGTTGACACAACCAACTCAACGGTTCCCTTTCTCACTCACCAATCTATTCTTACGTCTGCTCCCACTGGGAGTCACCAGACCTCACTCAACGATCCACGCTGACACCTTCGACAAACTGTCACCACTTGACAGTCGTCAGTCAAGACTAACACGATACACTTGTGGTTACACTAACCACCAACTTACTCAACCATGAGTGAACACTAACCAACCATGCACTCGACCTGTGTGTAACTAGACCCATCGAAATACCATGACCCACTGCACAGTATCCAATGTCCAGTCTACGACCTCAACTAATCCGATGGTATCAGAACCAATCCGACTACCAATACGCTCACCAACATATCATTGGTATAACCTATATACCGTCACCAGGCATGACAAGTCTGCCTAGTATCGTACCTCGAACAACGTACAAGATACATACATCAATACCAACTTGACTACAACCACAACAATAACAAAAACACGACCACCTAGGTCGTAGCCAACACGTTCCTATTATGGATTCCATTTGTCCAATCCCGGATTAGACAAATCGAAACTCCAACCCATCATCTATTTCCAAATCCGAATCCGCAATTTCGTAAGAAATCCTGAATCCAAACCCAGAAATTATATCCATATTCATGTCCAAATTCGAATCCGAAATCATCATTCCGTAAGCTAGCATTATGAATGACCATTCCGAACCCAAATCCATAAAAAGAAAATCCATAGTCAAGCTCTAGAATCAAATCCTGAATCGTCACCCAGAATCCGATTCCAAAACCCAAATCCAGAAATCCACCTTCAAGTTCCAAAATCAAATCCTGAATCGTCATCCAGAAATCTGATTCCAAAACCCGAAATCTCGTTCACATCTACCGAGACGTACCAAAACTGAACCTCTCGGTTACCTGTTCAAACGATTACCTCAATACGTTTGATTGACTTCATAGGGAAGCCAATCCCAACATCAACACATCTAGGTTGACCATATCCGACCACGTCGGAAAACTACTCACCTGAGTAATATACCATATGGGATTCACTTCGAAAAGAAGTTCAGTCCCAACATCCTTAACTCAAACATCCAAGTAAGAGCGATAAGCTCTCCACATATCTGGATCATCAAGATCATGATCCAGATCCATCACTACGTCAACCGACCATAGACGTCACGATCGAGGATCGTCACGACGTCCAAAGTCCTCAACATCAAAATTCGGATCCACCTAGGATCACACAGCTTACTCAGCTAACAATCTACCCGAGATCCGATCATACGGTCTTACACCCTCAACGAATCTGCATACTGACACATCCGTTCTTCAACCAATTCCCACATCTTAAATAGATCAGTCAACGACGAGACACGTCGAGACTGTGGGTTCTCACTAACTACCTCGTATCGATCCTTGCATTCCACCTAGAAAATCAAGGATGATACAAGACGATGACACAAAATCCATCCTCGTGAATGCAAATAAAACTCGCTGCATTCACCACGCCATGTAATCCAACATCGTCTGCCACCAAGTAGAAATGAGAAATTTAAGTCATGTAACTTCGATATGCTCAACTCCACCTGATGACCCAAGACAAATCCCGGGTCCATCAACCAATACACGATCAATGTACTGGTGACAACAAACATCACCTAAACATCACCTAACGTCATCTATCGTCATACTACCATGGTGAACCTGAGAAGACACCCAAACGACTCCGAAATACCCATTACTAATGCGGAAAACCCGAATTACTCTCGTCACCTCAATCACAACCTTTCTCGATTCCGAAGCTCCAACTACGTCGAAACCAACACACTTGGACATCAACCACGTGTCCCCCAACAATCAACATTCATCCTAATCTGATGTAACCGCTCAACTGAAGAGTCACTAACAGACCCCTACTGTGATCTGCAGTCAATCTCTGCATGCCACCATATCTGACCAATCCTGACAAATTCTGACCAACTGGTCGCTAAACCCCGCGACAGACCGTAGTTCTGACCAACCGGTCACTATTCCCCCATGATAGTACTCGATCCTCACGTCTCAACTACCTCTGGATTCTATCCAGTCCATCACTAATCCGTGATCCACTCCTGAACCACAGATACCGAACATATGCCCATCACGACGAGCCATGTACACCCCGATCCGTAACTCATCGTCATCACAACCACCGGCACCAGCACTAGTACCTGTACACCAACATCAATATTAGTATCAGCACACACAGTGTGCGAATCAGACACCCTGGATCTCCGCTCATACCGAGTGATGATCTTCATACCTCTGCTCGAATAGGAGAAACTCTGCCTCCCTCGTACCCAACAACTCTGGGTACAGTCACCCCGACAACTCATACGAGAAAAGGAAAACGTTCCCATGAACATCCCCTGATTCCCAACAACTGTAACTACAACCATCCTCGGTAGTAGCGCCTGCCACATACTTCGTGCAGACCTAACTACCAGACATCGCTATCGAGATTCGAGTCCAACGGAATCAACCGTCCGTATTAACCACTCCGTATCCCACTCAGGGATTCCATCGACAAGTACCAACCCTAATAACCTGTCCAACAATCACTAACCAGTCGTAACTCGACTCAACCAATGTCCTCTACCATGGTCGCTCATGACCTTAGCTACACCAACAATCCAACACAGCTAAAGTAGCACGACAACCAAACTCAGTCTAACCGATTAAGTACACCCCGACTGCGAAGTGCAGTCCCAACACAAGCTGACATGACTAGACCAACTAACGACATCAATTCGAATAAGTCGTCAATGTCAAACCACTTGTCAACTCACATTTTTGAACCAAACACCCTAAAGTAGGGTTTCCACAATCATGCCCTAGGGTCAATCTGAACCCAACTGCTACTGCCATGAGACCGCAACCGCAGTACAGTCACGAATTGTACCGAACTACGCGGTCTGGACATCTTAAAGTCGTCAATCCAATCCTATTTGTCAAATCCACTAGGATTCCACGAATCCGAACGCTAACTTCCAACGCAGTAAATCCATTTAACTCACCAATATCCGATCATCGGATGTCACAATTCCCAACTAGTCATCGGAACCGATCCTACGACATCGTAAAAGACGATCCAAACTAACGTCTCACGATCAAAATGCTAACGTACGAATACGTTCATCCTTCCGTAGGGTCCCACGCTGTCAACCACGATAGAACTATGGCAACCCCGACATTTAGTGCCGAACCAAGACGTTCCCGATTCAATCCTACTAACTATCAGTACCGGCATCCAACAATCAGGTTGATAACTAACTGTAGCCACTTGAGATATCACATCCTCGACCTACGTACATTCCAAGAGCTCCACGGTGCTCGAATCAGAGCATCCTGGGTATCACGAAGTGTCAGACATCCTCCCTGCGGATTAGTGCGGAGATGACCCTGCTCCCCGTCTTACACGAAGTGTCAGACAAGGAATATTTCCGACCTTTGCCCTCCCGGGCTATCAGAGTACGCCAGGATCCGGAGGAAGGTATGTGATATCTCGGTCTCTGCTACAGTCCACAGCGTATCCAACCTGAAGGGTATTAAAAACAGAAAGACTGTGAGTGGACAAAATAAAGATTTATAAAAACATTTCCATAAAAGACATTTATACCCTCCACTAAAAAGCATGCCTGCATAGTAAACCATTTATTCAAATACATATGTTTAACAACCAGAAATAAGGTCAAGAGTAACAGCCCCAATTTCGTAAATACAAGTCACACGAGCTCCTGCCCAAAACCAATTACAGAAAACCATAACACGTTGAAAATATGTGGGATCTCAGCCCAAATCCATTTATCATTATAAACACAATTTCCCAAAACCAATTGAAATCATGTTTATCCATTATATTTCATATCCAGAACCTGTCACGGCAAGATAAAGCTACACGTGTGCTAACCGGGGTCTCAAACCCAAGTCTCTCCAGGGTCCACCCAGGTCAATGTCCGTAGATCAATGACCCTCCCTGAAGGTAACGAACCATGCCCATCCTGAGAGTAAGGAACCCAACTGGGGGGCGACTCCACTCAGTCAGTGCTCCGTGACTACTCCGGGGTCCACCCAGGCCAACGATCCCTCCCGGAGGAGACAATCATATATAAAGGATGGAATATGAAAAACCGTTTGAAATCATTCTTTAAATCTTTCCAGGATTCATGCCTGGCCCCCATTAAGCCGTCATGAACCATAAAATCCTTTTATGGGTTCATGCCGGTTCCCATAAACCGTCATGACCCGTAAATTCATTTCAGGGGTTCATGCCGGGTTCTCATAAACCGTCATGACACATCAAAACCATTTGTAACACATAACTGGGCCCTAGGCCCGAATGCACATAGAAACTGGACCTCCGGTCCGAATTGTAAACCAACTGGGCCTCCGGCCCGATTCCGTAAAGCAAATGGAGTCTCGAACCCGAGTTTACTTTTCAAATCCAAAACCATTTCATTAAACTATTTCAAAAACCATAAGAATGGAAAATCAGAGTAAAACCGGAAATCCAAATCAACATCATAAAATCATATTCATAATCCATTTGGAAATCCAAAACCATTTCATTTAGACCAATAAAGACACACCTTGTGCAAACTGACAACCCTGGATCTCCGCTCATACCAAGCGACGATCGCAGTACCTCTGCTTTGTATAGGAGAAACTTTGGCCTCCCTCGTACCCGACAACTCTGGGTACAGTCACCCCTGACAACTCATACGAGAAAAGGAAAACGTTCCCTGAACATCCCTGATTCCCAACAACTGTAACTACAACCATCCTCGGTAGTAGCGCCTGCCACATACTCGTGCAGACCTAACTACCAGACATCGCTATCGAGATTCACGTCCAACGGAATCAACCGTCCGTATTAACCACTCCGTATCCCACTCAGGGATTCCATCGACAAGTACCAACCCTAATAACCTGTCCAACAATCACTAACCAGTCGTAACTCGACTCAACCAATGTCCTCTACCAGGGTCGCTCATGACCTTAGCTGCACCAACAATCCAACACAGCTAAAGTAGCACGACAACCAACTCAGTCTAACCGATAAAGTACAACCCCGACTGCGAAGTGCAGTCCCTGACACAAGCTGACATGACTAGACCAACTAACGACATCAAACTCGGTAGTAGCGCCTGCCACATACTCGTGCAGACCTAAGCTACCAGACATCGCTATCGAGATTCGCGTCCAACGGAATCAACCGTCCGTATTAACCACTCCATATCCCACTCAGGGATTCCATCGACAAGTACCAACCCTAATAACCTGTCCAACAATCACTAACCAGTCGTAACTCGACTTCAACCAATGTCATCTACCAGGTGGCCCACGACCTAAGCTGCACCAACAGTCGAGCAACTGGCTAGTGACACGATCAGGTATCACATAACCTGTTGTGGGATTAGAGACCCCGGGATTAGCACTAATCACAGACGGTTAGCCACTTGTCGATGGAATCCTGCAGTCAAATATCCCTTGGCTAACCGTCATCCCGCCCTAGTAGGTTGTCGTGCTACATTAGTTGTGATGGAGTAGTTAGTACGGGCCGTTGATTCCGTAGGATGCGGAGTCTGGATATCGAGATGTCTGGTAGTTAGGTCTGCACGAGTCTTTGGCAGGCGCTACTACCGAGAGTGGTCGTAGTTATGGTTGTTGGGAATCGGGGACGTTGAGGGGACGTTTTCCTTTTCTCGTATAAGTTATAAGGGTGACTGTACCCAGAGTTGTTGGGTTACGAGGGAGGCAGAGTTTCTCCTATTCGAGCAGAGGTACGAGGTCGTCGCTTGGTATGAGCGGAGATCCAGGGTTGTCAGATTTGCACCATGTGTGCCGATGCTGATACTGATACTAGTGTGGATGCCTGTGTGCTGATACTAGTGCAGGTGGTAATGCGTTGGTGCTGGTACTGGCATTGGTACTGGTACTAGGTGACTATGATGACGATGAGTTACGAGTCGGGATGTGACTCCGACGTGATGGGCTTATGATTGGTATCTGTGGTTAGGGAGTGAATCACGGATAGTGATGCACTGGATAGGATCCAACGGTAGTTGAGACATGAGGATCGAGTACTGTCAATGGGGGACTAGCGACCAGTTGGTCAGTGTTGGCCAGAGTTGGTTAGAATTGGTTAGATATGGTGGTTTGCAGAGATATGACACTGCAGATCAGAGCAGGTGTCTGTTGTGACTCTCTAGTCGAGAGGTACATATACGTCATAAATGGGCATGTGTCCGTAAATAGTCAAAAAGGGGGACACGTAGATGATGTCCAAGTATGTTGTTTCCAATCTGGTTGGAACTTCGGAATCGCGGGAGGTTGCGATTGAGGTGACGAGAGGAATGCGGGTTTTCCGCATTGGTATCGGGTATTTCGACGTCATTTTGGTGACCTCTCAGTTTCTACCAAGGTAGATGATGGTAGATGACGGTTGATGATATAGATGTTGTTGGTTGCCACTAGTACACTGATCGTGTATTGGTGGGTGGACCCGGGATTTGTCTTGGGTCATCAAGTGGAGTTGAGTATATCGAAGTTAGGTGACTGAGATTCTCACTTTCTGTTTGGTGGCAGACGATGTGGGTTTACGGGGGCGTGGTGAGTGCAGCGAATTTTGTTTGCATTCACGTAGGATGAGTTTTGTTGTCATTATCTTAGATCATTCTTGATTTTTCCTCGGTGGAATGATAAGGATTGATACGAGATAATCAAGTGAGAACCCATAGTCTCCGGCGTGTCTCGTCGTTGACTGATCTGTTTAGATGTGGGAATTGGTTTAGGACTTTGGGTATCGCTATGGATCTGGATCGTGATCTTGATGATCCAGATAGGTGGAGATTTTATTACTCTTACTGGGATGTTTGAGTTGAGGATGATGGACTGAACTTCTTTTCAAGGTAAATCCCATATGGCTTACTTACTCGCCTAAGTAGTTGTCCGATGAGTAGTTTTCCGACGTGGTCGTATTTTGTCAGCCTAGATATGTTGATATTGGGATTGGCTTCCCCATGAAGTCAATCGATTGTATTGTGGTAATTGTTTAAACGGGTAACTAATAGGTTCGGTTTTGATGCGTCTCGGTAGACGAGAACGAAATTTCGAGTTTTGGAATCAGATTTCTGGATGACGATTTAGGATTTGATTTTGGAACTTGAAAGAGGATTTCTAGATTTGGGCTTTGGAATTGGATTCTGGGTGACGATTCAGGATTTGATTCTAGAGCTTGACTGTAGATTTTCTTTTATGGATTTGGGTTCAGAATGGTTATTCCAAATTCTAGCTTATGGAATAATAATTTTGGATTCGAATTTGGACATGATTAGGGATATGATTTCTGGGTTTGGATTCGGGATTTCTTACGAAATTGCGAATTCAGATTCGGATTTGGGAATAGATAATGGGGGTCGGAGTTTCGATTTGTCTAATACTGGATTGGACAAATGGACTCTATAGTAGAAACGTGATTGGCTATGACCTAGGTGGTTGTAGTCTGATTGATGGGTAGATGTACGTACCTTGTAACGTTGTTCGAAGGTACGATACTGGAGAGGCTGGTGGTGTCTGGTAGCGGTATTCTGGATATACCAGTGATACGTTGGTGAGCGAGTTGGTAGTCAGATTGGTTCTGATACCATCGGATTAATCGAGGTGGTGAACTAGACATTGGATACTGTGCGTTGGTCATAGTGTTTCTGATGGGTCTAGTTACACACAGGTTGAGTAATTTGGTGGTTAGTATAACCACAGGTAAGTATGGTGTTAGTTTTTGACTGACGACTGTCAAGTGGTGACAGATTGTCAGAGGTGTCAGCGTGGATCGGTTAGTGGGGTCTGATGACTCCGGGTGGAAGTAGACATCAGGATAGTTAGAGATTGAGCAAGGAACCGGCTAGTTGTTTATGTCAGCGAAAGGGTAGATTTGACAAATGGTGTCAATTCGAAACGGGTGACTACTGTCATTCGACGTGGTCAAATGTAGTCGATGTAACGAGAGTGTTGGTGGTACGTCTGGGTGCAGACGAGTAAGTGTTATTTTAGTTAGTTGGTGTACGAGTGTACACGTATTTCGAGGTCGATTCTACTTTCCACGAGATGGATGTGGAATCAGAATAGTTGGCGTTTCGAGAACGGAACTAATTAAGGAGGGAAGAACAGTTGGAATTAGGTCGGTTGGAATTTCGAGGACGAAATTAATTAAGGAGGGAAGGTTGTAACGACCCGTCCCAAATTCCATGATTAGATTAGTGACTAATCATGATTAGTGAGGTTAATCCGTGATTAGTAGAGCGAAATCGGACGAACGATGCGAAATGACTGTTTTGCCCCTAATCGTGGCAAAACGTTGACTTTTCAGTCGGGCGGTCAAATGGACATTGACCGATGACCGTGACGTAGTTCGTGACATCACGAGTTCATAGACAGGTGGCACGTTCAATTCCGACTTTCGAGGAGGAAGTTATGACGTTCGGATGTTTAGGGCCATTTTGGTAATTTTGGTTGAAAGGAGCAAAATGTTGACTTTTTTACCAAGAGGTCCGATTGCCGAGGGCCGAAGACCGTTACGTAGATAAGGACGATACGAATCTATAGGCAGGCGGCACACTGAAATCGGACTTCGAACGAGGAGAGTTATGGGTCACGGAAGTTCGATTTCATTATGCATGAACTTCGAGACGGGGACGATTTGGCGAAATCTGATTGGGCAGATATTTTGGTGGGTTCCATGGATGAGTGACAATCCTATTGGCTAACTTCCCCAAAATGTGGATCAAAGTAATTAAATAATAATATTTTAATTATTTTAAAATTAATCCTAACAACCTTAAATCTTAGCCATCCATTCTATTTTAATCATTCAATCCTCACCCTCCATTTCTCTTCTCTCATCAGCCATCATCTCCTTCTCCCTTCTCTTCCACGACATCACCTTCATCATTCTTCTTCATTTTTCATTTTCTTCCTTTTCCTTCACAAACCCGAAACGCACACCTCACCATCACAAGGACCCTCTGAGCACAAATATGAGGTGGTGAGAGGCTAAGGATGGCAAGCCACGGCCGGGGACGGCGGTGGCCACGGCGGGGGAGTCGAACCCGTGAGGTAAGGAAATATTCGAATTTTGAAAATTAGATTTTAATGGTTTTTACTCGATTCCATTAATTGGGTAAGGTTTCTAGGGATCCCAGGAGATGACTAGGATCGGTTTCGAGGTGTTGGACGACCTAGAACAGCCGTGAACGGCAGGAGAAGCCACGTCCGCCATGGCCGAATTGAAGGTACGGGTTTTTGATGTTTTTCTTCTATTTTAATGTCATAGAACTCTAGGTTAGGATTAGAGGAGGAAAATAGGACAAACGGGAACGGTTTTGGTGGCCGGACGGCGGAGAACCGGCCGGGTCAAGCCGCGGGTCACGGCGACCCCCGTTACTGGTATTCGGGTCGACCCGCAGGAGGGCAGGGATGACAGGTGATGTCATTCTGCTGACGTCCTCATGTCAGGGATGACGTCAGCATTGTCAGGTCTGACAATGTCAGCTGACATGTTAGAGAATGGGCCAATAGGAGTGCGACACGTGTCACATGTCAGTGCACAGTCAGCATTGACATGTCAGTGACGTGGCCCAATCAGGGGCTGACATGTGTCACTGACGTGGACCAGTGCCGTGATGACATGTGGCACATGACAGACTGTCACGTGGCACTGACAGCACAGTGACGTGAACCAATGGGAGCTTGACACGTGGCACCTGTCAGATGACGTCAGCGATGACGTCAGCAGTATTGTAGCAGCGTTGACCAACGCGTTGACCAGGCGCGTGGAGGCACGTGTGAACAGTGTTTTGAGTGGGCCCAGTGTCATTTTAAAAGTTTCGACGATCCGGATCCAATGGCGGTGGTTTCGGGTCGATCGGAGATCGTTAAGTTAGTCAAATTGAGGTTTTTCACCTCGGGAAACGTGTACGGGGCACGTTGAATTTTCCGGGAAAGTTTAGGGTTTTTAATATGGACTTGCATAGGTTAGTAGTAACCTTCAGATATGGTTTGTACAGGTTTGGAAGTCCCAATGACGGTGATCGACTCGGGGAGCCGTATGGCACGCAAATCGAGGCGACAGCTCGGACGGTCTATGAGTGGACCTTGTTTTCTAAATTGGTGCATGCATAAATGTTTATTATATGTTTTAAATGCTTGTTTGTAATGCCATGGGTGCATTTGTATGTGGTTACGTATAAGCACGTATTTCGAGGTTTCGGCCTTATACGGTACTTATACGGGTCTGTATCTCTGTATTGATTTAAATGAACTGGATTTGAATTTCAAAAGGATAAACTCGGGTATAAGACCCATATACGGTGCTTATACGGGTCTGTATCTCTGTATTTATTTAAATGAACTGGATTTGAATTTCAAAAGGATAAACTCGGGTATGAGACCCATTTGGTTTTGTCTCGGGCATATGACCTCAGATTCCGGGCACGGTGCCTAGCTGATGTCCTATGTTCGGGCACGAGACCCGGTCACTTTACGGTTTTGATTTCAGGTCAGGGAACCTTAAATGGATTCCCAGGTTCATGACTGTTTATGGGAACCGGCATGAACCCTTGTTATGGTATCGTGGTTCATGACGGTTTATAGGAACCGGCATGAACCCTTGTTGGTTATTACGGTACATGACGGTTTATGGGACCGGCATGTTACCTCGGTTATGTTATTACGGTACATGACGGTTTATGGGAACCGGCATGCTACCTGATTATGTTATCACGGTACTTGACGGTTTATGGGAACCGACATGTTACCTTGGTTAGAGATATTATGGATCATGATAGTTCAGGGGAACCGGGCATGGATATTATGTTATGTATATATATGTTCATCTACCTTCCTTTACTTCTATTATCTCCTCCGGGGAGGGTCGTTGGCCTGGGTGGACCCCGGAGTAGTCACGGAGCACCGACTGAATGGAGTCACCCCCCAGTTGGGTTCCTTACTCTGAGGAAGGCTATGGTTACTATTACCTTAAGTAGGATTAGTGGTCTGCGGACATTGACCTTGACTTTGAGAAGACTCAGATTGAGACCCAGGTAGCACGCGCGTAGCTTTGGATACCGTGACAGGATTGGTTGTGTGACTTATATGTATATATATGATATATGATATATGATATGTGGTGTGCACAGGATTTGAGCAGTGGCTCGTGTACTTGGTTTCTTTATGGTTTGGGGCCGAGTCCCTTATGGATTTGGGCAGTGGCCCGTATGGTCGTTTTCATTGTGGTCCTTTCGACCTTGGTTTATATCTGATTTGGGCTTAGTTCCCACGTATGGTTTCTTTGGTTAAATGGTTTTCCAATGCATGCATGCTTTTTAGTGAAGGGTACAAATGTCTTCTTATTAAATGTTTTTATATACTCTTGTTTTGTCCACTCACAGTTTTTAATGTTTTGACTGCCCTTCAGGTTGACGGCGGGTGTGGACTGTAGCAGAGATCGAGATATCACATGCCTCCTCTGGATCCTGGCGTACTCTGATAGTCCGGGAGGGCAAAGGTCGGAAATATCCCTTGTTTGACACTTCGTGTCAGACGGGAGCAGAGTCATCCCGCGTTAATCCCAGAGGGATTGGGATGGGTCCTGTCAATGTCCGGGATGCTCTGTAGTTGACAGTATCAGAGTGTTGGTTAATACGGGTATCACATGTGGATTAGCGACTTACGGAATAATGATTTCGGATTCGGATTTGGACATGGCTATGGATATGATTTCTGGTTTTGGATTCGGGATTTCTTACGAAATTGCGGATTCAGATTCAGATTTGGAAATAGATGATGGGTTGGAGTTTCGATTAGTCTAGTACTGGATTGGACAGATGGACTCCAAATTGGAACGTGATTGGCTACAACCTAGGTGGTTGTAGGCTGATTGATGGGTAGTTGTATGTACCTTGTACGTTGTTTGAGGTACGATACCGGGCAGACTTGTGATGCCTGATGACGGTATATAGGTTATACCGTGGGTATGTTGGTGAGCGTATTGGTAGTCGGCTTGATTCTAATACCATTGGATTTGTCGGGGACATGGACTAGATAATTGATACTGTGCAGTGGGTCATAGTATTTCTGGTGGGTCCAGTTACACACAAGCTGAGTACTTTGTTGGTATACGTATACTCAGGTTGAGTGAGTTGGTGGTTATTGTAATCACGAGTAAGTATAGTGACAGTTTTTGATTGACGACTGTCAAGTGGTGACAGTCTGTAGGAGGGGGTCAGCGTGGATCGTGGTGTGAGGTCTGATGACTCCCAGTGGGAGCAGACGACAGCATAGTTAGTGGTTGAGCAGGGAACCGTCGAGTTGTTGTGTCAACGAAAAAGGTAGATTTGACAAGTAGTATCAACTCGGAACGTGTGATAACTATCATTCGACGTGGTCGAATGTAGTCGAGGCGACGCGAGTATTAGTGGTACGTCTGGCTGCAGACGGGTAAGTATTATTCTGGTTAGTTGGTGTACGAGTGTACACGTGTTGCGAGGTAGATTGTACTTTCCACGAGATGGATGTGGAGTCAGGATAGTTGGAGTTTCGAGAATGAAACTAATTAAGGAGGGAAGAATGGTTAGATTAGGTTGTTGGAATTTCGAGGACGAAATTAATTAAGGAAGGAAGGTTGTAACGACCCGTCCCAAATTCCATGATTAGATTAGTGACTAATCACGATTAGTGAGGCTAATCCGTGATTAGTAGAGCGAAATCGGACGAACGATGCAAAATGACCGTTTTGCCCTTAGTCGTGGCAAAACATTGACTTTTCATTCGGGCGGTCAAACAGACTTTGACCGATGACCATGACGTAATTCGTGACGTCACGAGTTCATAGACAGGTGGCACGTTCAATTCCGACATTCGAGGAGGAAGTTATGACGTCCGGAAGTTTAGGGGCATTTTGGTAATTTTGGATAAAAGGGGTCAAATGTTGACTTTTTGACCGGGAGGTCCGATGGCCGAGGGCCGAGGACCGTTACGTAGATCGGGATGATACGAATCCATAGACAAGCGACACGCTGAAATCGGACTTCGAACGGGGAAGTTATAGGTCACGGAAGTTCGATTTCAATATGCACGTACTTCGAGGCGGTGATGAGGTGGCCTTTTCTGATTGGGCCAGATATTTTGAGTGGGTCCCATGGATGAGTGACAAGTGTCACTCATCCTATTGGCCAATACCCCTAAATTGTGGATCTACTTAATTAAATATTAATATAATTATTATTTTATAATTAATCTCTCCAACATCAAATCCTATCCATCCATTTCACTTAATCTCTCAAATCCACACCCTCCATTTCTCTCCTCTCATCTCATCAGATCAAATATCATCACTTCATCCTCTTTGTTCATCTTCAAAGCCCGAAACCCATATCCCCATATTCTTCATTTTCTTCAAAAAACCGAAACACACACACCATCACCATTCATTGCTTGTGTGAGCTGAGAGTGACCGTGTGAGGAGTGTGAGGGGCTGAGGACTGAAGGAATGGACGGTGGCTCACGGTGGTAGCCACGGCGGAGCCCGAACCGTGAGGTAAGAAAACTTTGAAAATTTGAAATTTAGTTTTAATGGTTTTTACTCGATTCTATAAATTAGGTAAGGTTTCTGGGGACCCTAGGAGTAAAATAGGATTGTTTTCGTGGTTTGGGATGGCCGGAAATGGCCGTGAGCGGCCGGAGAAAATCCGGCCACCATAGATGGCGGATGGAAGCTCGGTTTCTGGTGGTTTTTCTTAGTTTTAGGGATTGGGTTAGATAGGAAATGAAGAAATAGGAAATTAGGGATTAAAATGGGACCAAACGAACCCCGAATCAGTCCAGAAAACGGAGAAAAACCGACGGGTGAACAGTGTTTTGCTACAGTAACTGGTTCAGTTCTGAGGTTGATGACGATGAACAGTGTTTTCGACTTTCTAGGGGCTCGTCAGGGCCCGTGGGCCATAATTTGGGAAAATGTTCAACACGGGAAATCTTCTATTCGATGTAACGAACATTTTGAGACTGGTTTCGTGTCAATCGGACATCGTCTCGATATGTTTCAGGGCATCGGAAGGTTTAGGGTAGGTTTAAAAATAGTTAAAAGTTCGGGAAAATTACGGGGCTTTGATAGAAGGTTAAATAAGTAGTTAGTAACCTTCTATTAAAATTTGGACAGGTTTGGGAGTCCCGGTAATGGTGATCGGCTCGGGGAGCCGTATGGCACGCAAATCGAGGCGCCAGCTCGGACGGTCTGTGAGTGGACCTTGTTTTCTAAATTGGTGCATGCATAAATGTTTATTATATGTTTTATTACTTTTTTGGTGATGCCATGGGTGCATTTGTATGTGGTTACGTATAAGCACGTATTTCGAGCTTTCGGCCTTATACGGTGCTTATACGGGTCTGTATTTCTTATTTGTTTTTAATGAAAAGGTTTTGGATTTCAAAAAGATAAACTCGGGTATGAGACCCATTTGGTTTTGTCTCGGGCATATGACCTCAGATATCGGGCACGGTGCCCAGCTGATGTCCTATGTTCGGGCACGAGACCCAGGTTACTTTACGGTTTTGATTTCAGGTCCGGGAACCTTAAATGGATTTCCCGGTTCATGACGGTTTATGGGAACCGGCATGAACCCTTGTTATGGTATCGTGGTTCATGACGGTTTATGGGAACCGGCATGAACCCTTGTTGGATGTTATGGATCATGACGGTTCAAGGGAACCGGGCATGAATGTTTATGTTATGTATATATATGTATTCATATACCTTCCTTTACTTCTATTATCTCCTCCGGGGAGGGTCGTTGGCGTGGGTGGACCCCTGGAGTAGTCACGGAGCACCGACTGAGTGGAGTCACCCCCCAGTTGGGTTCCTTACTCTCAGGAAGGCTATGATTACTATTACCTCGGGTAGGGTCAGTGGTCTGCGGACATTGATCTTGACTTTGAGAAGACTCGGAATGAGACCTGGGTAGCACGCGCGTAGCTTTGGAAACCCTGACAGGATTGGTTGTGTGAATTATATGTATATATGATGTATGCTATATGATATGATATATGATGTGTGTTTACACAAGTTTTGGGTAGTGGCCCTTATGGTTGGTTTCTTATGATTTTGGGCTAAGGTCCTAATGAACGGTTAGATAAATGGTTTTCGAATGCATGCATGCTTTTTAGTGAAGGGTACAAATGTCTTTCTTATAAACTGTTTTTATAAACTTTTGTTTTGTCCACTCAGAGTTTTTAATGTTTTGACTGCCCTTCAGGTTGACATCGGATGTGGACTGTAGCAGAGACCGAGATATCACATACCTCCTCCGGATCCTAGCGTACTCTGATAGCCCGGGAGGGCAAAGGTTGGAAATATCCCTTGTCTGACACTCCGTGTCAGACGGGAGCAGGGTCATCCCACGTTAATCCCGGGGGGGATTGGGATGGGTCCTATCAACGTGGTATCAGAGCACGGATAGCTCATCGGATACCCAGGATGCTCTGATACTGTCAACGTGGCACATGTGAAAGACGATGACAGGACCCGGGATCCAACGGAATAATGGGCGGGACGTCGTGACGATCCCAACGGGTTTTCCGGCGGTCCGGCCGGTCCTGAAATGAGAGCCGGCCGGTCCGGTCCAACCCCTGCAACCTGGACCGGCGTAACCGGTCCAGGTCTCCTTCTCCCTCATTTTCGGTCCGTTTGCTTCCATTCCAATTCCTAAATTCATATTTCTTCATTTCCTATCTAACCCAATCCCTAAATCTAAGAAAAACCACCCGAAACCCCTTGGTTCGAAATGGACCTCACGGTCCCTGTTTTTCCGATAGGTCCCCCACGGCGTCTCAGCCGTTAAACCCCACCAAAACCTTCCTAAAATGTCCCTAGCAACCTAATGGACTCATTAAAACCATTAAAAACCAACCATAACAACAAAAATGGAAAAATGGATTAAAATGGGCTAACCGGGTACCCGTTCGGGTTTCTCCTCCTCTCGCCGCCGTGGACGGCGGTCCTGGCCTCCCAACAACCTCCTCAGCATCCTCACTTCACTCTGTCCCCATAGTTGATCGAATGGAAGAGGGTTGAATTGGTTTGGGTAAAGGTTTGAATGAGATCGGGTGGGTTGTGTTTGAAATGAAGAAAATGAAATGAATGGTCGATGCATGAATATGTGTGGGCTGTGCAATGGATGGGTGACACTTGTCACTCATCTATTGGGCCTCCATTAAATATCTGGGCCCACTAGAGACAAAACTGCACTTTTTGTCTCGTAAAACGTGTTACCTGTGAATAGTAACTTAGAACTTCCGTGAACCGTAACTTCGCCGTCGAACATCCGAATTCGACGTGCCGCCTGTCTACGGATTCGTATCGTCCTTATCTACGTAACGGTCTTCGGCCCTCGGCCATCGGACCTCTTGGTCAATAAGTCAACTTTTTGACCCTTTTAACCAAAATTACCAAAATGCCCCTAAACTTCCGAACGTCATAACTTCCTCCTCGAATGTCGGAATTGAACGTGCCACCTGTCTATGAACTCGTGACGTCACGAACTACGTCACGGTCATCGGTCAAAGTCCATTTGACCTCCCGATTGAAAAGTCAACGTTTTGCCACCACTAGGGGCAAAACGGTCATTTCGCATCGTTCGTTCCGATTTCGCCCTACTAATCACCGATTAACCGCACTAATTGTGATTAGTCACTAATCTAATCTAGGAATTTGGGACGGGTTGTTACAACCTTCCCTCCTTAATTAATTTCGTCCTCGAAATTCCAACCGACCTAAATCCAACCGTTCTTCCCTCCTTAATTAGTTTCGTACTTGAAACTCCAACTATCCTGATTCCACATCCACCTCGTGGAAAGTTGAATCGACCTACCTCGCAACACGCTTACGCTAGTACACCCACTAACCAGAACAATACTTACTCGTCTGCAGCCAGACGTACCGCTAACATCGATGTCGTAACGACTACGTTCGACCACGTCGAATGACAGTAGTCATACGTTCTGAATTGACACTACTTGTCAAATCTACCGTTTCGTTGACACAACAACTCGACGGTTCCTTTCTCAAACACTAACTATCCCGACATCTACTCCCACTGGGAGTTACCAATCACTCAACGATCCACGCTGACACCTCCGACAAACTGTCACCACTTGACAGTCGCCAGTTGAAAACTGACACTATACTCACTTGTGGTTACACTAACCACCAACTCACTCAACCTGAGTAAACAATCACCAACATCTAACTCGACCTGTGTGTAACTAGACCCATCAGAAATACCATGACCCAATGCACAGTATCCAATGTCTAGTCCACGACCCCGACTAATCCAATGGTATCGGAACCAAGCCGACTACCAACACGCTCACGAACGTACCACCGGTATCTCCTATATACCGTCACCAGGCACGACAAGTCTGCCTAGTATCGTACCTCGAACAACGTACAAGGTACGTACATCTACCCATCAATCAGACTACAACCACCTAGGTCATAGCAAATCACGTTTCTACTATGGAGTCCATTTATCCAATCCCGGACTAGACAAATCGAAACTCCAACCCATCATCTATTTCCAAATCCGAATTCGAATCCGCAATTTCGTAAGAAATCCCCAATTCAAACCCAGAAATCATATCCCTAACCATTTCCCAAATTCGAATCCAAAATCATCATTCCGTAAACTAGTATTTGGAATAACCATTCCGAACCCAAATCCATAAAAAGAAAATCTAGTGTCAAGCTCTAGAACCAAATCCTGAATCGTCACCCAGAATCCGATTCCAAAACCCAAATCCAGAAATCCTCTTTCAAGTTCCAAAATCAAATTCTGAATCGTCATCCAGAAATCTGATTCCAAAACCCGAAACCTCGTTCACGTCTACCGAGACGTATCCAAACCGAACCTATTGGTTACCTATTCAACCGATTACCACATTACCATCGATTGACTTCATAGGGAAGCCAATCATAATATACGTACATCCAAAGCGAACCAAATACGACCACGTCGGAAAACTACTCATCGGACAACTACTCAGGCGAGTAGTAAGCCATATGGGATTTACCTCGAAAAGAAGTTCAGTCCCATCATCCTCAACTCAAACATCCCAGTAAGAGTAATAAACTCTCCACCTATCTGGATCATCAAGATCACGATCCAGATCCATAGAGATACCCAAAGTCCTAAACCATTTCCCACATTTAAACAGATCAGTCAACGACGAGACACGCCGAGACTATGGGTTCTCACTGATTATCTCGTATCAATCCTTATCATTCGACCGGGGAAAAATTAAGAATGATCCAAGATAATGACAACAAAATTCATCCTACGTGAATGCATACAAAACTCGCTGCACTCATCACGCCCCGTAAACCCACATCGTCTGCCACCAAACAGAAAGTGAGAATCTCAGTCACCTAACTTCGATATACTCAACTCCACTTGATGACCCAAGACAAACCCCGGGTCCACCCACCAATACACGATCAGTGTACTAGTGGCAACCAACAACATCTATATCATCAACCGTCATCTACCATCATCTACCACGGTAGAAACTGAGAAGTCACCCAAAATGACGTCGAAATACCTGATACCAATGCGGAAAACCCGCATTCCTCTCGTCACCTCAATCGCAACCTCCCGCGATTCCGAAGTTCCAACCAGATTGGAAACAACATACTTGGACATCATCTACGTGTCCCCCTTTTTGACTATTTACGGACACATGCCCATTTACGACCGTATATGTACCTCTCGACTAAAGAGTCACAACAGACACCTGCTCTGATCTGCAGTCAAATCTCTGCAAACCACCATATCTAACCAATTCTGACCAACTCTGGCCAACACTAACCAACTGGTCGCTAGTCCCCCATGACAGTACTCGATCCTCACGTCTCAACTACCGTTGGATCCTATCCAGTCCATCACTATCCGTGATTCACTCCCTAACCACAGATACCAATCATAAGCCCATCAAGTCGGAGTCACATCCCGACTCGTAACTCACCGTCATCACATTCACCAGTACCAGTACCAATGCCAGTACTAGCACCAACGCATTACCACCTGCACTAGTATCAGCACACAGGCATCCACACTAGTATCAATATCAGCATCGGCACACAGGGTGCAAATCTGACAACCTTGGATCTCCGCTCATACCAAGCGACGACCCCGTACCTCTGCTCGAATAGGAGAACTCTGCCTCCCTCGTACCCAACAACTCTGGGTACAGTCACCCTGATAACTTATACGAGAAAAGGAAAACGTCCCCTGAACGTCCTCGATTCCCAACAACCATAACTACGACCACTCTCGGTAGTAGCGCCTGCCACAGACTCGTGCAGACCTAACTACCAGACATCTCGATATCCAGACTCCGCATCCTACGGAATCAACCGCCCGTACCATCTACTCCATCACAACTAATGTAGCACGACAACCTACTAGGTCTAACCGATAAGTACAACCAGAGTTCCCCGAACTCGACTACTAACCGCCAGCAGCAACGTAATCCCTAATCTGACCAACCGATGGTCAAAATTCCGAACTGTACTCAAATCGATCCTACGACATCGTGAAAGACGATCCCAACTAACCGTCTCACGATCACACTCCAAAATACGAATACATTTATCCGTTTGTAGGGTCCCACACTGTCATCCACGACAGAACTATGGCAACCCCGGCATCGAATGCCGAACCAAGACGTTCCACGATCCAATCCTACTAACTATCGTATCGGCACCCCAACTATCAGGTTGATCCCGAACTGTAGCCACTTGAGATATCACATCCTCGACCTGCGTACGGAGTATCGCGCAAAATACGCTCTGGAATTCAGAGTAACATGAGCAACCATGCTGTGATACCACGTTGACAGGACCCATCCCAATCCCCCCGGGATTAGTGCGGGATGACCCTGCTCCCGTCTGACACGAAGTGTCAGACAAGGGATATTTTCGCCCTTTTGCCCTCCCGGGCTATCAGAGTACGCTAGGATCCGGAGGAGGTATGTGATATCTCGGTCTCTACTACAGTCCACATCCGATGTCAACCTGAAGGGCAGTCAAAACATAAAAACTGTGAGTGGACAAAACCAAGAGTTTATAAAAACATTTTATAAGACATTTGTACCCTTCACTAAAAAGCATGCATGCATTCGAAAACCATTTATCCGAAATAAACCATATGTGGGAACTAAGCCCAAAACCAAGGTTGAAAGAACCATAATGAAAACGACCATACGGGCTACTGCCCAAATCCACAAGCAACCTGTATGGGACTCAACCCATACCCATAAACATACACGAGCCATCACTCAATCCTGTGCACACCTGTGCTCACCACATATCAAATCAAATATACGTATATACATATAAGTCACACAACCAATCATGTCACGGTATCCAAAGCTACGCGCGTGCTACCCGGGTCTCAATCTGAGTCTTCTCAAAGTCAAGGTCAATGTCCGCAGACCACTGATCCTACTCGAGGTAATAGTAACCATAGCCTTCCTGAGAGTAAGGAACCCAACTGGGGGGTGACTCCACTCAGTCGGTGCTCCGTGACTACTCCGGGGTCCACCCAGGCCAACGACCCTCCCCGGAGGAGATAATAGAAGTAAAGGAAGGTATATGAATACATATATATACATAACATAAACATTCATGCCCGGTTCCCTTGAACCGTCATGATCCATAACATCCATTAACCAGGGTTCATGCCGATTCCCATAAACCGTCATGAACCAGAATGACCTGAAAAAGGTTCATGCCGGTTCCCATAAACTGTCATGAACCAAAATGACCTTTCCAGAGTTCATGCCGGTTCCCATAAACCGTCATGAACTTGGAAATCTACGTAGGGTCCCTGACCCGAAATCATAAACCATAAAGTAACTAGGTCTCGTGCCCGAACATATGACTCAACTGGGCACCATGCTCGATATCTAAGGGTCAGTCACGACTTCGATCATAGTGATGCGAGCAACCATCCATCCATGACCGCTCTCAATCCTTGTATGTCGCCGTGAACGAATCAACCGACGCGACCACCACAAGATCATGGTGCACTCATCACCGATCGCTATCCTTAACCGTCAGCACTCCGAAGTCGAGCCTCCCCAGGCTGCCCGACCACGAATCGTGCATCATGACCTCTCCGGAAGGAACACATCCCAATCCGGAGGCGAGCGTCGTATCGTCGATCGCCGTGCACATAGCACCCGTCGCGACCACGATTTAGACCCGAAGGTCGTAAATAGCGTCATATGCCTGAGACAAAACCAAATGGGTCTCATACCCGAGTTTATCCTTTTAGAAATCCAAAATCATTTCATTTAGACCAATAAAGACATACAGACCCGTATAGGCACCGTATAGGGCCGAAACCTCGAAATACGTGGCTATACGTAACCACACATCAAAATGCACTCATGGCATCACAAACAAGTATTAAAAACATATAATAAACATTTATGCATGCACCAATTTATAAAACAAGGTCCACTCACAGACCGCCCGAGCTGCCGCCTCGATTTGCGTGCCATTCGGCTCCCCGAGCCGATCACCATCACCGGGACTCCCAAACTTGTCCAAATTTTAATAGAAGGTTAATAACTAGCTAATTAACATCCTATCAAAGCCCCGAAATTTTCCCAAACTTTTAACTATTTTTAAGACCGAACCTAAACATTCTGATGCCCCGAAACATATCTAGACGGTGTCCGATCGACACGAAACCAGTCCCCAAATGTTCGTTACATCGAATAGAAGATTTCACATGTTGGAACCTTCCTCAAATTGTGTGCCACGCGCCCCAAGAAGCCACTGCGCGTGGGCCTCACACGCCCTGCACAGTGTCACCAGCTCCAGCGATCGAACCGGTCCGGGCTGGCCGATCCGGTCCAACCCCTGTAACTTGGACCGGCGTAACCGGTCCAGGTCTCCTTCTCCCTCATTTTTGGTCCGTTTGCTTCCATTCCATTTCCTAAATTCCTATTTCTTCATTTCCTATCTAACCCAATCACTAAATCTAAGAAAAACCATCTGAAACCCCTTGGTTCGAAATGGACCTCACGGTCCCTGTTTTTCCGATCGGTCCCCCACGGCGTCTCAGCCGTTAAACCCCACCAAAACCTTCCTAAAATGTCCCTAGCAACCTAATGGACTCATTAAAACCATTAAAAACCAACCATAACAACAAAAATGGAAAAATGGATTAAAATGGGCTAACCGGGTACCCGTTCGGGTTTCTCCTCCTCTCGCCGCCGTGGACGGCGGTCCTGGCCTACCAGCAACCTCCTCAGCATCCTCACTTCACTCTTTCCCCATAGTTGATCGAATGGAAGAGGGTTGAATTGGTTTGGGTGAAGGTTTGAATGAGATCGGGTGGGTTGTGTTTGAAATGAAGAAAATGAAATGAATGGTCGATGCATGAATATGTGTGGGCTGTGCAATGGATGGGTGACACTTGTCACTCATCCATTGGGCCTCCATTAAATATCTGGGCCCACTAGAGACAAAACTGTACTTTTTGTCTCGTAAAACGTGTTACTGTGAATAGTAACCTGGAACTTCCGTGAACCGTAACTTCGCCGTCGAACATCCGAATTCGACATGCCGCCTGTCTACGGATTTGTATCGTCCTTATCTACGTAACGGTCTTCGGCCCTCGGCCATCAGATCTCTTGGTCATAAAGTCAACTTTTTGACCCTTTTAACCAAAATTACCAAAATGCCCCTGAACTTCCGAACGTCATAACTTCCTCCTCGAATGTCGGAATTGAACGTGCCACCTGTCTATGAACTCGTGACGTCAAGAACTATGTAACGGTCATCGGTCAAAGTCCATTTGACCGCCCGATTGAAAAGTCAACGTTTTGCCACCACTAGGGGTAAAACGGTCATTTCGCATCGTTCGTCCGATTTCGCCCTACTAATCACCGATTAACCGCACTAATCGTGATTAGTCACTAATCTAATCTAGTAATATGGGACGGGTCGTTACATGCTAAACGTTATAAAACATTAACAGTAAAACATAAGATACCAATATAATCATCCGATCAAACCTGCTGGACCTATCCGAGTCTTTAAACTCCCGAGACCCGAGTCTTTAAACTCAATCCATGCCTCAATATATTCCGAGTCTTTAAACTCCCGAGTCTTTAAACTCAACAGGTCTACGGGGGAAAATATCAATATATCCGAGTCTTTAAACTCAATCCGGGTCTTTAAACCCAATCCGGGCCCGTCCCCCGTCATATCATAATATCCGGGTCTTTAAACCCAATAATCAGATCCAGCAAATCCAATCCAAAACCAGTTGAAAACCCATTCTAAATCCGTATCGAAACCCGAATCCGAAATTACTGGTCTGATGCCCTTCCAGCATCCAGAACCGTCATTCCGAACCCAAATCAGGAATTCCACTTTTCAACTTTAAAACCAAATTCCACTTTCCGAAATCCGATTTTAAAACCGAAAACCTTGATCATCAAATCATGTATCAAAATCCACTTATAATCATTGAAAATCACTTCTCGTTTGAAATCCGAAAATCATGGCATCGAAATTAGAAATCAAAGCTTCCTCGTAAAACATGCTGAAAACCGTAGCTTTCTCACCTATTGAGTTGACTAGGACTTACCAGACACCTCGACGCAGCCCTAAAAGCCACAACTTTCAAATTGAACCAAAACGGAAAACAGAGCAAACAGAGGGGAATAAGAAATTACCTGCTTGTCGTCCACCACCGTGGTCACCGTCCCGTTCTACAGGGTTCACAGGGCCGTCCTAGCCTTCCCTCGATCCTAATTGGATCAACACACAACAACACCACCACCAAGTTCCCTCAACACCTCTCTGTTTTTCTGAGAACTCACCCCTCACAAACCAAGTTTTCCTCACACGAGCTGCCCTCCCAACTCACTCACCACTTCTCACTCAACTCTAGTCACACACTCAGTCACCAGAACACACAAGCACACATGGCTACTCGACCAATTTTCTCTCAATCTCAGTCTCTGTTTCTCCCTTCATCGAACAAACACGATGCACACACAAATACTTGCACTGTGCACAAGCCTAGAACCCACTACACACACCACACGTGTCCACAATCCCATGGTCCCTCTCAAAATATCCAATCTCTCCTGTACACTTGTCCTCATCCTATTTGCACAATTCCCAAAGCACCAAAAAGACCAAAATGCCCTTGTAACTCAAAATTACCATTTTGCCCTTCGTCATTCTAGACTCGTATCTCACTCGTCCTGCGTCTGATGAAAGCATGCCGCCTGTCGTTGAACTCAGGACGACGAGATCTACCTAACGGTCCTCGGTCTACGCGTAAAAACTCTACCGCGTGAAAAGTCAACTTTTCCCCCTATTTTAACCAAATTACGAAAGTGCCCTCGACCTTCCGAACATCATAACTTCCTCCTCGGATGTCGGAATCGGGCGTGCCACCTGTCTACGGACTCGTGACGCCCCAAACTACGTCACGGTCATCGGTCAATGCCCAATTGACCGCCCGAACAAAAAGTCAACATTTTGCCCAACTAGGGGCAAAATCGTCATTCTGCGCCCAAGGTCCAAAAGTAACCCACTAACTACCGATTAACCTAGTTAATCCACCACTAATCAACTAATCCCAACTCCCGGGACGGGTCGTTACAAAAACAATCCTACATGTACACATTGGAAATAATGATAAGAAGTAAGAAATAATTAGTGTCTCCTCATTGAGGATCCCTGAATGAAAAACAAAAATGAAAATGTGTGTTGGGGTAGTCCTTGATACACCAAAATTGAAAATCAATAGACAGAGAACACGGTATATTCCCTGGCCAAATCTTCTAATAGCCCACAATATCACCTTCATGATATTATGATATTCCAACTGCCCCTGTAGCAAATATGTGTTTGTGAAACATTGCTATTTCCTTGCCACTTATTCTTTGAAATAAACAATGAAGCACTCACAATAGTTATCCCATACTGATTCAAGGATGAGCTCAAAGGGATCAAAGATGACAAAAATGTAGAGCCACTGAACCAATTCAACCAAGAAGCCAACAAAAGTTCCATTATGCACCTAAGTGCCTTCTTTCAAAACTTTCTAGTTATGCAACATTTTGTGTAACGACCTGTCCCGAATATCGGGATTTAATATTAATTAATTATGGATTAACGTGACTAATCGGGGATTAGTCGAGAGAATTCAGACGGATGGTGTAAAATGACCATTTTCCCCTAGAATTGGGCAAAATGTTGACTTTTGACCCAGAGAGTCAAACATATGAGGATCGATGACCGTGACGTAGATCGGGACGTCATGAGTCCGTAGACAAGCGGCACGTCGAAATCGGGCGTGGAACAGGGAAGTTATGGTCACGGGATTGAAATCGGTTTAATTAATGTCTAGGGATTCAAATTAATTAATAATTAAATGTGATTGGTTAATTAATTAATGTGGGGCCTTTGGATGAGTGACAAGTGTCACTCATCCCATTGGCCACTTTCCCTAAAAGGTGGGTCTATGTTTTGATTGGGTGAGGTTTAATTAAAATATTTTGATTTCACTTATTTTCTCTCTCTTTTCCCGTGCATCATCTTCCTTCTTCCTAAACAAACATAAAAAAAAACAACACCACGAACAGCCTTCAATCTTAATCCTTTGCTTGTGACTCGTGAATGAAATTTGGAGAGGACATTGAGACGAACAAAATAGTGGCCACATCAAGGACTGCCGTGCACGGTGGCTGGAGTTTCGAAGGTAAACCCGAAAATCCTATTTTTAGTTCAAAAATGGTGGACTTAGTTTTAATGGTTGTTGATCGATTCTAAGCCTAGGGTTATGTTCCTTGAGCTCCCATGAGCATGTAGGTTCAATTTTGGGACGGATTGGATGTCGGAGGTGGTCGGAAAGATGACCGGAATTCTGGCCGAAACTTTGAATGGCCATAACTTTAAATCCAGGTACTTTCTGTAATTTCTGGGTTTATATTGGGAATTCTTGGCTCGAGTAGATAGATTATATAGGTAGAACGTCGAATTTGGTTGAGAACCGAGCGAGATATCAAAGTTTGAAGTTTGGGGCATCAATGGAGTTTTTCGAAGAGAAATTCCGGCGAGTTGACTCGTTGACTTTTACGTTGACCACACTTGTAGGGGCGCATTGGCTTGAATTTTGAGGTGGGCACATTACTATTTTAAGGGTTTCGCCAATCCGGATCCAATGGTGGTGGTTTCTTGTCAATCGGAGATCGTTAGATTGGTCAAATCGAGGTTTTCACCTCGGGAATCGTGTCCGAGACATGTTGACTTTTTCGGGAGTTTTGGGATTTTGTCCTATGAACCTATATAGATGATTTGTGACCTTCGAGTATGATTTGGAGAAGTCCGGGACTTCAGAAGATGATGATTTAGCCAAGGGAGGCTTATGGCATGTGTATCGAGGCAGCAGCTAGGACGGTCTGTGAATGGACATTGGTTTCTAAATATGATGAATGCATAATATGTTTTAAATATGTGATTTCTGTTGAATATGATTGTGGTGTTTAGTATTCACATATTTGCACGTATTTCGAGATGTATGGTTTTATACTCAATTTCTACGTGATTGTGGTTTTAATAATAGTTCAATGGTATGATTTCAGATTTGAAAATATGGAATTGGGCTTGAGACCCATTTGATTTGGAAACTATTGGACTTGAAGTCCATTTGATTTAATGAGATATCAGGCTAGAGACCCACTTGACTTACATGATCGGGCTTGAGGCCCAATTAGTTATGATATTGATTATCGGTGGATTCAAATATGGTTTTTAAATGGAATGATTTCGTTTTTGGAAACATGTTATCCCGGGCATGAGGCCCCGTTGATTTATGAAACATCGGGCTGGGAGCCCAGTTGAGTATGATATCGGGCATGAGTCCCATTTATGGTTTATAAAATGTAATTTCGGGGTTCGAAGACCCTAAATGGATTTGGATTTGGGAAATTGGATTTATGGATTTGCGATGGTTTATGGAAACGGTATTTCGAGCAAAGACCCTTTGAAAGTTTTGAAAGGATTTATGAAATGTTTTCCATATACTATCTTGATGATATGATATCGCCCCCCCCCCCCCCCCCCCCCCCCCAATGACGGTCTTTGACCTGGGTGGACCTTGGGGAGACTCGGCTGAGACCGAGGGCATACGTAGCTCTAGACACGACATCTGGGATGTTAGGCATTGCTTGCTAGGGGTCATCCTGGGGAGTGACCGGACCGTAGAGTGACTCAGGAGAAGGATTGCTATTATTAGGCGTCTGGGATGTCAGGCATCTGGGATGCCAAGGATTAGTATAACTATGCTTTATCGGGTTTACAGATTATGGATTTGGGCAGTGACCCACATATGTTTGGATTTACGGTTTTGGGCTGAGTTCCCACATACATGGATTTATGGTTTTGGGCTAAGGCCCTAATGATTTAATTAAAGTATACGGTTTGATTATTGGTTTTCGAATGCATGCATGCTTTTTAGTGAAGGGCATAAATGTCTTCTTATGAAATTTGTTTTATTAAATTATTAATTTTTCGTCCACTCATAGTTTTTAGTGGTTTTAATGTCCTTCAGGTTGATAGCGGATGCTGGCTGTAGCAGAGACCGAGACATCACACTCCTCCACCGATCCTGGCGCACTCTGAAAGCCCCGAATGGGTTGAAGTTTCGAGTTATCTCTTATCTGACACTTCGTGTCAGACGGGAGCATGGCGCATCCCGCGTTAATCCCGGGGAAATTGGGATGGGTCATGTCAGGTTGATATCAGAACACTGTTTGCTCGTGTGGTACACGTAGGTTGAGGATGTGATGTCTCTTTGTGGTCAGCCCGTTATCAACCTGGTTGTTAGGGTAATAGTATGAGAGTTAGTGGAAATGAATCGTGGATAGTTTTGGTTCGGAATTTGGTGCATGAGTATGCCGTAGTTATGTCGTGGTTTGGAAATGTGGGACCCTATTGAGGGATGAACATAACAGTGCTTTAGAGTCTTGGCTCTGGGACGGTTATGTTGGGATCGTCTATCACGATATTGCAGGATTGGATGTGACGATAGTGTGGAATTGTGACCATTAGATGGTCAGGTCATGTTGAGTTGGGAATTATGTTGCTGAGGGCAACCGGGTGCGGGGAACCCTAGTGTATGATGTATGGTTTGGAAATGTGAGTCGGTGAGTGGGTTGACTTTTGGCGACTTTTCGAAGTTGAGACCGTTGGTGAGTCATGTCATGTTAGCTTTGGTGATTGTGCAGTAGGGTGCAGATGAGGACATAGATGACCTAGTGGATGACTCCGGTTGAGTCTAGTCGAGTCTAGTTGAGACTACGGGGATTGATTGGTTTGACACTAGTGAAGCTTGGATACCGAGTGTCAATTGCGTTGTCTTTTGGTTGTGTCTACTCAAGATTGTGGAAAGCACTACCATCGAGGGTGGATGTAGTTGAGGTTGTTGAGAATCGGGGGACGTTCAGGGAACGTTCATTTTCTTGTATGAATTTTCAAGGTGATTGTACCCAGAGTTGGTGAGTTGAGGGAGGTAGAGTTCCTCCAACCTGAGCAGAGATTGTGGATTCTAGCTCGGTATGAGCTGAGATTCAGTTGGGTCTGATTCGCACCCTGTGTTCCAAGGATTGCCATGATGATAGGAGACGTTGAGCCACAAGCGGAGGATGTGACTCAGATGTGATGTGCTTGGGTTCAATGTTGATCCGACGATGAGGATTCGTCGACTAGTGTTGATTGACACGACACATCCCAATCCCCTCCGGATTAACGTGGAATTTTTCATGCTCACGTCTGACACGAAGTGTCAAACAAGGGATAATTCGTGCCTCAGACCATATGGGGCTCCCAGAGCTCGCCAGGATCGGTGGAGGAGTGCGATATCTCGGTCTCTGCTACAGCCCGCATCCGTGATCAACCTGAAGGGTATTAAAACCATTTAGAACTGTGAGTGGACGAAAATCAACAATATCATAAAAACACATTGATAAAAGATATTTAAGCCCTTCACTAAAAAGTATGCATATATCGAAAATCATTAATCAAAACATTTACTCAAATAAGCCATTAGGGCCTTAGCCCAAAACCGTAAATCCAAAACCAAGTGGGCCACTGCCCAAATCCATAAACATAAAACCAACCGAAAAACCATTTCATAGATCCAACAGTCCATATTTACCACATAACCATCCTCGGTATCCCAGATGCCTAGCGTCCCAAACGCTTGATGTCCCAGACGTCATATTTCATGGTAATAAGCAACGCGTGCTACCCAGGGTCTCTGTGGGTTAATATCTCTGACATCCTAGATGGCTGACGTCCCAGACCTCTAATCATAGCATTCATCCTCCTGAGTCACTATACGAAATTCGTGTTTTCTCAAAATATGTAATCGCATCTATTTGTCGTTCAGTATATTAATAGTTAAATTTATAGATACATTCGATTTCAAAATTTCTCGAGTCTTATGAAATTATGATAAATAGTCAAATTTAACACTTCTAATATCCAAAACTCTTTGCCATAGCACCACTTGCATAGCTATAGGGTCGACCCTGGATTGGCGATTAATGCAATGGTAATTGACTTCGGGGAAATTGTAACATTTGAAACCAATAACCGAGCATATAACTTTGTTAGATAATTGGAATGATTTAATCACCATCTCGTTAATACAATTGAGTGCATTTAGGAAACCCGTAACCAAGCATTTAACTTTGTTATATAATTGGAATGATTTAGTCATTATCTTGTTAGTACAATTGAGTGCATTTATACAATCGAAACCCACTAAAATAATACCTTCAAAATTATCGTATCAAATAATCGAATGACTAACAATCTTAAAAAATGTAATAGTAATAATAGTAGTAGTAATAATAATAATAATAATTACTATTATCAATCATAATAAAAATAAAATAATTAATAATAATGAATGATACTAATATTTATTCAATAATTAATAAAAATAATAATAATACACATGATTAAATTTTATGATAGAAATATATCTTAACAATTATTATAATATAATCTAATTAATGTAATTTAGAAAAATCGATTTTTATGCCGCCGTCCGATAGCTCCGTATAATGACCCCTTGCAGGCAATGCACCGTGACTTCCCTAGTGTCCCAGACACCTGGAGGAGACCATCACATATCCTCGTATCAAGATGGTATATGGAAAACAGTTTTACAAAGAAATTTCAAAACATCACAATGGAGTCTGCCCGAAATATCTCATAAAACATCACAATCTATTTAGGGTCCCCGATCCAAAATCACGTTAATAAAACATAGGGTCCCTGACCCGAAATCATGTTTATAAAACTCAACTGGGGCTCATGCCCGATTTTGTAAACCACTAGGCCCCCGGCCCGATCACAAAACTGAAAAGGGTCTCAGCCCGATTTCGAAAACCAACTAGGCCCCTGGCCCGTTCACATAATTCAAATGGGTCTCATGTGTAACGCCCCAGACGTTCTGAAAATGTAATATTATAAAATATTGAATAAAATGACATTTTTAATCCCTGTGATTCGTGTGGTCAATTTGTTGACTTTTTGATTTGGAGGTCGAATGGACGTTGAGTGATGACCGTGACGTAGTTCGGGACGTCACGAGTTCACAGACAGGTGGCACGTCCGATTCGGATGAACAGGGTGAAAGTTATGACGTGCAGAAATCCAGGGGCATTATCGTAAATTGGACGTTATTAGGAGAAAAAGTTGACTTTTGTTTGACATTTGGTTTTCACTTGACTCAAAGACCGTTAGGTTCGTCTCGAAGCCCTGAGTACAACGACAGGCGGCACGCTTGAAACGGACATCGGGTGACCAAGTTACGGGTCACGGAAGTTGGAGGGCATTTTCGTAATTATTGCACAGAGGGGCATTTTGGTCATTTCACGGCGGTTACTGTAGCACCACCGTGAAAAACAGAGCACACGGCCATGCCGTGGTGTCTTGTGCGTGCAATTGTTTAAAGTGTTAGTGGAATGGCTCAGGCGATTTGTTTATGTGGATTGAGGCAGTGGGAGGCACCCGTGGGAGACTGAACTGAGCTCAGTGCACGGGCTGGATTTTAAAATGGCCGTGGTCTCTGTGCTTGCGGGAAACCATTTTCAGAGACCACAGATGGTCTCCCATGAGTTGTTGGCCACATTGACCGATCAACCGTGTAAGAGAGTGAGGAGAGGATTCGTTTGGGTCATTTGGTGCATCAGTGTGAAGGCTGAGGTTGAGAGAAACCGTGAGAAAACATTTTCGGGTTTTTGGGGGGAAAACTCAGAATTCGATTTCTATGGGTTGAGGGACCAATCTAAACACTTAGGGAGTCTTCTGGGAGTGACAGAAACACTACTGTGCCAGCGTTGAAGAGTTTGGAGCACGGATTGCTCAAGAACCTGAGTTCCAGTTCAGAGATGAACCAGTTGGAGGGAAAAATCAAATTTAATTCCTGAGGCTTGTTGAACGAAACCAAGGGCCGTATTAGTCTTCTGGGAGCAAAAGGAAACTGACCACATCGATTTCGAAGGACAACACTCATGAATTGGCCAAGAACTGAGTTCCCTGGTTCTGAGGATTGTCGAGCTTGAGGACGACGACTTCCAGGTTAGTTTGGGGTCAATTGGTTGGATGGTTTGGTTCGTCTAGGTGTAACAACCCGTCCCGAGAATTGGGATAAGTAGAGTGATTAAGGGGTGATTAGTAAGGTTAATCAAGGGTTAGGTGGTCCCGTGGGGTCCGGGAACCTAGGATGACGATTTTGCCCCTGTGGTGGGCAGAAATGTTGACTTTTATTTCGGGTGGTCAAATGGGAGTTGACCAGTGACCAGGACGTAGTTGAGGACGTTACGAATCCGTAGGCAGGTGGCACGCCCGATTCCGACATCCGAGGAGGAAGTTGTGATGTCCGGAAGGTCAAGGGTATTTTCGTAATTTTGGTAAATAGGGGGGAAAAGTTGACTTTTTGAATAAATGATGTTGGTAAGTTGACCTAAGACCGTTAGATAGATCTCGTCGTCCTGAGTTCGATAACAGGCGGCACGTATTCATCGGACGTACGAGGTGTGAGTTACGGGTCTAAAACGGTAAGGGTAAAATCGTAATTTGAAGTTAAAATGAGGGGTATTTTGGTCTTTCGGTTGTCTGGGGATTTGTGCACAGAGAGGGAAGATAGAGGGTTGAGATTGAGCCACTTGGGAGAGGAGTTGAGGGATTGGTGACACGTGTAGGAGGTCTGGTTGGTTCTAGTGAGTGCACGGTCCAATTATTTGGGGTGCAACCGTGCCGTGTGTGTTGTTCGACCCAGACAGAAACAGAGGGAGGAATTGAGAGAAATTGAGAGACGATGGTGAGTGTTAGTGGGTGTTGGTAAGTGAGGAGTGATCAGAGGGTGGAAGAGTGAACTGGTGAATGTTTGGGGGAGAGAAATCGTACAAGAACACGGTGGACGGGGCAGTCGGTTTTCAGAGAAAACAGAGAGGACTTGGACGATTGTGGTGGTGGTGCGGCCGTGTGTTGGTGCAATTGGACTCATGGAGGTGTCCAGAGGCTGGCGGTGGACGGGAGGAGCTATTGCCTCACGGCTGAGCTCACGGCGACGCCTGGAAGCAAGTAAACTTCATACTTTTCTCTTCGTGCTCTGTTTTGCCGTCGAGTTTCAAGTTGAGAGTTGTAGCGTTAGGGGTTGAATCGAGGAGTCTAGTGACGTCTAGGGGACTCAGTTGAGTCCTAGGTAGCTGCTGGTTGTGCTGCCGTGACGGAGGAATGAACGGCGGAGCCCAGACGACGGAGAGTACCCTATGTGCTCTGTTTTATCCATTTTGCTCAGTTTGAAAGTCGTGGATTTTGGGTGAGAGTCGATGGTCTTGGTGAGTTGGGTGAGGTTTAGGACAGCCCTAGGAAGCGTTTTGGGTAGCCACCGTGACGGGGGGGTGACCGGAGTGGCTGGATTGTGAAACAGGGGAGTTCAGGCCGTCTGGTTCGAGCTTGAGTCGACGGTGTAGGGGCCGTGTCGAGTTCTAAGGAGGAGGGGGATGGATAGCTTAAGGTTGGACGAAGAGGATGGTGAAGAGAGGGAGGAAAATGGTGCAGGCACGGCGGTGAACCGCTCTCGCCGGTTCAAGCAGTAGGCACTGTGTCGAACCCGGTCTACGTGAGGTAGACGGTGACACTGTAGCAGGCGCGTGGGGCCACGCGCAGCCACTTTGGGGGGCGCGTGGGGGCGCGTGCGGCGGTTCTGGGAGAAACGGTCAACATGACTTTTGGTCTAGGAGTTGTTGTGAATTCAATGGAGTTGGTTTCGGGTTAATCGGAAGTCGTTTGAGTGTAGTTCCGCGAGGGTGAATGTGTAGGGTCCCGGGGTTTTAAGTCTTTGGTCCGGGGATTTTTGAGGGCTTTTAGGTGAACCTTCGTAGACGTGTTAGTGACGTATTTTGGCGGTGTTTGACAGGATCGGGATTTCCCGAGGAAGCCGAGGAACGGGTTGGACGTTCGGGACGCGAGTAGGGCTCAGTACTGTGAGTGGACCCTTTCCTTAAACTCGAGCATGCATAACTGTTTTTATATACGTGTTTTATGGTTTTACTTATCATTCTATGTTTATTGAATATGAAATGATGATTTTATGTGTTTGCACGTTTTTCGAGAAAAAGACGGTTTTGGTACGGTTTTCGAGAAAATGTTGGTTTTCGGATTTTGATGTCACATTTGGGGATTTTCACCTATAAAGGTTTTCTGATAATGATAAATGGGTTATGAAATATGAATTGTGATTACATGTGGTTTTGGTATGAAAATGGATATTTTTCCGGATTTGGGTTCGGAATGACGGTTCTGAACGCCGGAATGGCATCAGACCAGTGATTTCAGATTCGGGTTTGGATGAGGATTTGGTAAATGGTTTTCAATTGGTTTTGGGATTGGATTTGCTGGATCTGGATATTGGGTTTAAAGACCCGGATTGATATTGACGGGGGACCGGCCGGATTGGGTTTAAAGACCCGGATTGAGTTTAAAGACTCGGGAGTTTAAAGACTCGGATATATATGGATTTTCCCCCGTAGGCCTTGAGTTTAAAGACTCGGATATGATTAAGACCTGGATTGAGTTTAAAGACTCGGGAGTTTAAAGACTCGGATAGATCCAGCAGGTTTGATCGGGAAAATGATGTTTTGGTGATTATGGTTTTGATACGGTTTCTGATACCCATGCTATGGTTTCTTATGGTATTTTATAGTGTTTCTGTTTCTTATGATGTTTAAGAATGATTCTTTTATTAATGTGTTTATAATTGTTGGTTATGCATGTGGTTTCAAAACGGAGGGTAAAAACTCGGTTTTCTTATAAAATGGTTTTTGAACTTTTGTACTTTCTGGTCCACTCACATTTTCTGTTTTAAATTGCCCTCCAGGTTGTGGAGCGAGCGCGGGGTCTTGACGCGAGGCAGAGTCGGAGGCATAGAAGTGACGTGAGGGTTCCCAGAGTAGAGTAAAGGCTTCTGCGTGCGTGTAGTTATCGGTTTTATTTGTATGTTCGTACTATGTTCTGTAAATGCTACCTTCGGGACATTGTGTCTAATTACTCCTGCGTTTGCCTGGGTAGTATGTGAGTGAGTTTTACTTGAGTTTTGCGTCGGGGAGTCAGACGGGAGCGGGATTTACCTCGGGTTTCGGGGTGAAACCGGGGTGGGTCCTGACACTAGGTCCCCTTAAGCTACTGGTGAAGTTAATTAGATAATGGAACTGTTTTGGGTGAGTTCTGAGTGACGACCCGTTCGTCTGTTCGGGTCTGGGTTGGATCGATTTAGTGTTAGTCGAGGTCAATCGTTAATGCAGACCTAAAATTAATGGATTAGAGAAGATAATAGGATTGAAAACGGGAGGAATTGATTGAGAATTGACGGTTAACTGATCAGGTTGAACCGCGGGTATCCGACCCGTTTATCAGTCTATTCGGGTAAGGAAGAAGGTACTGTAGCTTGGCGAGTGGCCTTCACGCACAACCACTTTGGGCGGCGCGTGTGATGTCATCTCCGATCACGGTCAACATGGAATTTGTTCCTTTCAGTCTAATTAACATTTTACCTTTAGGATTCGAGTCGATCGGGGGTCGTTCGGAATAATTTCGGGAGTTCGGAAGTTTAGGTCCTTAAGGTTTATTTCGTCGAAAAATCCGGAAAATTTAGGGAAAATCATACGAGCTATTTGAGGATGTTTGTAACCCATCTTGTACGTTTTTACAGGCCCGGACATCTCCGAAGCTATTGAGGAGCGCACGGGGCGCGATTGACGCGTCCTAAAACAGTGAGTGGACTTTTTGATTTCTAAACCGGGCACGCATGACTATTTTACTTATTTATCTTATGGTTTCGCATATGATTTTATGATGGTGATATGATATTTCAGTTTTACGTGTTTCACGCTTTTCGAGATATTTATCGTATTACACACATTTCGAGGTTACAGTTTTTGCTTATACATGAATGATGTTTTGATGAAGTATATGGATATGATTATGCATGTTACAGATTTATGATGTTTTGATTATAATTGTGAAGTGATTTCGGAAATTGCATGTTTTGGAATTTGCATGTGAATTCGGACGTAAGTCCTATTATGACGAGATATGATTTCGGAATGATATCGGAAAACGGTTTATGATGAATCCTGGTTTATTGTGTTTAAAAAACGGTTTTGGGTTTAAAGACCCGGATTGAGTTTAAAGACTCGTGAGTTTAAAGACTCGGTTATTGTGATACCCCCGAGGCCTATTGATCATGTTTTGAGTTTAAAGACTCGTTGATATACCGGGAAGGCCTGATATTGAGTTTAAAGACTCGGATGGATCCAACGGTTTAATTGCGAATATTGATACACTTTTTACTTGGTTTGCGTAAATGATGTTGCAAATGACAAATTCTGGATTTTGGTAATATTATATTGTTTTACACGAGTTGTGATGGTTTTTCTGTAACGTTTTACATGGGTTTCGGAGAAAGAGCTTTTCAAATGTTAATACGAGGTTTTCTTGAATATCTGGTTATGCATGCGTGTTATAAAACTGGAGGGCGAACCCCGATTTCATTAAATTGTTTTCAGTAAACCTTTGTTTCGGTCCACTCACACTTTGTTGTTTTAACTACCCTCCAGGTCGTGGTACAAGTTCGGGGGCTAGCGCCGAGGCAGAGGCATAAAGTTTTCCGTTGCGGAGTAGTTAGTTCACATAGTAGGATTTGTTCTTTAACTTGTTTTGTAATATTGTGCTCTGTGAAACTGTGGACTTGACGTCCGGTCGGATGTATTTGTTTAATCTCCCTGGTCTGACAATGGGTGTGATGTAATATTATTTGGTTTTCCGGTCTTTTGGATTCGATTGTCAGACGGGAGCAAGATGCTTCCTGATTATCGAGGCGATAATCGGGGTGGGTCCTGTCAATTGGTATCAGAGCCTAGGTTTACGATTCGTGTCTGGCACTCGGGTGTGCCTCGATTATTGTACTAACTTATGCCTCTTTCAGAGAAGGACGATCGGCCATGCCTCCGCGACACGAACCCCCTCCACGACCTGATAGTGATGTCGATAGTGCTTCGATCGAGCGAGTCCAGCGTCTTAGGGCTACGGTGTTTAGTGGCCCGAGGATGCTCACCGTTGGATTTCTCGGTTCGAGCAGATTTTTGCTGTGATGCACTGTCCTCCTGAGGAGCGAGTTGTATTGGCTACCTTTTTGCTTGATGGATCTGATTATGAGTGGTGGTATACTCTGGAGTTGTCAGGTTGGGATGCCCGTACAGTGACTTGGGAGACCTTTCGTGAACGGTTTCTGGATCAGTATTATCCCCGTTCATTCCGCAATGCTAGGGAGACCGAGTTTCTGCAGCTCCAGCAGGGGAGCATGTCGGTAGTTGAGTATGAGCAGAAGTTTCAAATGCTAGCCCGTTTTGCTCCTACCTTTGTATCTACTGAGGCTGAGAAATCTCGTAGGTTTGAGCTTGGCCGACGGGGTGAGATACGGGCCATTGTGACGGCCGGAGCTTTTACCACTCTCAGGGAGTTGTCAGATGCCGCAGTGCGGGTTGAGGCCAGTCTCCCGACACGTCCACAGTACTCTGGTGGTGGACAACATCGAGAGCGTTCATATCCTGGATCGTATGGTTAGAGAGCCCCGAAGAAAGGACGTTATGGTGGAGCCTCATCTGCAGGCAATGATCGTTATGGCAGGCCTGGTAACTATCAGAGTCCCAGATTCCGAGCGCCTAGGGCGCAGACTGCTCCGCAGGCGAGCGCGACTTCGGTTGCTTCCATAGGACGGCAGAGTGGTGGTTTTGCTCGAGATGCTTCCATTGTTATTTGTTTCTTCTGTGGCGAGCGGGGCCACTATTGGAGGGAGTGTCCATCTTTGCCACAGGGTGGTGGCGCAGGTCGGGGTGGAGCGGAGCAGGGACGGAGCACAGCTGTAGTTTCTGGCACTGGGAGTACTAGAGGTGGTGGTGCTGGAGCGGCTAATGGACAGAGGGACCGGGGCCATGGGCGAGCAGCTGGACCATATGCCCGAGTTTTTGCTGTTACGCAGCAGGAGGCCAGGGTAGCACCTGGTGTTGTGACAGGTACACTCACGATCTTTGGGCATGATATTTGTGCTTTAATTGATCCCGGAGCTACTCATTCATTTATATCACGGGACTGTGAGTTGTTGGCGGGTAGAGAGGTGTCCGCTTTGGACTGTGTTTTGGGTGTGAGTACACCCACATGAGATGTATTTGTGGTGAAACAAGTGTTGCGGGAGTGTCCTGTAATGGTAGGTGACGTTGGACTGGTAGCAGATTTGATACTCTTGGACTTGCACGACTTTGATGTCATTTTGGGAATGGATTGGTTGACGCTCCATCTTGCTTCTATCGAATGTGTCGATAAGAAGGTTACTTTTCAGAGGCCGGGGTTACCGGAAACCACCTTTCAGGGAATACAACGAGCAACTCCTGTCGGAGTGATTTCAGCCCTGAAGGCAAGTAAGTAGTTGAGGAAGGGGTGCCAGGGATACTTAGCCCAAGTGATGGACTCACGAGCCGCACCATTGAGGGTGAAGGATATACCGATAGTACGGGAGTTCCCGGATGTCTTTCCGGAGGATCTACCGGGATTGCCACCTCATCGAGATGTCGAGTTCACTATTGATCTGGTTCCAGGTACGCAACCTATTTCTCATACTCCGCATCGTATGGCGCCAGCTGAGTTGAAAGATTTGAAGGCGCAGTTACAAGAATTACTTGAGATGGGATTTATTCGACCGAGTATATCCCCCTGGGGGAGCCCCAGTGTTGTTTGTGCAGAAAAAGGATGGGAGTTTGAGACTCTGCATTGATTACAGGCAACTGAATAAAGTAACAGTCAGGAACAAATACCTGTTACCTCGGATCGATGATTTGTTCGATCAGCTGCGAGGAGCGCAGTACTTCTCCAAAATTGATCTTCGTTCTGGGTATCATCAGTTGCGGGTTAAGGATGAGGATGTACCCAAGACAGCCTTTAGGACCCGATATGGTCATTATGAGTTCCTTGTGATGCCGTTTGGTTTGACCAACGCACCCGCACCGTTTATGGACTTGATGAACCGAGTGTTGCAGCCATACTTGGATCACTTTTTCATCGTGTTCATTGACGATATCCTAGTCTACTCGAGGAGTGCGGAAGCGCACGAGGAGCACTTAAGGATGGTGCTAGGTACCTTGAGGGAAAACCAGTTGTATGCGAAGCTCAGCAAGTGTCAGTTTTGGTTGACGAGCGTGAGTTTCTTGGGGCATGTGATCTCAACTGACGGGATCAGTGTGGATTCTCAGAAAATTCAGGCAGTGGCGAAGTGGGAACAACCGAGAACCGTCACTGAAGTTAGAAGTTTCTTGGGTTTGGCTGGTTACTACAGGTGGTTTGTAGAGGGTTTCTCTACCATTGCTGCCCCGTTGACGCGACTGACGAGGAAGGGAGTCAAGTTTGTTTGGGATGACGATTGTGAGAGCAGTTTTCGGGAGTTAAGGGAAAGGTTGACATCTGCTCCTATACTAACCCTTCCTGACGACAGTGGGGAATTCGAGGTGTACAGTGATGCATCCTTACAGGGTTTGGGATGTGTGCTAATGCAGCATGGGAAAGTGATTGCCTATGCTTCGCGCCAGTTGAAGCCGCATGAGCGGAATTATCCGACGCACGACTTGGAGTTAGCTGCTGTTGTGCATGCGTTAAAAATTTGGAGACATCACTTGTATGGTGCGACTTGCAGAATGTTCACGGATCACAAGAGCCTGAAGTACTTGTTCACTCAGAAGGAGTTAAATGTGAGGCAACGACGGTGGCTAGAGCTGATTAAGGATTATGATTGCACGATTGAGTACCACCTTGGAAAAGCCAATGTGGTGGCTGATGCTCTAAGCCGGAAGTCGACGCATTCTGTAGCACACCTACAGACGGTTCATTTGCCACTTTTGGTTGAACTTCGCAAGACTAGCATTGATTTAGGACTGGATAGCCAAGGTGTCTTGCTGGCTAACTTTCACGTGAGACCACTCTTAATCGATCGGATCGTTGAGGCTCAATCTCAAGATCCTGTCTCGTGTGTACTTCAGATTGAAGTGGAAGCCGGAGAACGGCTAGATTTCACAGTCAGGGAGGTTGGAGCTTTGCTAAAAGAAGGACGGTTGTGTGTGCCCAATGTAGAGGCACTAAAGAAGGAGATCTTGGACGAGGCTCATAGTTCGGCCTACGCGATGCATCCTAGTGGGACCAAGATGTATCGTACCTTGCGAGAACACTATTGGTGGCCGGGTATGAAACTGGAGATTGCCGGGTTTGTCAGCAGGTGTCTGATTTGCCAGCAAGTGAAGGCTGAGAGACAACGACCTTACGGAGCCTTGCAACCACTACCCATCCCGGAATGGAAATGGGATCACATAACGATGGATTTTGTGTTTGGACTTCCTAGGACACCCAGAGGTCACGACGGAGTTTGGGTGATTGTGGACAGGCTTACGAAATCAGTTCATTTCTTGCCGGTACGAGAGAACTTCAGGATGACACAGTTGGCTCAGTTATTTATCGACGAGATCATCCGGTTGCATGGTACTCCAGAATCAATAGTTTCTGACAGAGACCCGAGGTTTACTTCTCGGTTTTGGCAAAGTCTACAGGAAGCCTTTGGGATGAAACTCCGTTTCAGTACTGCATTTCATCCTCAGATTGACGGCCAGTCTGAGCGGACCATCCAGATATTGGAGGATATGATGCGAGCTTGCGTTTTTCAATTTCAGGACACTTGGGAATCACATCTAGCCTTGATGGAATTTACCTACAATAACAGCTATCAGGCGAGCATTGGGATGGCTCCGTACGAAGCCTTGTACGGACGGAAGTGTAGAACCCCGTTGTGTTGGACAGATGTGGGTGAAAGGAAGCTGACTAAATCCGAATTGGTGGAACTGACAACGGAGAAGGTCAAACTCATCAGAGATCGGCTCAAGGCAGCCCAAGACAGACAAAAGAGCTATGTGGACCATCGGATTCGAGATCTTGAGTTTGCGGTCGGAGATCGGGTATTTCTAAAACTGTCCCCTTGGAAGGGTGTAGTGAGATTTGGCAGGCGAGGAAAGTTGAGCCCTCGTTACATCGGACCATACGAGATCACTGAGAGGATTGGCCAGGTGGCCTACAGGTTGGCACTACCGCTAGAACTTTCGAAGGTCCACGATGTTTTCCACGTATCGATGTTGCGGAAATACGTGTTCGACGCATCTCATGTGCTGGAGGAACAACCCATTGAACTCCGAGAGGATTTGAGTTTTGAAGAACAGCTGGTGCAGTGTTTAGATTGAAAGGATAAAGTATTACGTCGGAAGACCGTTCATCTGGTAAAGGTTCTCTGGAGGAACCAGATTGTGGAGGAAGCCACATGGGAACCCGAGGCGCAGATGCGAGAACAGTTCCCCTACTTGTTTCCTTGAAATCTCGGGACGAAATTTCTTAAGGGGGGGAGATTGTAACGCCCCGGACGTTCTGAAAATGTAATATTATAAAATATTGAATAAAATGACATTTTTAATCCCTGTGATTCGTGTGGTCAATTTGTTGACTTTTTGATTTGGAGGTCGAATGAACGTTGAGTGATGACCGTGACGTAGTTCGGGACGTCACGAGTTCACAGACGGGTGGCACGTCCGATTCGGATGAACAGGGTGAAAGTTATGACGTGCAGAAGTCTAGGGGCATTATCGTAAATTGGACGTTATTAGGAGAAAAAGTTGACTTTTGTTTGACATTTGGTTTTCACTTGACTCAAAGACCGTTAGGTTCGTCTCGACGCCCTGAGTACAACGACAGGCGGCACGCTTGAAACGGACATCGGGTGACCAAGTTACGGGTCACGGAAGTTGGAGGGCATTTTCGTAATTATTGCACAGAGGGGCATTTTGGTCATTTCACGGCAGTTACTGTAGCACCACCGTGAAAACAGAGCACACGGCCATGCCGTGGTGTCTTGTGCGTGCAATTGTTTAAAGTGTTAGTGGAATAGCTCAGGCGATTTGTTTATGTGGATTGAGGCAGTGGGAGGCACCCGTGGGAGACTGAACTGAGCTCAGTGCACGGGCTGGATTTTAAATTGGCCGTGGTCTCTGTGCTTGCGGGAAACCATTTTCAGAGACCACAGATGGTCTCCCATGAGTTGTTGGCCACATTGACCGATCAACCGTGTAAGAGAGTGAGGAGAGGATTCGTTTGGGTCATTTGGTGCATCAGTGTGAAGGCTGAGGTTGAGAGAAACCGTGAGAAAACATTTTCGGGTTTTTGGGGGGAAAACTCAGAATTCGATTTCTATGGGTTGAGGGACCAATCTAAACACTTAGGGAGTCTTCTGGGAGTGACAGAAACACTACTGTGCCAGCATTGAAGAGTTTGGAGCACGGATTGCTCAAGAACCTGAGTTCCAGTTCAGAGATGAACCAGTTGGAGGGAAAAATCAAATTTAATTCCTGAGGCTTGTTGAACGAAACCAAGGGCCGTATTAGTCTTCTGGGAGCAAAAGGAAACTGACCACATCGATTTCGAAGGACAACACTCATGAATTGGCCAAGAACTGAGTTCCCTGGTTCTGAGGATTGTCGAGCTTGAGGACGACGACTTCCAGGTTAGTTTGGGGTCAATTGGTTGGATGGTTTGGTTCGTCTAGGTCCCCTTAAGCTACTGGTGAAGTTAATTAGATAATGGAACTGTTTTGGGTGAGTTCTGAGTGACGACCCGTTCGTCTGTTCGGGTCTGGGTTGGATCGATTTAGTGTTAGTCGAGGTCAATCGTTAATGTAGACCTAAAATTAATGGATTAGAGAAGATAATAGGATTGAAAACGGGAGGAATTGATTGAGAATTGACGGTTAACTGATCAGGTTGAACCGCGGGTATCCGACCCGTTTATCAGTCTATTCGGGTAAGGAAGAAGGTACTGTAGCTTGGCGCGTGGCCTTCACGTACAGCCACTTTGGGCGGCGCGTGTGATGTCATCTCCGATCACGGTCAACATGGAATTTGTTCCTTTCAGTCTAATTAACATTTTACCTTTAGGATTCGAGTCGATCGGGGGTCGTTCGGAATAATTTCGGGAGTTCGGAAGTTTAGGTCCTTAAGGTTTATTTCGTCGAAAAATCCGGAAAATTTAGGGAAAATCATACGAGCTATTTGAGGATGTTTGTAACCCATCTTGTACGTTTTTACACGCCCGGACATCTCCGAAGCTACTGAGGAGCGCACGGAGCGCGATTGACACGTCCTAAAACAGTGAGTGGACTTTTTGATTTCTAAACCGGGCATGCATGACTATTTTACTTATTTATCTTATGGTTTCCCATATGATTTTATGATGGTTATATGATATTTCGGTTTTACGTGTTTCACTCTTTTCGAGATATTTATCGTATTACAGGCATTTCGAGGTTACGGTTTTCGCTTATGCATGAATGATGTTTTGATGAAGTATCTGGATATGATTATGCATGTTACGGATTTATGATGTTTTGATTATAATTGTGAAGTGATTTCGGAAATTGCATGTTTTGGAATTTGCATGTGAATTCGGACATAAGTCCTATTATGACGAGATATGATTTCGAAATGATGTCGGAAAACGGTTTATGATGAATCCTGGTTTATTGTGTTTAAAAAAGGTTTTGGGTTTAAAGACCCGGTTATTGTTGGATCTGGTTTTGGGTTTAAAGACCCGGTTTATTGATGACGGGGGCGGGCTCAAAAATTGGGTTTAAAGACCCGGATTGAGTTTAAAGACTCGGTTATTGTGATACCCCCGAGGCCTATTGATCATGTTTTGATTTTAAAGACTCGTTGATATCCCGGGAAGGCCTGATATTGAGTTTAAAGACTCTGATGGATCCAACGGTTTAATTGCGAATATTGATACATTTTTCACTTGGTTTGCGTAAATGATGTTGCAAATGACAAATTCTGGATTTTGGAAATATTATATTGTTTTACACGAGTTGTGATGGTTTTTCTGTAACGTTTTACATGGGTTTCGGAGAAAGCATTTTTCAAATGTTAATACGCGGTTTTCTTGAATATCTGGTTATGCATGCGTGTTATAAAACTGGAGGGCGAACCCCGATTTCATTAAATTGTTTTTTGTAAACCTTTGTTTCGGTCCACTCACACTTCGTTTTTTTAACTACCCTCCAGGTCGTGGTACAAGTTCGGGGGCTAGCGCCGAGGCAGAGGCAGAGGCATAAAGTTTTCCGTTGCGGAGTAGTTAGTTCACTGAGTAGGATTTGTTCTTTAACTTGTTTTGTAATATTGTGCTCTGTGAAACTGTGGACTTGACGTCCGGTCGGATGTATTTGTTTAATCTTCCTGGTCTGACAATGGGTGTGATGTAATATTATTTGGTTTTCAGGTCTTTTGGATTCGATTGTCAGACGGGAGCAGGATGCTTCCAGATTATCGAGGCGATAATCGGGGTGGGTCCTGTCATCATGCCCGAGTTTATCTTTCTAAAACCAAAACCATGCCACATAATCATGATTGAATTCACATAGCAAAAGTACAAGCTCATAAACCTCGAAATACGTGTAAATACGAGTTCACCTCGAAATACGTGCAATCGTATAATCCACTAGTGCCACAATCATCATCATAGAGATCACGTATGTAAAAAAAATAAAATAGTTATGCATGCATCACAGTTTAGAAATCAAAATCCACTCACATACCGTCCTATGCTGCCGCATCTATACGTGTGCCAAAAGCCCTACTGGGCCCCATCACTATCACTGGGACTTCCAAACCTGTCCAAATCAAACTAGAGGGTTACTAACCTCATCATTAACATAATATTAAAGCCCCATAATTTTCTTGAATTTTTAACTATTTTTAAACTCGATCCTAAACCTTCGGACACCCCGAAACATATCGAAACGGTGTCCGATCGACACGAAACCAGTCCCAAAATGTTCGTTACATCGAATAGATGATTTCACGTGTTGAAAGTTTCCCAAAAAAGCCCTTCACACACCCCCACGTGTGGGTTAAACTCTCTGCACGTGAAACCCACGGGCGTGGGCACTATTCATCATCATTAACTTCTGTCGAACTAGTTCAGACCAGTTCAGCCCAATCCGGTCCAACCGAACCGGAGGTCCCGGTTTTCGTCCATAACTCTTCCCATTTTGGTATGTTTTCACCCATTTTTATTCCTAAACCTTCTTCTAATCATTCCTAATCTATTCAGGAATTAAAAACATGAAAACCAAGCCAGGATCTTACCTCCCAATCGAATGGTTGAACCTGCAGAACATTCCTCCGTTGGTTCTCCACGAATCCAGCCACCCCTATTGTAACGACCCGTCCCGAATATCAGGATTTAATAATATTTAATTATGATTTACTAATCTGGGATTAGTTGAGTAATTTCAGACGAATTGTGCAAAATGACCGTTTTGCTCTTGCGCGTGGGCAAAACGTTGACTTTTAATTCGGACGGTCAAACAGACTTTGACCAATGACCGTGACGTAGTTTAGGACGTCACGAGTTCATAGACAGGTGGCACGTTCGATTCCGATGTTCGTGGTAAAAGTTATGACGTTCAGAAGCCCAAGGGCATTTTCGTAATTTGGACGAAATAAGGGAAAATGTTGACTTCTTGACCGGGATGTCCGATGGCCGAGGGCCAAGGACCGTTACATAGAGCTAGTCGATACGAACTCATGGACAGGCGGCACGCCGAAATCGGACCTCAAACGGGGGAGTTATGGGTCACGGAAGTTCGGTTTCACTGTGCACGCATTACGAGGAGAGGACACGTGGCTTTTTCTGATTGGTCAAAGATTCTAAGTGGGACATGTGCACCACTAACCTTAAATTATGGACTCAGATCTGGATTGGTGAGATTGGATTAAAATATTAGGATTTAAATGATTAAAGATTTCCCACTTAATTCACCTTTTAATTTGGGCCTTTCATCTGGTCTGTGCCTTCAATCCAGACCGTCCATCTCCTCCCTCCCCATCTGGACAAATTCCATCTCCATCTTCCCTGTTCTATAATTTAATCCGATACCCCATTTCCTTCTCCCACATACAAACACACATATTCCTCACCTCACCATCTCTGCTGTCCGTGCACAACCATGGGAGTGACTGAGGTAGTGAGAGACGACGAGAGGCGGCAGGACGACGGCGGCGACCACGGTTGTTCACGGCGGGTGTGTTAACCCGAGGGAGAGTTATGTCCAGGTTTTGGGAATTGACGTTTTGTCGAGTTTCTGAGCTCCTTCTTTGTAACGCCCCGGACGTTCTGAAAATGTAATATTATAAAATATTGAATAAAATGACGTTTTTAATCCCTGTGATTCGTGTGGTCAATTTGTTGACTTTTTGATTTGGAGGTCGAACAGACGTTGAGTGATGACCGTGACGTAGTTCGGGACGTCACGAGTTCATAGACAGGTGGCACGTCCGATTCGGACGAACAGGGTGAAAGTTATGAGGATCGGAAGTTCAGGGGCATTATCGTAAATTGGACGTTGTGAGGGAAAAAGTTGACTTTTTGTTTGACAATGGATATTCATTTGACTCGAAGACCGTTATGTTCGTCTCGAGGTCCTGAGTACAACGTCAAGCGGCACGTGTGAAACGAACATCGGGTGACCGAGTTACGGGTCACAGAAGTTGGAGGGCATTTTGGTAATTATTGCACAGAGGGGCAATTTGGCCATTTCACAGCGGTTACTGTAGCACCACCGTGAAAAACAGAGTACACGGCCGTGCCGTGGTGTTTTGTGCGTCCAAATAGTTTATAGCTTAGTGGACTGGTGAGTGGGTTTTGTTTATGAGAATTGAGGCAGTGGGAGGCACTGGTCGGGTTGAGTCGCGGGTAATAGGATTGAAAATGAGAGGAATTGATTGAGAATTGGGCTTGAACTGGTCGGGTTGAGTCGCGGGTAATAGACCCGTTTATCAGTCTATCCGGGTAAGAACGAAGACACAGTAGCTTCGCGCGTGGCCTTCACGCGCAGCCACTTTGGGTGGCGCGTGACGGCGCGTGCGATGTTAACTCCGATCACGGTCAACATGGAAATTGTTCCTTTCAGTCTAATTAACATTTTACCTTTAGGATTCGAGTTGTTCGGGAGTCGTTCGGGATAATTTCGGGAGCTCGGAAGTTTAGGTCCTTAAGGTTTATTTCACCGAAAAATCCGGAAAAATTAGGAAAAATCCTACGAGTTGTTTTGGGATGTTTGTAACCCTCCTTATGCATTTTTACAGGCCCGGACACTTCCGAAGCTACGGAGGAGCGCGCGGGACGCGATTTACGCGTCCTAAAACTGTGAGTGGACTTTTTGATTTCTAAACCGGGCATGCATGACTATTTTACTTACTTATCTTATGGTTTTACATATGATTTTATGATGGTGATATGATATTCCGATTTTACGTATTTTCACGCTTTTCGGATTATTCATCGTATTTCACGCATTTCGAGGTTGTAGTTTTTGCTTATGCATGAATGACGTTTTGATGAAGTATCTGGATATGATTATGCATGTTACGGATTTATGATGTTTTGATTATAATTGTGAAGTGATTTCGGAAATTGCATGTTTTGGAAATTGCGTGTGAATTCGGACGTAAGTCCTATTATGACGTGATATGATTTCGGAATGATGTTGGAAAACGGATTATGCTGAATCCTGGTTTATTGTGTTTAAAAACGGTTTTGGGTTTAAAGACCCGGTTGATTGTTGGATCCGGTTTTGGGTTTAAAGACCCGGTTTATTGATGACGGGGGCGGGCCCGAAAATTGGGTTTGAAGACCTGGATTGAGTTTAAAGACTCGTGAGTTTAAAGACTCGATTATTGTGATACCCCCGAGGCCTATTGATCATGTTTTGAGTTTAAAGACTCGTTGATATCCCGTGAAGGCCTGATATTGAGTTTAAAGACTCGGATGGATCCAACGGCATAATTGTGATTATTGATTCACTTTTTACTTGACTTGTGCAATTGATGTTTCAAAATGACGGTTTCTGGATTCTGGTAATATTAAATTGTTTTACATGAGTTATGACGAGTCTATGTAACGTTTTTCATGTGTTTCGGAAAAAGAGTTTTCAAAGGTTTAATACGCGATTTTCTGAATATTCGGTTATGCATGCGTGTTACAAAACTGGAGGGCGAACCCGATTTCAAAAACTGTTTTCCTGTAAAACTTATGTTTCGGTCCACTCACACTTTGTTGTTTTAAATTCCCTCCAGGTCGTGGTACAAGTGTGGGGGCAAGCGCCGAGGCAGAGGCGGAGGCATAAAGTTTTCCGTTGCGGAGTAGTTAGTTCACATAGTAGGATTTGTTCTTTAACCTGTTTGTAATAGTATGCTCTGTGAAACTGTGGACTTGACGTCTAGTCGGATGTATTTGTTTAATCTCCCTGGTCTGACAATGGGTGTGATGTAATATTATTTGGTTTTCCGGTCTTTTGGATTCGATTGTCAGACGGGAGCAGGATGCTTCCCGATTATCGAGGCGATAATCGGGGCGGTCCTATCATTCTTGATTCCGGAAGCGACTGCAGCAGAGACTGGGACATCGCACACCTCCTTCGTCGATCCTTGTGCACTCTGGAAGCCCGTTTGGGCAGTGGAAACAGGTTATCCCTTGTCTGACACCTCTTGTCAGACGGAAGCATGACACATTCCATGGTAATTTAGGGGGGATTGGGATGGGTCGTGTGAAGTGGTATCAGAGCAGGTTTTGCTCTTTTGTGCGCGCAGGTCGAGGGCGTGATGTCCTTTTAGGCTGCTGTTTCGTTGTCAACCTGATAGATAGTTTTGGGTTTGAGTAGTGGATAAAGTGTGTTTGGCCCGATACGCCGTGCGTTAACGTGATTCAACCTAAATGGGGTTGTTTGTGATTAACTGGTAATGTGGGACCGTCGGTTCGGTCATGTGATGATGGATTGTTGTGCTACTGGGCACAGCCGGGTTCAGGGAACCCCATTTGGATAATGATATGGAAATGCGAAACTCAGTTGAGTAATGGTCTAAATTATGGACCCTGGTAGTGTTGGCTAGTGTACGGGGTGTTGGTGCATCGGAGTTAGCCGATGACCTTCGTGGTGGAACCCACGATGGAACCCACGTTGAGTTGACGATTGGATTGAATTGGACGTCTATACGATGACAGGACCGCGGGGTCGGTCAGGTTGTGGATTTTACTGCAGAAGGCAGTTGGGTTCGGTGGAACCCTAGGGTGTGATTTTGGAACCCTAATTTATAATTGATGGACAGGAAAAGTGAACTTTAAATGGGAACGTGTGCTGCGACGAGCGGCGAAGGTCGTGGATGACCATGTGGATGACTCTAGTGAGTCTAGTCGTGATTATAGGATTCGATCCACGGGTACAGTTATGAGATAAAATATGGAATTCCGTGTTGGATCGAATAATAGTGTGAGGTGTGAATACGGATATTGACAACGCTGACTGTTGGTCGACAGTTGTGTCGAGATGACTGGTTATCGAGGGTATTTAGTGTGGTTTTAACACTTGAGGATCAGGGGACGTTCAGGGAACGTTCATTATCCTGATGTGCGGATGGTCAAATTGGGGGTACCCATAGTCGTGGGGTACGAGTAGTGATACGGGATCGTCGTTCGGTATGAACGGAGATCCAGGGTATCCACTTTGCACACAGTGTGCTAGTGTGGATGTTTGTGTGCTAGTGTGGATGTTCGTGTGCTAGTGTGGATGTATGGATGCCTGTGTGTTGAGGCAAGTGTCGGTGATACTAGCGCAGGTGCTGGTGTCAGTGATTGTGGTGACGATGAGCCACGACTTGGGATGTGACTCTGTCATGATGGACATATGATCGATATATGCGACTTAGTGGCGGTTGAGTCTTGGACTGGATGGGATCCAGAGGAGGTTGTGACTTGTTGGGATAAGTCCTAACAGTTATGAGATGACAAGTGATGAATGGATAAAAAAGTATGATTGAGACTTGAGGAATCTTGGGATGATGTTCCCTGTGTTATGAGAACTTGTGGTTTTGGGGAGTTGTTGTCTACTCCGAGATTGGTAAGATGGTATACTTTTTATATCCCCAGAAAGTACAAGGAAATTATTGAAATTGGAAAAGTCGAGGAAAATCTTTGGGGTGTTGATGTGGGGATATGTAATTGTGAATGACTTGGAAAAACGAGTGTTGAACCTGTGAAGGTGATGATGTGGGCAGTCCAGTGGTTGGACTTGACATCTCATTGGGAGCATGTCTGTTTCCAACATGGTTGAAACTCCCGATTCGGGGAGAATTGTGATTGGGAGACGAGAGGAGTGCTCGTTTCCTCATTGGTGATAGGTATCCTGAAGTCATTGTGGTTGACTTCTTGTTTTCTGTCCTGGCGGACGTTGATTATTGCTACCAGTACGTTGAGCGTGTATTGGTGGGTGGACCCATGTTTGGCTTGGGGTCATTGGACACAAGAAGTTGTGTATGATTTTGGATTTGGTGGTGAAATGTGAGGTCATCACTCCCACCAAGGGAAATCTGACGAAGGAATCATGAGGGTGCAAGACCCTACGATCAGTTTTCAGATGGATTGTTTGCTACGTGAGCATGTGTGGATCCTAGGTGGATCTGAATTGTGATGTTGTGAACTTTGGGCATGGTGACGATCTAGGATCGTGATGTTACTTGCCGAATGACGTAGTGAGGGATCTGGATCGTGGTCTTGATGATCCAGATAGGTGGAGAATTTATCACTCTTACCTTGGTTTATGTGAGTCGTAAATGACGGGACTGAACTTCTTTTCGGAGTGGAGTCTATATGGTTGTTACTCAGGTGAGTAGGTTTCCGAAGTGGTCGGATTTTTGTCAACCTTAGACATGTGGATATTAGGATTGGCTTCCCTATGAAGTCAATCGAGTGTTTTGAGCTGGTAACCAATAGGTTTAGTTTTGGTACGTCTCAGGTAGACGTAAATGAGATTTTGGGTTTTGGAATCAAATTTCTGGGTGACGATTCAGGATTCGATTTCGAAGCTCGGAAGTGGATTACCGGATTTGGGTGCGGAATGATTATTCACATGCTAGCTTACGGAATAATGATTTCGGATTCGGATTTGGAAATGGATATTGGGTCGGAGTTTTGATCTATCTGGTAAAGTGTCTGACAGATGGACTCTAGAGTAATTAGAACACGTTTGGCCACGACCTAGGTGGTTGTAGGCGGATTGATGGATAGATGTAAGTACAGGGTACGTTTACGAGGATTGATATTGGATAGGCTAAGTGGTGCCTAGTGGCGGTACATGGGATGTACCAGTGGTGTGTGATTAAACGTGTTGGTAATCGGCTTGGTTCCGATATCATTTGTTTGGTTGTGTTTGTGGACTGGACATTGGATACTCTGCGCTGAGCAGGGTGATTTTGTCGGGTTCAGTGATTGTATGAGCAGGTGCTCTTAGCCATGGAAGGCTAGTGGAACCCTAGTATTGAGATGTGTGATCACTGCTGGGCTGGAATTCAATGTGTTCCAGTTACACCACTTGTTTGAGTAAGTTGACAGTATATATACACTCAGGATGAGTGAATTGGTGGTCTGAGTAACCACGAGTAGCCTTACGGGATGTTATCACGCCGAGATATTTCCAACGTCTTGGTTCGCTGAGGGAGTCGGCGGATATGGACATTGAGGTTAATATATGTCGCATGATTGGGCTTGCCCTGCGAATTGAGATCATGTGGTTGATCTTACGCTACATTGAGGGTGATGTAGTACGTGGTGTTGTCACTAACTGGCTGATGGTTGGGGCTTTACTAGGGTGGTAAAGCTTGGTGGTGACAGTTTCACTGGTGGTGTCAGCATGGATTGACAAATGAGATTTGGTGACTCCCAATGGGAGCAAATGTAAGGATATATTAGCAATGGAAAGGAACCGTCTAGCTGGAGGAGTCGGCTTAACGGAGAAATGGTTAAGCAAATTTTTATCGAGGATCAGGTGATCAAATCCACTCGAGGTGGTCGAGTGTTGTTGTTATGACGTAAGACTGTGATGGGATGTCTGGGTACAGACAAGTATGGTGGGTGTACAAGTGTACACGTGTTGTGAGACCAAATTGTTTTTCCACGAGGTGGATATGGAATAAGGATATTGGTAATTTCGAGGACGAAATTCCTAAGGAGGGAAGGTTGTAACGACCCGTCCCGAATATCGGGATTTAATAATATTTAATTATGATTTACTAATCTGGGATTAGTTGAGTAATTTCGGACGAATTGTGCAAAATGACCGTTTTGCCCTTGGGCGTGGGCAAAACGTTGACTTTTAATTTGGACGGTCAAACGGACTTTGACCAATGACCGTGACATAGTTTGGGACGTCACGAGTTCATAGACAGGTGGCACGTTCGATTCTGATGTTCGTGGTAAAAGTTATGACGTTCGGAAGCCCAAGGGCGTTTTCGTAATTTGGACGAAATAAGGGAAAATGTTGACTTTTTGACTGGGATGTCCGATGGCCGAGGGCCAAGGACCGTTACGTAGAGCTAGTCGATACGAACTCATGGACAGACGACACGCCGAAATCGGACCTCGAAAAGGGGAGTTATGGGTCACGGAAGTTTGGTTTCACTGTGCACGCATTACAAGGCGAGGACACGTGGCTTTTTCTGATTGGTCAGAGATTCTGAGTGGGACATGTGGACCACTAACCTTAAATTATGGACTCAGATCTGGATTGGTGAGGTTGGATTAAAATATTAGGATTTAAATGATTAAAGATTTCCCACTTAATTCACCTTTTAATCTGGGCCTTTCATCTGGTCTGTGCCTTCAATCCAGACCGTCCATCTCCTCCCTCCCCATCTGGACAAATTCCATCTCCATCTCCTCTGTTCTATAATTTAACCCGATACCCCATTTCCTTCTCCCACATACAAACACACATATTCCTCACCTCACCATCTCTGCTGTGCGTGCACAACCATGGGAGTGACTGAGGTAGTGAGAGACGACGGGAGGCGGCAGGACGACGGCGGCGACCACGGTGGTTCACGGTGGGTGTGTTAACCCGAGGGAGAGTTATGTCCAGGTTTTGGGAATTGACGTTTTGTCGAGTTTCTGAGCTCCTTCTTGATTCCGGAAGCGACTGCAGCAGAGACTGGGACATCGCACACCTCCTCCATCAATCCTTGCGCACTTTGGAAGCCCGTTTGGGAAGTGGCAACAGGTTATCCCTTGTCTGACACCTCTTGTCAGACGGGAGCATGACACATTCCATGGTAATCCCGAGTGGATTGGGATGGGTCGTGTCACCTACCCTCCATCCTTAGCCAATCGACTCCTAGGACTTCCAGAAACCATTTCCAGTCATCATCATCAATTAACAAGCACCAAAACTCAACTTCACATTTTGAAAACCAAAACATACCCTCCATGGTTTCTCCGGCCATCGTCCACGACAGCGCAAGCCACGACCACCGTTCTCCTTGTCTCACCTCCGTCACTCACTTTCATGTTTACACCATCATCAATGGATGAGGTTTGGAGGGGTTGCGGGGTGTGTTTGTGTCGTGTTCCTTAGAGAGAAATGAGAGAGAGCTCGCAGGGAGAGAGAGAGAGAGAGAGAGAGAGAGAGAGAGAGAGAGAGAGAGAGAGAGAGAGAGAGAGAGAGAGAGAGAGAGAGAAAAAGCTTTGATTTTTAAATAATTAATTAATCCCAAGCCCCCAATCAGATTTAGATCCACACTTTAGGGTTATCCACTAATGGGATGAGTGACACTTGTCACTCATCCAAGGGCGCCAAAGAAAATATCTGCCCAATCCAATTAAATTAATATTTTATTCGAATCCCAAGCTGTAAATCTCCGATTTCGCTTCTGTGACCATAACTTCTCCGTCCGACGTCCAATTTCGACGTGCTACCTGTCTACGTACTCGTATCGAGCCAATCTACACAACGGTTCTGGGCCCTGGGCCATCGGACCTCCCGGGTCAAAAGTCAACATTTTGCCCATGCCTAGGGGCAAAACGGTCATTTCGCACCATCCGTCCGATTTCTCTCAACTAATCCCCCATTAGTCATTCTAAACCATAATTAATTGATGTTTAATCCCGATATTCAGGACGGGTCGTTACATTGATTCTTGGGAATTGTGTCAAGATGGCAGTTATGATAGAGATGGACTAGATGGGATCCAGTAGTGGATGAGATGTGTTGGGACTCTAACCCAACCGTGATTGAGATAACTGAGGTGATTAAGACGACTAGGTGGTGATTGGATGAAACAGTATAAACAAATAGGCGAGTTTGGGTACTAAGTTAGCTTGGTACGGACATGTGGTTGATGTCCGAGTGAGTTGGTTCCAACATGGTTGGAACTTCAGAATCAAGAGACGTTGTGATTGAGACGATGAGAGGAGTGCTTGATTCCGCATTGGTGATGGATATTCCGAAGTCACTGAGGGTGACTTCTCATTTTCTGCCCATGGTAGATAATGTATGTTGTCACCTATACGTTGATCAGGTATTGGTTGGTGGAACCGTGATTGGTTTTGGGTCATCAGGAGGAGTTAGGCATTTTGAAGTTGGTGAAGGAGATTTCTCATTTTCTGCTTGGTGGCAGACGATGTAGGGTTACATGTTGTTTTGAGTGCAGTGAGATTGTGCTTGCACTCACGAGGGATGAATTTTGATGTCATTGTCTTGGATCATCCTTGATTTTCCCTAGGTGAGATGACAAGGATCGATATGAGGTAATGGGAGAGAACCCAAAGTCCAGACGTGTCTCGTCTCTTGACTGATCTGTTTAGATGTGGAGAATGGTTGAGGAGTGATGTGACTGTCGAAGTATTCAAAGAGGGTGTAAGACCCTATGACCTGAAATCTGGTGGTTAGCTGAGAGTGAGCATGTGTGGATCTTAGGCGGATCGGGATCGTGATGTTGAGGATATAGGGTGTTGTGATGGATCTGGATCGCGATGTTGATGATCAGGTGATGTGTGGATCAGGATGGCGTGGATTGTGATGTCGTGCCTGTGCTGGTAGACTTCGCCTTACTGATTATGCTAAGCTAGGAGCAGAGGAGAATCGTATTATGAGACAGTGAAGAATCTCTTGGAATAGGATGAAATTATTAGCCAACCTCTATCTCGAATATGTGAGTGTGACTGGGTCTTGGATAGCAAAAGTGGTCTATCTTGGATATGAGAATATTGGGTAAACTTCTTTTCGAAGTTAATCCGGTATGAGACGGTAGTTGAGTGAATTGAGGTGTATACGATCTGTCTTAGATAAGTAGATGAGTATGGCTCTTGGATTTACTCATTCAAAACGGGAGTGTCAGTGACTGTCGAGCTGAGGCTACTGTCGTAACTGAGGTTTATTGTAAGGATTGACTTCCTTTCGAAGTCGATCTGGTACGATATGGTGATGGAACAAATATGGTATCCGGTAGGATCGGAGTTGGTACGCCTCGGTAGACGTGGGTGAGATTGGATGCTCGTTAGGCATGAATGGGTATGATAGGACCCACCCCAAGTATCACCTCGATAATCGGGAAGCATCCTGCTCCCGTCTGACAATCGAACACATAGACCAAAATAACCATAGTAATTACATCACATACATTGTCAAACCAGGGAGATCGCACGATACAACAAGTCAACAGTATCACAGAGCATAGTTAACCGTACAAGATAAGCATAAAACCCTACTTTGTGAGCTAACTATACATGCAACGGAAAAATTTTATGCCTCTGCCTCTACCTCGACGTTAGCCCTAAAACTCGCACCACGACCTGGAGGGTAGTGAAACATAAAAGTGTGAGTGGACTAAAAACAAATAGGTATAGAAAACAGTTTAAATGAAATCAGGGTTCACCCTTCGTTTTCAAACACACATGCATAACTAAGTATCTGAAAACAATTACATGAACCATATAAAAACCGTTACAGAAGACAGTCATAAAATCATATAAAACCGAATGCAACATCAATAAATCAAACATGCTGGATCTATCCGAATCTTTAAACTCATATATCTGGCCTTCTCGGGATATCAACGAGTCTTTAAACTCAAAACAAAATCAATAGACCTCGGGGGGTATCACAGTAGCCGAGTCTTTAAACTCAAAACATATCAATCAAGGGCTCTCCCACGTCACATCAATCAACCGGGTTTTTAAACCCAAAACCATATCCAGCCATATCCGGGTCTTTAAACCCAAAACCATGTGTAAGTTTATAGCAAATCCAGAATCCATCGTAATCCAAATTCCAAAACTAATCCGAAATCATATTTTATAGAACCTGTACAGTGTGCTACAGTGTCATCTCCTTCACTCGACTCTCTGCTAAACGGGTCACGAACCCGCGACATGACCCGAGTTTTTCTCCTTCAATTCGACCTCAATTCTTGTAATTCTTCCACCGAATTCCATCTATTTTATCTCAATTTAAGTTCTCTATTAATAATTACATGAATCGGGCCCTTAATCCATCAATTCCCCGATGAATGTTCAAACAAATTTCAACTTCGAACTCAACTAATTCTCATCTGTTGATTCAATTAATTCATACAGGAAGGATTTTAGGAGTATAAGGATCATTAATACAAACTGAATTGCACAATTCCTTACCTCTAAGCACTTGAACTCAACCGCGATTTTTCACGAATTTTGGAACTCCAGTTCCCGGTCGAAACAAAATCAAACGCCTTTGATTTTTATATGGTTAAACTCGAAATGGTCTCAGAAATCTGTTTTTACCCTCACTTTGGATCCCCTCAGCTTACAAATGAACATTCGAATTCTCCCTCAATTTTTCTAAGTTTCTCGATTTTTTGGGCTTCTTCCTCTCTATGTTCTTGGTTTTTCTTCCTAGTTTGATCTCTCAATCTCTCTAATGTCTCCCTTTCTCTCAGTTCCTCACGGAAAATTACCTTACTTCATTAATTCAATCAAAACAATTGATTCAAACAGCAAACGATGCTCTATTTTCCCCAAATCCTACACCTGTGCACACACTCACGCCCAGCCACTACCACTCATCTGATCTCCCTAGTGACAAGTGTCACCTAATTAGTTAACCAGCCACCAATTAATTTAAACGGCTAACAATTGTTTCACTTAATTAATGACACGGCTAACTCAAACAGTAACACTTAATTAAACCGCTAAAGTAAACATCCACTTTTTGATTTCATCGTCCAATTACCATTTTACCCTTCTTTTACATAATTACCAAAATGCCCTTCCTCGTTCTAGAATCATAACTCATTCATCCGAAGTCCGATTTCAGCGTGCCGCCTGCTACGGACTCAAGGAATCGAGACCTACCTAATGGTCCTTGAATTACGTGAAAAACACTTGTCGTTTAAAAAGTCAACTTTGACCACACTATTTACAAGGGTAAAGACGTCATTTTATATATTATTTTACAAATTGACATTCTTTGAGCTTCTGGGGTGTTATAGGGTACGTCTTGGTGGACGTGATTCGGATTGGTACGTATTGGATGACGTGGCTAGGAGAAGAAGTTTTGATGCTGGTTAGGTGACCAAGAGACTCGGAATAAACACAAAATTGGAGTGTATGGTCTGTCTCATTCGGGATTGGACAGATAGACTCCAAAATTGAAGCGTGATTGGCTACGAACTATATAGTGGGCTGGTTGATGGATGGATGTATGTACTGGGTACGTTGTGCAAGGATCGATACTGGATAGGCCTCAGTGGTGCCTGGTGATGGTATATGGGATATACCAATGGTATGCTGATGAACGTGTTGATAGTCGGCTTAGTTCCGATATCATTGGATTGGTTAATAACGTGAACTGGACATTGGATACTGTGCGCTAGACCAAAGTGATTTTAATGGGTTCAGTGATTGTATGAGAAGGAGCTCAGCCATGGATGGCTTGACTACGCTCAAACTACGCATTAAATTAAACACGTAATTTGAGTGTTGTGCAATTTAAACCCTTTTTGTGTAGATGTAGTATTGGTAAATAGGGATCGTTCTTAACCGGGGAAATTAGGGAACATTAATAATGTGTTAGTGGGAAAGAGTAATGAATAAATGAATAATGAATAAATTAATGAATTAAATAATTAAAGAATTAACAAATTAAAGAATTAATGAATTAAAGAATTAATTAATCAAAGAATAATAAACTAAAAGTATTAAAGAATAAAAGAATAAAGAGATGAAAGAATCAAAGAATAATAAACTAAAAGTATAAAAGAAGAATAAAAGAATAAAAGAATAAAAGAATAAAAGAATAAAGAATAAAAAGGATAGAAGAATAAAATAATAAAAGAATAAAGAATAAAAAAGAATAAAAGAATAAAAGAATTAAAGAATAAGGAATAAAGAATTGAAAATGGGGGTTTTGAAAAGAGTTGTAAATATAAAATAAATAAAACAAGTAAAAATAATTAAATACTTAATTTTACTTCTACTTTAACCTTTGTACTAGTGAATTTTCTTCAAACACATATTTTTACCAACACTCTAACATCATGCTCATATTGAACCAATCACGAAATCATACCTTAATCATCTCAAATACATGCATACATTTTTCATATTATAAATGCACCGAACAGCGGATTATTATTTACAATATGATTCACCTTAAGTAAGTGATTTAATGCGCCGAACAGCGATCAAACATTAAATCTCTTCAACTCTATTCTAAATGCCCCGAACAGCGGATCAACATTTAGTTTCGAATTGAAGTTTAAGTACTAAAACATATGAAGTAAAAGAAACTCAAAAAGTAAAACACATGGAGATTGCATTCTTACTTACAAATGTTAGAAAGAAAATACCAACACATATATTGAATTATAAGTAAAACCAATAACAACAACAAGAATTTAAGTAGAGAAGTATGGATTTTCACAAGAATCACCGAACAGCGGCAGGAAACTTGTGAAGATGGAAGAAGAAATACGAGGAATTCGGTCTTAAAACTCTTGAATTGTCTTAGAATTACTTGGCCTAGGTATTTCTTAAGGAAAGCATAAAAATGTGTTTAAGAGATCTCAAAGAAATATCACAAGAACAAAGTAAAGAGGAAATGAAATTAAGAAAAATAAAAATAACATAAATTAAGAACAAGAATTAAAAGAAAGCTAATTAATAAGAAAATCTACAAGAAGTTAAAATGGTCCCCAAAAATGTCTCTCAAAAGAGAGAAACAAAAGAACTAAAAGAAGAAAACTAAAAACTAAGCAAAATGGAAGAAATGGAGCTAATTGGGGACTCCCCAAATACATGAAATGACCTCCCTATTTATAGGGGGGAAAAGCTAATTACACTAAAAAAAATAAATAAAAACAAATAAAAGTTATAATAAAAATATTAAAAAGTGAAATGATGAGATTGGGTGGTGTTTGTGGGGAAAAGATGTAAAAAAAACAAAAGAAATGTTGCTGGAAATGGGCTGTCAGAAACAGCTGAAAAAGGGCCAAGAATTCGGTGGATGCTGGCTGGAATGGTCCTTAGTGGGTCAGCAGGCGTGCGCTGGAAAGAGAGGTGGTGGCCGGCAGGCGTGCGCTGGAAAGTGGGCGGCTGGTCGGCAAGCGTGAGCTGGGGAGCAGATCCCGCGTTCGGCAAGCGCGCGCCGATGGTGAAGAGCCTGGGCCGATGTGATTGGGCCTGCACAGACTGGGCTGGCGAACTGGGCCGCGAATTGGGCTGGGCTGCAGATGGTTGGGCTGAATTTATTTGGGTTTGGGCTGCACAAATTAATTAATTTAATTAATTTAGAAATATTTCACCGAAATTCGTCCATAATTTATTCGTTATAATTCCGATCGAGACGATTCTTTCGCCAAAATACTCCAAATTACAAATTTTATTTATTTAAATAAAAATAACACAAAATAAATTAATTTATCTATTTATTTAATATTTTAATATTAAAAGTCAAGTATAAAGGGTATAAAATAATATAAAATAATGCTTATTTGAGGACCTATCATGGCTAGTGGAACCCTAGAGTTAAGATGTGTATCACTGTTGGGCAGGTATTCGATGGGGTCCAGTTACACACTGATCGAATAAGATTCGTTTCATCATTATGGGGGTCTTATTGAGCTGATTTTTATGCATAGTGAAATGTAAGGTAAGAAATTAATGCTACAAGTTTCCAAGTGTATCGCTGCCCCTTTACCCTTGTTTTTTTGTAGGAGTTATGTTTTTTCTTTGTCAAACTCGGAGCTGGAAATTTATTAATTGGGTATGAAATATTCTTTCACCAATTGAATCTTTTGGGTGATTCCTCTAGAAGGCAAGCTTGGGGTAACCGTAAACATTGAGATCTCGTGTGATCAATGTCACTCGACGTGGTCGAGTGTAGACAATATGACGTGAGTATTATTGGAACGTCTCGGTGCATACAGGTATGTGCGGGTTAGTGGGTGTACACGTGTACACATGATGTGAGGCCGAACTTGCTTTCCACGAGGTGGATGTGGAACTAGGTTAGTATGAATTTCGAGGACGAAATTTGTTAAGGGGGGGAAGGTGGTAACGACCCATCCCAAATATCGAGATTTAATATTAATTAATTAGGGATTAACGTGACTAATCCGTACGTGACTAATCACGGATTAGTCGAGAAAAGTCAGACGGACGGTGTAAAATGACCATTTTGCCTCTAGAATTGGACAAAATGTTGACTTTTTATTCGGGGAGTCAAACATACGAGGACTGATGACCTTGAAGTAGATTGGGACGTCACGAGTCCATAGACAAGCGGCACGTCGAAATCGGACGTTGAACGGGGAAGTTATGGTCACATGATTAAAATTGGTTTAATTAACGTCTCAGGATTTGAATTAATTAATAATTAAATGTGATTGGTTAATTAATTAATGTGGGGCCCTTTTGGTCACTTTCCCTAAAAGGTGGGTCTATGTTTTGATTGGGTAGGTTTAATTAAACTATTTTAATTTCACTCGTTTTCTCTCTCTCCTTTCGCGTGCATAATCTTCCTTCTTCCTAAACAAACACACATAAAAAAACAACTACACAAACAGCCTTCAATCTTATTCCTTTTCTTGTGACCCATGAATGAAAATTGGAGAGGACATTGAGACGAACCAAATGGTGGCCACGACAAGGACTGTCGTGCACAGTGGCCGGAGTTTCGAAGGTAAACCCGAAAATTCTATTTTTAGTTCAAAATGGTGGACTTGGTTTTAATGGTTATTGATCGATTCTAAGCCCAGGGTTATGTTCCTTGAGCTCCCATGAGCATGTAAGTTCAATTTTGGGACGGATTGGACGTCGGAGGAGGCCGGAATGATGACCGGAATTCTGGCCAAAACTTTGAATGGCCATAACTTTAAATCCAGGTACTTTTTGCAATTTCTGGGTTTACATTTGGAATCCTTGGCTCGAGTAGATGGATTTACATAGGTAGAACATCGAATTTGGTTAAAAAACGAGTGAGATATCGAAGTTTGAAGTTTGGGGCATCAATGGAGTTTTCCGAAGAGAAATTCCGGCGAGTTGACTTGGTGACCGGCAAGTTGACTCGTTGGCTTTTTCAAAAGTTGACTTTCGTTCTAACCATGCGCGTTGGGGTGCTTGGGCTTGAATTTCGAGGTGGGCACATTGTCATTTAAAGGGTTTCAATGATCTGGATCCAATGGTGGTGGTTTCGAGTCGATCAGAGATCGTTAGATTGGTCAAATCGTGGTTTTTCACCTCGGGAATCGTGTTTGGGACATGTTGACCTTTCCGGAAGTTTTGGGATTTTGTCCTATGAACCTATATAGATGATTAGTGACCTTCGAGTATGATTTGGACAGGTCCGAGAGTTCTGGAGATGATGATTTGGCCCGAGGAGGCTAACGACACGCATATCGAGGCGATAGCTAAGACGGTCTGTGAGTGGACATTGGTTTCTAAATATGATGCATGCATAACTGTTTTATATGTTTTAAATATGTGATTTATGATGAACATGATTGTGGTATTTAGTATTCACGTATTTGCAAGTATTTCGAGGTTTATGGTTTTATACTTTAATTCTACTTGATTGTGGTTTCAATAATGGTTCAATGGTTGATTTTGGATTTGGAAATATGGAACCGGGCTTGAGACCCATTTGATTTGGAAACTATCGGACTTGAAGTCCATTTGATTTAATAAGATATCGGGCTGGAGGCCCATTTGACTTACATGATCAGGCTTGAGGCCCAATTGGTTATGATATTGATTGTCAGTGGATTCAAATATGGTTTTTAAATGAAATGATTTCGGTTTTGGAAACATGTTATCCCGGGCATGAGGCCCCGTTGGTTTATGAAACATCGGGCTGGGAGCCCCGTTGAGTATGATATTGGGCATGAGTCCCATTTATGGTTTAAATGTGATTTCGGCTTCAGAGACCCTAAATGGATTTAGATTTGGGAAATTGGATTAATAGATTTTCGGTGGTTTATGGAAACGGTATTTCGGGCAAAGGCCCTTTGAAAGTTTTGAAAGGATTTATGAAATGTTTTCCATATATTATCTTGATGATATGATATCGCTCCCCTACCCCTATGAGGGTCTTCGACCTGGGTGGACCTTTGGGAGACTCGGCTGAGACCAAGGAGCATGCGTAGCTCTAGACATGACATCTGGGATGTCAAGCATTGCCTACGAGGGGTCATCATACGGAGCGACCAGACCGTAGAGTGACTCAGGAGCAGGATTGCTATTATTAGACGTCTACGACGTCAGGCATCTGGGATGCTAAGGATTGGTATAACTATGTTTTATTGGGTTTACAGATTATGGATTTAGGCAGTGACCCACATATGTTTGGATTTATGATTTTGGGCTAAGGCCCTAATGATTTAATTAAAGTAAATGGTTTGATTATTGGTTTTCGAACGCATGCATACTTTTTAGTGAAGGATATAAATGTCTTCTTATGAAATGTGTTTTATTAAATTATTATTTTTTCGTCCACTCAGAGTTTTTAATGGTTTTAATACCCTTCAGGTTGATCGCAGATGTGGGCTGTAGTAGGGACCGAGACATCACACTCATCCACAGATCCTGGTGCACTTTGAAAGCCCCGAATGGGCTGAAGTTTCGAGTTATCCCTTATTTGACACTTTGTGTCAGACGGGAGCTTGGCATATCCCGCGTTAATCTTAGGGGAATTGGGATGGGTTGTGTCATTTTGCTTAAGAAAAGCATACACCCAGCAGTTGAAAGCCCTTGGTAGGACTATAGTAACCGCAGGTAGGAAAAAACTCCTCTCTGGAGGTAGGAACTAGAAAATTACAATTATTAAACACAAAAGTATAAACACATGCTTTCCTTATTGTTAGATAAAGAGATGCTAGTTTTGATGAGTTAATGTCACTAAACTAAAACTGGTTTTGAAAGTCCACGCTTATTTGTTTAATAGAAAGCATAGTAGGTGGAGAAGGGTGAATTCAACCTATTAGGCGAGGGGACCATGATGACTAAGGGGCGACCAGAGAGAATGACTAAGGGTTGACCTGCCCACTTAATCTTTGAAATTCACCCTTTCGACATTGCAATTTCCTTGCCAATAGAGTGAATGAATAAGGGGGGACCAACCCTTTTTCTTTGTAACTAACCCTTTCGACAATTCCTTATCACTGCCAACAAAATCTCCTTTCTTCTTAAACAACATGACAGGACCCATCCCAATCCCCCCGGGATTAGCGCGGGATGACCCTGCTCCAGTCTAACACGAAGTGTCAAACAAGGGATATTTCCGACCTTTGCCCTCTCGGGCTATCAGAGTACGGCATGATCCGGAGGAGGTATGTGATATCTCGGTCTCTGCTACAGTCCACATGCACTCTCAACCTGAAGGGCAGTCAAAACATTAAAAGCTGTGAGTGGACAAAACAACCAGTTTATAAAAAAAAGTTTAACGAAGACATTTGTACCCTTCACTAAAAAGCATGCATGCATTTGAAAACCATTTATCCAATAGAACCATATGTGGGAACTAAGCCCAAAACCATAATCTGAAAGAACCATAAAGAACCAACCATATTGGCCACTGCCCAAATCCATCTGGGACACAGCCCAAACCATAGTAAAACCACGTACACGGGCCACTGCCCAAAACCTGTACATATCATATAACGTACACATCACATAACCAATCATGTCCCAGTTTCTAAAGCTATGCGCGTGCTACCTGGGATCTCAAACCCAAGTCTCTCAGAGTCCAAGGTCAATGTCCGTAGACTAATGACCCGTCCTGATGTTACGATCCATGCATTCCTGAGAGTAAGGAACCCAACTAAGGGGCGACTCCACTCAGTCGGTGCTCCGTGACTACTCCGAGGTCCACCAAGGCCAACGACCCTCCCCGGAGGAGATAATGAAGTAAAGGAAGGTATATGAACATATATATATGACAGGACCCGCCCCGATACCCCGGGGACCACAAGGGGACGTGCCCTGCTCCCGTCTGACACCCGAACCAACATTCCAAATTTAACCTTAAAAAGTTCAAATGCATAAATATCCGAAATAAAGTTATATATACAATCCGAATTCAAAAGATGTCAGACAAGGGATACAGTCCAAAATACAAATTCCGAGCACGACTCTAAGCTATCTTGTGGGTAACCTACCCAATAGGGGTTCAGGTGCGCAGTGCAGATCTATGCCTCAGCCTCGAGATCCTCCTCTACCTCAGTAGTACGGCCTAGAGGGGTCACCAAAACATTAAGGATGAGTGGGCCGAAACTCAAGTTTATAAAACAATTTAATATTTTAGACATATAATTTTACCCCTCCGTTTTCCAAACATGCATGCATAGTATTTAAAACCACAAAATCATATAAGATATCACACATCATATAATAAAACCATAGATATAACCACAATCACTGCACTATACACTCCAATACTGACATCTCAGATGTCCGACGTCCCTGACGTCCAATAAGGTCACAGTCCGAAGGCTACGCGTCTCGGGGTCTCAATCCCGAGTCCAATCCCCGAACCCATTCCGGGTACGGCATCCCAGATTCCTAGCATCCCAGACGCACGATGTCCCAGATGTCCAATCATAGCAATCATGCTCCTGAGTCATCCTACGGTTCGGTCCCTTTGTAGAATGACCCCTCGCAGGCAGTGCACCGTGACCACTACGGGGTACCAAATCCGGAGGAGACAGTATCACATGGGAGGTTCTATACAGTGCAATACCAAAGATAGTTATCGATATCCACATGCATATATATATATATATATATATGTATATATGAAATCCAAAACAATACTTAAATTCCACCAGACGGGTCTCGAGCCTAAACATCGTAAATCATGCCACAACCATAATTTCAAGATAATCAAAACCATTACTTGATTCCAGCATGTATATATATATATATAAAAGTGAAAACGGTTATGCATGCAAGGGTTTAATGAAATCGGGCCCACTCACGGTACAATCCCGCTGCGAAACTGCGCGTAAAACCTTGTCCCGGAACTACAGCACGATTCCTGTCAGCTCAAAATCACACGTAAGGTCACCACAAGTTCTTAACAGTCAACCAAGAATTACTAAACTGAAACAGGCCCGGGAAAACCGCCCGAACACGCTTCCCGAGACAACCGGCCCTATTCTGACTAACATAACGATACTCAATCGACTCGACTATTAAACCCAAAATGTTCAAAACACTGAAAGGATGAAAACTCTAGTTGACCGTGATCGGAGATGAGGCTTCACCCGCCCAAAGTGGCTGCGCGTGAAAGCCACGCGCCTGACACTGTAGCTACAGTGTCATCTCCTTCACCCGTTCATCTATCAAACGGGTCTGCTACCCGCGGCTTGACCGGACCAATTAACCCTCAATTCCTATTCGATTTCCTTCTTTTTTTATCCTAACATGTTAATTTAGGTTCTGCTTCATTAATTAACCTTAACCAGTCCTGAAATGACCCTTCGACCCGTGATCAACCAAACGGGTCGATCACCAAAACTCCCTGGTTTCTAACCCATTAACAAATTCACATAACAGGAAGCATAATAGGACCAAAACGAACCAAAATACACAATCAATTGAACCAACACTCACCTGAAAGTAGCCGTCCCCAAGCTCGAAATTTCTCAGAACAAGGGGCTTCAGTACCAGCCCAATCCGTGCTTAATTTCCTTCGAACTCGACGTGGTTGAGTTCCAAATGATCCCAGATGCCTAAACCAATCTTTGGTTTCTTCCAATAAGCCTCGGGAATTAAAACCCGATTTTCCCTCCAAATTTCCAGATTTTCCAACTCTTTGTTTCCTCTCAGTTTTCAGACTCTCAAACACCGAAAATGAACTCCTCTCACTCTCCATTACTCAGTTAATCGAAACGTGCCACTCAACAGCCCGTGGGAATCCATCTAATTTCTCTATGAAGATTGTTTCCCGCAACGGCCCCAAAACCATGTTTTAAAATTCACCCGTGGCCCGTTCTTCGTTCCATCCCATACTTGTGCTTCCCACTGCCTCAAAACATATAAACAACTCACGCTGCCCAGCCACTAAAACGTTTAAACAATGTGTTTGATCAGAACCATCAAGCACGGTGCAGATTGTGTTTCCCACGGCTACAAACAATAACCCGTGCAAAAATTACCATTTTGCCCTCCTGATCAAAAATTACCAAAATGCCCCTCTTCTTCTGTGACCCGTAACTTGGTCATTCGATGTCCATTTGACGCGTGCCGCCCGTCGTTGTACTCGGTGCATCGAGACCTACCTAACAGTCCTCGAGTCGTGTGAAAATCAGTTGTCAAACAAAAAGTCAACATTTTCCCCCTTTCGTCCAAATTACGAAAATGCCCTTGGACTTCCGAACGCCATAACTTTTTCCCAGATCGTCGGAATTGGACGTGTCACCTATCTATGAACTCGTGACGTCCCGAACTACGTCACGGTCATCGGTCAATGTCCATTTGACCTAACAATGAAAAAGTAAAAAATTGACCATACAATTCAAAGGGGTAAAACGTCATTTCATTTATTAGTTTACAATTTTACATTTCTCGAATTTCCGGGGCGTTATAACCTCCCCCCTTAAGAAATTTCGTCCCGAAATTTTAAGGGAACAAGTAAGGAAACTGCTCTCGCATTTGCCCCTCGGGTTCCCAAGTGGCTTCCTCCAAATTATGGTTTCTCAGGAGAACCTTTACTAGAGGAATGGTCTTCTGACGTAGTACCTTATCTTTCCGATCTAAAATCTGTACCAGCTGTTCTTCGAAGCTCAAATCTTCTCGGAGTTCGATGGGTTGCTCCTCCAGTCATGAGATGCATCGTGTACATACTTCCGTAGCATCGACACGTGGAATACATCGTGAACTTTAGAAAGTTCTAGAGGTAGTGCCAATCTGTAAGCAACCCGGCCAATCCTTTCAACGATCTCGTATGGCTTGATAAAGCGTGGACTCAATTTCCCCTGTCGACCAAAACGGATAATCCCTTTCCACGAAGATAGCTTCAGGAAAACAAAATCTCCAACCTCAAATTCCAAGTCTCGCATCCGTCGGTCAGCATAACTCTTTTGGCGATCCTGTGCCGCCTTCAATCTTTCTCGGATAATACGGACTACTTCCTGGGTTATGTCCATCAACTCCGGCCCTACTGCCGCTCGCTCTCCTACCTCCATCCAACATATTGGTGTCCTGCACTGTCGACCATACAGTTCCTCGTAGGGTGCCATCCCAATACTTGCCTGATAACTGTTCTTGTAAGCTAATTCCATTAACGGAAAATGAGTATCCCACGAATCCTGAAACTGCAGCACACAAGACCTCATCATGTCCTCCAGGGTCTGAATGGTCCTCTCTGACTGCCCATCGGTCTGTGGATGGAAAACAGTACTGAAATGTAGGTTTGTTCCCAAGGTGGTTTTCAAACTCCGCCAGAACCTGGAAGTGAAACGCGGATCGCGATTAGACACGATCGACTCCGGCATACCATGAAGTCAAATGATTTCCTTCACGAATAGTTGAGCCAGTCGGTTGGGTTTATAAGTCTCCTGTACCGGCAGAAAATGGGCTAACTTGGTTAACCGGTCCACAATCACTCACACTCCGTCGAATCCACTCCGGGTCCTTGGTAACTTAAAGACGAATTCCATGGTGATATGGTCCCACTTCCACTTGGGAATCGGAAGTGGCTGCATAGCCCCGTAAGGTCTCTGCTGCTCCGCCTTAACCTGCTGGCAAGTCAAGCATCTATTCACGAACTCTGCAATGTCCTTTTTCATTCATGGCCACAAATAATGGCTCCGGAGGGTACGGTACATCTTTGTACCTCCCGGATGCATAACGTAAGCCGAACTATGGGCTTCCTCCAGAATCTCAGCCCATAACTCTGCCACTACAGGTACACACAATCGGCCCGAAATCACAAGTGCTCCATCACCTCGGATGGTAAAATCCTGTCTTTCACCTGCTTCGACCTCAATCCTGTAGATTCAAAGTATCGAATCCTGAAGTTGTGCCTCGATGATCTGATCAATCAATACTGGTCATACGTGGAAACTGGCTAACAAAGCTCCATGCTCGTCCGTCTCCAGTATAACTCCAGCCTTCCGGAGTTCCACTAACAAATGGAGATACACCATCCTCAAGTGTGCAACTGATCCCGCTGATTTCCTGCTGAGTGCATCTGCCACCACATTTGCCTTACCCGGATGGTACTCAATCGTACAGTCATAATCCTTTATTAGCTCTAACCATCTCCGTTGCCTCATGTTAAGTTCCTTCTGGGTGAATAGATACTTTAGGCTCTGGTGGTCGGTGTATATCCTGCACGTCGCTCCGAATAGGTAATGTCTCCATATTTTTAAAGCATGAACTACCGCCGCCAACTCCAAATCATGGGTAGGGTAGTTCAATTCATGAGTCTTTAGCTGCCGCGATGCGTAAGCGATAACTTTACCGTTCTGCATTAACACGCAGCCTAAACCTTGTAGCGATGCGTCACTAAAGACCACGAACTCTCCACTGTCATCTAGCAATGCAAGGACGGGTGTAGTGGTTAACCGATACTTCAATTCCTGAAAACTCTGCTCACACTGCTCGTCCCAAATGAACTTCACCCCTTTTCTAGTCAATCGAGTCAACGGTGCAGCAATCTGGGAGAAACCCTCCACGAATCTCCGATAGTAACCCGCTAACCCGACAAAACTCCGTACCCCTGCCACTGTTGTCGGCCTAGCCCAGTTAGGCACCACTTCTATCTTCTGGGGATCCATACTAATCCCATCAGCTGATATCACATGTCCTAGAAAACCAATACAGCTCAGCCAAAATTGGCACTTACTCAGCTTGGCGTACAACTGTTTCTGTCTCAGTTTCCCTAACACCAACCGTAGGTGTTTCTCATGTGCTCTGGCACTCCATGAGTACACTAGGATGTCGTCGATGAACAAAATCACAAATTTATCCAAGTATGGTCGGAAAACCCTGTTCATCAGATCCATGAATGCTGCCGGAGCATTCGACAAGCCGAAAGGCATCACTAGGAACTCGTAATGTCCGTATCGGGTCCAAAATGCCGTTTTCAGAACATCCTCCTCCGCAATTCTCAACTGGTGATACCCCGACCGTAAATCAATCTTCGAGAAGTACTGTGCTCCTCGCAACTGGTCGAATAGATTATCGATCCTAGGTAAAGGGTACTGGTTCCTCAGTGTCACTTTGTTGAGTTGTCGATAATCTACACACAATCGGAGGCTCCCCTCCTTCTTCTTCACGAACAACACCGGTGCTCCCCACGATGAAGTACTCGGTCAGATGAATCCCAAATCCACCAACTCCTGCAACTGAGTCTTGAGTTCCAGTAACTCGGTCGGCGCCATCCGGTATGGTGCCTGGGATATAGGTTGGGTACCGGGGAGTAGTTCAATCGTAAACTCGATTTCCCGCGGTGGTGGTAATCCAGGTAAGTCTTCCGGGAACACATCCGGAAACTCTTGCACCATTGGTATCTCATCAATACTCGGAGTATCAACCTGCTCCGTCACAACATGGGACAGATAACCCTGGCATCCCTTCCGTAGAAGTTTGGTAGCGGCAAGCGAAGAAATCACTTCAGGAAGCGAACCGTCACGTTCCCCCTGGAAGATAACCTCCGGCAAACCCGGACTTCGCAGAAACACTTGCCTACTACAGCAATCAATGAGTGACCCATGCTCCGATAACCAATCCATCCCTAAAATCAAATCGAAGCCATGGATATCCATAATGATTAAGTCTGCTGGTAGATGCACACCCTCTACTCTCACTGGGCACCTCCGAATCACCTGATTCACCAAATACACGATTCCCATCGGTGTGCCAACACCCATCTCGCTATCTAGAGCTGATACCTCACAATCTAGCATACCGGCACAACTCCTCGAAATAAACGAGCGAGTAGCCCCTGCATCCATCAATACACGTACAAGAAGGTTTGAGATATGAAGAGTACCTGTAACCACACCTGGAGCTGTCCTAGCCTGCTGCTGAGTCACTGCAAATATGCGAGCTCTGGGCCCTGCAGTCTGTCCTCGCCCACGCGCGCCACGCTCAGCACCACGATCACCTCCCTGTCCTCGACCTCCGACAGTGTTGGAAGCCGAACTCTGCACAACACTAGAGCCCCCTGCATCGTTGCTCCTAGACAACAGTGGGCAATGTCGGGCATAGTGGCCCGCTCATCCACAACCAAAGCAACTGACTGTCCTCGGCCTATCCGAAGACCCACCAGATGCACCACTCCAAGATGAATGCTGCCATGAGCTGAACCTCGATCCTATCCTCTGAGAGCCCCCACGTCGACCTGACCAGCCACGACCTCGTAAAGATGAAGGTGCTCCTCTGTAACTTCCTCCCTTGGTGTTCCTCTAGCCCGTCGGTCCAAGGTATGGACGATCCCGACGTCGCCCCTCGCCTGAAGACTGTCGTGCCTGGTGTGCCGCCAGACTGGCCTCGACACGAACCGATGCGTCGACCATGTCTCTCAGAGTAGCGTGACTGGAAGCTGTCACACCTGCCCGAATCTCCCCTCGAAGTCCCAGTTCAAGCCTCTGACACTTGTCTTCCTCTGTACTCACAAATGGTGCCGCGAACCGAGAAAGTTTCCCAAAAGTCTGCTCATAGTCCGCAACGGACATATCCCCCTGCTCCAGCTGCAGGAACTCTACCTCCTGTGCCGCGCGAAACGATCGCGGGTAGTACTGATCCAAGAATCTGGCACGGAAGACCTCCCAGGTAGTGGTGTGGACAGACCATCCTGAAATCTCGAGACCATGCCACCACTGATAAGCTCCGCCTTCCAGTAAGAAGGCCGCCAAAGTCACTCGCTCGCCCGGAAGGCAATGCATCACCGTCAAAATCCTTTCCAACTTAGCAATCCATTCATAGGCATCCTCGGGGTTTGATCCCCCGCTGAAAGGAGTGGCTCCCAAACGCTGAGCCTGTTCAATACTTGCGCATTCCATTTCTCTCTCTAGTTCCTCGTCAGTCCGTGCTTGAGGAATTCTCCTTGGAGGCATAACCAACTGTTTAGAGGCATAGATTAGATAACATCATCCTTAAACTCGAAAAGTATCTAATACTGACCGCTAGTCTAGCATGCTGACCACAACCTAGTGCTCTGATACCAAGATGACAGGACCCGCCCCGATCCCCCGGGGACCACAAGGGGACGTGCCCTGCTCCCGTCTGACACCCGAACCAACATTCCAAATTTAACCTTAAAAAGTTAAAATGCATAAATATCCAAAATAAAATTATATATACAATCCGAATTCAAAAGATGTCAGACAAGGGATACAGTCCAAAATACAAATTCCGAGCACGACTCTAAGCTATCATGCGGGTAACCTACCCAACAGGGGTTCAGGTGCACAGTGCAGATCTATGCCCCAGCCTCAGGATCCTCCTCTACCTCAGTAGTACGGCCTGGAGGGGTCACCAAAACATTAAGGGTGAGTGGGCCGAAACTTAAGTTTATAAAACAATTTAATATTTAAGACATATAATTTTACCCCTCCGTTTTCCAAACATCCATGCATAGTATTTAAAACCATAAAATCATATAAGATATCACACGTCATATAATAAAACCATAAATATAACCACAGTCACTGCACTATACACTCCAATCCTGATATCTCAGATGTCCGACGTCCCTGACGTCCAATAAGGTCACAGTCCCAAGGCTACGCGTGCCACTTGGGGTCTCAATCCCGAGTCCAATCCCCGAACCCAGTCCGGGTACGGCATCCCAGATGCCTAGCGTCCCAAACGCACGACGTCCCAGACGTCTAATCATAGCAATCCTGTTCCTGAGTCATCCTACGGTCCGGTCCCTCCGTAGAATGACCCCTCGCAGGTAGTGCGCCGTGACCACTCCGGGGTACCACATCCGGAGGAGACAGTATCACATGGGTGGATCTATACAGTGCAGTACCAAAGATAGTTATCGATATCCACATGCATATATATACATATATATATGTATATATAAAATCCAAAACAATACTTAAATTCCACCAGACGAGTCTCAAGCCCAAACATCGTAAATCGTGCCACAACCATAATTTCAAGATAATCAAAACCATTACTTGATTCCAGCATGTATATATATATATATAAGTGAAAACGGTTATGCACGCAAGGGTTTAATGAAATCGAGCTCACTCACGGTACAATCCCGCTGCGAAACTGCGCGTAAAACCTTGTCCCGGAACTACCGCACGATTCATGTCAGTCCAAAATCACACGTAAGGTCACCACAAGTTCTTAACAGTCAACCAAGAATTCCTAAACTGAAATCGGTCCGGGAAAACCGCCCGAACACGCTTCCTGAGACAACCGGTCCTATTCTGACTAGCATAACGATCCCCGATCGACTCGACTATTAAACCCAAAAAGTTCAAAGCACTGAAAGGATGAAAACTCTAGTTGACCGTGATCGGAGATGAGGCTTCACGTGCCCTCACGCGCCGCCCAAAGTGGCTGCGCGTGGAAGCCACGCGCCTGACACTGTAGCTACAGTGTCATCTCCTTCACCCGTTCATCTGTCAAACGGGTCTGCTACCCGCGGCTTAACCCGACCAATTAACCCTCAATTCCTATTCGATTTCCTTCGTTTTTGATCCTAACATCTTCCTTAACATGTTAATTTAGGTTCTGCTTCATTAATTAACCTTAACTAGTCCTCAAGTGACTCTTCAACTCGTGATCAACCAAACGGGTGGATCACCATAACTCCCTGGTTTCTAACCCATTAACAAATTCACTTAACAGGAAGCATAATAGGACCAAAACGAACCAAAATACACAATCAATTGAACCAATATTCACCTGGAAGTAGCCGTCCTCAAGCTCGAAAATTCTCAGAACCAGGGGATTCAGTACCAGCCCAATCCGTGCTTGATTTCCTTCGAACTCGACGTGGTTGAGTTCCAAATGATCCCAGGAGCCTAAACCAGACACTTGGTTTCGTCCAATAAGCCTCAGGAATTAAAACCCGATTTTCCCTCCAAATTTCCAGATTTTCCAACTCTCTGTTTCCTCTCAGTTTTCAGACTCTTAAACACAGAAAATGAACTCCTCTCACTCTCCATTACTCAGTTAATCAAACCGTGCCACTCAATAGCCCGTGGGAATCCATCTGATTTCTCTGTGAAGATTGTTTCCCGTAACGACCCAAAAACCATGTTTTAAAATTCACCCATGGCCCATTCTTCGTTTCATCCCATACCTGTGCTTCCCACTGCCTCAAAACAAATAAACAAAAAGTCAACATTTTCCCCCCTTTCGTCCAAATTACGAAAATGCCCTTAAATTTCCAAACGCCATAACTTTTTCCCTGATCATCGGAATTGGACGTGCCACCTGTCTATGGACTCGTGACGTCCCGAACTACGTCACGGTCATGGGTCAACGTCCGTTTGACCTACCAATCAAAAAGTTAACAAATTAACCATATAATTCACAGGGGTAAAAACGTCATTTCATTTATTAGTTTACAATTTTACATTTCTCGAATTTCCGCGGCGTTACAACCTCCCCCCCCCCCCTCCCCTAAGAAATTTCGTCCGGAAATTTTAAGGGAACAAGTAAGGAAACTGCTCTCGCATCTGCGCCTCGGTTGTTCTTCGAAGCTCAAATCTTCTCGGTGTTCGATGGGTTGCTCCTCCAGTACATGAGATTCATCGTGCACATACTTCCGTAGCATCGACACGTGGAATACATCGTGAAATTTAGAAAGTTCTGGAGGTAGTGCCAATCTGTAAGCAACCCGGCCAAACTTCTCAACGATCTCGTATGGCCCGATAAAGCGCGGACTCAATTTCCCCCGTCGACCAAAACGGATAATCTCTTTCCACGGGGATAGCTTTAGGAAAACAAAATCTCCAACCTCAAATTCCATGCCTCGAATCCGTCGGTCAGCATAACTCTTTTGGCGATCCTGTGCCGCCTTGAATCTTTCTCAGATAATACGGACTGCTTCCTGGGTTATGTCCATCAACTCCGGCCCTACTGCCCCTTACTCTCCTACCTCCATCCAACATATTGGTGTCCTGCTTTGTCGACCATACAGTGCCTCGTAGGGTGCGATCCCGATACTTGCCTGATAACTGTTGTTGTATGCGAATTCCATTAACGGCAAATGAGTATCCCACGAATCCTGAAACTGCAACACATAAGACCTCATCATGTCCTCCATGGTCTAAATGGTCCTCTCTGACTGCCCATCGGTCTTTGGATGGAAAACAGTACTGAAATGTAGGTTTGTTCCCAAGGTGGTTTGGAAACTCCGCCAGAACCTGGAAGTGAAACGCGGATCGCGATCAGACACGATCGACTCCGGCATACCATGAAGTCGAATGATTTCCTTCACGAATAGTTGAGCCAGTCGGTTGGGTTTATAAGTCTCCTGTACCGAAAAAAAATGGGCTGACTTGGTTAACCGGTCCACAATCACCCACACTCCGTCGAATCCACTCCGGGTCCTTGGTAACTTAAAGACGAAGTCCAAGGTGATATGGTCCCATTTCCACTCGGGAATCGGAAGTGGCTGCATAGCCCCGTAAGGTCTTTGCCGCTCCGCCTTAACCTGCTCGCAAGTAAAGCATCTACTCACGAACTCTGCAATGTCCTTTTTTCGTTCCTGGCCACCAATAATGGCTCCGGAGGGTACGGTACAAATTTCCATATTTTCCAACTCTCTGTTTCCTCTCAGTTTTCAGACTCTCAAACACCGAAAATGAACTCCTCTCACTCTCCATTACTCAGTTAATCGAACCGTGCCACTCAACAGCCAGTGGGAATCCATCTGATTTCTCTGTGAAGATTGTTTCCCGCAATGGCCCCAAAACCATGTTTTAAAATTCACCTGTGGCCCGTTCTTCGTTCCATCCCATACCTGTGCTTCCCATTGCCACAAAACAAATAAACAACTCACTCTGGCCAGCCACTAAAACGTTTAAACAATGTGTTTGATCAGAACCACCATGCACGGCGTGCAGATTGTGTTTCCCACGGCTGTAAACAGTAACCCGTGCAAAAATTACCATTTTGCCCTCCTGATCAAAAATTACCAAAATGCCCCTCCTATTCCGTGACCCGTAACTTGGTCATTCGATGTCCGTTTGACGCGTGCCGGCCGTTGTTGTACTCGGGGCATCGAGACCTACCTAATGGTCCTCGAGTCGTGTGGAAATCAGTTGTCAAACAAAAAGTCAACATTTTCCCCCCTTTCGTCCAAATTACGAAAATGCCCTTGGACTTCCGAACGCCATAACTTTTTCCCTGATCGTCGGAATTGGACGTGCCACCTGTCTATGGACTCGTGACGTCCCAAACTACGTCACGATCATGGGTTAACATCTGTTTGACCTACCAATCAAAAATTCAACAAATTAACCATACAATTCACAAGGGTAAAAACATCATTTCATTTATTAGTTTACAATTTTACATTTCTCGAATTTCCGGGGCGTTACAATATACATATAACATACACATTCATGCCCGATTCCCCTGAACCGTCATGATCCATAATATCCATGCCATTCATATATATATATATATATATATATATAGAAAACATCCTCCACGCCCGGTTCCCATAAACAGTCATGTACCACAATAACCTTTCCAGGGTTCAGGCCGGTTCCCTTAAACCGCCATGAACTTGGAAATCAATCTAGGGTCCCTGACCCGAAATCATCAATGTAAAACAACTGGGTCTCGTGCCCGAACATATGACATCATCTGGACATCTTGCCCGATATCTAAGGGTCAGTCATGACTCCGATCCTAGTGATGCGTGCAACCATCCATCCAGGACCGCCCTCAATTCAGATATGTCGTCGTGAACGAATCAACCGACGCGACCACCACAAGATCATGGTGCACTCATCACTGATCGATATCCTGAACCGTTAGCACTTCGAAGTCGAGCCTCCATCGGCTACCTGACAACAGATCATGCATCGTGACCTCTCCAGTACGAACACATCCCAATCCGGAGGCGAGCGTCGTATCGTCGATCACCGTGCACATAGCACTAGCCGCGACCACGATTCAGACCCGTAGGTCATCAATAACGTCATATGACCGAGACAAAACCAAATGGGTTTCATACCCGAGTTTATCCTTTTGGAAATCCAAATTCATTTCATTTAGACCTTCATAGAAATACAGACCCGTATAGGCACCGTATAAGGTCAAAACCTTGAAATACGTGCCTATACGTAACCACAATCAAATGCACTCATGGCATCACCAAACATGTATTAAATCATATAATAAAATTTATGCATGCACCAATTTAGAAAACAAGGTCCACTCACAGACCGTCCGAGCTGCCGCCTCGATACGCGTGCCATACAGCTCTCTTGAGCCAATCACCGTCACTGGGACTCCCAAACCTGTCCAAATCGTAATAGAAGGTTACTAACTACTTAATTAACCTCCCACTAAAGCCCCGTAATTTTCCATAATTTTTTACTATTTTTAATCCCGATCCTAAACCTTCCGATGCCCCGAACATTATCGAAATGGTGTCCGATCGACACGAAATCATTCCCAAAATGTTTGTTACATCGAGTAGAAGATTTCACGTGTTGAACACATTCCCAAACAGTGGGACACGCACCCCCACGTGCCCAATGAAGGCTCCTGCGTTTGAGCCCACGCACCTACTGTAGCTTCATCTTCAACTCGTAGAGAACCGGTCCACTTGCAACTGAACCGGTCTGGACCGCTGTAACCGGTCCGCTGGTTTTTCCTCCCCTATTTCAGTCCGATTCAACTCCTAATTAATCCTAATCTTCATATCTCGACCCTAGAAATCTAAACCAATTAATTAGAACCCTTAAAACCTTTAAATCCGGCCGGTCCAACTTGGTTTCCACGGTTCAAATATCCAAACTCACCCACGGCTTCCTCAACGTCTAACCACCCTCAAAACCTCTCTAACAACTCCCTAGAAACCTATTTAATTCAAACCAAACAGCCAAACAAGCCCATAACAACAAAAATGGAAAATGGATCGAAAATGGGTTTAACCGATAGCTCGATCGGTTTTCTCCACCGCCGTGCACAACGGCTGCTGCCTGGGCCGGCCACCTCCTCCACTCTGTCCTCAGTTCAACTTCTCTTGGTTTCCATCATGATCAAGGCTGAAGGGTTTGGTTTTAGGGTGAAAATGGTGATCGGGTTTGGTTGGGTTTGGAAGAAAATGGGTGATCGATGTAGAAGGGATATGCATGAAGGGAAATTGGTGTCCATTGGATGGGTGACACTTGTCACTCATCCATTAGGCCTTGGAACAAATATCTGGGCCCACTAACTGCCAAATGACATACGTCTCGTAAAACGTGCAATAGTTCCCCGAAACTTCCTTGAACCTTAACTTCGTCGTCAAATGTCCGAATTCGACGTGCCGCCTGTCTACGGATTCGTATCGTCCCGATCTACGTAATGGTCCTTGGCCCTTGGCCATCGAATCTCCCGGTCCAAAAGTCAACATTTGCCCCTTTTAACCAAAATTACCAAATTGCCCTTTAACTTCCGAACGTCATAACTTCTTACTCGAATGTCGGAATTGAACGTGCCACCTGTCTATAAACTCGTGACATCCTAAACTACGTCACGGTCATCGGTCAAAGTCCATTTGAGCGCCCGAACATAAGGTCAACTGTAACGCCCTGGACGTTCTGAAAATGTAATATTATAAATATTGAATAAAATGACGTTTTTACCCCTGTGTTTGTGTGGTCGATTTGTTGACTTTTTGATTTGGAGGTCGAACGGACGTTGAGTGATGACCGTGACGTAGTTCGGGATGTCAAGAGTTCATAGACAGGTGGCACGTCCGATTCGGACGCTCGGAGTGAAAGTTATGATGTTCGGAAATTCTGGGGCATTATCGTAATTTGGGCGTTATAAGGGGAAAAAGTTGACTTTTTGTTTGACAATTGTTACTCATTTGACTCGAAGACCGTTGTGTTCGTCTCGACGCCCCGAGTACAACGACAGGCGGCACGCTTGAAACGGACGTCGGAGGACCGAGTTATGGGTCACGGATGTTGGAGGGCATTTTGGTAATTATTGCACAGAGGGGCATTTTGGTCATTTCACGGTGGTTACTGTAGCACCACCGTGCGAAACAGAGTGCGGCCGTGGTGTTTTTGAGCGTGCATTTGTTTAAGGCTAAGTGGACTGGTGAGTGGGTTTAGTTTATGGATTTTGAGGTTGTGGGAAGCAGCCAGGCGTGTCTGGGCAGAGACTGAGTGCACGGGAGGAACGAGAATGGCTGTGGTCTCTGTGTTTGCGGGAAACCGGTTTCAGAGGCCTCAGTTGGTCTCCCACGGGCTGTTGGCCATACCGATCGAATAACTGAGTATGGGAATGGAGTGAGGTTGGAGTTAGGATCATTTTGGTTCAATTTGGAAGCTGAGCGTGAGAGGGATTGTGAGAGAAACCGTGAGCAACTGTTTCGGGTTTTTTTGGGGGGAAATCGCAGAGTTCAATTTCTAAGGGTCGAGGGATCATTCTAAACACACCGTGAGTCTTCTGGGAGTGACAGAGTCTCAGCCGTGCAAGAATTGAAGGGATTCGAGCACGGATTGCCCAAGAACCCAAGGTCCAGTTCGAAGGAAAAACCAGTTGGAGGGAAAAATCTCATTCAATTTCTGGAGCCTGTTGATCGAGACCAAAGGCCGTGTTAGACTTCTGGGGTCACTTCGTGCACAACCGTGCAAGAATTGAAGGAGGAGGAGGACAGTTTGGCCGGGAACCTGAGTTTCAGTTTCAGGGGAAAACCAGTGTTGTGGACGACGACTTCCAGGTAACGGCGAGCTAAATTGTTAGTGTCATTGTGTGCGTTTGGGTCCCTTATTGCTACTGGTGAAGTTAATTTGGGAATGGAACCGTGTGGGGTGAATTCCAGGAGTCGACTTGTTCGACTGTTCGAGCTTGGATTGGGTCGATTTGGTGTAAGTCGAGGTTAACCAGTGTTGCAGACCTAAAATAAATGAGTTAGGGAAGATAGTAGGATTGAAAATGGGTAGTATTGACTGAGAATTGAGGGCTAACTGATCGGGTTGAGTCGCGGGTATCAGACCCGTTTAGCAGGCTGTTCGGGTAAGGGAGATGACACTGTAGCTTGGCGCGTGGCCTTCACGCGCAGCCACTTTGGGCGGCGCGTGACGGCGCGTGTGACGTCAACTCCGATCCTGGTCAACATGAGAATTAATCCTTACAGTCTAACTAACATTTTATCTTTAGAGTTCGAATCGATCGGGAGTCATTCGGGATAGTTTCGGGAGTCCGGAAGATTAAGTCTTTAAGTTATTTTCGCCGAAAAATCCGGGAAAATTAGGAAAAAATCCTACGAGTTATTTTGGGATGTTTGTAACCCTTCTTGTACGTTTTCACAGGCCCGGACGCTTCCGAAGCTACAGAGGAGCGCGCGGGACGCTATTGACGTGTCCTAAGACTGTGAGTGGACTCTTTGATTTATAAATTGGGCATGCATGACTATTTTGCTTATTTATCTCATGGTTTTACATATGATTTTACGATGGTGAGATGATATATCGGTTTTACTTGTTTTCACGTTTTTCGAGATAATTATCGTATTTCACGCATTTCGAGATTTCGGTTTTTGCCTATGCATGCGTGATAATTTTTGATGAAGTATCTGGTTATGAATATGCATGTTTCGGATTTATGATGTTTGATCATATTGTGAAGTAATTTTCGGAAATTGCATGTGTTGGAAATTGCATGTGACTTCGGACATAAGTCCTGCTATGTTGTGATATGATTTCGGGATGATATTGGAAAACAGTTGTGATGAATCATGGTTTATTGTGTTTTAAAAACGGTTTTGGGTTTAAAGACCCGGTTGATGGTTGGATCTGGTTTTGGGTTTAAAGACCCGGTATGTTGATGTTGGGGGCGGGCCCGAAAATGGAGTTTAAAGACTCGTTGATATCCCGGGAAGGCCTAATGTTGAGTTTAAAGACTCGGATGGATCCAACGGCATAATCATGATTATTGATTTGCGTTTTACTTGATTTGTGCAAATAATATTTCAAAATGACGGTTTCTGGAATCTGGTATTATTAAATGGTTTTACATGAGTTATGGCGATCCTTGTAACATTTTTCATGTGTTTCGGAAAAAGAGTTTTCAAAAGTTCAATACACAAATTTGAATATTTGGTTATGCATGCGGTTTACAAAACTGGAGGGCGAACCCGATTTCGGAAAAACTGTTTTTCCTGTTAAACTTATGTTTCGGTCCACTCACACCTTGTTGTTTTAAATTCCCTCCAGGTCGTGGTACAAGCGTGGGGGCAAGCGCCGAGGCAGAGGCGGAGGCATAAAGTTTTCCGTTGCGGAGTAGTTAGTTCACAGAGTAGGACTTGTTCTTTAATTTGTTTTGTAATATTGCTCTGTGAAACTGTGGACTTGACGTCCAGTCGCATGTATTTGTTTAATCTCCCTGGTCTGACAATGGGTGTGTTGTAATTTTAACTAGTTTTCCGGTCTTTTGGGTTCGATTGTCAGACGGGAGCAGGATGCTTCCCGATTATCGAGGCGATAATCGGGGTGGGTCCTGTCAATTGGTATCAGAGCCAGGTTTACGATTCGTGTCCGGCACTCGGGTGTGCCTTGATTATTGTACTAACTTATGCCTCTTTCAGAGAAGGACGACCGGCCATGCCTCCGCGACGCGAACCCCCTCCACGACCTAATGGCGATGTCGAGAGTGCTTCGATCGAGCGAGCCCAGCGTCTCGGGGCTACGGTATTCGGTGGTGGAGCGGATCCCGAGGATGCTCACCGTTGGATTTCTCGGATTGAGCGGATTTTTACTGTGATGCACTGTCCTCTTGAGGAGCGTGTGGTGTTGGCTACATTTCTACTTGATGGATCTGCTTATGAGTGGTGGTATACTCTGGAGTTGTCAGGATGGGATGCCCGTACAGTGACTTGGGAGACCTTTCGTGAACGGTTTCTGGATCAGTATTATCCCCGTTCATTCCGTGATGCTAGGGAGACCGAGTTTCTGCAGCTCCAGCAGGGGAGCATGTCCGTAGCTGAGTATGAACAGAAATTTCAGATGCTAGCTCGTTTTGCTCCTACCTTTGTATCTACTGAGGCTGAGAAATGCCGTAGGTTCGAGCTTGGTCTACGGGGTGAGATACGGGCCATTTTGACGGCCGGAGCTTTTGCTACTCTCAGAGAGTTGTCTGATGCCGCGGTGCGGGTTGAGGCTAGTCTCCCGACACGTCCACAGTATTCTGGTGGTGGACAACGTCGCGGGCGTTCATATTCTGGGTCGTATGGTCAGGGAGCCTCGAAGAAGGGACGTTATGGTGGAGCCTCATCTGCAGGCAATGATCGTTATGGCAGGCCTGGTAACTATCAGGGTTCCGGATTCCGAGCGCCTAGGGCGCAGACTGCTCCGCAGGCGAGCGCGACTTCTGTTGCTTCCACGGGATGGCAGGGTGGTGGTTTTGTTCGAGATGCTTCCAGTGTCATCTGTTTCTTCTGTGGCGAGCGGGGCCACTACCGGAGGGATTGTCCATCTTTGCCACAGGGTGGTGGCGCAGGTCGGGGTGGAGCAGAGCAGGGACGGAGCACAGCTGCAGTTTCTGGGACTGGGAGCACTCGAGGAGGTGGTACCGGAGCGGCTAATGGACAGAGGGGCCGGGGCCGTGGGCGAGCAGCTGGACCACAGGCCCGAGTTTTTGCTGTTACGCAGCAGGAGGCCAGGGCAGCGCCTGGTGTTGTGACAGGTACACTCACGATCTTTGGACATGATGTTTGTGCTTTAATTGATCCCGGAGCTACTCATTCATTTATTTCACGGGACTGTGAGTTGTTGGCGGGTAGAGAGGTGTCCGCACTGGACTGTGACATGGGAGTGAGCACGCCCACCGGAGATGTGTTTGTGGTGAACCAAGTGTTGCGGGAGTGCCCCGTAATGGTAGGTGATGTTGGTCTGGTGGCAGATTTGATACTCTTGGACTTGCATGACTTTGATGTCATCTTGGGTATGGATTGGTTGACGCTCCATCATGCCTCTATCGAATGCGTCGATAAGAGGGTTACTTTTCGGAGCCCGGGATTACAAGAAACCACTTTTCAGGGAATTCAGCGAGCAACTCCTGTCGGAGTGATATCTGCCCTGAAGGCAAGTAAGTTATTGAGGAAGGGGTGCCAGGGATACTTAGCCCGAGTGATGGATTCACGAGCTGCACCATTGAGGGTGAAGGATATACCGATTGTACGGGAGTTCCCGGATGTCTTTCCGGAGGATCTACCGGGATTGCCACCGCATCGAGATGTTGAGTTCACTATTGATCTGGTTCCAGGTACGCAACCTATTTCTCAGACTCCGTATCGTATGGCGCCAGCCGAGTTGAAAGAACTGAAGGCGCAGTTACAAGAATTACTTGAGATGGGATTTATTCGACCGAGCGTATCCTCCTGGGGAGCCCCGGTGTTGTTTGTGAAGAAAAAGGATGGGAGTATGAGACTCTGCATCGATTACAGGCAACTGAATAAAGTAACAGTCAGGAACAAATACCCGTTGCCTCGGATCGATGATTTGTTCGATCAGCTGCGAGGAGCGCAGTACTTCTCCAAAATTGATCTACGTTCTGGGTATCATCAATTGCGGGTTAAGGATGAGGATGTACCCAAGACAGCCTTTAGGACCCGTTATGGTCATTATGAGTTCCTTGTGATGCCGTTTGGCTTGACCAACGCACCCGCAGCGTTTATGGATTTGATGAACCGAGTGTTGCAGCCTTACTTGGATCACTTTGTCATCGTGTTCATTGACGATATCCTGGTCTACTCGAGGAGTGCGGAAGCGCACGAGGAGCACTTAAGGATGGTGCCAGGTACCTTGAGGGAAAACCAGTTGTACGCGAAGCTCAGCAAATGTCAGTTTTGGTTGACGAGCGTGAGTTTCTTGGGGCATGTGATCTCAACGGACGGGATCAGTGTGGATTCTCAGAAAATTGAGGCAGTGGCGAAGTGGGAACGGTGAACAATCCCACATTCCTGCGAGGGGGGAATGGTCTGGGAAGGGAATGGTGGTGTGCTTTAAAGGTGTTGGCACACACCTATCTAGCATAAGGCCTTTTTGGGAGCTCAGTGGCTTTGGGGGGGATTGGAACCCCAAAGTTAAGCGAGTTGAGGCTGGTGCAATTCCATGATGGGTGACCCCCTGGGAAGTTGCACCGTGAGCTCCCGAAAACAAAACCGTGAGGACAAGGGCAAGGAGGCCCAAAGCGGACAATATCATGCTAGATGAGTCGGGACCTGACAGAGGAGGGTCGGGTCCTGACAATTTGCCTCGATAATCGGGAAGCATCCTGCTCCCGTCTGACAATCGAACCCAAAAGACCGGAAAACTAGTTAAAATTACAACATACCCATTGTCAGACCAGGGAGATTAAACAAATACATGCGATTGGACGTCAAGTCCACAGTTTCACAGAGCAATATTACAAAACAAATTAAAGAACAAGTCCTACTCTGTGAACTAACTACTCCGCAACGGAAAACTTTATGCCTCCGCCTCTGTCTCGGCGCTTGCCCCCACGCTTGTACCACGACCTGGAGGGAATTTAAAACAACAAGGTGTGAGTGGACCGAAACATAAGTTTAACAGGAAAAACAGTTTTTCCGAAATTGGGTTCGCCCTCCAGTTTTGTAAACCGCATGAGCGCAATTACCCTACGCACGATTTGGAGTTAGCTGCTGTTGTGCATGCATTGAAGATTTGGAGACATCACCTGTATGGTGCGACTTGCAGAATGTTCACGGATCACAAAAGCCTGAAGTACTTGTTCACTCAGAAGGAGTTGAATGTGAGGCAGCGACGGTGGCTAGAGCTAATTAAGGATTATGATTGCACGATTAAGTACCACCCGGGAAAAGCCAATGTGGTGGCTGATGCTCTAAGCTGGAAGTCAACGCATTCTGTAGCACATCTACGGACGGTTCACTTACCACTTTTGGTTGAACTCAGTAAGAATAGCATTGATTTGGGTTTGGATGGCCAAGGTGTCTTGCTGGCAAATTTTCATGTGAGACCACTTCTGGTCGATCGGATCGTTGAGGCTCAATCTCAAGATCCTGTCTCATGTGTACTTCGGATTGAAGTGGAAGCCGGTGAACGGCTAGATTTTACAGTCAGGGAGGATGGAGCTTTGCTAAAAGAAGGACGGTTGTGTGTGCCCGGCGTGGAGGCACTGAAGAAGGAGATCTTGGACGAAGCTCATAGTTCGGCCTACGCGATGCATCCTGGTGGGACCAAGATGTATCGTACCTTGCGAGAGCATTACTGGTGGCCGGGATAAAAGGGGAGATTGCCGAGTTTGTCAGCAGGTGTCTGATTTGCCAGCAAGTGAAGGCTGAGAGACAACGACCTTATGGAGCCTTGCAACCACTACCTATTCCAGAATGGAAATGGGATCACTTGACGATGGATTTTGTGTTTGGACTTCCTAGGACACCCAGGGGTCACGATGGAGTTTGGGTGATTGTGGACAGGCTTACGAAATCAGCTCACTTCTTGCCAGTGCGAGAGAACTTCAAGATGACACAGTTGGCCCAGTTGTTTATCGACGAGATTATTCGTCTGCACGGTACACCGGAATCAATGGTTTCTGACCGAGACCCGAGGTTTACTTCTCGATTTTGGCAGAGTCTGCAGGAAGCATTTGGGACGAAACTTCGTTTCAGTACTGCATTTCATCCTCAGACCGACGGCCAGTCTGAGCGGACCATCCAGACATTGGATATGATGCGAGCTTGCGTTTTGCAATTTCAGGACACTTGGGAGTCACATCTAGCCTTGATGGAATTTGCCTACAACAACAGCTACCAGGCGAGCATTGGGATGGCTCCGTACGAAGCCTTGTACGGACGGCAGTGCAGAACTCCGTTGTGTTGGACGGACGTGGGTGAAAGGAAGCTGACTAAATCCGAATTGGTGGAACTGACGACCGAGAAGGTCAAACTCATCAGGGATCGGCTCAAGGCATCCCAGGACAGACAAAAGAGCTATGTGGACCATCGGATTCGAGATCTAGAGTTTGCGGTCGGAGATCGGGTATTTCTGAAATTGTCCCCTTGGAAGGGTGTAGTGAGATTCGGCAGGCGAGGGAAATTGAGCCCTCGTTACATTGGACCATATGAGATTACCGAGAGGATTGGCCCGGTGGCCTACCGGCTGGCACTACCGCCAGAGCTTTCGAGGGTCCACGATGTTTTCCATGTGTCGATGTTGCGGAAATATGTGTTCGACGCATCTCATGTACTGGAGGATCAGCCCATTGAACTTCGAGATGATTTGAGCTTCGAGGAACAGCTGGTACAGATTTTGGATCGAAAGGATAAAGTACTACGTCGGAAGACCGTTCCTCTGGTAAAGGTTCTCTGGAGGAACCAGAATGTGGAGGAAGCCACATGGGAACCCGAGGCGCAGATGCGAGAACAGTTCCCCTACTTGTTTCCTTGAAATTTCGGGACGAAATTTCTTAAGGGGGGGAGATTGTAACGCCCCGGACGTTCTGGAAATGTAATATTATAAATATTGAATAAAATGACGTTTTTACCCTTGTGTTTGTGTGGTCGATTTGTTGACTTTTTGATTTGGAGGTCGAACGGACGTTGAGTGATGACCGTGACGTAGTTCGGGATGTCACGAGTTCATAGACAGGTGGCACGTCCGATTCGGACGCTCGGAGTGAAAGTTATGATGTTCGGAAATTCTGGGGCATTATCGTAATTTAGGCGTTATAAGGGGAAAAAGTTGACTTTTTGTTTGACAATTGTTACTCATTTGACTCGAAGACCGTTGTGTTCGTCTCGACGCCCCGAGTACAACGACAGGCGGCACGCTTGAAACGGACGTCGGAGGTCCGAGTTATGGGTCACGGATGTTGGAGGGCATTTTGGTAATTATTGCACAGAGGGGCATTTTGGTCATTTCACGGTGGTTACTGTAGCACCACCGTGAGAAACAGAGTGCGGCCGTGGTGTTTTTGAGCGTGCATTTGTTTAAGGCTAAGTGGACTGGTGAGTGGGTTTAGTTTATGGATTTTGAGGTTGTGGGAAGCAGCCAGGCGTGTCTGGGCAGAGACTGAGTGCACGGGAGGAACGAGAATGGCTGTGGTCTCTGTGTTTGCGGGAAACCGGTTTCAGAGGCCTCAGTTGGTCTCCCACGGGCTGTTGGCCATACCGATCGAATAACTGAGTATGGGAATGGAGTGAGGTTGGAGTTAGGATCATTTTGGTTCAATTTGGAAGCTGAGCGTGAGAGGGATTGTGAGAGAAACCGTGAGCAACTGTTTCGGGTTTTTTTGGGGGGAAATCGCAGAGTTCAATTTCTAAGGGTCGAGGGATCATTCTAAACACACCGTGAGTCTTCTGGGAGTGACAGAGTCTCAGCCGTGCAAGAATTGAAGGGATTCGAGCACGGATTGCCCAAGAACCCAAGGTCCAGTTCGAAGGAAAAACCAGTTGGAGGGAAAAATCTCATTCAATTTCTGGAGCCTGTTGATCGAGACCAAAGGCCGTGTTAGACTTCTGGGGTCACTTCGTGCACAACCGTGCAAGAATTGAAGGAGGAGGAGGACAGTTTGGCCGGGAACCTGAGTTTCAGTTTCAGGGGAAAACCAGTGTTGTGGACGACGACTTCCAGGTAACGGCGAGCTAAATTGTTAGTGTCATTGTGTGCGTTTGGGTCCCTTATTGCTACTGGTGAAGTTAATTTGGGAATGGAACCGTGTGGGGTGAGTTCCAAGAGTCGACTTGTTCGAATGTTCGAGCTTGGATTGGGTCGATTTGGTGTAAGTCGAGGTTAACCAGTGTTGCAGACCTAAAATAAATGAGTTAGGGAAGATAGTAGGATTGAAAACGGGTAGTATTGACTGAGAATTGAGGGGTAACTGATCGGGTTGAGTCGCGGGTATCAGACCCGTTTAGCAGGCTGTTCGAGTAAGGGAGATGACACTGTAGCTTGGCGCGTGGCCTTCACGCGCAGCCACTTTGGGCGGCGCGTGACGGCGCGTGTGACGTCAACTCCGATCACGGTCAACATGAGAATTAATCCTTACAGTCTAACTAACATTTTATCTTTAGAGTTCGAATCGATCGGGAGTCATTCGGGATAGTTTCGGGAGTCCGGAAGATTAAGTCTTTAAGTTATTTTCGCCGAAAAATCCGGGAAAATTAGGAAAAAATCCTACGAGTTATTTTGGGATGTTTGTAACCCTTCTTGTACGTTTTCACAGGCCCGGACACTTCCGAAGCTACAGAGGAGCGCGCGGGACGCGATTGACGTGTCCTAAGACTGTGAGTGGACTCTTTGATTTATAAATTGGGCATGCATGACTATTTTGCTTATTTATCTCATGGTTTTACATATGATTTTACGATGGTGAGATGATATATCGGTTTTACTTGTTTTCACGTTTTTCGAGATAATTATCGTATTTCACGCATTTCGAGATTTCGGTTTTTGCCTATGCATGCGTGATAATTTTTGATGAAGTATCTGGTTATGAATATGCATGTTTCGGATTTATGATGTTTGATCATGTTGTGAAGTAATTTTCGGAAATTGCATGTGTTGGAAATTGCATGTGACTTCGGACATAAGTCCTGCTATGTTGTGATATGATTTCGGAATGATATTGGAAAATAGTTGTGATGAATCATGGTTTATTGTGTTTTAAAAACGGTTTTGGGTTTAAAGACCCGGTTGATGGTTGGATCTGGTTTTGGGTTTAAAGACCCGGTATGTTGATGTTGGGGGCGGGCCCGAAAATGGAGTTTAAAGACTCGTGAGTTTAAAGACTCGATTATTATGATACCCCCGAGGCCTACTAATCGTGTTTTGAGTTTAAAGACTCGTTGATATCCTGGGAAGGCCTAATGTTGAGTTTAAAGACTCGGATGGATCCAACGGCATAATCATGATTATTGATTTGCGTTTTACTTGATTTGTGCCAATAATATTTCAAAATGACGGTTTCTGGAATCTGGTATTATTAAATGGTTTTACATGAGTTATGGCGATCCTTGTAACATTTTTCATGTGTTTCGGAAAAAGAGTTTTCAAAAGTTCAATACACAAATTTGAATATTTGGTTATGCATGCGGTTTACAAAACTGGAGGGCGAACCCGATTTCGGAAAAACTGTTTTTCCTGTTAAACTTATGTTTCGGTCCACTCACACCTTGTTGTTTTAAATTCCCTCCAGGTCGTGGTACAAGCGTGGGGGCAAGCGCCGAGGCAGAGGCGGAGGCATAAAGTTTTCCGTTGCGGAGTAGTTAGTTCACAGAGTAGGACTTGTTCTTTAATTTGTTTTGTAATATTGCTCTGTGAAACTGTGGACTTGACGTCCAGTCGCATGTATTTGTTTAATCTCCCTGGTCTGACAATGGGTGTGTTGTAATTTTAACTAGTTTTCCGGTCTTTTGGGTTCGATTGTCAGACGGGAGCAGGATGCTTCCCGATTATCGAGGCGATAATCGGGGTGGGTCCTGTCATCAATGTTTTGCCCATGACTAGGGGAAAACGGTCATTTTTCATCGTTCATTCGATTTCGCCCAACTAATCACCGATTAACCTCACTAATCGTGATTAGTCACTAATTTAATCCTGGAATTCGGGACGGGTCGTTACACAACATCTCATTTCTTGACAACATCTCCTTTCGTCTCTCCTTCTCGGTAGTTAGAAGGTCATCCCAACTCGCTACTTCTGAAAATTCTTTCAACGAGAGCCCCCCAACATCATTATCGAACTCGCTTAGCTTACTTCTCAAATAGCTTCGAACTGGAGCCCCCCCAAAATCATCATTGAACTCGCTATTCCCACTAAAATCCTTGGATAGAATGCTGAAGCTTGAGGACCACTAGAGCTTGAATTGGAGATGGAAATCGGCGAACCAGGTAAGTGCGTGAACCCTCACTTACAACTCTAACATTAAACAACCATTAGACTTTAAAATTAAATGGCCTTACCGTATTTCGGAGAAATTTCACCATCATCTCGCAGCACCCATTCCATTCCTTCAACTGAATTTCTCCCTTGAACAGTCATTGAAGCAGGCCATGGAGGAGATCTCGTGCGACACAGATTGAGCCTTCATTGGAGACTGATGTTAGGAGTGTAGATTGATATTAGGGACAATTAGGTCAATTGACTTCCCTATTTAATTTTCGAATAGCAAGCAAACAGATTATTAATGGAAGGTTTTGAATTGTAACATTTGGAAGAGTTGAAGGTGTAAATTGATACAATTAAAAGTTAACTTATTATAAGGTCTTTAAGTATGGTAGTAAATTGTCATTTGTCCAAAAAATAATAGGTAGGATCCGTACTCCGTAGTGTTCAGGGGATGGATAAGGTGCCAAATACGCGAATGGGGCTTTACAGATACACAGAGAGACTGGGATGCTGAGGAAGAGAGAGAGATAGAGATAGAGATAGAGAGATACAATGTCAGCGTCAATTTCGTTCCTTGCGTCTTCTCAACAGCTATGGCTGCGTCCCAAGCTGGTGAGAGTGGCGGCCCCAAGTTCAAGGCCTCAGTCTCTTGCTGTCGAAGCCAACGCCACCACCAAAAGAGAAGATAGGACCGCTCGCCACACTCGTATCAGAAAGAAGGTACCACTATCAACCATCTCTCTTTCTTTTCTCCCTTCAATTTCTGCTATTTGATTGTTTCACTTTCAACCCAAACGCAAGTTTGATCAAATTTATGGCGCAATTACCCAGAAGATGAGTTGTGCTTCCTTTAGATTAAATATCTGAATTTCCTTTATCTTCTTCCCTCGACACCCAGAAAGTCTTTATTCTCAGGTTCTGAGTAATGGATAACACCCCTTTCTTCGCCATTAGAGCAATATACATTAGTGTAGGCTGTAGCTTCACTTGCCAATAGCAGGAAAATGTGTCCTTTTTTTTTTTGGGGTAAAGAAAATGTGTCTTCAATTTAATAGATCAGATGCTTATTCATTCTACTATAAATATGTAATGTATGGACTGGGATAGCCTGTTTTGGCTTTGATTTAGGGAAATTTCACATCCCATCTTGTCTGTTGACAGTTTCAAAGTGAAATTTTTAATCTTTACTTGGGGTGCTTGTTAAGTTATTAGTAGCATTGATGCACCCTCCCATTGCAAAAGAACTTCTCTGGAATGTTTCCTTGGTTTCCATTAGGTTTTTCTCTGCATTCATGGTAGTATGCTAGAGAAGTTTAGGAAATGGATCATCATGGTATCAAAGATGAGAATTGTTGGTTCTTTATTTGTGCTTCACTCCCATAACATGGTTAATTGATGTATTTCATGAAGATTAGATGAACTTTGTTGGCTGAGTATATGGATGATGCATTTGCTCATTGTTTTTCAGGTTGAAGGGATTCCCGAAAGGCCAAGATTAGCTGTGTTCCGCTCCAACAAGCATCTCTATGCCCAAGTGATTGACGATACCAAGATGCACACACTTGCTTCAGCTTCGACAGTGCAGAAACCCATCTCTGAAGAATTGGACTACACTTCTGGACCTACAATTGTGAGTTCACGGATATCTATTAAACAGCGGCTTATATTCTCCCCTGCCGGGTGTGGTTCATTAGTCTAAAAAGTTTAATGCAGACGTACATCCTTCTTATGTCAATAATCTGCAGATATCCAAATATGGAAAAATGGATTTATTTTTCTGAATCTCCTAGCTTAGTTCATATTATCAATTTGTAGAAGATCCCATTCCTGTTCTCGATTCATAGATAAATGTTGATATTTCCCTGACTGCCTACACAACCTTGGCGTCAGCTTATAAAATCCGTGCAAATGACTTTTTAGCTTTATATCCCGAAATATATAGCAACAACATATTAACTGTTGGAGATCAGTGTTGTCATTCATCCTAGATCTTAATTGATGATTGCTAATTTAATTTATTACCTTGGATTTGATAAAACTTCTTACCTTTGGTGTTTGTGAAACAAAAGCCCTTAACTATTCAAGTTTGTGGCGGCATCAGGAAGTAGCAAAGAAGGTGGGAGAAGTCCTTGCAAAGTCGTGTTTGGAGAAAGGGATTACAAAGGTGGCTTTCGACCGTGGTGGATACCCATATCATGGACGTGTTCAAGCCCTCGCTGACGCAGCTAGGGAACATGGCCTTCAGTTCTAAGACCCGGGCGGGTGTCTTTCCAGATTCCGAAAATCCTTGAAATGTGCAAGCTAAGTTGCTGTTTATTAGACGTGGAGAGATGGTTTCAATTTAATTTAGGTTTATTTATGCGAAGAAGTACATTAATTAGATTAATGGAAATGGCGATATATTCTGACATTAATGCTATTAGTTATTTAGCATTGGATTGTAATTTGTAAGTTTGTGAGATTTGTTGTTAATTTGGTCAATGTCAAGACCAGTCCCCGGAGTTGAAGTCGGAGTGGAGATTATTCGTCAAAGTAACAATGACCACATGTTCAGAGGAAGGGAAGGAGGAGTTGGTTCTCAGACCCGTCCCCCACTCCCAAGCAAGGAAACCGTTCAACGAGTTTTCATTTTCTATTTTTAGCATCTTTGTTTTATTTCTACCATTCTTCTTTCTGTTGCTTTGCTGGCTGCTGCTGCTGCTTCTTCTTCTTCTTCTTCTGTTCCCAATTTCAGTTGCACACAGCGGAAACCGGCAGAGATCGAATGTAGAATCAATCTCTACACACTGTTATTATTGTATAAGACCCTTCTTCACCATCTTGTCAGAAGAAAACGAATACGGAATTCTTCAAAATTCATCCTTACTTCGTTAATGTTGATCTCTTAATCAGATCTTTGATCGATTAATTAAGTTGGTGCGAAGATGGCTACGCCTCCGCCGCCTACGCCTATTCCGCCCAAGCCTATGAAGGCGACATCCAATGGATCGTTCCAAGGTGAAAATCCTCTGGATTTTGCTCTTCCTTTACTCATCCTCCAGATCTGCCTCGTCGTAATTTTCACCCGAACCCTCGCATTTCTTCTAAAACCTCTCCGGCAACCCCGAGTTATAGCCGAAGTCATTGTAAGCCGTCTTCTTTCTCGACCTAAATACTAATTAATGGTTCGGATTTATAATTAGCATCTAGCAATGTAATTAATCCATGCATGCACTCATGCTGCATAAACATTTATTTATTATTTAATTGTAGGGAGGGATATTGCTGGGGCCCTCTGCAATTGGGAGAAGCGAGAAGTTTCTGCATACCGTTTTCCCTACAAAATCAATGACCGTACTGGACACCGTGGCCAATATTGGCCTCCTCTTCTTTTTGTTCCTCGTCGGACTCGAACTCGATATCCGAGCCATTCGCCGCACCGGCAAGAAATCCATAGGCATCGCCGTCGCCGGCATCACTCTGCCTTTCATACTTGGGGTGTTCACCTCCTTCGTTCTCCGAGCCACCGTTTCCAAAGGGGTCAGCCAGGGGCCCTTCATCGTCTTCATCGGGGTCGCCCTCTCCATCACTGCCTTCCCCGTACTCGCCCGCATCCTTGCCGAGCTCAAGCTCCTCACCACCGACGTGGGCCGCATCGCAATGTCAGCCGCGGCCGTGAATGACGTCGCGGCCTGGATCCTCCTGGCCTTAGCCATCGCCCTCACCGGGACCAACACGTCCCCTCTGGTCGCCGTGTGGGTCCTACTCTGCGGGGCCGGATTTATCGGATTCTGCGTGGTCGCGCTGAGACCGCTCCTGGCGTTGATGGCGCGGAGATCCCCGGACGGGGAGCCGGTGAAGGAGCTGTACATCTGCATCACGCTGTCACTGGTTCTGGCGGCGAGTTTCGTGACGGACACGATTGGGATACACGCGCTATTCGGCGCGTTCGTGGTGGGGATTATAATGCCTAAGGACGGGCCGTTCGCTGGGGTGTTGATTGAGAAGATCGAAGATTTGGTGTCAGGGCTTTTCTTGCCGCTTTACTTCGTTTCGAGCGGGCTGAAAACCAACGTGGCGACCATCAGCGGAGGGCTTTCGTGGGGGTTACTGGTGTTGGTTATATTGACTGCTTCTTTCGGGAAGATTGTGGGGACTGTGGCTTTGTCGATGGCCTTCAAAGTGCGCTTCAGGGAAGCTTTGGCGCTTGGGTTCCTTATGAACACCAAGGGGCTCGTGGAGCTCATTGTCCTCAACATTGGCAAGGATAGAAAGGTTCGTTTTCTTCTTATCGTGCGCGCCTTCATGCCCTTTTATTTACTATTATTACATCAGTACTTTTCATTGCATATATGATCAAGTGATCGATCGATATCAACTACATTTGAATTTTGATTGCATTTTTCATGCAAACAAAAAATGAGCAATGATGCACGTAAGTCTTTAAAAGGAAAATAACGGAGAGATTACATTTTATAGACCATATTTATATATGAATAATATTAGGAGGTCATATTTATAAATTATACATTAATACAGGTAGAAGTAGAACTGATCCACACAAATAAAAGAAGTAGAACTCATCTACACAAATAAAAGAAGTAGAACTCATCTATACAAGTAAAAGAAGTAGAACTCATTTACACAAGTAAAATTGATATGTATTAACATTATTCTTAATTTGTCTTTGTGGCAATCAATTTACAATCTAAATATGGTAATGAATGGTATAATATTGATATGACATGGTAGGTACTTAATGACCAAACCTTCGCGATCTTCGTCCTAATGGCATTATTCACCACCTTCATCACGACCCCACTAGTGATGGCAATCTATAAACCAGCACGTCGAGGAGCACCCTACAAGCAACGCACCGTCTACCGGAAAAACCCCGATACCGAGCTCCGAATGCTCGCCTGTTTCCACAGCACCCGCAACATCCCCACCATCATCAACCTCATCGAGTCCTCCCGCGGCACCCGCAAGCGCGGCCGCCTCACCGTTTACGCCATGCACCTCATGGAGCTCTCCGAGCGCTCCTCCGCCATCTCAATGGTCCACAAGTCCCGCTACAACGGCCTCCCTTTCTGGAACAAAAAAGCCGACGACAACAACGACCACATGGTCATCACCTTCGACACCTACCAACAGCTGAGCACCGTCAAGGTCCGCCCCACCACCGCCATCTCCTCCCTCAACGCCATCCACGAAGACATCTGCGCCAGCGCCCACCAAAAAACTGTCGCCGTCATTTTGCTTCCCTTTCATAAGCATCAGAGGCTTGATGGCACCATGGAGTCTTCGGGACACTCTTTCAGAATGGTCAACGAGCGCGTGCTTAAACACGCTCCGTGTTCGGTTGGGATTTTGGTGGATCGGGGACTCGGTGGGACGGCGCAGGTTTCGGCCAGCGACGTGTCGTATAAGGTGGTGGTGGCGTTTTTCGGAGGGCGGGACGACAGAGAAGCGCTGGCTTACGCGATGAGATTAGCGGAACATCCCGGAATTGTTATGACTTTGATTCGGTTTGTGGCCCCCGAGGGGAAGACCTTGAGATTTGGCGCGAAATTAGTTGGGATCACTTCGGATAAGAACAAGGAGATTCTGCACGAGGAACATTCCGCCAGTGAGAAGGAGGCGGACCAGTCGCTTTTGGCGGAGTACACAAATGTGAGCAAAAAGGAAGGGGAAGAGCCGTCGATGTTGTACGAGGAGAAGGTGGTGGAGAGCAAGGGGGAGATTTGTGTTGAGTTGAAATCGATGAGCAAAAATGTTAATTTGTTTGTTGTGGGACGGATGCCTCCCACGGCGCCGTTGGTGGATACCAGTGACTCCGCGGAGTTGGGCCCGGTGGGGAGCTTCTTGGCCACATCGGATTTCTCATCCACTGCATCGGTTGTGGTGCTTCAACAGTATAATCCCACGGCCACACAGCCGCTTGTGGTGGAGGAAGCCGATTATGAGATACCGCCGATGGTTTGACTTGTCGCGTCTAAATTCTAGTTGTGTGAAAGATAATGAATTCGGTAATCCAGCTACAAACGTACAGAAGAACAGGAATAAAAACAAAACTAGTTCTCTCTATATTTAATTATTGTATTTGTCAAAATAGAAGATTATCTATAGGAATATAAAGGTACTAGTTATTTAAGTGTATTTCTCATAAATTCTTCGTTTTACTTAGTACACAAGTGACAATAATGTTCAGATTCGAGGTTTCATGCATGTACACCAGAATTAAGGCTTGATTTGATAACTCTTATTTTTTTTGTTTTTAGTTATTTTTTTTTGCATTAGATATGTAAAATTATAGATAAAATAGCACGAATGATGTAGAGTGTTAATATGAAGAAAAAAGAATTAAAAAAGAAGAATGGCAAAAATTGAAGCTCACACAAATAGGTTTTTATTTTTATTTTTATTTAATTCACTTTTCTGCTACTGTTCATAAAAAAGTTGTGCTTATTATGCCAAAACAAAAAAAGTCGTGATCAAAGGGGAGGTAGCCGCCCGCACACATGGTTGAAAATATCGCCAATATCGGCGATATATCGCTCGAAATTTCGTTGAAATTGGCCGGCGGCATATAAGGAGGGGGGAAAAAATTTCGCGAAATTTCGACATTTCGTCTTATTTTAAGCTCACATATCTCATTATTTGATGAAACCGATTGAGATACGGCCAAAATTCATGAAAATCGGACGTAAAACATGTGAATTCCAGTCGGGTCGTGCCGGCGGGTCAAAAAATCTGAATAGCAGACCCGCGGGAGGAAGAAGGAGACTGAAATAGTATTAGCTGGTTTACTTTATATATTATACCATTGTTATATTGTCAATTGTGTTAGGTTAGTTGGGTTGGCTGGGCTTCTTATAACTTTTCATTTGAATGACTAGGGGGTCCTAGGTTCGAATCCAGGATCTCCCCTTTTTTGTGGTTTTGTTTTTTTAAATGTTTTCCTTTCTTTTTAATTCTTTTTTTCAACTGTTTTCTTTTTTTTTTAAAATTAGTTTTTTCAAATGTTTTCCTTTTTTTTAAATTCGTTTTTTCAAATGTTTTCCTCTTTTTTTTTCAATTTTAAATATATGAATTCTTTCCAATTTTTGAACAAAGATTGATTCTATTTTTTCATTTTTTTTTTCCAATTTTAAATATATTTACTCATTTTATAATTTTTCTTCCATTGACATTTTTTTTATGTTTATTGTTATGTTTTTAATTATGTTAACATTCAGTTATAGTAATTCATTTCAATTTATGTTTATATTTAAAATTTTATATTATTAGTCATCGGCAAAACCCTATTATATCATATTATTCATCATATATTTATTATATCAACGAATTTTATAGTTTTTATTAGTCATATATAATGATCATTTGGTACTTAAGTTTTTCCCAAAATTTCATTCCAAATTTCCAACTTTTAGATAGAATTTCCGTCATTTTTGTTAACCGTAAGCGATATCGATATCGATATCGATATTTGGGACGATATATCCGTAAATTTGACTAGCGATATATCCGTCGATATCGATATTTCAATCCTTGCCCGCACATAATCCAAGTAAGCGGCATTCGCTACCAAGAACAGGGACAACACATCAAGAGGCAAATTCAGAACATGGAGGCCTAGAGTACTTCGGTTCCCTCCATTAGCCAATCAATCTGCAACATCGTTGCTTTCTTGGCAGGCCTTGAGCACTTCGGTTCCATCCGTATGCCTCAAAGAAAAATATATCTAACTTCCAAATTTTGGAATTACTACAATGCTCTTGGTCGTTCTAGATTGGTAAATTTTCCTTACAAACTCTAATTTTCTGGTGCCGCTTGTTTATAAACTCTTTAGTTTGAAACCTACACTATCCAAAAAAAAATAAAAAATTCTAAAAGTTATTCAAAAAAAGTGACTTCCAAACTACATTGTAATGAAACAGATATGGATACAAGAATACGATATGACGCGATACGCTGATACGCCAAAATCAAAAGATCAAAAGATACGAGAATGATACAAAAAATAAATAATACATTAAAATTCAAATATAGTTAAAAAAATCAAGCATACAATTTCAATTTATCTCATAACAACTTCATATAGAGATATTTAGGCATCTTGCACATCAAACTCTTCATTGTGCTTATCTTCGCCTTCATCAACATCAAAGATAACCGCTTCCAAGTCGGACTCATGAAGGGAAAGTTGGGTAATCTCAAGTCTCCCAACATTAATTACATCCATAGAATCCATTTCATCACTATCAACATCCTATTATTGAGTCACACCTTCATTGTAACTTACTTGCATGAATCCATTTCAATTTTCTGATTTTTTATTTTTACTGAATTTTACCTTTGAAAATGTCATTTATGCTCTCACATATCTGTTAAATTTACAAAATGACGTATCCACATCTGAAACGTACATATTTAAAATGTATTCAAAAATTGATACTGTATCGAGGCATATCGTACACGTATCAGACTAGTATCACCATCCAAAACGCGATACTAGGCCTTAGGGCGTTTTGGTGTTTCTTATCTTACAGACCCTTAGTACTCAAGGTAAAAAACGTCATTTCTCAGAAAATTTAACAGATTTAATTTATTTTTAGGTACAGGTCATTCCTATTCTCCGTGAGTGATGTTCTGTCAACTTGAACGTTAGCATATTCCATCAAAGTTGACATTGTTATCGAAAGTTAACAGCGGATAACACCTCCATTGACTTTAACGGCAAGGTTGACAATGTCATCGAAATTTAACGGCGGTGTATCACACTACTTAACAAAGTATTCCACGCCAATGGTATATTCTGTTAACATTAATGGTCGTCAGCCAAAAATTGGAAATTTTCTAGAAACCTCATTATGGGCTCAATTTTCGATCAAGTTTTTCACCATTGGACGCGGAATAGGGATAGGAATCCAAAAATGTACCTCACAAAGCTTGATTTGCATGTCGATAGAAGAAAAAATTGGCCGTAAAACTTTTCTTCCAAGCTTCATTCTCCATCGTTCCTTGGCCAAAACATGCATGCAATCCGTAAATCTTCATCTACTCATCACCAGCAATCCAGATATGTATCTTTTGGGGTCGAATTTTACTTATTTTTGCAAAAAAAAAACTTCGGTGCCGCCGTCAAAATTTCCTTCATTCCACATGTCACGGTGCTCGTCGAGGTTTAGAGAATGTATAGATAGGTTCATCTCGTCGTGGCGCAACTGATGGGGTGGCCGTGAGGTCTGGGTTGCTGAATTTGATGACGGAGAGCAGTGACTGGTTTTGCCTTCGTTTGAGAGAGAAAAAAAGAGATTGGGTGGGGGTTGTGACTGAGTGTGAGAGAGTGGATCTCATTGCGGTATGTTTGGATAGTAGATTTAAAAGTACATGGTCTAAAAAATTTAAGGCTTATTACTCACTTTGCTCTCTTAATCGAACATTAAATATCACTTTACTCCCTGAAATGATTTTAATTACAATGTTCTGCCACAATTACACATGTAGTTACACCGTTACTCCATCTGTTACCCTCTATTAATCTAGTGCTTACGTGACAGCCCCTGATTGGTTGTTTAATTATTTACCCAAAATTATTAAAATTAACACACACAAAAAGGAAGAATAAGATGAATAGTGAATCTGGGTTCATCATCTTCTTCCTTCTTCATCTAACAAAATTAAAACCTAAATCCTAATGTCAGGACCCGTCCTCAATCCCCCTGGGATTAACGAGGAACGCCCTTGATCCCGTCTGACACGGAGTGTCAAACAAGGGAAATTTCCAACCTTTGCCCTCCCGGGCTATCAGAGTAAGCTAGGATCTTGAGGAGGTATGTGATATCTCGGTCTCTACTACAGTCCACACCGTATCCAACCTGAAGGGTATTAAAAACAGAAAGACTGTGAGTGGACAAATATAAAGAGTTTATAAAACATATTTCATAAAAGACTTTTATACCCTTCACTAAAAAGCATGCATGCATAGTAAAACCATTTATCCCATCACAGATGTTTAAACAACCATATTTAGGGTCTCAGCCCTAAGTTCCGTAAATACAAGTCATACGGGCTCTTGCCCAAAACCATTTACAAAAAACCATAACATCATAAACATATGTGGGATCTCAGCCCAAATCCATTTATCATCATAAAACAAAATTTCCCAAATCACTGAAATCATGTTTATCCATTATATTTCATATCCAAGAACCTGTCATGGTAAAATAGAGCTACACGCGTGCTAACCGGGGTCTCAAACCCAAGTCTCTCCAGGGTCCACCCAGGTCAATGTCCGTAGATTAATGACCCTCCCTAGAGGTAACGAACCATGCTCATCCTGAGAGTAAGGAACCCAACTGGGGGGCGACTCCACTCAGTCAGTGCTCCGTGACTACTTCGGGGTCCACCCAGGCCAAGGACCCTCCCCGGAGGAGACAATCATATATAAAGGATGGCATATGAAAAACCATTTGAAATCATTCTTTAAGCCTTTCAAGGATTCATGTCCGGCCCCCATAAGCCGTCATGAACCATAAAATTCTTTCAGAGGGTTCATGCCGGTTCCCATAAACCATCATGACCCGTAAATCCATTTCAAGGGTTCATGCGGGTTCCCATAAACCGTCATGAACCATAAAATCTATTTGTAACACATAGTTGGGCCCTAGGCCCGAATCCACATACAAACTGGACCTCTGGTCCGAATCGTAAACCAACTGGGCCTCGTGCCCGATTTCGTAAATCAAATGGGTCTCATGCCCAATTCCATATTTCCAAATCCGAAATCAGTTTAAGAACCAATTGGGCCTCTGGCCCGAGAACGTCATTAAAAGGGACATCGAGTCCAAGGGTTTCCGAAACAAAGGGGTCTCGAACCCGAGTTTACCTTTTCAAATCCAAAACCATTTCATGAAATCATATCCAAAACCATAAGTACGGAAAATCAGTGTAAAACTAGAAAACCTTGATTTACGTGCAAGCACGTAAATCGCCTCGTAAAGCATGAAACCATATAAATCACAATCATCCAATTCAACATCATAGAATCATATTCATAATCCATATAAAACATTTATGCATGCATCACAGTTTAGAAATCAAGGTCCACTCACAGACCGTCCGAAGCCGCACCTCGACACGCGTGCCACAATCGTCTCCCGGGTCAATCACCGTCACCGGGACTCCCAAACCTGTCCAAATTGATTTAGAGGGTTACTAATAGCCTCATTAACCTCTCATTGAAGTCCCATAATTTTCCCGATTTTCTAACTATTTTTAAAGTCCATCCTAAACCTTCAGACACCCCGAAACCTATCGAAACGATGACTGATTGACACGAAACCAGTCCCAAAATGTTCGTTACATCGAATAGATGATTTCATGTGTTGGAACCACCCTCAAAGGATGGGTCACGCACCCGCACGCGCCCCTAGAAGGGACTGCGCGTGGGCCTTATGCGCCTACTGTGCAGTCACATTCTCCAGCGGGTGAACCGGGTCCGACCGGTTCTCTGGTTTTCCTGGACTGGCGTGACCGGTCCAGCCTGGTTCTCTACTCAATTCTCGTCCGTTTGCCTCCATTTCAATCCTAAAAATCCTATTTTCAAGTTTCCTACCCATTCCAATTAACAAAACTACCTAAAACCACCTAAAACCCGTGATTCCAAAATGAACCTCACGGCCAAATTTATCCATTTTCCCTCCCACAGCTCTTCATCCGTTAAACCACCTCTAAAGCCTCTTAAAACCTCCCTAGCAGTATACTAATCAAGTCCTAATCCACCAAAACTAACCATAACAACAAAATCAATTTGAAATGCGATTTGGGCCTTACCGGGTAAACTCTCAGGTTTGTGGTTTCAGCCGTGCACGGCGGCGTCACCTGACCGTCCACCATCCTCCGCAGTCCTCTCATCACTCACTAGTCTCTGCAGTAAACATCTGGGGTCAAGGGTTTGGTGTTTGGGGTGAAGGGTGGATCGGTTTTGAGATGGGAAGAATGATCGATGAAAATGCAAAGGGAAGGAGATGCATGAATGTAAAGGAAGGGCCAGTGGATGGGTGACACTTGTCACTCATCCATTGGTCCACTAGCAAATATCTGGGCCCCACTTAGGACAAAACCCAAGCTGTCTCGAACTTCATGCAATAGTACCTTCGTACTTCCGTGAACCGTAACTTCGTCGTCGAACGTCCGAATTCGACGTGCCGCCTGTCTATGGATTCGTATCATCATGATCTACGTAATGGTCCTCGGCCCTTGGCCATCGGACATCCCAGTCAAAAAGTCAACATTTGCCCCTTTTAAACCAAAATTACCAAAATTCCCTTAAACTTCCGAACGTCACAACTTCTTCCTCGAATGTCGGAATTGAACGTGCCACCTGTCTATGAACTAGTGACGTCACCAATTCCGTCACGGTCATCGGTCATTTTGTATCGTTCGTCCGATTTCGCCCTACTAATCACGGATTAACCTCACTAATCGTGATTAGTCACTAATCTAATCCTGGAATTCGGGACGGGTCGTTACAACCTTCCCTCCTTAATTAATTTCGTCCTCGAAATTCCAACCGACCTAATTCCAACCGTTCTTCCCTCCTTAATTTAGTTTCGTTCTCGAAACTCCAACTATTCTGATTCCACATCCACCTCGTGGATATAATTCGATCTCACGACACGTGTACACCAGTACACCCACTAGTCAACATAAAACTCGTCTGCAACCAGACGTACCACTAACACTCACGTCGCATTGACTACATTCGACCACGTCGAATGACAGTAATCACAAGTTCCGTACTGACACCACTTGTCAGTATCAGAGCAGCCTGAGTATCCTATGAGCTAACCATTTGTCAGATCTACCATTTCGTTGACACAACAACACGACGATTCCTTTCTCAATCACCAAATTTATCCTGATATCTACTCCCACTGGGAGTCACCAACTTACTCATCGATCTACGATGAAACCTCCGACAAACTGTCACCACTTAACAGTCGCCAGTCAAAAACTAACACTATACCCACTTGTGGTTATACTAACCATTAACTCACTCAAACTAAGTATACGCATACCAACAAATACTCGACCTGTGTGTAACTGGACCCATCAGAAATACCATGACCCAATGCATTGTATCCAATGTCCAGTTCACGACCCCAACTGATCCAATGGTATCGGAACTAAACCGACTACCAACACGCTCACCAACATACCACTGGTATATCCAATACACCGTCACCAGACACCACAAGTTTACCCGGTATCGTACCTCGAACAACGTACAAGGTACGTACATCCATTACCAACCAGACTACAACAATAACGATGAAGACAACACGACCACCTAGGTCGTAGCCAACCACGTTTCTATAATGGAGTCCATCTATCCAATCCAGTATTAGACAAATCAAAACTCCAACCCATCATCCATTTCCAAATCCGAATCCGAATCCGTAATTTCGTAAGAAATCCCGAATCAAGACCCAGAAATCATATCCATAACCATGTCCAAATCTGAATCCGAAATCTTTATTCCGTAAGCTAGCATTTGGAATGACCAATCCGAACCCAAATCCATAAAAGAAAATCCACTCTCAAGCTCCAGAATCAAATCCTGAATCGTCATCTAGAAATCTGATTCCAAAACCCGAAATCTCGTTCTCGTCTACCGAGAAGCACCATATCCGAACCTATCGGATATCTGTTCAAACGATTTACCACAATAAGTTCGATTGACTTCATAGGGAAGCCAATCCCAACATCAACACATCTCTAAGACTGACAAAATCTGACCTCGTCAGACACTTACTCGCCTGAGTAATACACCATACGGGATTCACTTCGAAAAGAAGTTCAGTCCCAACATCCTCAACTCAAACATCCAAGTAAGAGCGATATACTCTCTACCCATCTGGATCATCAAAATCACGATCTAGATCCTATCATTACATCACCCACCATGAACGTCACGATCGAGAATCATCACAATGCCCAAAGTCCTCAACCATTTCCCACATCTAAACAGATCATTCAACGACGAGACACGCCAAGACTGTGGGTTCTCACTGATTACCTCGTATCGATCCTTTGCATTCCACCGTGTAAAAATCAAGGATGATGAAAGACAATGACATCAAAACTTATCCTATGCGAATGCAACCAAAACCCCGTTGCACTCACCACGCCACGTATCCAACACCGTCTGCCACCTAGCAGAAAATGAGAAATCTCAGTCACCTAACTTCGATATACTCACTCCACCTGATGACCCAAGACAAATCACGGGTTCACCAACCAATACACGATCGGTGTACTAGTGGCAACCAACAACATCTACATCATCAACATCATCTACCATCATCAATCATGGTAGAATCTGAGAAATCACCCTAATGACTTCGAAACACGCATTACCAATGTGGAAAACCCGCATTACTCTCGTCACCTCAATCACAACTCTTGCGATTTCGAAGTTCCAACAAGATTGGAAACAACACACTCGGACATCAACCACTTGTCCATCACCAATTTAACTCTATCTGTGATCCACTACCAGACCACAGATACCGATCACATACCCATCTTGACGGGGTCACATCCCGACTCGTGATTCATCGTCATCACAATCACCGGCACCAGCACCAGAACTAGTACCCGTATCATCACCTGTCAGCATCAGCACAAAGTGTGCGAATCAAAAAACCCTAGATCTCCGCTCATACCGAGCGACGATCCCGTACCTCTACTCAAATTGGAGAAACTATGCCTCTCTCGTACCCAACAACTCTGGATACAATCACCATGATAACTCATACGAGAAAAGGAAACGTCCCCGTCTCATTCTGCGATCGCACTCAGCCGTAACCGATTCGAATCCAGAATCACTGCTCGTACATTTGCGTTACTCACGCACCTCGTATCATCGTCACGACTGGAAATCCCATCGTCACAATTGTCATGGCAACCTGAGTCTACTCAACTTGATAAGACTTAACTACGTCCATCGATAGTAGCGTCTGCCACAACCTCGTGCAGACCAAACTACCAGACATCTCGATATCCAGACTCCGCATCCAACGGAATCAATCGCACGTACTACTACTCCGTATCCCCACTCAGGGATTCCATCGACAAGTACCAACCCTGGTAACCTGTCCAACCAAACGCTAACCAGTCGTAACTCGACTCAACCAACGTCGTCTACCAGGTCGTCCATGAACTTAGCTGTACCAACTGTCCATCACAACTAAAGTAGCACGACAACCAACTAGGTCTAACCAATTACCACAACCTCGACTGCAGAGTGCAGTCCCATCACTAAGCTGACATGACTAGATCGACTAACAGCCTCAAACCCGAATAGTCGCCAAAGTCAAACCATTCGCCAACTTACATTTTCGAACCATACAACCCAATGTAAGGTTCCACAATCACACCTAGGGTCTCCCTGAACCCAACTGCAAGCCACCAACTGCAGTACAATCCAAAATCTAACCGTCTCCGCGGTCTTGACATCGTAAAGACGTCAATCAAAATAGGATTCCTCGAATCCGACTACCAACTTCCATAAGTTCAACTAGAGTTCCACGAACTCGACTGCTAACTGCCAGCCGCAGTACACTCCACAATCCGGCTGCTAACTGCCAGGAGCAGTAAATCTATTTAACTCAACAAAATCTGATCATCAGATGATCACAATTCTGAACTATCGTCAAATCGATCCTATGACATCGTGAAACACAATCCCAACTAACCATCTCATGATCAAAACTCTAACGTACTGCTACATTCATCCTTCCATAGGGTCCCACATTGCCATCCACGACATAACTATGGCAACACCGGCATCGAATGCCGAACCAAGACTATTTACGATTCAATCCTACTAACTATCGTATCGGCATCCCATTATCAGGTTGGTAACGAACTGTAGCCCCTTGAGATATCACATCCTCGACCTGCGTACACCGTAAGAGCAAACCGTGCTCTAATAAGCATTCCTATGAGCAATCCTATGCTCTGATATAAGCTAACTGAGCTCTGATACCACTTGTCAGGACCCGTCCTCAATCCCCCTGGGATTAACGAGGAACACCCCTGATCCCGTCTAACACGAAGTGTTAGACAAGGGAAATTTCCAACCTTTGCCCTCCTGGGCTATCAGAGTACGCCAGGATCCGGAGGAGGTATGTGATATCTCGATCTCTGCTACAGTCCACACCGTATCCAACCTGAAGGGTATTAAAAACAGAAAGACTCTGAGTGGACAAAAATAAAGAGTTTATAAAACATATTTCATAAAAGACCTTTATACCGTTCACTAAAAAGCATGCATGCATAGTAAAACCCAGGTACCCTCTCGGGTTTGTGGTTTCAGCCGTGCATGGAGGCGTCACCTGGCCGACCACCATCCTCCGCAGTCCTCTCATCACTCACTAGTCTCTCCAGTAAACATCTGGGGTCAAGGGTTTGGTGTTTGGCGTGAAGGGCAGATCGCTTTTGAGATGGGAAGAATGATCGATGAAAATGTAAAGGGAAGGAGATGCATGAATGTAAAGGAAAGGTCAGTGGATGGGTGACACTTTTCACTCATCCATTGGTCCACTAACAAATATATGGGCCCCACTTAGGACAAAACCCAAGCTCCCTCGAACTTTGTGCAATAGTACCTTCGTACTTTCGTGAATCGTAACTTCGTCGTCGGACATTCGAATTCGACGTGCCACCTGTCTATGGATTTGTATCGTCCCAATCTATGTAACGGTCCTCGGCCCTTGGCCATCGAACCTCCCGGTCAAAAAGTCAACATTTTCCCCTTTTTAACCAAAATTACCAAAATGCCCTTAAACTTCTGAACGTCACAACTTCTTCCTCGAATGTCGGAATTGAACGTGCCACCTGTCTATGAACTCGTGACGTCACGAACTACGTCACGGTCATTGGTAAAAGTTCATTTGACCGCCAGAATAAAAAGTCAACATTTTGCCCACGCCTAGGGGCAAAACGGTCATTTTGCATCGTTCATCCCATTTTGCCCTACTAATCACGGATTAACCTCACTAATCGTGATTAGTCACTAATATAATCCTAGAATTCGGGACGGGTCGTTACACCTAATCCTAATCTAGGCTCGATACAATCTAGTTTTCTCATGAATTTATGATCAATACTCGGAAAGTGATTATTGGCAATCTGGGTTTTGAAGAACATTGAAGAAGGTAACAAAAATAATAGGTTTTTCACACTTAGGGACTTAAAACTGATTATATTAGTCATATTCTAACAAGCAAATCAACCGCAGAACAGCTCAAGTCCGTCGCCATTTGCCATGGATGACAGCAAAGTCGACTGGCCTAAGCATCTCTACCGCCACTATCGATTATGGAATCTAGAACCCTCGAGCTGGGGCATACCAGCGGACTCTCGCAAGAGTCCACCACCGACATCGTCTCCCTCACCATGCTTTTGGACCTGGACGGCGCCGTGTCTACAACCTGATCCCTATTGTTGTTCCAGGAGAAATGGTGAAAGTTCTGGACAACGGATGGATCGGGGGTTTTGGTGCCAGAGCCAAAAGCTGTGGCTTTCAAAGCTCGGCAGTGGTGATAGTATTGTTGCCGTGATTAAGGGTGAAGAAGTTGGGATAGAGAAGTTCGGCGCCGAAAGGGTCGTTGATAATAGGATAGTGAAGCCAATTGGCCATTTCTTCTTCTTGAATAAATAAGTGTTGATTCTGTGGTTCTGGCTGGGGATGGGAAGCCGCCGGTCTGTTGCTATCTATATCGTCGAGCAGGACGATGTCGTCTTTGGAATTTTTCTGATCGAGAGTGGACCTGTGGTTCTGGCTCCTCATGATAGGACCCATCCCAATCCCCCTGGATTATCGTGGGATGTGCCTACTCTCGTCTGACACTGCGTGTCAGATCAGGGATAAACTCGTCCCCTGCACGGGGTTCATCAGAGTACGCCAGGATCGGTGGTGGCATGTGATGTCTCGATCTCTACTACAACCCGTATGCGCGATCAACCTGAAGGGTATTAAAACCATAAAAGCTGTGAAAGGATAAAAATGAACAGTTTATAAAAGTCAATTTATTGAAAATACATTTATACCCTTCACGTAAAAGCATGCATGCATCACAAAAAAACATTACAAATACTTTCTCGGAAGCAAGATGTATTGCTTCCCATGTCAAATCCAGTGAAAAATGCTTTTCAATTAAAGCCATTACCTCAGTAGGGTCTCACCCAAAACCAAATCATACAAGGTCGCAACTCAAAACCAAATCATACAAAACAAGTACAGGGTCTCAACCAAAATCAAAAATCCTGTGGGATCTTTTTCAATCCTAGCACATGTGCAAATAGCTCAAGACCACTCACAATCCTAGCATGTCGCCGTGAACACATCACCCACCGCGAACATCTCTAGATCATCGTGAACACATCATTGATCGATCTCGGAGAATAGCATCGGCACTCCTAAGTCAAGCCTCCCTCGGCCTTAGCCTCTAGCGGCTGCTCGATAATAGGCAGTGCATCGTCACCTCTCCAAAAGGAACTCATCTGCAGTCCAGAGGCGAGCGTCATATGACCCGGAACTCGAACATAAATGTCATCATCGACCGGGACTCTAACTCGATCGACCGAGACTCTAACTCTTAAATCATCAATAGGGCCACAAGCCCAAAACATCACCAAATGGGTCATAGCCCAAAAATCAAGTGTCCAACGACACTTCATATCCCAAGATTCCTCGAATCCTATCAAATTCACAACTAGGTCTCATGCCCGAAATATAATCCAGGATTCCTCGAATCTTGTCAAATTCACAACTGGGTCTCATACCCGAAATATCTTTCATAAAACTCATAACTAGGTCACAACCCGACTTATCTCACGTTTGACTATACTCTAAGTCAAGTCTCAAATTAACTGGGTCATACACCCTAAAGATATTTCCAAATCCAGAAACAATTTCTCATTTCCAAATCATCCTTGACCTCACGCCAAGTCAAGGTTTTTCAAATGGGGTCTCATGCCCGAATCTCGATTTCACGCATCTCCGTTAAATCCTTTAAAACTATTTCTCAAATCCTTGGTTTCACGCTTCTCTGTAAAATCCTCAAAATCATATAAAATCATGTAAAACATATGCACGTAGAACACTTGACTGAAGCCCGAATGTCACATAAAATATAAATCTCGAACTACGTGCATTAATGCATTTTCCTATGAAAATTACAAACAATTCATATTTAAATCACATGCACTCATGACATCTAAAATCATGTTCATAAACACATATAAAACATTTATGCATGCATCATATTCATAAAACAAGATCCACTCATAGACCGTCTAAGCTGCGCCTCGATACGCATGTCATAAGACTCACCGGGCTAATTCAACCTCTTCGGGTCGTCCGAACCTATCCAAAATACACTCAAAGGTTACTACCAGCCTAGAAATTTCCTAATCAAGAACCTCCAACATTCCCGGAAAAGTCAACGTGTCCTGGACACGCTTCCCTATGCTATAAACCTCAATTTGACCAACCTAACTATAACGACCCTTCCCGAATATCAGGATTAAATAATAATAAATTATGAATTTAGTATGACTAATCGAGAGTTAGTTGAGAGAATTCGGACGGACGGTGTAAAATGATCGTTTTGCCACTAAAATTGGGCAAAATGTTGACTTTTGACCTACATGGTCAAATTCATGAGGAGCGACGACCGTGACGTAGATCGGGACGTCACGAGGCCATGGACAGGCGGCACGTCGAAATCGAACGTTGAACGGGGAAGTTATGGTCATGGGATCGAATTCGAGATAATTAACGTTTCGGAATTCGAATTAAACATTAATGAAATATGATTGGCTATTTAATTAATGTGGGGCCCTTGGAAGAGTGACAAGTGTCACTAGTCTCATTGGCCACTATCCTTAAAATGTGGATCTTTGCTGATTGGGTGGTTTTTATTATTTTAATATTTTAATAGTTTACTCACCCATCTCTCTTTTCCCTTCCCGTGTGTCATCTTCATCTTCTTCGTAACTCAAGCACACAAACACACAAACCCATATCACCTCACCCTCGTATTCCTCCATTATTTTCATCTTCATCGACTGGATGTGTGGGTGAGAGTGTGAGAGTGAACTAGAGCGTTTGGGAGGGGCTGTGTCAGGACCCAACCCTCCTCGGTCAGGACCTGACTCATCTAGCACGATATTATCCACTTTGGGCCTCCTTTCCCTTGCCCTCACGGTTTTGTTTTCAAAAGCTCACGGTGCAACTTCCGAGGAGGTCACCTATCATGGGATTGCACCAGCCTCAACTCGCTTAACTTTGGAATTCCAACCGAACCCAAATCCACTTAGCTCCCAAAAGGCCTCGTGCTAGATAGGTGTGTGCCTACACCTTTAAGGCACACCACCATTCCCTACCAAGACCATTCCCCCCTCGCAGGAATGTGGGATTGTTCACCATTCCCTCCAGGACACGGGTCTTATAATCCACCCCCCTTAGGGCCCAATGTCCCCACTAGCACACTTCTCGGTCGGGGACTGGCTCTGATACCATTCTGTCAGGACCCAACCCTCCTCGGTTAGGACCTGACTCATCTAGCACGATATTGTCCGCTTTGAGCCTCAATGCCCTTGCCCTCACGGTTTTGTTTTCGGGAGCTCAAGGTTCAATTTCCCAGGGGGTCACCCATCATGGGATTGCACCAGCCTCAACTCGCTTAACTTTGGAATTCCAACCGAACCCAAACCCACTGAGCTCTCAAAAGGCCTCGTGCTAGATAGGTGTGTGCCTACACCTTTAAGGCACACCACCATTCCCTTCCAAGACCATTCCCCCCTTACAAGAATGTGGGATCGTTCACTGTTCCCTCTATGACACGGGTCTTACAGGCTGAGCAGCCACGGTCACGGCGGAGGAGAAATCGAAAACCGTGAACCCATCCTATACAACACCTTCAATCCTTCATCAAATGATGATGGTTCGTGAATGAAAAGAGAGAGGAGACTGAGACGATGATGGTGGTGCTAATGGAATCGACTGTCGTGGACGGTGGCTGGAGAACCCGAAAACGTTAAGCTTTCATTAAAAATTGGAATATGGGCCTTTAGGGGTTGTCGATTGGTTCTATTGATTGGGATTGCTTGGTGGTGGTCTTACTAGATGATTGGGATCAGAAACGAAGATAGAGGTGGTCAGAAATGGTGGCAGAACAGAGTTGCAGGGCACGAGTACTGTTCACGTGATTTCATGTATGATTTAGGCTTGGTTTTCTAGTTTTGACCTTATAGATCGATAGGAAATGATGAGACGAAGAGGTAGGAATAAACGGCGTTGAAAATGGTTGATAATTGAAGGAGAACTGGTCTTGACGGTTTGCAAGTTCGGTTGAACCAAAAAACTAGAGAACTGGATCTGAATTAGGTTCAACGGAGGTTGAAGATGCACTGTTCCCAGTGTGGGGGTTTCACGTGCAGTCGCTTGCGACGGCGCGTGGGGACACGTGGGGCAGAGTTGGGGGTCAACATGTAATTTTATCCTTTCGATGTAACGAACATTTTGGGACAAGTTTCGAGTCGATCGAACACCGTTTTGGGGTAGTTTGGGGTGTCCAAAGGTTTAGGGTTTATTTTAAATACGTTTAAAAATCCCAAAAAAAATGGGGGATTCAATGTTAGCCTATTTGAAGTAGTTAGTGACCTTCGGTTGTGATTGGGACAGGTCCGGAAGTTCCAGAGATGGTGATTTAGTCGGGGAGGCTTATGGCACACGTATCGAGATGACAGCTTAGGACGGACTGTGAGTGGACACTTGCTTTCTAAACATGATGCATGCATAACTGTTTTATAGGTTTTATATCTATGTTTTGAATGCCTTGAATACATATATTTTTGGTATTTGGTATTTACGTATTTGCACATATTTCGAGGTGTATGGTTTTATGTTGGACTTATATGTGCTTGTGTTTTCAATAATGGTTAGATAGAATGGTGTTGGATTTGGAAGTATGGAATCAAGCATGAGACCCATTTGATTTGGAAACTATCAGACTTGGAGTCCATTTGATTTAATGAGATATCGGGCTGGAGGCCCATTTGGTTTACATGATCGGGCTAGAGGACCAATTGAGTATGATATTGGGCATAAGTCCCATTTGTGGCTATAAATGTGATTTCGGGTTCGAAGACCCATAAAACGGATTTGGATTTGAGTACTTGGATTTCTGGACTTACGGTGATTTTATGGAAATGTTATTTCGGGCATGGTCCCTTTGAAAGATTTTGAATGGTTTTTATAAACTATTTTCCATATACCTTCATGTTATGAGGATATGTGGATGGTCTCCTCCAGATGTCTAGGACACTGAGAAAGTCACAGCGCATTACCTAAGAGGGGTCATTACACGGAGTGACTGGACTATACAGTGACTAAGGAGCAGGATTGCTTTGATTAGATGTCTGGGACGTCGGACATCTAGGATGTTAGAGATTAACCCGGAGAGACCACGAACAGCACGCGTAGCTTATGGAACGTGATAGTGGTATTGATTAGGCATCAGGGATGCCAAATATTGGTATATAACGGTGTTTGATTGGATTGTGATTTATGGATTTACTAGATTATGTATTTGGATTTCAGATTTATTGGATTTATGAAATGGTATTTCAGTGTTGGTGGTTTTGGGCAGTAGCCCACATGATTGGACTTATGGTTTTGGGCCAAGTTCCCACATACTTGGATTTATGGTTATGGGCTAAGGCCCCAATGATTTAATTAAATTAAATGATTTGAGTGCTAGTTTTCGAATGCATGCATGCTTTTTAGTGAAGGGTATAAATGTCTTCTTATAGAATGTGTTTTTATTAAACTATTGATTTTTCGTCCGCTCACAGCTTTTAATGGTTTTAATGCCATTCAGGTTGATCACGAATGGGAGCTGTAGCAGTGACCGAGACATCACACTCATCCACCGATCCTCGCGCGCTCTGGAAGCCCCGAACGGGATGAGGGTTGAGTTATCCCTTGTCTGACACTTCGTGTCAGATGGGAGTATGGCACATCCCGCGTTAATCACGGGGGGATTGGGATGGATCATGTCACTAACAATCTTTGATCGACTTGAAACCACCACCATTGGATTCATATCGTCGAAAACTTTAAAATGGTCTTGGTCCCACCATGAAATTCGTACCCATGTGCCCCCACGTGTGGGTCAAAAGTACGATTAACGGTGATGTCAACAAAGTCAATGATGACGTCAACAGTCAACGGCTAACATCATCTCTGATGTCAGTAGTGACGTCATCTGACACCTGACACGTGTCAGTCTGACATTTTAGGTCTGGCCTGATGATGTTATTTGATGATGTCATCTCACCCTGTCCTTTATCTGAGTCAACCCGGTTCAATGTACCGGGTCCTGTAGACCCGCGACCCGACCCAACTTTTTCTCTTTGGTTTCTGGTCCGTTTTTGAAGCCGCTACTTCCTACACGATCGTCCAATCATCCCTAATCGATCTATGTGATCAAAATAATGAAAAATAGCCTAAAACTTTACCTTTAATTCGATGAACAGTCGTGCAGTGACAGGACCCGCCCCGTTTTCCCCCTAGGGACCACTGGGGAAGCCTGCTCCCATCTGACACGTAGACCAAAATATCACAAATACCCTTCCAAGGGTTTTATTACACAAATACCCCTACTGGGGGTTCTAAATACACACCGGTGTGTTTCCAAAATACAACATGTGAGACAAGGGAAAGGAGCATTATGTTCGTACTAATACAAAATAAAGATCAACCCACCCCTTAGGGTGGTGTAAACGCAACGGTGGTATTTATGCCTCGGCCCCGGAGTCGATGCCCTCCTCGGGTTCCTCTCCTGAAGGGTCAAGAAAACATTCAAAGTGTGAGTGGACCAAAAATAAGCAGTTATAAATCCATTTGAACATATATATAAAGTTTGACCCTTCGTTTATGGAAACATACATGCATGCAGTATAAAACAGGAAAAACGATCACATATAAAAACATGGCAAATATCTATACATATACGTATATCTATAGTAAAAACATATCTGGGAAACATCATATAACTCTACAAGTAATCATGTATCCACAACCCCTTCCTCGGCTCTTCCGAGAAGATGCCAACTCGGGGAACACAGCCCCTAGGGATCAAATCCCCGATAATGGTCACGATTTATCTCTAATAGGGTATGCATACCACCCAAGGTCTCACTTCGAGTCTTCTCCCAGGAATCCTCCATCTGGGAGGCTCTGTCTCTGAACCTAGTCCGAGCTCTCTCTCGGATTCTAGTTCGAGTATCTCCCCGGAAATCTGGTCCGGGACCACAACACAATCTCCCACTCCTCGAACGGGTTTCCAATGGGGAAGCCCATTCTGGTCAGTGGATCGTGACCCTCCAGGTCGACTTCTGGAGGAGACCAATCCGCAATATGGAAGGGTGTAACATGTACTTAAAGAAACCTTTCAAAATCATGTCAAAATCTTTTCTCAGAATTCTTTATAAACAAGCTTTTAAGTTGAAGGTCTCAAATCACCAATATTCCATGGTTCACAATTCATTTCGAAATACCTTTGTCCAAATCCGAGTCAATGCTCGTCAAATGGGTCTCAGGCCCGATAAGTCTCCTTTTTAAGAAAGATCCATTTATTTCTTGAAATCCGAAATCCAATTCTCAAATCCCAACATCATAAAACGTTTATCACAAAACAATTTAGAAAACAAGTAACATAGTCATGCATGTATTCATTTATAAAATCAACGGTCCACTCACAACATGTCCTTGCTGCGCTAACGAACCATTACACCTGTCCTGAAGCTAAACACAAAGTCCGAACCTGTCCAAACATACTTAAGGGTCACTAATTGACCCTACTAGGTCTAGAATAAAAACTTAGGGTGAAACCGGCCCAGGAACGCGCTCCGAACACGCTTCCCGAGGCTAATTTCCTCAATTTGACCAACCTAACGATCTCCGATCGACACGAAACTACCTCCATTGGATCCATATCGTCGAAACCTTGAAAATGGTATCGGCCCCACAAAAAATACTACTCACACGCGCCCCCACGCGCTTGGTTATCGCGCGGTCAACGGTGCTACAGTAACCGACGACGTCATTGATGACGTCAGCATGACGTCATCCTCTGACAGGTGTCAGACTCCACGTGTCAGCCTGTGATTGGCCCCTGCCCTGACAGTTCTGACAAGATGACATCATCAAGCTGTCAGAACAGTGTCGGAATGATGACATCATCTTCGGTGGAGTCCTACCGAATTCTCAGTCCAAGCTTCGGCTGTCTTGCACCGAAGGCTTGCGGCGCTGCTCGGTGGGATCCTACCGAAAGCCCAGCGACAGAGCCACCGTGACCCACGGCCAAGACCCGCCCAAAATTTCCTCCTCCGATCACCATTTTCTTCGAAATTTGGCCCTAGAGACTCGTCTAAACACACAATAGACATATGTAACCTCCAAATCTAAGAAAAGGATCGAAATCATTACTTTTGGTATGAAGAACTTCGGTTCTGTTTCCCGGTTACTCTTCGTCGCTTCAGGCGGCGTCCTGCGTCAAACCAGCTGGTCGTGAGTTCCAGTCAGGCTCCCTGTCTTCTTCTGTGTCCACGGTCGAGCTCCAGACGGAAGGGGAAGGTGTGGTTTGCACTGGGGAAGGTTTGGAGTACGTTTGGGCCGTCGCGGGTCTCGGGTTGTCGTGGTGGCTGCGGTGGCCGGCGACAACGACAGTTAAGATGATAATGATGATGATGTTCAGCGAGGGTCAGTGAGGATGAGGGAGATCGATCTGGGCTGAGAGAAAAAGAAAAGGAAGAAGGAAGAGTTGTTTGTGTGTGCATAAGGTTTCACGGCAAAGAAGAATAACAAAGGTTCATGCACTTCATTATTTGGGCTCTTGGGCCAGTTAGATGAGTGACAAATGTCACTCATCTGATTGGTTCAAAGGTCCAAGTTTGACTAATTAAATCCATTTAATTCTCTTGTGTCTCGAAAAATGTAATAGTGCCCCGTAACGTCCTTGACCCATAACTTTCGCTACGTATCTCCAAATTTGGCATGCCGCCTGTCCACGTAATCAGGGCGACCCGATCTACGTATCGGTCAAAAATTCAAAGTCAAACGATGCTTCGGGTCAAAAGTCAACATTTTTCTGGGATCAGGGGAAAAATGGTCATTTTACATATAATTTCCATTTAATTAAATAATAATAAAATCCGGGTCGTTACACGCAGGCTTTCCTCCTCCATTCTAGCCGTCTCAGGCCACCATCGCCTTTGAAACCAATCTCTCTGAGGTCGCATTGATCCGCAGAACCTGTTAGAATCAACCCAAACCTCCAATAACATCCAAAATTCCATTTTCAATTTTTGAACAAAAAATGGGTTTCGGGTTTTTTGGGTTTACCATGGTTTTCTGGGCTCCTCCGCCATCCACGGTGGTCCTGAAGCCTCCCACGACGTCTCTCAGTCCCTCACTCACCCTCAGCCACTCTCTTGGCCTCAAATTGAATCAAATGGGGGAAGGGGGATGATTTTTGGGGCTTTCGGGTTCGGTTGATCGAAAGAGAAAAAAAAGGGAGATATGCATGAATGATAAAAGAAATGGCAATGGTTGAGTGACACTTGTCACTCATCTATTGGGCCTGACCAAAATATCTGGGGCCCACTAAAAGGAAAAAGTCAACTTTGCCTCGTAAAACATGCCATCATAAATAGTTCATGAAATCTCCCGTAACCCGTATCTTTTCCATACAATGTCCGTTTTCGACGTGCCACCTGTCTACGGACTCGCATCAACTTGATCTACGTAACTGTCCTTGGTCCTTGTGCATTGGACCTCATAGGTCAAAATTCAACTTTTTCCCTCGTCTAGGGGTAAAATCGTAATTTCATCACGAACATCCGATAATCCTCGACTAAGTCCCGCTTAGTCTCACTAATCCTCAATTAATTCTTAATTAATCTCATAAATTTGGGACGGGTCGTTACACTGCACTACTATTTGACCGTTTTTCCATAGAAGCTCTATGATGTCATCCTCTAGCCTGTAGCACAAGTGTTTGATAAAACTCCTCACACTATAAAATTCAAAGAGTGGATAAAAACATTCAGGAAAGTTGGAATTGAGGCTTACATGGTCAGTTTTCTAGGTGGGCAGTTAGGAGCCGAGAAGGTGGGGATGGAGTTGTCGTTATCCATTTCGAAATCGGGAACGCACCGATTCATCTTTACTCTCTGGAATCACTTAGCATCTTATCAAAAAATCAAAACCAAATAACAAACCCATATCAAAAATTTGAAATTTGGAAAAAATTTAAGAAATTGAAAAGGGATACTCGCAGTACTTTGAAATGATTAGAGTGAGGAGGAGGAGGAGGAGGAGGAGGGGGTAGTTGTTCTCCATGTATGAACCCACCATAGGTAGTGGGTCTACTCCTGCTCTAAAGAAAGTTGTGATGAGAAATTAATGGAGATAAATGGAAAGGGACGTTTCAGTGTTAAAGGTTGGGTTTTTGTGAATATGTCTGAGTGTGTCGCAGCTAGCCAACAACCAGCAGTTAGTATCTGCTAGAATGGAGCAAATGTATGAAAATCCAAGTTTTTTTTTACCTTCTTCAATGTTCTTCAAAACCCAGATTGTCAATAATCACTTTGCGGAAGGAGACTGTGATTTGGGTTGATGGGTTATTAGGTATTGGTCATAAATTCATGAGAAAATCATATTGTTATTGACGTCCCAAATTATCGGGATTAATCAATAATTAATGACGAATTAGCAAGACTAATCGGGGTTTAGCTGGGGATTGTCGGACGTTCAGGGTGAAATTACGATTTTGCCCCTAAACGAGGGCAAAAAATTGATTTTTGACCCAGGAGGTTTGATGCACGAAGACCGATGACCGTGATATAGATCGGTACTTCATGAGTCCGTAGACAGACGGCACATCAAAATCGGACGTTCAACGGAAAAGGTACGGTTCACGGAAGTTCGAGGTAACTATTGCACGAATTTTGAGACGGATGACATTTGTCATGAAGTGGGCCCAGATATTATGAGACAAGCCCAACGGACGAGTGACAAGTGTCACTCATCCATTGCCCACAAACACACATACATGCACCAAACCCCCTCACCTGTTTCATTCTCCCTAACACGAAAACCTTCCCAATTTGTACAAACCATACACACCCATACCCATCCCCATATTATAACCCTTCCGAGGACATGAGAGAAGAGGATGAAGGACTGAGTTGACAAGGGGGCTACATGACTGAGAGACGGCGGAGACCACGATGGAGGAAGGTAACCTGAAACCCCCCTCCCCCCCCTTTTCATTTTCAAATTCGAAATTTGGGTTGGGACGTTGGGGGGCTGTTTTTGTTGATTGGGAAGTGTTTGTTGGGTTAGTATGAAGGCCTAGAGAAGGTTTTGGATGGTGGGGAAAGGCTAAGCAGCCTAGGGTTTGGACTGGAAAAACAAGGTCGTGAAGAAAAAGGATTGGAGATAGGAATTGGAATGGATGAAAAAGGACAAAAAATGGAGGAGTTATGGGCTTGGACTGGTCACGCCAGTCCAGCCGGACCGGATTGCTGGCAAACTGGTCGGACCTAGTCTGCCGAAGGAAGAAGATGAACAGTACTGTGCATGGTCTCCACGTGCAGTGCCTTTGGGCGGCGCGTGGGGGCACGTGAAGCATTTTTGGAGAAGTGTCCAAAATGTGTTTTCATCAATTCGATATAACGAACATTTTGGGACAATTTTCGAGTCGATCAGACATCGTTTCTATATAGTTCGGGATGTTTGAAGGTTTAGGATCGAGTTTAAAAATAGTTAAAATTTTGAGAAAATTACGGGCCTTCATTGACAGGTTAATGAGGTAGTTAGTAACCCTCTAACGTGATTTGGATAGGTTTGGGACTCCTGGTGATGGTGATTAGCCCGGAGAGGCTTATGACATGCGTATCAAGGCGCAGCTTTAGACGGTTTGTGAGTGGACCTTGTTTTTAAATTGTAATGCATGCATAAATGTTTTATATGTTTTAAATACATTTTTTTAAGATTCCATGAGTGCATATGTTTGTTGTATGTTAGTATTTATGTATTTGCACGTATTTCGAGGTTTTCGGTTTTATGTGATGCTTATACATGCTGTGTTTTCTATGATGGTTTGAGGAAATGATTTTGGATTTGGAAATATGGAATCGAGCATGAGACCTAATTGATTGGAAACTACGGGACTTGGAGTCCATTTGATTTGATGAGAAATCGAGCTGCAGGCCCATTTGAGTTATACGATCGGGCTGCGAGTCCCCATTGGTTTACGAATTCGAGCAAGAGGCCCAATTGATTTATGGTATCGGGCTTGAGACCCAGTTAGTTGTGATATCGGGCTTGAGGCCCAGTTGATTGTAAAATCGGGCTTGAGGCCCCTTATTGGGGTATCGGGCTTGAGTCCCAATTATGGTTTATGAAATGAGAATTTGGGTTTGAGACCCTATTGAACTATGGATTTAGGCTGAGGTCTGTGAGATTGGATTTAAATCGGATTCGAGGAATCCTGTTGAGATGCTCGGGTATGAGACCCAGTTGAACTATGGTTTGAAAGAAAGGAATGTTTTCACTTATATGTATATACCCTCCTATATGAGCGGATATGTCTCCTCCAGACGTCGTAAATCCTGGAGAGTCATGATCCACTACCTGGAATGAGTGACTCCAAGAGAGAGTACATTCCAGGAGTGAGAGATATGATATAGTCTTGGACTGGGTCCGGAGACAATACTCCAGACGTCGTAGATCCTGGATTTTGGACAGATCCTCCTAGACGTCGTACATCCTAGAGGTAGACTCGAAGATGAGACCCCGAGTAGTATGCATACTTATAGATAAATCGTGACAGGTATTGATTAGACATCAGAGAATGTCAAGGATGGGTTATATATGTATATATGTATATGAGTATGAGATTTCACTAGGAATGGTTTTGGGCTGAGACCCACGTGTATTGGATTTAGGCTGAGACCGTGTGTTTTATGATTTAAAATGAGACTCGTTTTGGGTTTCCTTGATTTGGATTTTGGGCCAAGGCCCTAATGAATGATTTGAGAAACAGTTTTCAAATGCATGCATGCTTTTAGTAAAGGGCATAAATGTCTTTTTATGAAATTGTTTTTATAAATTTTTTGTTTCGTCCACTCACAGCTTTCATGATTTTAATGCCCTGCTTGGTTATCGTGGATGCGGCCTGTAGTAGAGACCGAGACATCACACTCCTCCTCCGATTCTGGTGCACTCTGGAAGTCTCGGTTGGGCTAAGGATGGAATTATCCTTCGTCTGACACGTCGTGTCAGACGGGAGCAGGCACGTCCCACGTTAATCCCAGGGGATTTGGGACGGGTTCTAACAAGTACTATCAGAGCATGTTTTGCTCTCAGCGTGACGCGCAAGTCGAGGATGTGATGTCTCTGCAGCAATAACAGCCCGTCGTCAACCTGATAACGAGGGTAAGAGTATGAGGATTCAATGCAATCGAACCATTGGTAGATTCTGTTTGGCACGAGGTGTGATTGTTTAGGGTTCAATTTTCATAGAATGCCGATTATTTTAGTGAGATTTGATCCCATGAGGATTGATGTACATGTGAATCTAACGGCTTAGAGCCATAGTGTTACTGGAGATAAGATATAGTGGACTAGTAGACACAGTATGGCGACTTGAGAGTCGGGACCGTTGAGTTGCTAGGACGGACATGGATTGGAGAAAAATGGAATCAGTGGAGCTTGGATGTTAGGGGTCGTCCACGATAGAATTGTAAAACGGAGATAGGAACGTTGGATCCTATTTGGCATGAGAGGCCGTATTTCAGTGCGTCGAATCCCGGAGGGAGGTCGACTGGCAGGGAATGCCCGGAGTAGTTGTTGTGTAGCATGGTAGGATGTGATTGCGACATGTAGCAGTTGTGCAATATTAGGCACGGAGTATGGCCAAGTCCTTGTGGAGGCCAGCAGCTGGGAGCGGTAGAGTTACGTGGGGACGAGATCCTTAGATTGTGGTTACTGGTTGATTGGACACCAGTATCGGGGTATGACGACTTTTCGGAGTTGAGAGTGATGGATCGGTCAGGATGGACGTGCTGCAGTGAGCAGTCGGATTTGTGAAAACCCTAGTTGGTGATTGATTAGCAAGTTACGAGGAGGGTGGTACTTACAGACTAGTTCCCGAGGTTGACCAATTGAGGGACGTTCAGGGGACGTTCATCTTCTCGTAAGGATTGTCGGAATGGTCATACCCAGAGTCGTGTGGTACGAGGGAGGCAGAGCCCCTCCGACCCGAGCAGAGATAAGTGGTGATTGCTTTGTATGAGTAGGGTTATAGGATTGGTTTGATTCGCACTCTGAGTGGTGGTGATGCGATGACGATAACGAGGAAAGACAATGAGCCACGAGCTAAGGGTATCTCAGTCGTGATGTGCTCATGGTTGGGTTCTACCACTACACGACGAGGAGGATTGTCGGAATGGTCATACCCAGAGTCGTGTGGTACGAGGGAGGCAGAGCCCCTCCGACCCAAGCAGAGATAAGTGGTGATTGCTTTGTATGATGGGAATTATGTCGAGATGACAGATATGATGGAGATCAACTGGTGGAACCCAACAGTGGTTGAATTGGGCGGAGACTCCATCCCAATAGTGATTGAGATGACTAAGTGGTGATTAGACGGAATGGTATAAATGGACGACGTGAGTACTATAATGGGGATTAGTGCCGGTTGTTCAGATATGGTAATATGCAGAGATTTGATTGCAGATCACAGTAGGAGCCTGTGGTGACTCTTCAGTCGAACGGTATATCGGGTTAGGAGGAATTGACATCCTTTTGGATGTACATAAACGGTCGTAAACGAATAGGCGAGTTGGAATGTTTACAGACACGTGGATGATATCAGAGTGAGTTGAGGGCTTGGATTGTGACCGAGGTTGTAGACGCACCTTAGGCTGGTAAACATGTGAGTTCGGTGGGCACTGAGCGGGATAGAAAGGGTTCCGAGTGGCTCGGTGCGAGGTATGAGGTATAACTGCATGGGTGATAGGTACCCTAGTTCATTGTGGACGGACGACACGAGTGTTCGGTGCTGGAAATTGATCCCATAAGGGTTGGGACGTGCGAACCAGTATGCCGCAGTGAATGTTGATGGAAGAAGCCAAAGTGAATCAATGGAAGTGTTTAGTTTGGAAGTAAAGGATTAAGCATTACAATAATTATCAGAGAATACTTCTAGTCGGAGGAGGACTTCACTTTTCCAATAGCTTGGTCATAGCTTTAGGTTGGCTGTCGACGTGATGCGAGACTTGAGTTACGAGGATGGTCATATAAGGAAGAAAGCTCAATAAATGGAAAAGTTAGGTATGCTTCCAACATGGTTGGAACATCAGAATTAAGAGAAGTTGTGGTTGAGACAAAGAGAAGAGTGATTGCTTGTGCAGATGGTATTTAGAGTCACTGGATGTGACGAGTGAGTGTCCAAGGTAGTTGAACCCACAGTGGATCCACGGTAGATCGAGTTGGATGTGGATCGTGGTCGAGATGAATTGTAATCGAGAGAAGTATGGATTGAGGTGAGTTAGATTGAGTAGTGTGATGACGATCACGATGATTGAGATGAGGATGAGTAGTACGTGATGGGACGTTGCCTGAGCGCAATCCTTGAGTAGGCAGGTGGTACGCCCATGATTGACCTGATGTGAGTGCGCCAAGGAGTAGTGCACGTTGAACAATGGGATTGACCATGGGTTAGTAGTATGTTTGAGTTTGGAGTTACCAGAGGATGAGTTTTGTCTAATGGATCGTCTGATGGTGAAAGTTCGACGAGAATGATGTTTAGATGTATTCCGACATGATGATAGGATGTCTACACATTGAGTACTGTGCCTGGAGTAGAGGGGAGTGAGAGGGTTCAGTGTTGAGGTGAGCCGAGAGCTCAGGGACGTGTGGGCCAGAGGAACCCTAGTGACTATGTATGCGATGATTCCTACTGAGGCAAGTCTTGATGGGGTCCAGATACACCCTGGATGGGTGAAACGTCGATTGTGTATCGACAGGATGAGTAGTACGACAGTGAGACTCGGGAGGAGCCAAGAATGTCCACGTAGATTGCTGAGTGATGTAACGAGCCATCCCAAATTATCGAGATTAATTAAGAATTAATGACGTATTAGCAAGAATAATCGAGGTTAACCGAGTATTAACGGACGTTCAAGGTGAAATTATGATTTTACCCCTAAACGAGGGGAAAAAGTTAACTTTTGACTCAGGAGGCCCGATGCCCGAGGGTCGAGGACCGTTACGTAGATCGAGTCGATATGAGTCCATAGACAGGGGGCACGTCAAAATCGAACATTCGATGAAAAAGTTACGGTTCACGGAAGTTCGAGGGAACTATTGCACAAATTTCGAGATGGATGACATTTGTCATTAAGTGGGCCCAGATATTTTGGGGCAGGCTCAATGGATGAGTGACAAGTGTCACCCATCCACTGCTCACCCAAACACATACATGCAAATCCATCCCTTTGCTTTTTCATTCTATCGACCAACCCGAACCCCCCCCCCCCCCCCCCCTCCCCCAAACCGTGCAACCTTCACAACCACACCTTCATTCCCTTCTGTTCTATGATCATGGAAGTACTGAGAGGGGAGGACTGAGATTGGCAGGGCGGTTGGATGGCTGGGAACGGTTGAGCCGTCATGGAAGGCGGAGGAAAGGTAAACTCGAACTCGGTTTTGTGTTTTTTAATTCAATTTGTGATTAGGACGTTGGGGATGGTTTCTAGTGATTGGGGGAGGTTCGTGGTTAGTACGAATGTCTAGAGACGGTGTTGGACGGTGGATGGTGGTAGATTAGCACAGGGGAACAGCTGGAAGTTTGGACCATGAGGGGAAGGTTTGAACGGCTAGGTTCTAGGTGGTTTTTCTTAGTTATAATCATATGGATAGGTTGCTAAGGGAAGGACAAAGAGATTAGAATTGAAATGGAAGGAAACAGACAAAAATTGGATGAGTTATGGACCCGAACCGGTTCCGCCGATTCGATCGGACCAGCATTGCAGAGAACCCGGTTCAGACTGGTCGCTAGAGGTTGAAGATGATGCACTGTGCAGGGCGCGTGAGTCACATGTGCAACCCCTTTGGGCGTCGTGTGGGGGCATGTGAAGCATTTTTTGGGGATGACTTCAACATATGAAATGATCTATTCGATGTAAGGAACATTTTGGGACTCGTTTCGAGGAAATCGAACATCATTTCGATATAGTTCCGGATGTCAGAAGGTTTAGGATCAGGTTTAAAAATAGTTAAAAATTCAGGAAAATTACGCGGCTTCAATGAGAGGTTAATGAGGTTGTTAGTAACCCTCTAAAATGATTTGGACAGGTTTGGGAGTCCCAGTGACGGTGATTAGCCCAGAGAAGCGTATGACGGGCGTATCGAGGCGCAGCTTTGGACGGTCTGTGAGTGGAACTTGTTTTCTAAATTGTGATGCATGCATAAATATTTTATATGTTTTAAATACATGTTTTTCGATGCCATGAGTGCAATTGTTTGGGGTATATTAGTATTTACTTATTTGCACGTATTTCGAGGTTTTCGGTTTCATACGGTGCTTATACATGATGTGTTGAATGATTTTGGATTTAGAAATATGAAACCAAGCATGAGACCCATTTGATTTACGAACTCTAGGATTTGGAGTCCATTTGACTTGATGAGAAATCGGGCTGAAGGCACATTTGAGTTATACGATCTAACCGAGGGCCTTATTGGTTTACGAATTCGGGCTTGAGGCCCAGTTGATTTGTGATATCGGGCTTGAGGCCCCGTCGATTTATGGTATCGGGCTTGAGGCCCAGATGATTGTGAAATTGTACTTGAAGTCCCATTGAATTGTGGTATCGAGCTTATGTCCCAATTGTGGATTATGAAATGAGAATTCGAGTTTGAGACCCTATTGATGAATCAGATTCGAGGATTCCTGTTGAGATGCTCGGGTGTGAGAGCCAGTTGATTTATGATTTGAAAAATGTATATACCCTCCCGTATGAATGGTTTCCTCCGGACGTCATAGATCCTGGAGAGTCACGATGCACAACCTGGAATAAGTGACTCCAAGAAGGAGCACTTTCAAGGAGTGAGAGATATGGTATAGTCTCGGACTGGGTCCGCAGACAGTCCTCCAGATGTCGTAGATCTTGGATTTTGGACTGATCCTTCTAGACATCGTAGATCCTGGGGGTAGACTCAGAGTGAGACCCCGAGTAGTATGCATACTTAGATATATCATGACGAGTTATTGATAGGGCATTCGAGATGCTGAGGATGGGTTATATATATGTATATGTATGATGTTTTATGGAAATTGGTTTAGGGCTAAGACCTCGTGTTCTATGTTTTGGATATGGTTTTGGGTTCAGACCCATGTGTATTGGATTTGGGCTGAGGTCCCACTTGATTTGGTTTGGGCTGAGTTCCCATATACTTTGGTTTATTGTTTTGGGCCAAGGCCCTAATGAATGATTTGAGAAATGGTTTTTGAATTCATGCATGCATTTTAGTAAAGGGCATAAATGTTTCTTTTTATGAAATTGTTTTTATAAAATTATTTTCTTTGTCCACTCACAGCTTTGAGTTTTTTAATGCCCTTCAGGTTGATCGCGGATGCTGGCTGTAGCAGAGACCAAGACATAACACTCCTCCTCTGGATCCTAGCGCACTCTGGAGGCCCAGAGTGGGTTGAGGGTGGACTTATCCCTGGTCTGACACTTCGTGTCAGATGGGAGCAGGCACGTGGTGCGATTGTGTTTGTTAGTGGAATCGAAACCCGGTTAGATTGTGTTTATCGCATAATGTGATGGTTTACAGTCCGTTTGGCATAGGATGCTACGTTTTCCGAGAGGTTGGATCCCTAGTGGGATCAATGTGCATATGAATCTAACGACTTAGAGCCATAGTGTTACTGGTGGATAGGACCTAGTGGACTAGTAGGCTCAATATGACGACCTGAGAGTCGGGACCGTCGAACGATCTTGGCGGGTATGGATTGTGGCAAGGTGATATAAGTGGAGGTTGGATGTCAGGGTCACCCATGACAAACGTGCAAAGATCGGAGATTTGGTTACTAGGAGCAGTCGGGCGCATGATGACCCTAGTTGAGACCGTTAGGAATAGGAACATTGGCTCCTATTTGGCATGAGAGGCCATGTTTCAGTGTGTTGAATCCTGGAGGGATGTCGACTGGCAGAGGATGCCCAAAGTAGTTGTTGTGTGGAATGATAGGATGCAATTGTGACATGTAGCGGTTGTACAGTGTTAGGAATGGATTATGGCCAACTTCTTGTGAAGGCCAGCGGCAAGGAGCTGTAGAGTTACGAGGGGACGAGATCCTCAGATTGTGGTTATCAGTTGATTGGACACTAGTATCGGGGTATGAAGACACTTCGGAGTTGAGCGCAAGGGATCACTCGAGATGGATTTGTTGCAGGGACAACCGGGTTCGTAATAGCCCTAGTTGGTGAGTGATCAGATGAGTGACTAGGAGAGCAGTACTTGTCGACCAGATCCTGAGGTGGACCGATTGGTGGACGTTGTGTGTTGAGTGGTTGGTGCCGGCGGTGAGATGACCGCATAGGTTCGAAGTCTCGGTGGTGATGTTTGCGGGTTGTGGCTGCACGAGCTCATGGTATGTACCACCATCGAGGCTCGATTTGATGATGGTTGTTGAGAATTGGGAAATGTTCGGGGAACGTTCATTTTCCAATACGAATTGTCAGAATGGTCAGAATGGTCACGAGGGAGGCAGGGCCCCTCCGACCCGAAATGAGATAAGTGGCGATTGCTCGGTATGAGCAGGGTTTTAGGATTGGTTTGATTCGCACTTTACATGGCAGTGATGCGATGACAATAAAAAGGCGAGATGACGAGCCACGAGCTGAGGGTATCTTAGTAGTGATATGCTCATGGTTGGCTTCTACCACTACACGACGAGGAGGATTCGTCGGCTAGTGTAAATTCTTGGGAATTATGTCGAGATGACAGATATGATGGAGATCAACTGGGTGGAATCTAGTAGTGGTTGACTAAGTGGTATTTAGACAGAATGGTATAAATGGACGAGACGAGTACTGCCAGGGAGATTAGTGACCAGTTGGTCAGATTTGGTGGTATGTAGGGATTTGACTGCAGATCATAGCAGGAGCCTGTTGTGACTCTTCAATCGAGCGGTACATCGGGTTAGGATGAATTGACATCCTTTTGGATGTACATAAACGGTCATAAATGGATATGCAAGTTGGATTGTCTACGGACACGTGGATGATGTCCGAGTGAGTTGAGGGCTTGGATTGTGATCGAGTTGGTAAACGTGCCCTATAGTGGTAAACATATGAGTTCGATGGGCACTGAGTGGGACATAGAGGATTCTGAGTGGCTCGGTGCGATGTATGGGGTACACCTGCATAGGTGATAGGTACCCTAGTTCATTGTGGATAGACGACACGAGTGTTCGGTGCTGGAATTTGATTCCATAAGGGTTGGGATGTGTGAACCAGTATGTCGAAGTGAATGGTGATGGAAGAAGCCGAAAAGAATCAATGGAAGTGTTTAGTTTGGAAGTAAAACACTAAGCATTACATAATTATCAGAGAATACTCTTAGTCAGAGAAGGAGACTTCTCGTTTTTTATGCTCTTTAGAAGATAGTGCTTGGTGCCGCAGGATGACATAAGATGAACTTTGATGTTATCATCTTCAACTTTCCTCATGTGGGTCAATGAGGAAGGAGATGACAGTTAAGGGGTTCAAAGAGGATGTAAGAACCAGACAGCTAGATTGTGAGTCAAATTTGAATGACTTACAGAGCAGAAGGTATTTAGCGTCACTGGATGTGACGAGCGAGTGTCTGAGGTAGTAGAACCGCTGTGGACCGAGGTGAGTGAGATTGAGTCGTGTGGTAACGATCAGGATGATCGAGATGATTGAGGTGATTGTGGCGATCGTGAGGCAAGTAGACCGAGGTCTGGTCGTCATTGGAGTGAATTGCCTTGCTGATTATGCTAAGCTAGGAGCAAAGGAGAACCATATTGTAAGATTGTTGAAAAATCCCTTAGCATAGTTGGTGAGATGCCATGACATAGATTGGATATGGGGATAAATATGGGACGAGGACGATACATGAATATCGATCAGGAAGAGATGAATAGTTGTTACCTCTCGTTGGATATGAGGATAGTGAGGATTGGTACGTAATTGGACGTTGCTTGAGTGCAGTCCTTGAGCAGGCCGAGTAGTACCTTGATGATTGATATTTTGGGGGTGCACCGGTGTATTGTGCACATTGGTCGATGGGATTGACCACGGTCAATCGGTCTGTCAGGTTGCGAGTTCCCTGATAGTATGAATGTTTTGTCGAAGGGATAGAGTCCTAGATGGATATGAGATGGCGATCAGATTAGATCCTATAGTGACGGTTCAACGAGGATTAGGTTCGGATGTGTTGCGACATAGTGATGAGTTGACTGGACGTTGAATACTGTGTACTCGAGTAGAGTGGATTGTTAGGGTTTAGTGGTTGATGTGAGCGAGGGCTCAAGTCGTGGATGACTAAGGGAACCCTACAGTGCAGACGTGTTATCTCTGCTGAGACAAGTATTCGATTGGGATCCAGATACACCCAGGATGGGTGATATGTCGAATGTGGTTCGACGGAGTATGTGGTGTGTTGGTGTGGTTCTCGAGATTGAGCCGAAATCAGAGTAGCGCATCGAAAGCACAGTGGAGCCGAGCGTTACCAGCTAGTCACGATCATGGTCATGGACTTAGAACCGTTTAGTGACAGGGGATGAGGTATCGCTCAGTGGGAGCAGTGAGGGTAATTGTCAGGTCAGATGCTAAACAGGATCTAGCTCGGATGTGATAGCCCTTAGTGGGAGTACGTATTTCAGCCCGATGGTTGTAGGTTATAACATGGTAGAATGGTATACTGAAAATCCATTCGAATGACAACTTAGTATTGCTGACTTGTCAAGAGTGAGCGACAGGTGAGATCGACGAGTGTTGACATCTCGAGTAAGACTTACGAGTCGGCGTGGAGACTCTCGAGAGTTAACGATCGGAACGCGGTTAGTGAGAATTGAGTTGTAGCTTTGGAAGCTCCTGTAACGACCCGTCCCAAATTCCTATATTAGATTAGTGACTAATCACGATTAGTGAGGCTAATCCGTGATTAGTTGAGCGAAATCGGACAAACGATGCGAAATGACCGTTTTGCCCTTGGGCGTGGGCAAAACGTTGACTTTTCGTTCGGGCGCTCAAATGGACTTTGACCGATGACCGTAACGTAGTTCGTGACGTCACGAGTTCATAGACAGGTGGCACGTTCAATTCCGACGTTCGAGGAGGAAGTTATGACGTTCGGAAGTTTAGGGGCATTTTGGTAATTTTGGTTTAAAGGGGTCAAATGTTGACTTTTTGACCAAGAGGTCCGATGGCCGAGGGTCGAGGACCCTTACGTAGATCGGGACGATACGAATCCATAGACAGGCGGCACGCTGAAATCGGACTTCGAACAGGAGAGTTATAGGTCACGGAAGTTCGATTTCACTATGCACGTACTTCGAGGCAAGGCTGAGTTGGCAAATTCTGATTGGCCAGATATTTTGAGTGGGTCCCATGGATGAGTGACAAGTGTTACTCATCCCATTGGACAATCCCCTAAATTGTGGATCTATGTTAATTAAATAATATTATTTTTATTATTTTATAATTAATCTCTTCTAACAATCAATCCTAGCCTTCCATATCAACTTAATCTTTAAATCCTCACCATCCATTATTTCTCTCATCTCTCATCTGATCAAACATCATCGCTTCATCTTTGTTCATTTTTCTTCATTTTCCCTCAAAAACCCGAACCCCCCTCCATGTTCTTCATTCTTCATTCTTCTTCAAACACACAAACACCACACCTCCATCATCCATCCTTTGAGTGTGTGAGCTGAGTGTGACCGTGTGAGTGAGTGAGGGAGGACTGAGGGGCTGGACGGCCAGCCACGGCGAGGAAAGCCAACCCGTGAGGTAAGGTTTATTCAAAAATTGGAAAATGAGATTTTGATGTTTCTAGCTAATTCTATTGATTGGGTTATGCTTCTGGGGACCTAGGGGGAAGAATGGGATGGTTTTTGAGTGCTTGGACGGCCGGGAAGCACGGCGGAGGGAGGTTGCAGCTGCAACCACCATGGCCGATCAAGGAGGTATGGCTTTTGTGCTTTTCCTTCGGTTTTTAATGTCTAAATGATAGGAAATAGGATTAGGATGATATTAGGATTAAAAGGAGATGAAATGGGCCTAAAATCGGTCCGAAAACCGGAGAAAATCGAGATGAACATTACTGTGAACAGTACCGTGAACAGTAAGTTGGAGGTTGAAGATGATGAATAGTGTTTTGACCTTCTAGGGGCGCGTGGACCATAATTTGGGAAATTGTTCAACACGGGAAATCTTCTATTCGATGTAACAAAGATTTTGGGACTGGTCTCGTGTCAATCGGACATCGTTTCGATAGATTACGGGGTGTCGGAAGGTTTAGGGTCGGTTTAAAAATAGTTAAAAGTTCGGGAAAATTACGGGGCTTTAATGGGAGGTTAATTAAGTAGTTAGTAACCTTCTATTAAAATTTGGACAGGTTTGGGAGTCCCGGTGATGGTGATCGGCTCGAGAGAGCCTATGGCACGCAAATCGCGGCGGCAGCTCGGACGGTCTGTGCGTGGACCTTGTTTTCTAAATTTGTACATGCATAAATGTTTATTATATGTTTTATTACATGTTTGATGATGTCATGGGTGCATTTGTATGTGGTTACGTATAGGCACGTATTTCGAGATTTCGACCCTATACGGTGTCTATACGGGTCTGTATTTCTTTATTGGTCTAAACGAAAATGTTTTGGATTTCTAAAAGGATAAACTCGGGTACGAGACCCATTTGGTTTTGTCTCGGGCATATGACTCTGATATCGGGTACGGTGCCCAGCTGATGTCCTATGTTCGGGCATGAGACCCAGTTATTTTTACGGTTTATGATTTCGGGTCAGGGACCCTAGATGGATTTCCAAGTTCATGACGGTTTATGGATACCGGCATGAACTCTAGAAAGGTCATTGTGGTTCATGACGGTTTATGGGAACCAGCATGAGCCTTTTTCAGGTCATTCTGGTTCATGACGGTTTATGGGAACCGGCATGAACCCTGGTTAATGGATGTTATGGATCATGACGGTTCAAGGGAACCAGGCATGAATGTTTATGTTATGTATATATATGTATTCATATACCTTCCTTTACTTCTATTATCTCCTCCGGGGAGGGTCGTTGGCCTGGGTGGACCCCGGAGTAGTCACGGAGCATCGACTGAGTGGAGTCACCCCCTAGTTGGGTTCCTTACTCTCAGGAAGGCTATGATTACTATTACCTCGGGTAGGGTCAGTGGTCTGCGGACATTGATCTTGACTTTGAGAAGACTCGGATTGAGACCTGGGTAGCACGCGCGTAACTTTGGAAACCGTGACAAGATTGGTTGTGTGAATTATATGTATATATGATGTATGCTATATGAGATATATGATATGATGTATGATGTGGGTTTACACAGGTTTTGGGCAGTGGCCCGTATGGTCATTTTCATTATGGTTCTTTCAATCTTGGTTTTGGGCTTAGTTCCCGCATATGATTTATGGATAAATGGTTTTCGAATGCATGCATGCTTTTTAGTGAAGGGTACAAATGTCTTCTTGTTAAAATGTTTTTATAAACTCTTGTTTTGTCCACTCACAGCTTTTAATGTTTTGACTGCCCTTCAGGTTGACATTGGATGTGGACTGTAGCAGAGACCGAGATATCACATACCTCCTCTGGATCCTGGCGTACTCTGATAGCCCGGGAGGGCAAAAGTCGGAAATATCCCTTGTCTGACACTTCGTGTCAGACGGGAGCAGGGTCATCCCACGTTAATCCCGGGGGGATTGGGATGGGTCATGTCAGCTCCGGTGCCGGTGCGTACCGACGAGTATTATGGTTATGTTGGACGTGTATGTTCACACGAGAAGTACCCCTTACTTGGGACATGATTGGGATTCCACAGTTTGGTTGTGGAATTGGGTCGGTTTGAATTTCGAGGACGAAATTCTTTAAGGGGGGAAGATTCTAACGACCTGTCCTAAATTATCGAAATTAATTAAGAATTAATGACTTATTAGCGAGACTAATCGGGGTTAGCTGAGGATTAACGGACGTTTAGGGTGCAATTACGATTTTGCTTCTGAACGAGGGTAAAAAGTTGACTTTTGACCTGGGAGGCCCGATGCCTGAGGGCCAAGTACCGTTGCATAGACAAGCGGCACGTCGAAATTGGACGATCGATGGGAAAGTTACAGTTCACGGAAGTTTGAGGGAACTATTGCACGAATTTCGAGACAGATGACATTTGTCATTAAGTGGGCCCATATATTTTGGGGAAGGCCCAATGGATGAGTGACAAGTGTGACCTATCCATTTCTCAACCAAATACATACATGCATATCCATCCCTTTACTTTTTCATTCGATCGACCAACCCAAACCCCCCTAAATCGTGCAACCTTCATAACCACACCTCCATTCCCTTCTGTTCTGTGATCAGGAAGGACTGAGAGGGGAGCACTGAGAGGGGAGGACTGAGATCGACAGGGCAGTTGGATGGCTGGGAATGGGTGAGCCATCGTGGACGGCGGAGGAAAGGTAAGCCCGAACTCGGTTTTGTGTTTTTGAATTTAATTTGTGATTAGGACGTTGGGGATGGTTTCTAGTGATTGGGGGAGGTTCATTAGGTTAGTATGAATTTCTAGAGATGGTTTTGGACGATGGATAGTGGTAAAATAGCCCAGGGGAAGGGCTGGAAATTTGGACTATGAGGGGAAGGTTTGATGTAACGCCCCGGACTTTCTGGAAATGTAATATTATTAAATATTGAATAAAATGACGTTTTTACCCCTGTGTTTTATGTGGTCAATTTGTTGGCTTTTTGATTGGGGGGTCGAACGGACGTTGAGTAATGACCGTGACGTAGTTCTGGACGTCACGAGTTCATAGACAGGTGGCACGTTCGATTCGGACGAATAGGGTGAAAGTTATGATGTTCGGAAGTTCAGGGGCATTATCGTAATTGGACGTTATTTAGGGGAAAAAGTTGACTTTTTGCTCAACAATTGATTTGCATTTGACTCGAAGACCGTTGTGTTCGTCTCGATGAACCGAGTACAACGACAGGCGGCACGCTTGAATCGGACGTCGGATGACCGAGTTATGGGTCACGGAAGCTGGAGGGCATTTTGGTAATTATTGCGCAGAGGGGCATTTTGGTCATTTCACGGTGGTTACTGTAGCACCACCGTGAGAAACAGAGTGCGGCCGTGGTGTTTTTGAGCGTGCATTTGTTTATGGCTAAGTGGACTGGTGAGTGGGTTTAGTTTATGGATTTTGAGGTTGTGGGAAGCAGCCATGCGTGTCTGGGCAGAGACTGAGTGCACGGGAGGAACGAGAAATGGCTGTGGTCTCTGTGTATGCGGGAAACCGTTTTCAGAGGCCTCAGTTGGTCTCCCACGGGCTGTTGGCCACACCGATCGAATAACTGAGTATGGGAATGGAGTGAGGTTGGAGTTAGGATCATTTTGGTTCAATTTGGAAGCTGAGCTTGAGAGGAATTGTGAGAGAAACCGTGAGCAAACCGTTTCGGGTTTTTGGGGGGAAATCGCAGAGTTCAATTTCTAAGGGTCGAGGGATCAATCTAAACACACTGTGAGTCTTCTGGGAGTGACAGAATCTCGGCCGTGCAAGAATTGAAGGGATTCAAGCACGGATTGCCCAAGAACCCAAGGTCCAGTTTGAAGGAAAAACCAGTTGGAGGGAAAAATCTCATTCAATTTCTGGAGCCTGTTGATCGAAACCAAAGGCCGTGTTAGACTTCTGGGGTCACTTCGTCCACAACCGTGCAAGAATTGAAGGAGGAGGAGGACAGTTTGGCCGGGAACCTGAGTCTCAGTTTCAGGGGAAAACCAGTGCTGAGGACGACGACTTCCAGGTAACGGCGAGCTAAATTGTTAGTGCCTTTGTGTTCGTATGGGTCCCTTAATGCTACTGGTGAAGTTAATTTGGAAATGGAACCGTGTAGGGTGAGTTCCAGAAGTCGACTTGTTCGACTGTTCGAGCTTGAGTTGGGTCGATTTGGTGTAAGTCGAGGTTAACCATTGATGCAAACCTAAAATAAATGGGTTAGAGAAGATAATAGGATTGAAAACGGGTAGAATTGACTGAGAATTGAGGGCTAACTGATCGGGTTGAGTCGCGGGTATCAGACCCGTTTAGCAGGCTGTTCGGGTAAGGGAGAAGACACTGTAGCTTGGCGCGTGGCCTTCACGCGCAGCCACTTTGGGCGGCGCGTGACGGCGCGTGTGACGTCAACTCCGATCACGGTCAACTTGAGAAATAATCCTTTCAGTCTAATTAACAATTTCCCTTTTGGATTCGAGTTGTTCGGGAGTCGTGCGGGATAAGCTCGGGAGCCCGGAAGTTTAGGTCCTTAAGGTTTATTTTGCCGAAAAATCCGGGAAATTAGGGAAAAATCTTACGAGCTATTTGGGGATGTTTGTAACCTTTCTTGTACATTTTTACAGGCCCGGACACTTCCGAAGCTACGGAGGAGCAAGCGGGACGCGATTGACGCGTCCTAAAACCGTGAGTGGACTTTTTGATTTCCTAAATTGGGCATGCATGACTATTTTGCTTATTTATCTCATGGTTTTTCATATGATTTTATGATGGTGATATGTTATATCGGTTTTACGTGTTTTCACGTTTTTCGAGATATTTACCGTATTTCACGCATTTCGAGGTTACGATTTTCGCTTATGCATGCGTGATGATTTTGATAAAGTACCTGGATATGAATATGCATGTTTTGGATTTATGATGTTTGATCACATTGTGAAGTAATTTCTGGAAATTGCATGTGTTGGAATTTGCATGTGAATTCGGACTTGAGTCCTGTTACGATGAGAAATGTTTTGGAATAATGTTGGAAAAAGACTTGTGATGAATCCTGATTTATTATGAGTAAAAACGGTTTTGGGTTTAAAGACCCGGTTAATGGTTGGATATGGTTTTGGGTTTAAAGACCCGAATTGAGTTTAAAGACTCGTGAGTTTAAAGACTCGGTTATTATGATACCCCCCGAGGCCTATTAATCATGTTTTGAGTTTAAAGACTCGTTGATATCCCGGGAAGGCCTAATGTTGAGTTTAAAGACTCGGATGGATCCAACGGCATAATTGTGGTTAATAATTCACGTTTTACTTGATTTGTGCAATTAACGTTCAAAATGACGGTTTCTGAAACCTGGAATAATTAAATGGTTTTTACATGAATTATGGTGATCCTTTGTAACGTTTTCCATGTGTTTCGGAAAAAGAGTTTTCAAAAGTACAGTATGCAAAATTTGAAATTTTGGTTATGCATGCGTGTTACAAAACTGGAGGGCGAACCCGATTTCGGAAAAACTGTTTTCCCCTATAAAGCTTATGTTTCGGTCCACTCACACTTTGTTGTTTTAAATTCCCTCCAGGTCGTGGTACAAGCGTGGGGGCAAGCGCCGAGGCAGAGGCGGAGGCATAAAGTTTTCTGTTGTGGAGTAGTTAGTTCATAGAGTAGGACTTGTTTCTTTAATTTGTTTTGTAATATTGCTCTGTGAAACTGTGGACTTGACGTCCAGTCGGATGTATTTGTTTAATCTCCCTGGTCTGACAATGGGTGTGTTGTAATTTTAACTAGTTTTCCGGTCTTTTGGGTTCGATTGTCAGACGGGAGCAGGATGCTTCCCGATTATCGAGGCGATAATCGGGGTGGGTCCTGTCAATTGGTATCAGAGCCTAGGCTTACGATTCGTGTCCGGCACTCGGGTGTGCCTTGATTATTGTACTAACTTATGCCTCTTTCAGAGAGACGGACGACCAGCCATACCTCCGCGACGCGAACCCCCTCCACGACCTAATGGCGATGCCGAGAGCGCTTCGATCGAGCGAGCCCAGCGTCTTGGGGCTACGGTGTTCAGTGGTGGAGCGGATTTTTACTGTGATGCACTGTCCTCTTGAGGAGCGTGTGGTGTTGGCTACATTTCTACTTGATGGATCTGCTTATGAGTGGTGGTATACTCTGGAGTTGTCGGGCTGGGATGCCCGTACAGTGGCTTGGGAGACCTTTCGTGAACGGTTTATGGACCAGCATTATCCCCGTTCATTCCGTGATGCTAGGGAGACCGAGTTTCTGCAGCTCCAGCAAGGGAGCATGTCCGTAGCTGAGTATGAACAGAAATTTCAGATGCTAGCTCGTTTTGCTCCTACCTTTGTATCTACTGAGGCTGAGAAATGCCGTAGGTTCGAGCTTGGCCTACGGGGTGAGACACGGGCCATTGTGACGGCCGGAGCTTTTGCTACACTGAGGGAGTTGTCTGATGCCGCGGTGCGGGTTGAGGCTAGTCTCCCGACACGTCCACAGTATTCTGGTGGTGGACAACGTCGCGAGCGTTCATATCCTGGATCGTATGGTCAGAGAGCCCCGAAGAAGGGACGTTATAATGGAGCCTCATCCGCAGGCAATGATCGTTATGGCAGGCCTGGTAACTATCAGGGTTCCGGATTCCGAGCGCCTAGGGCGCAGACTGCTCCGCAGGCGAGCGCGACTTCTGTTGCTTCCACGGGACGGCAGGGTGGTGGTTTTGTTCGAGATGCTTCCAGTGTCATCTGTTTCTTCTGTGGCGAGCGGGGCCACTATCGGAGGGACTGTCCATCTTTGCCACAGGGTGGTGGCGCAGGTCGGGGTGGAGCAGAGCAGGGACGGAGCACAGCTGCAGTTTCTGGGACTGGGAGCACTCACGGAGGTGGTACTGGAGCGGCTAATGGACAGAGGGGCCGGGGCCGTGGGCGAGCAGCTGGACCATAGGCCCGAGTTTTTACTGTTACGCAGTAGGAGGCCAGGGCAGCACCTGGTGTTGTGACAGGTACACTCACGATCTTTGGGCATGATGTTTGTGCTTTAATTGATCCCGGAGCTACTCATTCGTTTATTTCACGGGACTGTGAGTTGTTGGCGGGTAGAGAGGTGTCCGTCTTAGACTGTGACTTGGGTGTGAGCACACCCACGGGGGATGTATTTGTGGTAAATCAAGTGTTGCAAGAGTGCCCCGTAATGGTGGGTGGTGTTGGTCTGACGGCAGACTTGATACTCTTGGACTTGCACGACTTTGATGTCATTTTGGGAATGGACTGGTTGACGCTCCATCATGCTTCTATCGAATGTGTCGATAAGAAGGTTACCTTTCGGAGCCCTGGATTACCGGAAACCACCTTTCAGGGAATTCAACGAGCCACTCCTGTCGGAGTGATTTCTGCCCTGAAGGCAAGTAAGTTGTTGAGGAAGGGGTGCCAGGGATACTTAGCCCAAGTGTTGGACTCACGAGCTGCACTATTGAGGGTGGAGGATATACCGATTGTACGGGAGTTCCCGGATGTCTTTCCGGAGGATCTACCGGGATTGCCACCGCATCGAGATGTTGAGTTCACTATTGATCTGGTTCCAGGTACGCAACCTATCTCTCAGACTCCGTATCGTATGGCGCTAGCCGAGTTGAAAGAACTGAAGGCGCAGTTACAAGAATTACTTGAGATGGGATTTATTCGACCGAGTGTATCCCCCTGGGGAGCCCCGGTGTTGTTTGTGAAGAAAAAGGATGGGAGTTTGAGACTCTGCATCGATTACAGGCAACTGAATAAAGTAACAGTCAGGAACAAATACCCGTTGCCTCGGATCGATGATTTGTTCGATCAGCTGCGAGGAGCGCAGTACTTCTCCAAAATTGATCTACGTTCTGGGTATCATCAATTGCGGGTTAAGGATGAGGATATACCCAAGACAGCCTTTAGGACCCGTTATGGTCATTATGAGTTCCTTGTGATGCCGTTTGGTTTGACCAACGCACCTGCAGCGTTTATGGATTTGATGAACCGAGTGTTGCAGCCTTACTTGGATCACTTTGTCATCGTGTTCATCGACGATATCCTGGTCTACTCAAGGAGTGCGGAAGCGCACGAGGAGCACTTAAGAATGGTGCTGGGTACCTTGAGGGAAAACCAGTTGTATGCGAAGCTCAGCAAATGTCAGTTTTGGTTGACGAGCGTGAGTTTCTTGGGGCATGTGATCTCAACGGACGGGATCAGTGTGGATTCTCAGAAAATTGAGGCAGTGGCGAAGTGGGAACAACCGAGGACCGTCACTGAAGTCAGAAGTTTCTTGGGTTTGGCTGGCTATTACAGGAGGTTCGTAGATGGTTTCTCTACCATTGCTGCCCCGTTGACACGACTGACGCGGAAGGGAGTCAAGTTTGAGTGGGATGACGATTGTGAGCGTAGTTTTCGGGAGCTAAAGGAAAGGTTGACATCTGCTCCCATACTGACCCTTCCAGACGATAGTGGGGAGTTTGAGGTGTACAGTGATGCATCCTTACAGGGTTTGGGATGTGTACTAATGCAGCATGGGAAAGTGATCGCCTATGCTTCGCGCCAGTTGAAACCGCATGAGCGAAATTATCCGACGCATGACTTGGAATTAGCTGCTGTTGTGCATGCATTGAAAATTTGGAGACATTACCTGTATGGTGCGACTTGCACAATGTTCACGGATCACAAAAGCCTGAAGTACTTGTTCACTCAGAAGGAGTTAAATGTGAGGCAGCGACGGTGGCTAGAGCTAATTAAGGATTATGATTGCACGATTGAGTACCACCCGGGAAAAGCCAATATGGTGGCTGATGCTCTAAGCCGGAAGTCAACGCATTCTGTAGCACATCTACGGATGGTTCACTTACCACTTTTGGTTGAACTCTGTAAGAATAGCATTGATTTGGGTTTGGATGGCCAAGGTGTCTTGCTGGCTAATTTTCATGTGAGACCACTTCTGGTCGATCGGATCGTTTAGGTTCAATCTCAAGATCCTGTCTCATGTGTACTTCGGATAGAAGTGGAAGCTGGTGAGCGGCTAGATTTCACAGTCAGGGAGGATGGAGCTTTGCTAAAAGAAGGACGGTTGTGTGTGCCCGACGTTGAGGCACTGAAGAAGGAGATCTTGGACGAAGCTCATAGTTCGGCCTACGCGATGCATCCTGGTGGGACCAAGATGTATCGTACCTTGCGAGAGCACTACTGGTGGCCGGGAATGAAACGGGAGATTGCCGAGTTTGTCAGGAGGTGTCTGATTTGCCAGCAAGTGAAGGCTGAGAGACAACGACCTTATGGAGCCTTGCAACCACTACCTATTCCGGAATGGAAATGGGATCACTTGACAATGGATTTTGTGTTTGGACTTCCTAGGACACCCAGGGGTCACGATGGAGTTTGGGTGATTGTGGACAGGCTTACGAAATCAGCTCACTTCTTGCCAGTGCGAGAGAACTTTAGGATGACACAGTTGGCCCAGTTGTTTATTGACGAGATCATCCGTTTGCACGGTACTCCGGAATCAATAGTTTCTGACCGAGACCCAAGATTTACTTCTCGATTTTGGCAGAGTCTGCAGGAAGCATTTGGGACGAAACTTCATTTCAGTACTGCATTTCATCCTCAGACTGACGGCCAGTCTGAGCGGACCATCCAGACATTGGAGGATATGATGCGAGCTTGCATTCTACAATTTCAGGACACTTGGGAGTCACATCTAGCCTTGATGGAATTTGCCTACAACAACAGCTATCAGGCGAGCATTGGGATGGCTCCGTACGAAGCCTTGTATGGACGGCAGTGCAGAACCCCGTTGTGTTGGACGGACGTGGGTGAAAGGAAGCTGACTAAATCCGAATTGGTGGAACTGACGACCGAGAAGGTCAAACTCATCAGGGATCGGCTCAAGGCAGCCCAGGACAGACAAAAGAGCTATGTGGACCATCGGATTCGGGATCTAGAGTTTGCGGTCGGAGATCGGGTATTTCTGAAATTGTCCCCTTGGAAGGGTGTGGTGAGATTCGGCAGGCGAGGGAAATTGAGCCCTCGTTATATTGGACCATATGAGATTATTGAGAGGATTGGCCCGGTGGCCTACCGGCTGGCACTACCGCCAGAGCTTTCGAGGGTCCACGATGTTTTTCATGTGTCGATGTTGCGGAAATACGTGTTCGACACAGCTCATGTACTGGAGGAACAGCCCATTGAACTTCGTGATGATTTGAGCTTCGAGGAACAGCCGGTACAGATTTTGGATCGAAAGGATAAAGTGCTACGTCGGAAGACCGTTCCTCTGGTAAAGGTTCTCTGGAGGAACCAGAATGTGGAGGAAGCCACATGGGAACCCGAGGCGCAGATGCGAGAACAGTTCCCCTACTTGTTTCCTTGAAATTTCGGGACGAAATTTCTTAAGGGGGGGAGATTGTAATGCCCCGGACGTTCTGGAAATGTAATATTATTAAATATTGAATAAAATGACGTTTTTACCCCTGGGTTTTGTGTGGTCAATTTGTTGTCTTTTGGGTGGTCGAACGGACGTTGAGTAATGACCGTGACGTAGTTCGGGACGTCACGAGTTCATAGACAGGTGGCACGTTCGATTCGGACGAACAGGGTGAAAGTTATGATGTTCGGAAGTTCAGGGGCATTATCGTAATTGGACGTTATTTAGGGGAAAAAGTTGACTTTTTGCTCGACAATTGATTTGCATTTGACTCAAAGACCGTTGTGTTCGTCTCGACGCCCCGAGTACAACGACAGGCGGCACGCTTAAATCGGACGTCGGATGACCGAGTTATGGGTCACGGAAGCTGGAGGGCATTTTGGTAATTATTGCGCAGAGGGGCATTTTGGTCATTTCATGGTGGTTACTGTAGCACCACCGTGAGAAACAGAGTGCGGCTGTGGTGTTTTTGAGCGTGCATTTGTTTATGGCTAATTGGACTAGTGAGTGGGTTTAGTTTATGGATTTTGAGGTTGTGGGAAGCAGCCATGCGTGTCTGGGCAGAGACTGAGTGCACGGGAGGAACGAGAAATGGCTGTGGTCTCTGTGTATGCGGGAAACCGTTTTCAGAGGCCTCAGTTGGTCTCCCACGGGCTGTTGGCCACACCGATCGAATAACTGAGTATGGGAATGGAGTGAGGTTGGAGTTAGGATCATTTTGGTTCAATTTGGAAGCTGAGCTTGAGAGGAATTGTGAGAGAAACCGTGAACAAACCGTTTCGGGTTTTTGGGGGGAAATCGCAGAGTTCAATTTCTAAGGGTCGAGGGATCAATCTAAACACACTGTGAGTCTTCTGGGAGTGACAGAATCTCGGCCGTGCAAGAATTGAAGGGATTCGAGCACGGATTGCCCAAGAACCCAAGGTCCAGTTTGAAGGAAAAACCAGTTGGAGGGAAAAATCTCATTCAATTTCTGGAGCCTGTTGATCGAAACCAAAGGCCGTGTTAGACTTCTGGGGTCACTTCGTGCACAACCGTGCAAGAATTGAAGGAGGAGGAGGACAGTTTGGCCGGGAACCTGAGTCTCAGTTTCAGGGGAAAACCAGTGCTGAGGACGACGACTTCCAGGTAACGGCGAGCTAAATTGTTAGTGCCTTTGTGTTCGTATGGGTCCCTTAATGCTACTGGTGAAGTTAATTTGGGAATGGAACCGTGTAGGGTGAGTTCCAGAAGTCGACTTGTTCGACTGTTCGAGCTTGAGTTGGGTCGATTTGGTGTAAGTCGAGGTTAACCATTGATGCAGACCTAAAATAAATGGGTTAGAGAAGATAATAGGATTGAAAACGGGTAGAATTGACTGAGAATTGAGGGCTAACTGATCGGGTTGAGTCGCGGGTATCAGACCCGTTTAGCAGGCTGTTCGGGTAAGGGAGAAGACACTGTAGCTTGGCGCGTGGCCTTCACGCGCAGCCACTTTGGGCGGCGCGTGACGGCTCGTGTGACGTCAACTCCGATCACGGTCAACTTGAGAAATAAACCTTTCAGTCTAATTAAAAATTTCCCTTTTGGATTCGAGTTGTTCGGGAGTCGTGCGGGATAAGCTCGGGAGCCCGGAAGTTTAGGTCCTTAAGGTTTATTTTGCCGAAAAATCCGGGAAATTAGGGAAAAATCTTACGAGCTATTTGGGGATGTTTGTAACCTTTCTTGTACATTTTTACAGGCCCGGACACTTCCGAAGCTACGGAGGAGCACGCGGGACGCGATTGACGCGTCCTAAAACCGTGAGTGGACTTTTTGATTTCCTAAATTGGGCATGCATGACTATTTTACTTATTTATCTCATGGTTTTTCATATGATTTTATGATGGTGATATGTTATATCGGTTTTACGTGTTTTCACGTTTTTCGAGATATTTACCGTATTTCACGCATTTCGAGGTTACGATTTTCGCTTATGCATGCGTGATGATTTTGATAAAGTACCTGGATATGAATATGCATGTTTTGGATTTATGATGTTTGATCACATTGTGAAGTAATTTCTGGAAATTGCATGTGTTGGAATTTGCATGTGAATTCGGACATGAGTCCTGTTACGATGAGAAATGTTTTGGAATAATGTTGGAAAAAGACTTGTGATGAATCCTGATTTATTATGAGTAAAAACGGTTTTGGGTTTAAAGACCCGATTAATGGTTGGATCTGGTTTTGGGTTTAAAGACCCGGTACGTTGATGACGGGGGCGGGCCCGAAAATTGGGTTTAAAGACCCGAATTGAGTTTAAAGACTCGTGAGTTTAAAGACTCGGTTATTATGATACCCCCCGAGGCCTATTAATCATGTTTTGAGTTTAAAGACTCGTTGATATCCCGGGAAGGCCTAATGTTGAGTTTAAAGACTCGGATGGATCCAACGGCATAATTGTGGTTAATAATTCACGTTTTACTTGATTTGTGCAATTAACGTTCAAAATGACGGTTTCTGAAACCTGGAATAATTAAATGGTTTTTACATGAATTATGGTGATCCTTTGTAACGTTTTCCATGTGTTTCGGAAAAAGAGTTTTCAAAAGTGCAGTATGCAAAATTTGAAATTTTGGTTATGCATGCGTGTTACAAAACTGGAGGGCGAACCCGATTTCGGAAAAACTGTTTTTCCCTATAAAGCTTATGTTTCGGTCCACTCACACTTTGTTGTTTTAAATTCCCTCCAGGTCGTGGTACAAGCGTGGGGGCAAGCGCCGAGGCAGAGGTGGAGGCATAAAGTTTTCTGTTGCGGAGTAGTTAGTTCACAGAGTAGGACTTGTTTCTTTAATTTGTTTTGTAATATTGCTCTGTGAAACTGTGGACTTGACGTCCAGTCGGATGTATTTGTTTAATCTCCCTGGTCTGACAATGGGTGTGTTGTAATTTTAACTAGTTTTCCGGTCTTTTGGGTTCGATTGTCAGACGGGAGCAGGATGCTTCCCGATTATCGAGGCGATAATCGGGGTGGGTCCTGTCATTTGAACATGTAGGTTCTAGGTGGTTTTTCATGGTTGTAATCGTATGGATAAGTTGCTAAGGGAAGAACAAAGAGATTAGAATTAGAATGTAAGGCAACGGACGAAAATTGGATAAGTTATGAACCCGAACCGGTTCCACCGATTCAGTTGGACCGGCGTTGCAGAGAACCCGATTCTGACTGGTCGCTAGAGGTTGAAGATGATGCACTGTGCAGGGCGCGTGAGCCATACCCGCAGCCCCATTGGACGGCTCGTGGGGGTGCATGAAGCATTTTATGGGGATAATTTCAACATATGAAATCTTCTATTGGATGTAATGAACATTTTGGGACTGGTTTCGAGTGAATCGAACATCGTTTTGATACAGTTCGGGATGTCCGAAGGTTTAGGATAGGGCTTAAAAAAAGTTAAAAATTCAGGAAAATTACGGGGCTTCAATGAGAGGTTAATGAGGTTGTTAGTAGCCCTCTAAAATGATTTGGACAGGTTTGGGAGTCCCGGTGACGGTAATTAGTCGGGAGAGGCGTATGGCAGGCGTATCGAGGCGCGGCTTTGGACGGTCTGTGAGTGGACCTTGTTTTCTAAATTGTGATGCAAGCATAAATGTTTTATATGTTTTAAATACATGTTTTTCGATGCCATGAGTGCAATTTTTTGGGGTATATTATTATTTACTTATTTGCACGTATTTCGAGATTTTTGGGTTTATACGGTGCTTATATGTGCTATGTTAAATGATTTTGGATTTAGAAATAAGGAATCGGGCATGAGACCCATTTGATTTATGAACTCTCGGACTTGGAGTCCATTTGACTTGATGAGAAATCGAGCTAGAGGCCCATTTAAGTTATACTATCAGACTGGTGGCCTCGTTCATTTACGAATTCGGGCTTGAGGCCTAGTTGATTTATGATATCGAGCTTCAGGCCCCGTTGATTAATGGTATCGGGTTTGAGGCCCAGTTAATTGTGAAATCGGACTTGAATTCCCGTTTAATTGTGGTATCAGGCTTAAGTCCCAGTTGTGGTTTATGAAATGAGAATTCGAGTTTGAGACCTTATTGACGAATCGGATTTGAGGAATCCTATTGAGACGCTCGGGTATGAGACCCAGTTGATTTATGATTTGAAAGAAAGTATTTTGAAAAATGTATATACCTTCTCGTATGAATGGTCTCCTCCGGACGTCGTAGATCCTGGAAAGTCACGATCCATTACCTGGAATGAGTGACTCCAAGAGGGAGCACATTCCAGGAGTGAGAAATATGGTATAGTCTCAGACTCGATCCGCAGACAATCCTCCAGACGTCGTAGATCCTGGATTTTGGACTGATCCTCCCAAACGTCGTAGATCCTAGGGGTAGACTAGGAGTGAGACCCCAAGTAGTATGCATACTTAGATATATCGTGACGAGTTATTGATTGGGCATATGAAATGCTATGGATGGTTTATATATATGTATATGTATGATGTTTTACGGAAATTGGTTTGGGACTGAGACCCCGTGTTTTATGTTTTGGATATGGTTTTGGGTTGAGACCTACGTGTATTGAATTTGGGCTGAGTTCCCACTTGATTTGGTTTGGGCAGAGTTCCCATATACTTTTGTTTACGGTTTTGGGCCTAGGCCCTAATGAATGATTTGAGAAATGGTTTTCGAATGCATGCATGGTTTTTAGTGAAGGGCATAAATGTTTCTTTTTATGAAATTATTTTTATAAAATTATTTCTTTTGTCCACTCACAGCTTTGAGGTTTTTAATGCCCTTCAGGTTGATCGCGGATGTGGGCTGTAGCAAAGACCAAGACATCACACTCATCCTCCGGTTCCTGGCGCACTCTAGTGGCCCCGAGTTAGCTTAGGCTGAACTTATCCCTGGTCTGACACTTCGTGTCAGACGGGAGCAAGCACGTCCCACGTTAATTCCGGGGGATTAGGGACAGAGCCTGACAGTGATGTGAGATACAATGCGAGGACCCGAAAGTGAGTGGAGATTAGAGTAGCGCAACGAAAGCGCAGTGGAACTGGGAGTTGGTAGCTGGTCACGATGGTTGTGACATGTCGTGGTAATGGAGTTAATCGGTATCCGATTGCGTTCAGAGTGGTATGGATTGATGTGACTCTCACTGGAGTCAGCCGGGTCGTTGAGGGAGTCAGTATGAGTACGAGGGAACGTGAGTGTTGGCTGATATGAATACCGAGGTCGATAGATGCCGCAGGTTGGAGTATGGCCTGCAAGATGGGATTGTACCCTGGTGATGGCAGGACCTGGAGGATGTTGTCTGTTTGGATGCTACGCTGGATGCCAACTTGGATGTGATGACCCTTAGTGGGAGTACGTATTTCAGCCTGACGACTGTAGATTGGAACGTGTTAGAGTGAGAGATTGAAAAGGATCTAACGTCAACTTAGTATAACTAACCTATCAGAGATTAGAACGTGTTAGACTGTAGATTACGAACTGATGTGTGGCTGTATCGGACATGTATGATTACAGGAGAGTATCCGAGTAGAGGGGGCATGTTTGGATTTCCACAGTTTGGTTGTGGAATTGGGTCAGTTGGAATTTCGAGGACGAAATTCTTTAAGGGGAGAAGATTGTAACAACCAGTCCCAAATTATCGGGATTAATCAAGATTTAATGAAGGATTAGCAAGACTAATCGGGTTTTAGTAGAGGATTATCAGACGTTCAGTGCGAAATTACGATTTTGTCCTTGAATGAGGGCAAAAAGATGAATTTTGACCTGGGAGGTTTGATGCATGAAGACCGATGACCATGGCGTAGATCGGGACGTCACGAGTCCATAGACAGGCGGCACATCAAAATCAAACGTTCTACGGAAAAGTTACGGTTCACGGAAGTTCGAGATAACTATTGCATGAATTTCGAGACGGGTGACATTTGTCATTAAGTGGGCCCAGCTATTTTGGGACAGGCCCAATGGATGAGTGACAAGTATCACTCATCCATTTCCCACAAATAGGCATACATGCACCAAACCCCCTTACCTATTTCATCCTCCCTAACCCAAAAAGCTTCCCAATTTGTACAAACCATACACACCCATACCCATCCCCATATTATCACCCTTCTGAGGACTTGAGAGAAGAGGATGAAGGACTGAGTTGACAAGGGGGCTACACGACTGAGAGACGGCGGAGACCATGTCGGAGGAAGGTAACCCGAAACCCCCCTTTTTCATTTTCAAATTTGAAATTTGGGATGGGACGTTGGGGGCTGTTTTTGTTTATTGGGAAGTGTTTGTTGGGTTAGTATGAAGACCTAGAGAAGGTTTTGGAAGATGGGGAACGGCTGAGCATCCCAGGGTTTGGACTAGAAAAACAGGGCCGTGAAGGACAAATTGAACCATTGGGTTCTAGACGGTTTTTCTTAGTTTTTTTTTCCATATAAATAGTTTGCAAATGACGATACCTAGAGATAGAAATTGGAATGGATGAAAAAGGACAAAAAATGGAGGAATTATGGGCTTGGACAGGTCACTCCAGTCCAGGCGGACCGGATTGCAAGCGAACTGGTCGGACCTGGTCTGCCGAAGGAAGAAGATGAACAGTACTGGGCACGTGGGCTCTAAGCGCAGCGCCTTTGTACGGCGCGTGGGGGCGGATGAAGCATTTTTTGGAGAAGTGTCCAACATGTGTTTTCATCTATTTGATATAACGAACATTTTGGGACAAGTTTCGAGTCGATCAGACATCGTTTCGATATAGTTCGGGATGTCCGAAGGTTTAGAATAGAGTTTAAAAATAACTAAGAATTTGGGAAAATTACGGGTCTTCAATGAGAGGTTAATGAGGTAGTTAGTAACCCTCTAATGTTATTTGGACTGGTTTGGGAGTCCCGGTGACGGTGATTAGCCAAGAGACGCTTATGACACGCGTATCAAGGTGCAGCTTTGGGCGGTCTGTGAGTGGACCATATTTTCTAAATTATGATGCATGCATAAATGTTTTATATGTTTTAAATACATGTTTTGAGATTCCATGAGTGCATATGTTTGTGGTATATTAGTATTTATGTATTTGCACGTATTTTGAGGTTTTCGTTTTTATATGGTGTTTATACGTGCTGTGTTTTCTATGATGGTTTGAGGAAATGATTTTGGATTTGGAAATATGGAATCAGGCATGAAACCCAATTGATTGGAAACTACCGGACTTGGAGTTCATTTGATTTGATGAGAAATCGGGCTGGAGGCCCATTTGAGTTATATGATCGGGACGGGGGCCCCGTTAGTTTACGAATTCGGGCTTGAGGCCCAATTGATTTATGGTATCGGGCTTGAGGCCCAGTTAGTTATGATATCGAGCGTGAGGCCCAGTTGATTGTGAAATTGGGCTTAAGGCCCTGTTACTGTGATATCGGGCTTGAGTCCCAGTTGTGGTTTATGAAATTAGAATTCGGGTTTAAGACCCTATTGAACTATGGATTTAGGCTGAGGCCTGTGAAATTGGATTTGAATCGGATTCGAGGAATCCTGTTGAGATGCTTGGGTATGAGACCCAGTTGAACTACGGTTTGAAAGAAAGCAATGTTTTCACTTATATGTATATACCCTCCTATATGAGTGGATATGTCTCCTCCAGACGTCGTAGATCCTGGAGAGTCACGATCCACTACCTGAAACGAGTGACTGCAAGAGGGAGCACATTCTAGGAGTGAGAGATATGATATAGTCTCAGACTGGATCCGGAGACAGTCCTCCAACGTCGTAGATCCTGGATTTTGGACAGATCCTCCCAGACATCGTAGATCCAGGGGGTAGACTCGGAGATGATACCCCCAGTAGTATGCATACTTATAGATAAATCGTGACGGGTATTGATTAGACATCAAAGAATGTCAAGGATGGGTTATATATGTATATATATATATATATATATGAGTATGAGATTTCACTGAGAATGGTTTTGGGCTGAAACCCACGTTTATTGGATTTGGGCTGAGACCCTGTATTTTATGATTTGAAATGAGACTCGTTCTGGGTTTCCTTGATTTGGATTTTGGGCCAAGGCCCTAATGAATGATTTGAGAAATAGTTTTTAAATGCATGCATGCTTTTAGTGAAGGGCATAAATGTCTTTTTATGAAATTGTTTTTTTATAAATTATTTGTTTCGTCCACTCACAGCTTTCGTATTTTAATGTCCTTCAGGTTGATCGTGGATGCGGGCTGTAGTAGAGACCTAGATATCACACTCCTCCTCCGATCCTGTCGCACTCTGGAAGTCCCGGTTGGGCTAAGGATGGAATTATCCCTGGTATGACACATCGTGTCAGACAGAAGTTAGCACGTCCCACGTTAATCCCGGGGGATTTGGAACAGGTCCTGATAATCCAGATTCACTATTCATCATCTTCTTCATTTGTGTGTGTGTGTGTGTTAATTTTAATAATTTTGGATAAATAACTAACCAACCATACGAGGTACAATTTATTGGAACAAGTAGAGGTGTTTTGGTGGGTGACTATCGAAGATGGTGGGCGGACCAGCATAGAGGTTGAATTTTGCATTAAATTATTTTCCTTTAATTGTAAATTATTTTTTAAAATTAAAATTAAACATTAAGATAATTAATTGTAATGAAGTAGAAAGAAATGTGTCAAGTTAGATGAAAACCACATCTAGAGTAGAGCGTCGATAATTTAATACCTGACATATTAACAGACCTTTCATATCGATAAATTAATCACCTTATTAATTAATAGAATTCATTCGTCTAAAAGTAACAAAAGTTGGGAGTGCTTTGACAAAAATAGGGTAATTGAAGAGTTCTTACAAAAAAAATAACCAAAATTGGACCTTTAAATCCATAAATGTAACTTTTTAATAAAACTTTCAAAAATAGCATAAATCATAGTTAAATAGACATAGATACCCTTAAATTACTTCTAATAACAAAAACCGAAGCTGCCTTTCTCAGCCATGGTTTATAATTCAATTAGCGGTGGAGGATATTATTTTCTCTATTTTCCTTTTCTTTTCTTTTGGTGCTAGCTCTTTCCTTCAGTTATCACTCAATTACAACATAACTAGTATAATCAGATGCCCAAGATGCATAATAAGTAGCTTTGGACATAGTTCGGTATGATTTGATATAGAGGTAATATCGAAACTGTACCAAATAATTTTAACCGATTCGGTACGATACGGTATTTCAAAATATAAAATTGGTCATGTACCGTACCATACCAATTGTGTTCGGTAAGGTTTCGGTTTTAAGGCAAAACTACTCAACAAAAAATTAAGCCAAATTTAATGCAAAAAAATCTAAAAAATCTATTCATTCGAACTTTTTTGTTCTAAGGAATTTGTACTAAGATCTACTCATATTTCATTCATACAATTCCATAACGAATTTGTAAGTTATATTTCATAATTTGTACCAAGACATGCTTATAATTTGTACCAATTCATAACAAATTCATACAATCCATAATGCATAATTCATATTTCATAATTCATATGGTCCATAGTCCATACAATTAAAATTCATATAGTTCATAGTCCATTAAATACATATAGTCCATAGTCCATTAAATACATATAGTCCATAATCCATAGTCCATAAAATTACAATCCATAATTCCATAAATCCAAGATTATAAACGAACCACAATCATGTAATTCATATGTACCAAAACGTTATCAAAAGCCTAGAATGGACCTGACATGAAGAATCCCCATTACTGTTGTAAGCTTCTATTATTAAAAATTTCAGTTTTAGTAAGGAAAAGAGAAGGCATCCAAATTTTCTGTTTAACAAGTTAACACTTCAATCTTCATAAACGCAACTTGATGATGATTTCATTTCAACCTGTTGATGAAAATCAAAGAACTTGGATGACTTTTTGGCTTTTTTGTAAAGCCAACTTCAAGATACAAATGCTCCATACCTTTCTCTCTCTTCTTCAAAATCCTTTCCTCAAAATGATTAACTTTTTTTTTGGAACTTTTTTACTGCTTGTTCTAATCAACGTTTCTGCCATTCTTTGCTCTAATTGGAGGTGACAGAGGCATGGCTTCTGTGTTTCATAGCAGAGATTAAGGGCAGCAATTACAGTGAAAATGAAGCCTTAAAAAGATATAATGTGACCTCAAACACATTTGAATGTAGGATTTATACAATGAGCTAAACGATTCAGATATGCAAAGGAGATTGATAATGTGTTAATATCATTGTTTTTAATAATACATTGCAATTGAATGCAAATCTTGCACAAAGAATTTCTATACTTCACAAAAGGATTCACAATTCTATATTTACATTTGCACTGGCAATATATGTATGTTCTCTAACACTCTGGTACAGATGGGAGCTATATTTTTAGTACTAGAAGTTATAATTGTTGAATGAAATATCCCAACGAAGGTAAAGAACATGATCTATCTGTTCAAATAATTCCACCCCCTATTTGATTATGTCAGAAATGTCTGCTTAATTAGACTACCTAGCTAATATGTAGAAATAGATGCAAGTAAAGTATAATTTTTGTTGCATATCTACAGGGCTCCAGTGGATATGCAAGAAACATTCTAACACCTATGGTGACTCTGCCTCTCAATGAAACGGTGCATCATACATTTATTTTGAAAATAAAATTCCAATAAATTTTAAAAAATGCACTTGATCGAAAACACCCTATCACCACCATGATTTTTATCTTAGTATGTATTGCATCATGTTTATTGAAGTCCAATCAAATGGTAACTAAAATAATGATAATAGATGAAATAGTTATCTTATATGCAAACTGTAATTAAGATAATGATAATGAGAACCCGTTATACCCAAATACCCAAATGAGAATAATTATGCTCAGAAAGTCTCACTTACACCAACCATCAAGGTGAGACCGATCGGCGAGAGAGAGCAATGAGAGAGCGTTCATACGAGAGAGCGACGAGGCTGATCAACGAGAGAGAGAGCGACGGGCAACGACGGGTCGAGGGCAGATTTGGGAGATCGGAGTAGTGAATTGTGGGCAGCAGAGTGTGAGAGAGAGCGATGAGATCGAGATGGAGATGGGCGGATTGGGCGAGACGCGGAGGTCGCAGAGAAGATGGGTGGCTAGCCGGTTAGGTTTTTAATTTTTCCTTCTCTTTTGTGTGCAGGTTGCGCAGAAGAAAACATGAAGAGTTGACTAGGTAACTAGGTTTTTAGTTTTTCCTTTCCTAAAACACTGCGTTCTCATTTTCTTTTTAGAGTTTTTATTTTTTATATTTAATTTAATTTTTTGAATTAATTAAAAACAATTAAATTGGTTTGGTTTTCATACGGTATGGTATGCTCCAACATTGGAACCGGTCACGTACCGGTTCCAACTGGTACGGTTTCAGTACCGTACCGATCATCTATTCGGTTTTACTTTTCAAATTTTTTTTTTCAATTTGGTATGATACGGAACGTGACAGTTTCGTTATTTCATGACAATATGCCCATAGCTAATAATAAGCAAGCTCTCATGAGTCATGACATCCCTAAACTCATTTACAAATACCATGTCGGCCCACAAATTCTACGGCCTACCCTTCTAGGAAGTTCTCCCAAATTCCGATGCATTTTTGTCCAAATTGACCCAAATTCAATTGATCGAGGTTGTTTGAGGTGGATTCCTTTTTCTTGGATCGTTGTCCATTATGTTGCCTCTGCTTGTACCCAAAATTTTGTTGTTGTAGCGGAATCTAAAGTCGCCATTCAGTTACTCACTTCCGAAGGAGCAGATACACAAATGTTTAGGTGAGGGAGAATTCTTCGCTGTAGTCTGATGCAGTGGTATGCGGTGTAAGCGACCAGTGCGAGTGGGGTGAAGACTTAAAGCCTTCAGCTATGATGTCATGGTTCTACTCTAGATGACCTATCTAGCTCACTTGGCCTTCTAACTGCCTTCAAAGTAGGAGTGCCGCTAGTAAAAACTACTACTAGACATTGTTAGAAATGGTTTATAAACTGCAGTCCATAAACCATCGTTCGAGTCAAGTGAAATTGGAGCAAGTAGGCATCTTGTTTGTAGAGTTCTTTTCCATGCCTCTTTCGTGAACTTTAAATATTTTCTTTTGTGACCAGTCCAAGTTCAATGTCGGAATATTCATGTTAGCAGCGTTCAATTAAGAGTTAGAGTGGGGAGTAAGACAGATCAACCTTATTCAAGCTAGACTGTTCGAATATTTAACCAAAGCACGAAGATGGTTCTATGACTTATGTAGCCATAAAACTCATTGGTTGATGTATTCCAGTTTTCAAAGTTAGACTTGAAGAAACCTATTGTAGAGAAGGAGATGGGAATGACAAACACTTAGAAAGTCTAGATGATTAAGTATTAGCGTGATGAATGGAATTTCAAGTGCGAGAAGTAAACTATCTCTAGACTAAGTCATAAGTTGTCATTCGTAGTCGAGAGACCATCAGCCGGATGAACATCCATTGATAATCATACCAAAGGTGTTGGCAGATCAGTAAAAAGACACGATGATGTCATGGAGTAAGATTATGAGGGTCTCAAAAGACTGGTTTGAAGTAGTCGAAATCAAGAGGGTGTTAGGTGGCCTTCAAAATTTGATGCGGAAATGAGTCGGGATGAAGTATGATGGTCATGAATTCTCCACAAATGAACTCAGGATACAAGTCAGATTCGAAGGAAGACTTACCGTTCTTGGGGTAAGAACTGAGAAAGGTTGAGGGGAGAATTGAATCTTAATCCTAAATCGAAGAGACAGGTTTTGCCAAGAACACGAGCTTTTGAGTAACAAAGAATTGTTTAAGGGTTTGTAGTTTTTGAAATTGATTGAATTTAATCAATTTGTTTATTCAATTGAGTTTTTGGTTGTCCTTTGAGAAGATGGCTTCTTCCCCTTTTATAAGTGGCATGGGAGTGCGAATGGTTAGCATGTGCATCCACGCATGCATCTCCTTCACGACTACTTAGTCGTACATCTCTTCTGCCCCTTCTATCTGTTTTGGCGCTGTGTCAGTGTGATTACTTAAATCAAGGTCACGCTTTCCCATGATCCAGCTATTGAATACGAGCTAGGTTTGGGCCTAAAGTTGGATTAGGTGTTTAATTTCTTAAAAACCTTATCTAGGCCCGTGATGGTTTATTTAGGGTGTAAACATTGTCCTCAGAATTCGAAAGATCCTGGATCAAAAAAGGCTTTCGGATCCAAGTTTCCCCACTACCTTGCAACTTCATGATCCTACTATCTACAGTTCAGTAGCTAACGTATTTCCCATGACTCTATATGGGAATAATAGTTAGGTTGTTAGCTAGGCTTCTGAGTTTTGGGCTTTTCAATGTTGGTTTCATCATTCTGCTATAATAATCTGAAAACCCAATTTTTTGCATGTGTGACTCATCCTAACCGCTTTGGCTTACAAGTATCTTCATATCAAGGCACCGTAAGGTCACGGTATGGTCTTTATTGAACCTTGCTTCTTCAATAATTCTCACCAACTACTGATAGAAAATCCAGAAAGCAAAACCTTTTATCATTACTCCATGGTTTCCTTTTCCTTTTCCGACATCGAATGCCTTAATCGTAGAGCGAACTTTCACCATGGCGACCATGGCTTGAACTCTCGGCTTCCTAATCATAGGACGAACCCACGCCATAACCTGTTCAAGATGCACGAGAAACTTTGATATGCAAAAACTAAGCATTAAAGTAAACACGAAGTCACACTCAACACTTAAGGAAACATATGCAACTAAAAACCCTTTTTGTATATTGTAGCATTGGTAAATAAGGATTGTTCTGGACCGGGGATTATTGGTACCTATGCATGATTGTCGTTTTATTGGTTAATTGGGGGCAAAGATTGATTTTAAATTCCTAAGTAATTAAACTAAACCTAAACTAACCTAATCTATTGTTTACACGTGGTCAACTCATTCTTTATGCCTCACTTATTTATAAATTATATCAACTTCAAACCTAAGAAATTCTATAACCTTTGTTCTACGAGATGGTTGCATATTTGTAAGTACGTTCCGGGACACTTGACGACACTTTCAATAATAGATTAGGGAATGCCCAACTCATCTATCAAGCATTAAGCACCAATATACAAACATAACAAAAACTAAAATATTAGAGCACATGAAAGATTTATACGAAATTAATATAAAGCATAAAACCACAATAAGATTAATAATTAATTCATAGAAGCGATATTCATGCCAAAAGATAACTACGAAGTAAGAGGTCGTGTTACATTTTTTCTCCCGGGAAGCCCAAAGGATACTAAGTGAATGAACTCTCTTTGGTGAGACAATAAGGAACGCCCAACTATGCCATGGATGAAGGGTAGAAGATGGAGTATGATGTAATTAATCTTGCAAAGTAATATCGATTATATAAATTGGAAAGTTTGCTCAATTAGAATTTCGGTACAAAAATTAACGACATTTTAAAAATAGCCTAAGCCTCTCTATTTATAAGAGAAAATTAATCCCCAAATCAATAGGAGTTCACAATTTAAATTCTAAAAGAAAAATAATTAAACTAATTAAATTAAAGTCCTAAAGATAAGGTAATAAAATACTAATTAAAAAAGTTTCCTAAATAAAAAGGAAACAAATCCAAGCTTGAAATGGAAAATTTTCCTTAAAAATGAAGGAAAGATGCTAGAATTTGAATAGGAAACGGATTGGTGGAAGCCTGTTGGAACTTGGAAGGCATTTCGGTACGCACTGGTCGAAACATGGAGAGAATTTTGGCGGTCAAACGCGGAATGAAGGCTGAAGGGCATTCGGTGGACGGTTGCCGCATCCGTCGTTCAGGGCTCAGAACGCGCGCGCCGAAGTTGGTTACTGTGGGGTTCGGGACACGTGCACCGAAGAGAAGATCGACAGTTCAGTAGGCGGCTGCCAAAACTGGAGGTTGCCTTAGAATGATTCGGTAGCCAGTTACCGAAATTCTATGTTATTTTTGGTGGCTTCCCTTGTTTCAATCATTACTTACTCAATATAACTCCAATTGAGGTGATTCTTTCGTCTAAATTCTCGTAATTCTGTGCTCTATCCAATTTTGCACATTTCTCACAAAAGATATTATTTTCTCCTAATGCTTGGTATTTAAGCATTAAAAAATAAGCATAAAAGGTATAAAATGATGCTTAATTCAAGGCTTATTAGACTTGACAAGGTGAAGTTTGAGAATTATCTCCTGAAGTAAGACCTGACAGAGGTAGAGGCTCTTTAGGCATGGAGCGGGGCTGCCCCAGAGATGCAGGCTAGGCTGACTGGTCAAGACTCCTCATCCTTCATGAAGTGAAAAAGAAATTCCTGGCAGAGCTGCCCGTAACTGGGATTATGGAGAAGACTCGAGTTAGGACCCACCTCGAGGTCGTCTTGTACATTTTATCAATTTGAGCATTGCCTCTAAGGCTGAATTTGATATGTTTCTGACATCTTGTTCTACCAACATTGTGATCAGTAAGAAGATAAGATGGTGGTATGCGAGCTAGTGGGAGTACTTACTCAGAGTTCCCACAAACAGCGTCAAATGTTTTATCCAAAAATGGATCTAACGGGATACAGTCTTACCTACCTCCTTTTTGTCTGTTGGATGACTTGTGAGATAACAAGAAGAGTTTTGATATTAGTGGGGTATCAGCTTAACAGACTCTGATAGTTAAGTTAGTAAGTGAAATGGAGATCAAGTATGAAGTCTACAACGTAAAGGTAGAGAGTGCATTGGTAGGAGTTTGACTTGTATTTATAGTAGTAATGAGTGTGGTGGTTGAACACTAATGGTGTGGGGCTCAAGCCATCTCATGAGATGTTACCATGTGTCCTGGTGATTAGGGAAGATGAGCATATAATAATGGGCCTCGGGATGTATTGGGGAGTTACCGCAGTCATTTTTCAGAGAGGTTGACTAGTGGTGTGGGTAATAGTGCTAAGAAATTTTGACACGACCCACCCCCAATGTGACTACCTGAAAATTCGAAAAAGAAAAAATTAGAAAAATTAGAAGGAAAGGACAATTTTGCTCCTAGTTATGGGGGGCAAAATTTGACTTTTTGCTCAAGACACTTTTTGGACTTTTCGTAAATACCGTTAGATAGGTCTCAAGACGCTGAGTCCGTAGACAAACGGCATGCCAAAATCGGAGTTCGGATGTAAAAGTTATGGACCTTGAATAGTAAGGGGCAATTTGGTAATTGTTCAAAGAAGGGCAGAATGGTAAATTGGACGGGTTAACGTCTGATTCAGCTTGATTAGTGACTCACTATGTCAATTGTGTGACATCTGTCACTCTAATAGCTTAATTAGTGCCAAGTATAATGATGATGCTTGGTTTGAGTACGTATATGTACATGTATGTGTGTATTTGCGAAGGAAAAATAGAGCATCAGTATGCTCCAACAGCAGACATCAAATCTTCCTTTCTGATCGATCTGTGAGAGGGACAGAGAGATAATGAGATGGGGGAGAAAGAAATAATGGGAACAAAGATGAAAGGGAGAGGAATTGTGAAGGAAATCCCAACAAACTTGAAATGAACCCAGGCAATTCGAACTTAATCCAATTTCAAATTAGACATTTAAGGCCATAAATATAGAAATTGACATCGAATTAAGCTTCCTGGCCTCAATTCGAGTCGAACCCAATCAAGAACGAAGGAAAGGGAGGTCATTTTGACCGTGAACGGAGGTCCTCAATCACTTGAAAACTTGAGGTTGAGTTCGAGTAATTGGAGAGGTCGAAGGATGTAATTGAACTTGGAAACATACTTGAATGGGCCCAGGGAAGCTTCTGAATAAATCAATTCAAAGGAATCGAAGATAATTGAAAGGATAAGAGGATGAACATACCTTGGAAATTCGAAGTTTGGTTGAACGCCTTCGAAGTAGAATGTCAGGACCGGTCCCAAATCCCCCGGGATTAACGTGGGATCCGTCTGATCCCGTCTGACACGAAGTGTCAGACCAAGGAGAATTCCATCTCTAGCCCTCGCCGGGGCTGTTAGAGTGCGTCAGGATTGTAGAAGGAGGGGAGTGATGTCTCGTCTCTACTACAGCCCGCATCCGCGATCAACCTGAAGGGCATTAAAACATTAAAAGTCGTTAGTGGACAAAAATAATTTTTTTTTAAAAAACCTTTTCGCATAAAGACATTTATGCCCTTCATAAAAACATACGCATGCATTCCAAAAACAGTTTATCAAACATTCATAAAACCATTTGAAAACATTCTCAAAATCATTCAAGGGTTCATGCCAGGCCCCATAAACCGTCATGAACCGTAAATCCATTTGGGTCCCCGACCCGAAATCACAACTCAAAACCATCAACTATTTCCTGTAGGAACTCAGCCCAAAACCTTTCTCAATGAAATACCAAACATACCGAATACGGGGTCTCTGCCCCAAATCATTTCCAAAACTTAAAACGTGCAACACGGGGTCTCCGCCCCCAAATCACTTTTCTGTAAATCACATACGTACTCGTACGTATAACCCATCCTAGGCACTTCCAGAGAAGATGCCAACTCGGGGCACACAGCCCCTAGGGAACACATCCCCGATATATGTCACAATATCATCTCTAAACTAGTGTGCACACTACTCGGGGTCTCACTCTGAGTCTTCTCCCAGGAATCTCCATCTGGGAGGCTCAGTCTCTGGATCTAGTCCGAGCTCTCTCTCTGGATCTAATCCACACATCTCTCCGGAATCTGGTCCGGGACCACATCATATCTAGTAACCACCACTCCTGGAACGGGATCCCTATGGGGATACCCACTTTGGTCTGTGGATCGCGACTCTCCAGGTCGACGCTAGAGGAGACCATATAATCAATATGGAGGGTTCAATATCATTTTCAATTTTCTTTCTTTCTTTCTCAAAAAACATTTCAACTGGGTCTCAAACCCGATTCATCTCAATAGGATTCCTAGAATCCGATTCGAATCCATTTCACAGGCCTCGACCTAAATCAAGAGTTCAACAGGGTCTCATGCCCGAATACTCATTTCATAAACTGAACTGGGACTCAAGCCCGATTTCACAAGCAACAGGGCCCTAAGCCCGAAACCATAAACCAATAGGACCTCACGTCCGATTTCACAACCAACGGGGTCTTAAGCCCGATATCTCAACCAAATGGGTCTCAGGCCCAATATCATAAATCAACTGGGCATCAAGCCCGATAGTACCACTAACTGGGCCTCAAACACGAATCGTAAACCAACTGGACCCTCGGTCCGATCGTACCACACAAATGGACCCCAGGTCAATCGTCGGCTCCAGGATTCCCGAACCAGTCCAAATTAATTTAAAGGGTTACTAACTACTTATATAACCCCTCACTAAATCCCCGTAATTTTCCCGATTTTCTAACTATTTTTAAACGCGAACCTAAACCTTCGGACATCCCGAACTATATCGAAACGATGTCCGATTGACACGAAACCAGTCCCAAAATGTTCGTTACATCGAATAGATGATTTCACATGTTGGAACTTTCCCCAAAGGATGAACCACGCGCCCTCACGCACCCAATGAAGGTCCTGCGCATGGGCTTCACGCGCCGGACTATTCATCTTCAACCTTGGCCAACCAGCCGGTCCGGTCCAGCCTGTGCAGCCGGTCTAACTGGACCAGCGTGACCGGTCCAGGGCTCCTACTCCCTCATTTTTCGTCCAATCTTCTCCTTTTCAATCCCAAACTTCCTATTTTCAAGTTTCCTACCCATTCCAATTAACAAAACTAATCAAAACTCGCCTAAACCTATGGTTCCAAAATGAACCTCACGGTTCTGTTTTTCCCAGCCGTTCCCACGGCCTCCTCCGCCATGAACCACCCTCCAAAACACCTTAACAACTTCCTAATACCCCAACAAACTTAACCAAACCATCCAAAACAGACCCTAATGCAGAAATCGAAAATAAATGGATTTTGGGCCTAACCGGGTAATCCTCTCGGGTTCAAGGCCGCCGTCCATGGCGGCATGGCTTTCAGCCGGCCACCATCATCCACCCTTCATCCTCACACGCTCCTGGGCTCTCAGTCATGATCAGTGGGGTTCAGGTTTGGATTTGGGGAGGGAGAATGGATCGGTTTTAGTTGTTTGGGTGGAAAGAAAATGAATGATCGATGGAGGTGGAAGATGCATAAATGAATGGGGTTGGCCAGTGGATGGGTGACACTTGTCACTCATCCATTGGTCCACTGAAAAGTAACTGGGCCCATAAAATACAAAACTTCACTTTTTGTCTCGTAAAACGTGTCGCTGTAAATAGTTCCCCGGAACTTCCGTGAACCGTAACTTCGCCGTCGAACGTCCGAATTCGACGTGCCACCTGTCTATGGATTCGTATCGTCCCGATCTACGTAATGGTCTTTGGCCCTCGGCCATCGGACATCCCGGGTCAAAAGTCAACTTTTGGCCCAAATTACCAAAATGCCATTGGACTTCCGAACGTCATAACTTCCTCCCCGAACGTCGGAATCGAGCGTGCCACCTATCTATGAACTCGTGACGTCGCGAACTACGTCAAAGTGATTGGTCAAAGTCCAATTGACCGTCCGAATTAAAATTCAACCATTTACCCATTACAAGGGCAAAATCATCATTTCGCCCGAACGTTCGCTAATCCTCGTTTAATCTCTTATTAGCCTTGCTAATCCGTCATTAACTCTTAATTAATCCCACTAATTCGGGACGGGTCGTCACATAGAAATCATGGAGTTGAACTTACAGATCTCTAATTCATGTGATTTTGATGCTTTTAAATGGATCAATTAAAGAAATAGGATTGAAATTGGCAAGGATTGAACCGGTTTGACACGCGGGCTGAAGGACCCAATTGCAGAAGAAACGGGTTGGGACGATGACTGTAGCAGCACCGTAGCTGGTGCGTGGCTCCCACGCGCAGCCACTCACAGCGGCGCGTGATGGCGCGTGAAGCCTCATCTCAAGGTCAGTTAAACATGAAACATACTGCTTTTGATCTAATGAACATTTTGGCACTAGTTTCTAGGAAATCGGATATCGTTTCGATAGTGTTCAGTGTATCCGAAGTTTTCGTATACGTTTAAAGTATGTAACAACCCGTCTCGAGAGCCGGGATTAAGATAGTGATTAAGGTGTGATTATTGAGGTTAAGTAGTGGGTAGGTGGTCCCGATGGGTCCATGAGCGTAGAATGACGATTTTGCCCCTGGTTCGGGCAAATAGTTGACTTGTAGTTGGGAGGTCGATTTGAGTGTTGATCGGTGACTAGGACGTAGTTTAGGACGTCACGAATCTATAGGCAAGTGGCACGCCTGATTCCGACATCCGAGGAGGAAGTTGTGATGTTCGGAAGGTCGAGGGCATAACCGTAATTTGGGTAAATTAGGGGAAAAAGTTGACTTTTTGAATAATCGAGTTTTGGTAGGTTGACCTAGGATGGTTAGATAGATTCCGTCGTCCTGAGTTCGATGACAGGCGGCACGTATTCATCGGACTTACGAGGCGAGAGTTACGGGTCTAGGAAGTTTTGGTTAAATCGTAAAATAAGTTACAAAGAAGGGTAATTTGGTCTTTCTGCACATTGGGATTTGTGCAGAAAGAAGGAAAAGGGACGGCTGGGATGGAGCCATTTGGTGAGAGAGTGAGAAGGATTGGTGACACGTGCTAAAGGTGGAGTGGCTTCTGTTGAGTTCGAGTGTGTGCACGGCCCAAATAATTGGGGTGCACCCGTGTTTGTGTGTGGTGCTGGTTCAGAAAACAGAGGGAGATCGTGAAGGAAATTGAGGGTGGCGGTGTGTGTGTTGATGAATTGTGAGTGTGTGAGGGTGATCAGAGAGTGAGAGGGAAGCAGCGGGAGAGGTTGACGGTGTGGTGGCTGTGTGTGAGGGTGTCAAGAGCTGCGGGAAAATCAGCGGGGAACAGGAAAGAATTTGTGAGAATTGTGGCGGTGGCAGCCGTGTACGGGGCAACTAAGTCCGTGGTGGTGTCGTGTGGGTTGCAAGGAGTCAACCACTACCAGCGGAGCTCACGACGGCGACTGGAGGCAGGTAATTCTCTCATTCCCATGTCGATACTCTGTTTTCCCGTTGAGTTTCAACGTGGAAGTCGTGGTTTGGGAGGTTGAATCGATGAGTCTAGAGTGTTCTAAGGGTTTTAGTTGAGTCCTAGGAGTAGTTTGGTGGTGCTGCCGTGATGGGTGGTGCACGGTGGCGACAGGCACGACAGAGGTGTCTGTGTCCTCTGTTTTGGCCGTGGGTTTCAAACGGCGAGTCGTCGAGCTTGGGGCTGAGTCGACAGTCTAGGAAGGTTGGTTGAGGTTTGGTAGAGTTCTAGGAAGAGGTTGGTGTAGCCTCCGTGAAGGGGGAAGTCGTGGGTGGCCGGAGTAAGAAACAGGGCAGTGTACGGGTTTTTGTTCAAGGTTGAGTCGACGAGTTTTAGGGTGAATCGAGGTGAGTGACTTACGGGAAGGGGTAGCCTAGGATGGGACGATGCTGTTGGTGAAGAGAGGAGTCGTTTTGGTGGACGGAATAAGGAGAACCGCTCTCGCCGGTTCAGGGTCCAGACCACTGGTGCGAACCGGGTCTGCTCAAGGTTGACGGTGCACTGTAGCTGGCGCGTGGGTGCCACGCGCAGCCACTTTGGGCGGCACGTGGGGGCGCGTGCGGCGGCGTATGGAGAAGTGATCAACATGACTTTTGGTCTAGGAGTTGTGGTGAGTTCAATGGAGTTGGTTTCGAGTCAATCGCAAATGATGTTTTGGGCTAGGTCCAGAGTCAAAAAGGTTGTAAAAAGGATATTTTGACTTAGTTAGTGAGTCAATGATGATTTCTGAATTATTTTAATGTTTTCAAATGAGATTTTACAAATTTACGTGTAAATGGCTTTTGGGCTTGAGACCCTGTCGGGAATGATTTTGACTTGGTTTGAAGTCAAGGATTTGATTGAAAGGTTTTGGGATGTAATCTCGGGATGGTTTTCATTATGTTGGGGAGTGCCCAGACGGTCGAAGCTAGGGGTAATACCCAGACGACTGGAGCTCGGGGGATATGATTGTGATTGTTTCCAGGCAGCCGATGCTAGGGGGTATTCCCAGGCGGCTTGCACTCAAGGCCCAGGCAGTCGGAGCTCGGGGTGGTTCCCAGATAACTGATGCTCGGGTTTATGCGTGCCTAGACTGTAACAACCCGTCCCAAATTCCTAGATTATATTAGTGACTAATCACGATTAGTGAGGTTAATCCGTGATTAGTTAGGAAAAATCGGACGAACGATGCAAAATGACCGTTTTGCCCCTAGGCGTGGGCAAAACGTTGACTTTTCATTCTGGCGGTCAAATGGACTTTGACCGATGACCGTGACGTAGTTTAGGACGTCACGAGTTCATAGACAGGTGACACGTTCAATTCCGACATTCGAGGAAGAAGTTATGACATTCGGAAGTTATGGGGCAATTTGGTAATTTTGGTTAAAAAAGGGCAAATGTTGACTTTTTTACCAAGAGGTCCGATGGCCTAGAGCCGAGGACCATTACGTAGATCGGGACCATACGAATCCATGGACAAGCGGCATTCTGAAATTGGACTTCGAACGGGGAAGTTATAGGTCCTGGAAGCTCGATTTCACTATGCACGTACTTCGAGGCGAGGCTGATTTGGCAATATCTGATTGGGCAGATATTTTCAGTGGGTCCCATGGAAGCGTCACTCATCCCATTGGCTAAATCCCCTAAAAAGTGGTTCTATGTTAATTAAATAATATTATATTTCTTATTTTATAATTAATCCATTTGACATTTAGTCCTAGCCTTCAATTTCAACTTAATCTTTAAATCCTCACCATCCATTATTTCTCTCATCTCTCATCTGATCAAACACCCTCATCATCCTTGTTCTTCTACAAACCCGAACCCCATAACCCATATTCTTCATTCTCCATTTTTCTTCAAAACACAAACACACTCCTCATCACCATGAACTTCTATGTCTGTGTGTGACCGTGAGTGAGGGAGTATGAGGGGTTAAGAGTGGCAAGGAACGGAGGTCCACGGCTGTGGACGATGGAGGACACGGCTGGGGATGTTACCCGTGAACCCTTTTAAACTTCAAATTCGAAAATGAGTTTTTAGGGGACGGTTTCGGGTTTCTGTGGATCTTAACACATTCTAGGGACTTCGGGGAGTTGAGAGGGATTATTTTCAAAGGCTTAGACGGCCAGGAATGGCGGTGAACGGCGGAGGAACCGCCACGGCCATGGTTGAACTTGGAAGGTACGGTTTTCTTTCATTTTTTCGTGTGTTTAATAGCTAGAAGCTTAGGGTTTGAGATTAGGAAGGTATTAGGATCAAAATGGGTTAAAATGGGGTAGAAATGGACGGGTTTAGGGGTTGAACCGGTCCAGTTACAGGATTGAACCCGGTTTAGCTGATGTAGGTGACGATGAACATTGCACAACACCTTATAGGGGCGCGTGGTCCCTCCTTTGGGGAAAGTTTCAACACGTGAAATCTTCTATTCGATGTAACGAATATTTTGGGACTGGTTTCGTGTCGATCGGACACCGTCTCGATAATGTTCGGGGCATCGGAAGTTTTCAGATCGAGTTGAAAAATAGTTAAAAATTCCGGAAAATTACGGGGATTTATTGGGAGGTTAATTAAGTAGTTATTAACCTTCTATTACGATTTGGACAGGTTCGGGAGTCCCAGTGACGGTGATTGTCTCGGGAGTGCCGTATGACACGCAAATCGAGGCGGCAACTCGGCCGGTCTATGAGTGGACCTTGGTTTTCTAAATTGGTGCATGCATAAATGTTTATTATATGTTTTAATACATGTTTGGTAATGTCATGGGTGCATTTGGTTGTGGTTACGTATAAGCACGTATTTCGAGGTTTCGACCTTATACGGTGCTTATACGGGTCTATATTTCTTTATTGGTTTAAATGAAAAGGTTTTGGATTTCCAAAAGGATAAACTCGGGTATGAGACCCATTTGGTTTGGTCTCGGGCATATGACGCTATGGATGACCTTCAGGTCTGAGTCGTGGTCGCGGCAGGTGCTTGGTGCACGGTGACGTACGACGTGATGCTCACCTCCGGATTAGGATATGTTCCTTCTGGAGAGGTCATGATGCACGATTCGTTGTTGGGTAGCCTGGGAAGGCTCGACTTCGGAGTGCTGACGGTTCAGGATAGCGATCGGTGATGAGTGCACCATGATCTTGTGGTGGTCGCGTCGGTTGATTCGTTCCCGGTGCCGTACCAGGATTGAGGCGGTCCTGGACGGATGGTTGCAAGCATCACTATGATCGGAGTCGTGACCGACCCTTAGATATCAGGCACGGTGCCCAGCTGATGTCATATGTTGGGGCACGTGACCCAGTTACTTTACGGTTGTGATTTCGGGTCAGGGACCCTACATGGATTTCCGGGTTCATGACGGTTTATGGGAACCGGCATGAACCTTTGTCAGGCCATTGTGGTACATGACGATTTATGGGAACAGGGCGTGGAGGATGTTGTCTATATGTATATGAATATAATGGCTATTATGGATCATGACGGTTCAGGGGAACCGGGCATGAATATTTATGTTATGTATATATATGTTCATATACCTTCCTTTACTTCTATTATCTCCTCCGGGGAGGGTCGTTGGCCTGGGTGGACCCCGGAGTAGTCACGGAGCACCGACTGAGTGGAGTCACCCCCCAGTTGGGTTCCTTACTCTCAGGAAGGCTATGGTTACTATAACCTCGGGTAGGATCAGTGGTCTGCGGACATTGACCTTAACTTTGAGAAGACTCGGATTGAGACCCGGGTAGCACACGCGTAGCTTTGGAAATCGTGAAAGGATTGTTTGTGTGAATTATATGTATGTATGATATATATGTTATATGATATGTGATTTGTGGTTACACATGATTTGAGCGGTGGCTCGTGTACTTGGTTTATTTCTAGTTGGGGCTGAGTCCCTTATGGATTTGGGCAGTGGCCCGTACATTTGATTTGATTATGGTTTTGGGCTTAGTTCCCACAGATGGTTCCATTTGGTTAAATGGTTTTCGAATGCATGCAAGCTTTTTAGTGAAGGGTACAAATGTCTTCTTATGAAATGTTTTTATAAACTGGTTGTTTTGTCCACTCACAGCTTTTAATGTTTTGATTGCCCTTTAGGTTGACATCGGATGTGGACTGTAGCAGAGATCGAGATATCACATACCTCCTCCGGATCCTGGCGTATTCTGACAGCCCGGGAGGGCAAAGGTCGGAAATATCCCTTGTCTGACACTTCGTGTCAGATGGGAGCAAGGTCATCCCGTGTTAATCCCAGTTGGCGCAGACGTCAAGATAGATTGGTGATTGAGCAAGGAACCATCTAGTTGGTTGTGTCAACAAACTGGTAGATTTTGACAAGTGGTGTCAATTCGGAACGTAGGATCACTGTCATTCGACGTGGTCGAATGTAATCGATGTGATGTAAACGTTAGTGGTACGTCTGGTTGCAGACGAGTAAGTATTGTTTTGGTTAGTTGGTGTACGAGTGTACACGTGTCGTGAAATTGAATTATTTCCACAAGGTGGATGTGGAATCAGGATAATTGGAGTTTCTAGAACAAAACTAAATTAAGGAGGGAAAAACGGTTGGAATTAGGTCGGTTGGAATTTCGAGGACGAAATTAATTAAGGAGGGAAGGTTGTAACGACCCGTCCCTAATTCCAGGATTAAATTAGTGACTAATCACGATTAGCGAGGTTAATCTGTGATTAGTAGGGCGAAATCGGACGAACGATGCAAAATGACCGTTTTGCCCCTAGGCGTGGGCAAAATGTTGACTTTTCGTTCGGGCGGTCAAACGGACTTTGATCGATGACCTTGAGGCCCACGCGCAGGCCATCCATGGGGCGCGTGTGAGCGCGTGAGGAGGAATTTGAGGATACTTTCAACACACAAAATCATCTATTCGATGTAACGAACATTTTGGGACTGGTTTTGTGCCAATCGGACATCGTTTTGATAGGTTTCGGGGTGTCCAAAGGTTTAGGATCGACTTTAAAAATAGTTAGAAAATCGGGAAAATTATGGGACTTCAATGAGAGGTTAATGAGGCTATTAGTAACCCTCTAAATGAATTTGGACAGGTTTGGGAATCCCGGTGGCTACGATTGACCTGGGAGACGATTATGGCACGCGTATCGAGGCGCGGCTTCGGACGGTCTGTGAGTGGACTTTGATTTCTAAACTGCGATGCATGCATAAATGCTTTATATGGATTATGATTGTGATTACATGATGTTGATTTGGATGGTTGTGAATTATATAGTTTCACGCTTTATGAGGTGATTTACGTGCTTGCACGTAAATCGAGGTTTCCGGTTTTATACTGATTTTCCGTACTTATGATTTTGGTTATGATTTCATGAAATGGTTTTGCATTTGAAAAGGTAAAATCGGGTTTGAGACCCGTTTGTTTCGGAAACCCTCGAACTTGATGTCCCTTTTAGTTACATTCTCGGGTCGGAGGCCCAATTGGTTCTTAAATTGATTTCGGATTTAAAAATATGGAATTGGGCATGAGACCCATTTGATTTACAAAATCGGGCACGAGCCCAGTTGGTTTATGATTCGGACCAGAGGTCCAGTTTGGATGTGGATTTGGGCCTAAGGCCCAGCTATGTGTTACAAAATGGATTTACGGTTCATGACGGTATATGGGAACCGGCATGAACCCTTGAAATGGTTTTTACGGGTCATGACGGTTTATGGGAACCGACATGAACCCTTGAAAGAATTTTATGGGTCATGACGGTTTATGGGAACCGGCATGAACCCTTGAACGGTTTTATGGTTCATGACGGCTAGTGAGGGCCGGGCATGAATCGTGGAAAGGTTTAAAGAATGATTTCAAACGGTTTTTCATATGCCATCCTTTATATATGATTGTCTCCTTCGGGGAGGGTCGTTGGCCTGGGTGGACCCCGGAGTAGTCACGGAGCACTGACTGAGTGGAGTCACCCCCCAGTTGGGTTCCTTACTCTCAGGATGGGCATGGTTCGTTACCTCCAGGGAGGGTCATTGATCTACGGACATTGACCTAGGTGGACCCTGGAGAGACTTGGGTTTGAGACCCCAGTTAGCACGCGCGTAGCTTTATTTTACCGTGACAGGTTCTTGGATATGAAATATAATGGTAAACATGATTTCAAGTGGTTTGGGGAAATTGTGTTTTATGATGATAAATGGATTTGGGCTGAGGTCCCACATATGTTTATTATGTTATGGTTTTCTGTAAATGGTTTTGGGCAGGAGCCCGTGTGACTTGTATTTACGGAACTTGGGGCTGTGACCCTAAATATTGTTGTTTAAACATATGTGATTGGATAAATGGTTTTACTATGCATGCATGCTTTTTAGTGAAGGGTATAAAGGTCTTTTATGAAATATGTTTTATAAACTCTTTATTTTTGTCCACTCACAGTCTTTCTGTTTTTAATACCCTTTAGGTTGAATACGGTGTGGGCTGTAGCAGAGACCGAGATATCACATACCTCATCCGGATCCTAGCATACTCTGATAGCCCGGGAGGGCAAGGGTCAGGAATATCCCTTGTCTGACACTTCGTGTCAGATGGGAGCAGGGTCATCCCGCGTTAATCCTGGGGGGATTGGGATGGGTCCTGTCAATGTGATCACATCAAGATATTTGTACCCTTCACTAAAAAGCATGCATGTATTCGAAAACCATTTAACCAAATGGAACCATCTGTGGAAACTAAGCCCAAAACCACAATCAAATCAAATATACGAGCCACTGCCCAAATCCATAAGAAACCAATAATGGACTCAGCCCAAAACCATAACCATACTGAAACCAAATACACGAGCCACTGCTCAAATCCTGTGCACACCTGTGCACACCACATATCAAAGAATCATAAAGATTCAACCATACGGTCCACTGCCCAAAACCATACGGGACTCAGCCCAAAACCATCATGAAACCAAGTACACGAACCACCGCTCAAATCCTGTGTAACCACACATCACATATCATAATCCATATATATATACATATAATTCACACAACCAATCCTGTCACGGTTTCCAAAGCTACGCGCGTGCTACCTGGGTCTTAATCCGAGTCCTCCCAAAGTCAAGGTCAATGTCCGCAGACCACTGATTCTACCTGAGGTTATAGTAACCATAGCCTTCCTGAGAGTAAGGAACCCAACTGGGGGGTGACTCCACTCAGTCGGTGCTCCGTGACTACTCCGGGGTCCACCCAGGCCAACGACCCTCCCCGGAGGAGACAATCATATATAAAGGATGGCATATGAAAACCCGTTTGAAATCATTCTTTAAACCTTTCCACGATTCATGCCCGACCCTCACTAGCTGTCATAAACTATAAAACCGTTCAAGGGTTCATGTCGGTTCCCATAAACCGTCATGACCCATAAAATCCTTTCGCAAGAAATAATTCTCAAACTTTTATTCATAAACTCATCTCTCCTCCATTGAATTACAATGGGGAATTTTTAGGTAATTAAACAAATTAGACATCCTAATTAAAATTTGGAATTAAAAAGAACATCCTAATTGTAGTAGAACATGGGAAGACCGAAGATACCTATTCCTAATTAAAATCCTAATAGAACATAAAAACATGTCTACTCCTAATTAAAACAGAAAATAGAAAAATAATAAAACCCTAAATGCCTAAAGACTAAAGACTAAACTGCCCTTGACCATCCCGCATCAATTCACGACCACCACAATCCTTGTATTCACAGTGAACCACTGTGATCCACAGCAATAATTGCTACTCTTTATTTTCAAGAACCATGTGTGCAACAGTTTTAAAAACCATTGTGATGATCGGTTTGCAGGTTGCAGATTTTAAGGATTCATTTTCCCAGTGCAGTGTTGGCACATATTTGATGTCTCTTACTGTCTGTTTTTTTTTTTAAATCCAATTAGTTGCATCTGAGTGACATCTGGATCAATTTATGTTCAGCTTTATGTCCATGGTGAAAAGTTTAATCAACCAATTTTTTTCTGCAACAACATATCTGGTGAAGTGGAACCTGTAAGTATACCTGTTATAAGATCTCAATTATTAGTCATCACTCGTTTTCTAGTTTTATAGATCTCAACGGTCTTTATGACTAAAACCAGGTGGTTCCAGAAAACGAGCATGGGGCTCTTTATTCCACCCACTCATTCAAGATTTTGTTCAAAGAAGGGGGCTGTGGGACGTTTGTTCCACTTTTTTTCAACTTGATCTCCTCAGTGAGACAATATAATCAATACCAACACCCCAGTGCAGGATCACAGCCTCTTGTGGACAGGGGCGGACCGACCAAGGGGCAAGGAGGGTCACTTGACCCTCCCCCCGCCGGAGAAACCCTCAGGCAAATAAGTTTTTGACCCCCTCCGCTCTTGCTCTGGCCTCCTCTGCGCCAGATTGCCCCCAACTCAGCGGGGAAGATGACCCCTGTTTTTTTTTTTTCTGAAGGTTCAAAACGACGTCGTTTCACTTAACCCTCCCAATCTTCTTAAAAACGATGTTGTTTTCGCTGTTTAAGTTTTTTTTAAAAAAATGAAGGACGACTCCTTACCTGCAGCCCGCACACCTTCCGCCGTTCTGCGTCTCGCACTCTCACTCTCTGCTCTCCTCGCCGTTCTGCGAGCCAGTGAACCAGCAGTCAGGCGCCTTCAGTGATCTAGCCGTCCAGCCTCCAGGCTCCCCGCTCCAGGTCGTCTCCCACTCCTTGAGTTATTGTGATTTGTCATTTGTGGTTGTGGACTTGTGGGTTTAGAAGGTTTTTGTTTGGTTTTTAGAAGGTTTTTTTTTGGTGATATATATAAAATACAAGGCTTCCTGGAGCCAGGAAGACCAGGCTCCCCACTTCGAATTTCAAATTGGGAAGTAGGACAGCCTGCTTTCTTCTTTTATTTTTCTTTTAGTTACTCCCCTTTCTCATATAATATTAAATTATTAATGGAATCATTTTCTTCTTCTGTTTCTTTTTTGAAGAAGAAAGAATTTATTCACTATATTATGGATTAAGTATCCGTTACTTAATCAAAAAGTTGCAAAGATAGTAACTTGCAAATCATGACACTGGCTTAATTGTCAAAGATTTACATTTATGTATGCGTGTTTCAGGATCTTCTATTTTCTTGGCTTGTTTCATCACCATGTGTTTCTATCTATCATTTTCTAATTTCTGGCTAAAATCCTTGGATAAATAAAAACAATAAAGAAATTTTTTACCTCACCTTTTTGAGATAATTCCTTTTGCTTATTTTGATGAATAATTCAGTAAACACACGATTTTGCAAAGAGTGCTAGCTTTTCATGTTCTTGTGGCTGACATCCTATGCAGCTATTTACATAACTAATTTTAGTTTGACATTGGGGCAGGATCTACAAATGCAAAACGCTTTCAGGGTGGTTATGCTCTATACTTCTGTTTTGATTTCTCCAGTGTAGTTCAAAACACAAGAAGTACGCAGACATGCTTTTACAGTTCCTGTTTTAATAGAATATGTTTTCCCACTTTATGAACTTAAATTTGACTTGGTTTTTGGATTTAAACGAATGAGTGGAGCATAAGTGACTTCCATTAGACCAGAGTCGGAAGTGGGAACGGCGAAAGTCATATAAAATACAGGGGTATTTTAGAAGGTTTTTGTTTGGTTTGTAATCATTGGCTCTTGCTTTCCCTCAACAGTCATTGGTTTTTGTTTGGTTTGTAGTCATTGGATCTTGAATATTATATTTTTTATTTACGATTGCTTTCCCTTTTTGTACCAAGAACTTTCCCTGACTTTAGTCTATTAGAATAGAATATATTTTGAAATCTAAAAAGTTTTATATGTTCTTGTTTACTATACAGTTAATGGAACGATATTTTAAAAGACAAAATCACAATCCTACTACCAATGTTCCAAAGAGTTCAACATCAAAAGATAGTAAGTTGGATACAATTTTAACTAACCTTCCTGGAGATCCTGGTCTTCGTCCTCGAATGTTGGATTATGATTATAACATTCGCTATGAAATTCGAAGCGCCTATCTACTTAAGGGCCCTTGTCAACCAAAAATGAATGTTGACGATTTCCCACAAACAAGAATTTCAGGGTATAATCGACGTTTTAATTATGATTGGTTTGATGAGTTTAGTTGGTTGGAGTATAGTAAGGATAAAGATGCCGGATTTTGCCTTCCTTGCTACTTAATTAAGACTAATTTTGAGCAAGTCTGTAATGATGCCTTCACGGAGATAGGCTTTAGAAATTGGAAGAAGAAAGAGAAGCTTAGGGAGCATATTGGAGGGGTTGGTAGTGTTCATAATCAAGCTAAATAAGCTTGTGAAGATCTTATGAACCAAAATCAACATATCGAAACAATTGTGATCAACACAATCAAACGAAGCTCGTATCAACTACCGCATATGCTTGAATGCGGAAATTGATTGCACTAGATTTTTGTTAATGCAAGGTCTTTCTTTTCGTGCTCATGATGAAACGGAAAGTTTAAGCAACAAAGGAAATTATGTGGAGCTTATGACATTTCTTGCAAATCATGATGTGAAGGTGAAGGGAGTTTTGTTTGATAATGCTCCGGGGAATCTCAAATTAATAGTTCCTAAAATTCAAAAGGATCTTGTTAATGCATGTGCGGTTGAAACCATTGATGTTATCACCAAGGATATGAATGATGAGTTCTTTTCAATAATGGTTGATGAATCTCGTGATTGTTCAACAAAGGAGCAAATGGCGATGGTATTTCGTTATGTGGACACAAGAGGACATGTAATTGAAAGATTTGTTGGAGTTCAACATGTTGCGGATACTTCTTCAAGCACATTAAAAGATGCTATCGACCAATTGTTGTCTACAACCAATATGAGCATGTCCATGCTACGAGGACAAGGTTATGATGGAGCTAGTAATATGAAAGGTGAGTTCAATGGCCTTAAAGCAAAAATTTTGAAAGAAAATCCTTATGCATTTTATGTTCATTGTTTTGCACATCAACTTCAGTTAGCTCTTGTGGCGGTGGAAAAAGGCCATGCCGATATTGCCACCTTTTTCACAAAGGCAAATAGCCTTGTTAATATTATTGGAGCATCGTGTAAGCGTCGTGATTTGCTTCGAGATCAACTACAAAAGGATCTTATGGAAGCTCTTGAAAATGATTGTCTTGAAACGGGACGAGGTTTAAATCAAGAAACTAGTCTCAAACGTGCGGGTGATACACGTTGGAACTCACATTATGGTACTTTGGTAAGTATTATTTCTATGTTCAAATCTGTGATAAAAGTGCTTCAATTAATTATAGATGATGGTTCGACGGATCATTTAGGGGAAGCAAATAGATCTTTTGAAGATATTCAAACTTTTCAATTTGTGTTTCATATTTTTTTTATGAGATCTATTTTGGGAGTTACAAATGACTTATCACAATCGTTACAAAGGAAATATCAAGATATTGTGAATGCCATGTCTCTAGTTCAAGCAAGTAAGCAACAACTACAATATATGAGGGATAATGAATTTGATCTTTTACTTGCTCAAGTTTCATGTTTTTGTCATGAACTTGATATAGATGTTCCCAATATAGATGATCCATTCTATGCTCCAGGAAAATCTAAACGTGTAGCTTCAAAGCTCACGAACCGTCATCATTATCGCGTGGATCTCTTTGCTCATATCATTGATTATCAGCTTTCAGAATTGAATAATCGCTTCAACGAGGTAAGTACCGAGTTACTTATTTGTATGACATGTTTGAGTCTAGATAATTCCTTCTCAGCATTTGACAAACATAAATTACTTCGTTTTGCTGAATTTTATCCTCAAGAATTTAGTTCTCGAGAACTCCTTACACTTGAGGACCAACTTAAGGTTTATATTCATGAAATGCATATGAGTAATGCATTTTGTAGTTTGAAAGGAATTAGTAGTCTTGCAAGGGAAATGGTCAAGACGAGGAAGCATAAAGTATACAAGCATGTGTATTTACTACTTACACTGGCCTTAGTGCTACCAGTTGCAACTGCTTCAGTGGAAAGAGCATTTTCAGCAATGAATATTGTGAAGACTCCACTCCGTAATAGAATGGGTGATCAATGGTTGAGTGATAGTTTGGTTGTTTACATCGAGAGAGATATTTTTGTTTGTATTGATAATGAAACTATAATGCAACGCTTTCAGGACATGAAAAGTCGTCGTGGACAATTGTAAATTTTAATCTTTTATAAGTTATAAATTTTAATAGTATCCTTTAATTTTAAAAGATATTTTTGCTTCCTAAATTTTTATAAGTATTACATTTTGACCCCTCAAACAAAATTCCTGGGTCCGCCACTGCTTGTGGATCCTTTGCAAGCATCACAAACTCCTGTTGATGAAATGATGAGACATGCGTAAGTCACATTTTGTAACGTTACATATGTAGCAGCGCTTGTAGTCTATAAGTTGATGAAGAGAAGGATCATTGATTAAACTATGATCTGCTAATTGTGCAGGTATGTTGATCCTAATGATCCAACGAGGATATTCTTGCAGCAGCCCATTCCAGAGTCTCAGCTGAGGCGGCGCACATACCAGGCACAACCTGCTGAAAACTCAATTTAGTTTAATTCTAATTACCGAATAAACTTGGCCATTATGAAAACCTTTAATAGTTGTAAGACCTGCTTGTATATTCACTAATATAACTATGTACTTTCTGTAAGAAGTTTTCCATTTTCCCCTCAACTATGTGATTCGGTTCCTGAAATGTATTGTTTTGAGTTTAGAACACAAAACGTTACTTTTGATGCAGTTTAAAAGTGTTACAAGATATAATTCTCAACAAGAAGCAGGAGATTCAATTCGGAATTGGCAGACGCTGTGAGCCCCGTCTAAGCCACAACTGGTAGGCAGTCATGTGGAAAGAGTCATAACCCTCTGGAGTCTCATTCCAAACAAAATGTCTCCGAACCTTTCTCAAGTTATTATACATGATCATGTACGATTTTCGTGTTATAGACAGCAACGTCCTCTTCAACAGGGCAACCTCGCCATTGTTGATGATCACCGAAAACTTGCTCCAGTCTAACACATTGGCAAATGGAAGCTCATAGTGGTTGGAAATTATAACAGGTACGCATCCGTAGTGTATGGCATCGCTTACCCTCGCTGTATTCACCTCATATCCTCTGACATGGAGGCAATACTTGCTCCTTCGAAAACCCTCTTCATAAGGGTAAGATGGATTCCCCGGGAATATATCCATGTAAGTATCATTGCCCCATAAATCCATAACCTGCTGTCGAATATTCGAGTTTTGGATACGCCCGGAAAAGTAAACAAGCTTATCCCTGCGTCATGTTATATTGTTAAATTATCAACTTCAGTACGATAGAAATAGGTCCGAAAAAAACAAGTTGACTTTATATCCACCAGAAATAGAAATCCAAGACATCCAACAGAATAAACAGGCTATGTTATTAATGTTACATTGCCAATGTCGACATCTCATTTTACGTTCTTAAACTGTTAATCTTGACGACTGAGGAATGAGGATTAACCACTATAGTGTGTTTTAGACTAAAATGGAAGTTTAGGTTGGAAACATAATTCAAAATTTCAAACCCATCCACTAAAACATCCTCTCATCTTCTGTTGATTGATGTTCAGTTACCAACCTCGACATCACATTTTCAATTATAATCCCGAATTATGGGTCATGTTTGGCGTTGAATTGGATTGGATAAACTCTCAAATTAAATGTATTTGAATGTGAAAATAGATGTGCTTTCGATTCGGAGTAGGGATAGAATGAAACAATAGCCAGAATTACAGCAGTGTGAATAAACTAAGGCATAAGGCTAGGTTAGAAATAGAAATCCCAAATTCCCAATTCCCAATTCCCAACTAAGAAAGTAGAGCGATCGAAAATGTACCTGGCATGTGGGGGATTGAGGGATTGGTGAGGAGGGCGAGGCCAGATCTGAGGCAAGGCAACATCTTTGTGGGTGACATAGAATCTCTGGAAGTAGCTGGAGGAGCAGGTGACCTGAATGGCATTGTTAAGCAATCCTTTATGCTTGGAGGCCGCCTCCCGGCAAACTGAGTGGCAGCAGGCATAGAAATGGTCCGATCCCGAGGAGGCGTTCCAGAATGGCAATTCTTGGCTCACGGCAGTGGTGTATTGAGTAACAAAATCGGCAATGGATGACTCGGAATGGACACGTGGCTCGTTTCGGAGGAGGTTCACCGAAAAAGGCAGGAAGAAAAGATGGGCTTTTTCTGGGTTGGGGGTAATGAGGGAGCTGCCCAGAAGGGAGAGTTTGAACATGTGCTCGCTGAAGTAGTTTCCCAGTTTCGGGTTCAGAGGGTTTGGGTGGGGAAGGAAAATAGATGCAAAAGGATCGGATTTTGATTTTGTGGGATAAACATAAATCTTGAAGCTTTCCATCATGTTGGAAAAATCAGCTGCGAAGAGCTCCCAGTTGTGGTAAGGACCTGAATCTGGAGGAGGACTCTCTGGAGTGAGGGAAGAGACACCCAAATTTGAAAGATTTTTGGTGTGGAAATGGCGGCCTTGGTCAGAAAAACGGTGGTGGAAGACGGCGAACCATGAAGCTGCCACCACCAGCACCGCTGCCAGGAGCAGCCGGCCTTTGAGTTTGGGCATCTTCTTCACAGTTGTGTACAGAGGCTTCATCTTGGCTTTTTACTTGTCTGTTGATCTAAACTGACTGCTAGTCTGCTTGTAGCAAAGACAAACTCACTACTCAGATGTCAGAAGCCGACAATTACAAATACAAAGCCGTTTATTTTTATTTTTATTTTATTTTTTATACGATAATATTAGTAGAAAATATTTACGTATTTAGTAATTAGCTTATACCAGGCCACGTATCTAGTTCCCACTAAGTACAGCTTATTATTGTGAAAGTTTTCTTGGCTGTTTCATTCATTATGAATCATGTTTTTACAAGAAATTATTAGATGATATCGTTTTATAGTTACATAATATAGATAATTTGTGTGCTTTAATATAAGTGAATAATAAGATATAAATTTTCAATGATAAAAAAATTTCAAATTTACTATTTTAAGTTATAATATTAATAAATATCAATTTATATAGTAACGACATGAATTTAATGCATCAGCCACTCATAAAATGGTATAAAATCTTTGTTTTTACTAAAAGGAGACATTTGTATTGTAGAAATCGCTAGTAAATATAGTATGTGATTAAGTTTGGACAATTATCAAATAAGAGGTTATCATATTCTCACGAATGGAACGAACATGAATCCTAATATCAGATGAAGAAAAGTATTTCGAAATTGTGTGTGTGAGTCAAGACAACTTGCTTGACATATTAAAGTGGCATTAAAGGGCCCGTTTAGGATTTTTGTGTTGTATAAAAAATTCACTATGGTTATATTTTTTTGTAAAGTTGTATCTGTTTTATTTTTATGAAAATAAAAAATAAAGTTATATGCTAATAAATTTTATAAAAACAAATTTTGGAAAGTAACCTACATACTCATTTTAAAAGTTATTGTAGAAGTCGATGGCTTTTCAAAAAAATGGTTACTTTGGTGTTTCTTGACTCTCATAATGTATGATTGGTAGGTATAAAGTTCAAGACCCGCACTAGTTGTAGCCATGTTTGTGTGTGAACACACCTTTAATATATTTTAAGTTTGTTTGGGGATTAGTCTCATCCCTTTAGGTGGAGACTACCTCAAGCTTTCACAGAAATAAATCATATATACCATTTAAGATTCTCCTTCAAATTGTGCAATTCTTATTCTAGTTCTATAAGATTAATTTTATTAAATTCTCAATCAACTCTTTTTATGTTATGAATTCTCTTCTAACTAAATTTATTTTTGTATTTTTTATGCTCAAATTCAATAGTTTGTAGTCAATGGTAGTGGCGCTAAGGAATCAAAGGGGTCATAGGACCTTCCTATGATTTTTTCGTCATTTGGATATCTATATGTGTTTGATATGAAAATGGACCCAAAGAGGAATGGTCTTGATAGGCGCTAGAAGCCTTCTTCAGTTCGCCAAGATAACCTGTGGAAGGACAAGAAGAGCACTTGACACCGGTGTGGTGGCAGCCTAGGGGATGCCAGTCTAAGGGAGTCTGATGCTTAAGTCAGTAAGCAAAAGGAGATCAGACACAGTTTAGGCAACGTAAGGCTTGATGAATAGTGAAATGACCTTTTTATGGGGAAATGTCCCCCATATTTATAGTGACAGTAAATGTGGTGGTTGAAACTCTATCGAAGTAAGGCCTAAGTAATTGCTTGGACGTTGCCACGTGTTATTAGGTGGTTCAATGGATCATGGTGAATCGTTAGAGAGTACAACTGTATTGTTACTGCTAGGAAAATGTGGCTGATCATGACACGACCCATCCCAATCCTTCTGGGATTAATGTGGGATGTGTCATGCTTCTGTCTAACACGAAGTGTCACACAAGGGATAATACGTACCTCAACCCATACGAGGCTCCCAGAGCGCGCTAGGATCGGTGAAGGAGTGCGATGTCTCGGTCCCTGCTGCAGCCCGCATCCGTGATCAACCTGAAGGGCATTAAAAACAATTACAAACTGTGGGTGGACGAAAATCAATAAGTTTATAAAACACATTTGTTAAAGATACATTTATGCCCTTCACTAAAAGTATGCATGGATCGAAAACCAGTAATCAAATCCTTTACTTAAATAAACCATTAGGGCCTTAGGCCAAAAACCGTAAAACCAAAATCCGTAAATCCAGAAATAAGTGGGTCACTGTCCAAATCCAAAAACACAAATCCATAACCACAGAATTATCATTTCATAAATCCAATAATCTATATTTACCACATAACCATCCCCGGCATCCCAGATGCCTAGCGTCTCAAACACTTGACGTCCTATGTAATATCTCACGGTAAAAAGCAACGTGTGCTACCCGGGGTCTCTCCGGGTCAATATCTTTGACATCCTAGATATCTGACGTCCCAGACGTCTAATCATAGCAATCTTGCTCCTGAGTCACTATACGATCAGGTAGCTCCGTATAATGACCCTTCGCAGACAATGTACCGTGACTTTCCCAGTGTCCCAAACACCTGGAAGAGACCATCACATATCCTCGTATCAAGATGGTATATGGAAAACAGTTTTACAAAGCCATTTCAAAACATCTCAATGGGCCCTGCCCGAAATTCCCATAAAACATCACAAATCCATTTAGGGTCCCCGACCCGAAATCACGTTTATGAAACATAGGGTCACAGACCCAAAATCACATTTATAAAACCCAACTAGGCCTCATGCCCCATTTTGTAAACTACTGGGCCCCCAGCCCGATCACATAACTCAAAAGGGTCTCAGCCCGATTCCGTAAACCAACTGGGCCCCTCGCTCGATCACATAATTCAAATGGGTCTTATGCCCGAGTTCATCTTTCCAAAAGCCAAAACTACTTCATCAAACCATCAATGAAACCATATGCACGTAAAACTACAATAGAACCATAAATCTCGACATACGTGCAAATACGAGATTACCTCGAAATACGTGCAACCATGTAAATCACCAATGCCACAATCATCACTATAGAAATCACATATATAAAACATATACAATAGTTATGCATGCATCACAGTTTAGGAAACATTGTCCAATCACAGACCGTCCTACGATGTCGCCTCGATACGCGTGCCATAAGCCTTCCCGAGGCACACCACTATCACCAGAACTTCTAAAGCTGTCCAAATCACACTAGAGGGTTACTAACTACCTCATTAACCACCCATTAAAGCTCCATAATTTTTTCAAATTTTTAATTATTTTAAAACTTGATCCTAAATCTTCGGACACCCCGAACTATATGGAAACAATGTCCGATCGACACGAAACCAGTCCCAAAATGTTCGTTACATTGAATAGATTAAAAGTCACATTAAACACATTCCCAAAATACCCCCCACACGCCCCACGCACTGCCGCAAGTGGCTGACTGTGAAGCCCACATGCCTGGCACCGTTCATCTTCAACCTCTCGCTGGACTCGGTTCGGTTTGGTCCACTGTAACCCGGTCCAACCGAACCGACGAGACCGATTCAAGTTCATTCCTCTCTCATTTTCGGTCCGTTTTCTTCCATTTCAAATCCTACAGCTTCATTTAGTTATTTCCTATCGATCTACAAGTTCAAAACCCGAATTCAAGGTCGAGAAACTACCTTCCATGTCGACAATCAAACCTCCAACTTCTTCCTCTATTTTCGGCCACCACAACCCATCTCAGGCTCTGAAACGAATCTCGATCAACTCCTGGCATCCCCCAGATGCTCACTTAAGCAACCAATTCGATCAACAATGACCAATTCACGATTTTCCATTTTCGAATTCAAAATGGAATTTCATGGGAATTCGCTTACCGTCGCCGTCGTGCACAGCCGTGACCACCACCAACCTTGCCTCATCCTCCATAGCCTCAAACAAACCACCAAAGCAGTCAACAATTAGTCGAACTACCATTTTTGAATTCCAAAAATAGGGCACATGGCCTACCTTCCAGCTTCTGCCACCGTACATGGCGGCCCTCCACGGTGGTACCATCACGCTCCTCATCGTGCACCCTCACTTTTCCACTCACACACCACGGCCAAATGATGAATATTAAAGGAATTGGGTGGGAGGATTCTCACGGTCTAGCAGAAATGGTGTGGATGCTCGATGATGATGATCAGCTGAGGGAAAATGAATGGTGAGGATGATAGGATTGAGGGAAATGAAGGGTTGGGATGAGAGATAGGTGTGTTTAATTTTCAAATAGGAACAAGATCCGCAATTTAGGGGTCTTAAGCCATGGCTTGTCACTCATCCAAGGGCCCCACATAAAAGTATCAACCAATCAGATTTTTAAGTTTATTTAATTCGAATCGTGAGACGTAAGTTCCCAATTTCGATCCCGTGACCATAACTTTTCCGTCGAACCTCCGATTTCGACGTGCCACCTCTCTACACACTCGTGACGTCCCGATATACGTCACGGTCATCGGTCCTTGTACGTTTGACTCTCCGAGTCAAAAGTCAACATTTGCCCAATTCCAAGGGTAAAAGGGTCATTTCGCACCGTCTTTCCGAAATCACTCAACTAATCACCGATTAATCTCACTAATCCTTCATTAGTCACTAATCTAATCCCGAAATTTGGGACGGGTCATTACAGACTGACTGGTGTCGACTGTAATGGTCGGGGATACAGACTGATAGCACATATAGGAGGTCGATTAGAGATTTTGGTTAGTTGTTGTCATAATGTCCGACGTGACCTGCTGCTACTCGGTCGACATGTGAGTATCCTTGGTCGGCAATCAGCTGGGTGTGGCTAGCTGCTGTCTAGTAGGCAGATTGGTGATCCTGGTCAGAAGTCACCTATTGTAGGTGGTTCTACTCTTCTCCCTGGTGGTCGGTTAGAATGGTATAAACATAAGTCTTCTTAGTTGTTAATTGAGGTGGACTTCCTTAGTCAAGAACTTTTCATTTCATGCAGACCTTGTAGACTAACTAGTGGTGTTGTACCTTGTAAGCCCCTAAGTCCTTGAAAGAGGAAGGAAGCCATGGCCAAAATATCATAAGTCTCTTGAGAGGCTGAAACTTAAAAGATTCGATCGGCCTTCTGAAGGTGTTCTAATCCACCAAAGTCTCCTAAGAGACTAGGAATTCAAAAGGTCAGATCGGCCCTCTGAAGGTGTGCCGATCCACCAAAGTTCTCTAAGAGATGTGGAATTTGAAATCATTGATCGTCCATTTGAAGATGTGCCAATCCATCAAAGTTCTCAAAGAGAATTGGAATTCAAAAGGTCAGATCGACCCTCTGAAGGTGTGTCTATCCATCAAACTCTCTTGAGAGATGTGGAATTCGAAAGGTCAGATCAATCCTTTGAAGTTATTCCGATCCACCAAAGTCTCCTGAGAGACGTGAAATTTTAAAGGTCATATCGGCCCTTTAAAGTTGTGGTGGTCCACCAAAATCCCCTAAGACACATGGAAATCGAAAGGTCAGATCGACCTCTGAAGGTGTGTCGATCTGCTTGAACTTTGATTAATTTCTTGAAAAGAAGCCTAACCATGTGTCGTGGAGAGTGGAGCCTTAATTTCAGGTTAGTGGGTGCACGATTCGAGGGCAGCATTTACTGTGCTTGAGGCCCAACATTAAGGGCGTTGGGGCCTCGTTTGTCCCCACTCCACGAAAAATATTTGAATTGCCGAATACAAACATTCGAGCCATCAAGAAGAGCCGAGTCTCATCTGAGTAATTTTGAAAAAGAAAGATTGTGTCTAAGAAAATTTGGAAGAAGAAGTGTGCATCTGAGTAGTGGTCTACCGATTAGTAGAGCTAAATATTCTTGCAACTTATGTTCTTCTCTTTGTAGTCGGTAGGTTCTTAGTCTAGTTTGCATTTTTCGATTTGTAGATGTGAGAGTCAGAGTCCGGTTCCAATGAGAGATCCCTTGAGACATTTGGAGGTGAAGCTACGCCATCCTATTTGGCAGATGAAGTCGATAGTAGGTCGAGTGGCTCCACATCCACTAGTGGATATTTGTCGACTAGTGGTAGGTCCTCGTCAGTAGAAGATAGGAAATCGAAAGTTTTTAGAGAAGTTTCATTCTATGATGTCGACGAGGCTGATCAAAGGTAAGGTGCCGATAAGGAGGCCAAGCATGTAACGACCCGAATAGCAGGAAAACGGGTCACCCTCTGGAGGTTAAAGGTGACCCCTGTAGGCGCGTGGCCGTTGCCGGCTCGTGAGGGCTCGTCCAACTTCGTTTTGAGTCGAGGTAATATGTTAGTATAATAAAATTTAACTTAAGTGGGAAATTAAGAATTTGGTTATTGTTACACTTGGTTAATAAAGAACTGAATTATGACAATGTTGTGGTAATAGGAAACTGTTAACATGGATGTGGGATCAATAATTTACTATGGACATTGGAGATTATTATGAGAGAAATTATGGTGAGTAATAATGATTTAGTGATATGATGATATTATGCTATAAAGATTTGTCTAGGAACATATTGGCAATTAGACTATGAAAGTTAAGATTTGGGTTGAATATGTTGTTATGACATGAGATAATGTGATTTTACAAAAAGGCTAGTTTTGTAATTTTACAAGAAGAGCCTAGAAAGATCTAGATAGCCCTAGAATTGTCTTCAACTTGTCCTTTTATTATCCATCACCGACCTAGTGTATTATAAATATGTGAGTGTGTGAGTGGACTTTCTTTTCCCTAAATGATTATGCATGCATATTTACACGATTTACATGAATTTCTATCTGACTTCAGTGAAATTTTGTTGATTGGGAGTTTTATCTAATTTTAACCGATTTTTACGAAAGCTATTCCATTGCACGTTTTACAAGGTTTCTTGAGATTTCGATACCAGATTTCGTTTAAATTGTGGATTTGGATCTAATCCCTTAGATTATCGTGGGATGTCTTGCTCCCGTATGACACCACGGGTCAGACCATAAACCACTTTTAATTTATACCCTTCAATTAAAAGCATGCATGCATCAGAAAACACAAAATATCAAATGCTTTCTTTAAAATCAAATCATAAAACAAATGTCTGGCCATAATATCAATAATCAAAACAAGAGCAACCAATCCTAAATATCCAATATCTAATTTCTATACGATAGTCACGATATCAATGCAACAAGTGCGACTTGGGATTACTACGTCTGAGTATACGCCCAAGATCTACGACGTCTGGGTGATGACATTCCCGGGATCTACGACGTCTAAGTAATGTCCATATCTGACACAGTGTAACGCCCCAGAAATTCGGAAAATGTAATATTGTAAAATATTGAATAAAATGACGTTTTTACCCCTGTGTTTGGTGTGGTCAAACTGTCGACTTTTTGATTGGGGGGTCTAACGGACATTGATCGATGACCGTGACATAGTTCGGGACGTCACGAGTTCATAGACAAGTGGCACGTCCAATTCCGACGTTCGTGGTGAAAGTTATGACGTTCGGAAGTTCAGGGGCATTATCGTAATTTGGGCGTTATAAGGGAAAAAAAGTTGACTGGTTGGAATACGATTGGATTTCACTTGACTCGAAGACCGTTAGGTTCGTCTCGAAGCCTCGAGTACAACGACAGGCGGCACGCTTGAAACGGACATCGGATGACCGAGTTACGGGTCACGGAAGTTGGAGGGCATTTTGGTAATTATTGCACTGAGGGGTATTTTGGTCAATTGCACGGCGGTTACTGTAGCACCAACGTGAAAAACAGAGTGCATGGCCATGCCGTGTTGTTTTGTGCGTGCCAATTGTTTATGGCCTTAGTGGATCGAACAGATGAATTGTTTAAGCCATTTGAGGCAGTGGGAAACAAAGCTGGTGGACTGAAACCACACAGAGCACGGCTGGGATTAAAAATTGGCCATGGTTTCTGTGTTTGCAGGAAACCATTTTCAGAGACCTCAGTTGGTCTCCCACGAGTTGCTGGCTGTTTGAATGAATTATCTGAATGCGATTGGGTTGTGAGGACTCATTTGCATCATTCTGCTGTTGAGAAACTGAGAGAGATTGAGAGAAACCGTGAAGAACTATTTCGGGTTTTTGGGGGGAAAAATTCAAAGGTCGAGTTTTGAGGTGAGTCGAGCCAAACCGTGAGTTGGATTAGCATTCTGAGACCATTACAAACATCCCTGTGCAAGAATTGAGGAGGTTTGATCAAGGATTGCTCAGGAACTCAAGTTCCAGTTCAGAGAAAAACCAATTGGAGGGAAAATCGAAGATCAAATTGTGAGTCCATTTGAGCGAAACCAAGGGCCGTATTAGTCTTCTGGGAGCAAAAGGAAACCGACCACATCGATTTCGAAGGACATCACTCACGAATTGGCCAAGAACTGAGGCCCCTGGTTCTGAGAATTTTCCATCTTGAGGACGGCTACTTCCAGGTTATTATTGGGTCAATTGGTTGGATGTTATGGTTCGTCTAGGTCCCCTTAAGCTACTGGTGAAGTTAATTGATTAATGGAACTGTTTTGGGTGAGTTCTAAATGAAAACCCGTTCGACTGTTCAAGCTTGGGTTGGTCGATTTAGGGACAGTCGAGTTTAATTGATCATACAAAACTAAAATTAATGGATTAGAGAAGATGATAGGATTGAAAACGGGAGGAATTGAATGAGAATTAAAGGTTAACTGATCGGGTTGAGTCGCGGGTAATAGACCCGTTTAACAGGCTATTAGGGTGAGGGAGAAGACACTGTAGCAGGCGCGTGGCCTTCACGGTCAACTGAGGTTTTCTTCCTTTTAATGTTTCTAACATTTTATCTTTAGGGTTCGAGTTGATCGGGAGTCGTACGGGATAAGTTCGAGGGTTCGGAAGTTTAGGTCCTTTAAGTTTAACTACGCGAAAAATTCCAGAAAAATTAGGGAAAATCTTACGAGTTATTTGAGGATGATTGTAACCCTCCTTGTACGTTTTTACAGGCCCGGACATTTCCGAAGCTACGAAGGAGCGCACGGGGCGCGATTGACGCGTCCTAAAACAGTGAGTGGACTTTTGATTTCCAAATTGTGCATGCATGACTATTTTACTTAATTATCTTGTGTTTTCACTTATGATTATATGATGATAAATATGCTATTTCGGTTTTATGTGGTTTCACATTTTTCGAGATAAATATCGTATTTCACGCATTACGAGGTTACGGATTTCGCCTATGCATGAATGATGTTTTGATGAAGTATTTGGATATGATTATGCATGTTACGTATTTATGATGTTTTGATTATAATTGTGAAGTGACTTTCGGGAATTGCATGTTATGGAATTTGCATGTGAATTCGGACATAAGTCCTATTATGAGAAGATATGATTTCGAAATGATTTTTGGAAAACGGATCGTGTTGAATCCTGGCTTATTGTGTTTATAAATGGTCTTGGGTTTAAAGACCCGGTTGATTGATGACGTGGGTGGGCCCGGTAAATTGAGTTTAAAGACTCGTGAGTTTAAAGACTCGGTTATTGTGATACCCCGAGGCCTAATCACAGGCCTATTGATTATGTTTTGAGTTTAAAGACTCGTTGATATCCCGGGAAGGCCTGATATGGAGTTTAAAGAGTCGGATGGATCCAACGGTTTGATTGTGATTATTAATTCGCTTTTTACTTGATTAGCGTAATTAATGTTTCAAAATGACGGTTTCTGGATTTTGATAATATTATATTATTTTACACGAGTTATGATGGTTTTCTACAATGTTTTCCATGTGTTCGGAAAAAGGGATTTCGAATGTTTAATACGCTTTTTTTTTATAACTGGTTATGCATGCGGGTTGTAAAACTGGAGGGCGAACCCCGGATTCCTTAAACTGTTTTATGCAAACCTTTGTTTCGGTCCACTCACATTTTGTTGTTTTAACTACCCTCCAGGTCGTGGTACAAGTTCGGGGGCTAGCGCCGAGGCAGAGGCATAGGCATAAAGTTTTCCGTTGCGGAGTAGTTAGTTCACAGAGTAGGATTTCTTCTTTAACTTGTTTTGTAATATTATACTCTGTGAAACTAAGGACTTGAGGTCCAGTCGGTTGTATTTGTTTAATCTCCCTGGTCTGACAATGGGTGTGTTGTAATATTATTTTGGTTTTCCGGTCTTTTGGATTCGATTGTCAGACCGGAGCAGGATGCTTCCCGATTATTGAGGCGATAATCGGGGTGGGTCCTGTCAATTGATATCAGAGCATAGGTTTACGGTTCCTGTCTGGCACTTGGGTGTGCCTCGATTATTATACTAACTTATGCCTCTTTCAGAGAAGGACGAACGACCATGCCTCCGCGACGTGAACCCCTCCACGACCTGACGGTGATGCCGAGAGTGCTTCGATCGAGCGGGCCCAGCGTCTTGGGGCTACGGTGTTTAGTGGTGGAGCGGATCCCGAGTATGCCCACCGTTGGATTTCTCGGTTTGAGCGGATTTTTGCTGTGATGCACTGTCCTCCTGAGGAGCGAGTTGTGTTGGCTACCTTTTTTCTTGATGGATCTACTTATGAGTGGTGGTATACTCAGGAGTTGTCGGGTTGGGATGCCCGTACAGTGACTTGGGAGACCTTTTGTGAACGATTTCTGGATCAGTATTATCCCCGTTCATTCCGTGATGCTAGGGAGACCGAGTTTCTGCAGCTCCAACAGGGGAGCTTGTCGGTAGCTAAGTATGAGCAGAGATTTCAGATGCTAACCCGTTTTGCTCCTACCTTTGTGTCTACTGAGGCTGAGAAATGTCGTAGGTTCGAGCTTGGCCTACGGGGTGAGATTCAGGCCATTGTGACGGCCGGAGCTTTTACTACTCTCAGGGAGTTGTCTGATGCCGCAGTACGGGTTGAGGCTAGTCTCCCGACACGTCCACAGTACTCTGGTGGTGGACAACGTCGAGAGCGTTCATATCCTGGATCGTATGGTCAGAGAGCCTCGAAGAAGGGACGTTATGGTGGAGCCTCATCTGCAGGCAATGATCGTTATGGCAGGCCTGGTAATTTTCAGAGTCCCGGATTCAGAGCGCCTAGGGCACAGACTGCTCCGCAGGCGAGCGCGACTTTGGTTGCTTCCACAGGACGGCAGGGTGGTGGTTTTGCTCGAGATGCTTCCAGTGTTATCTGTTTCTTCCGTGGCGAGCGGGGCCACTATCGGAGGGAGTTTCCTTCCTTGCCACAGGGTAGTGGCGCAGGTCAAGGTGAGCAGAGCAGGGACAGAACGCAGCTGCAGTTTCTGGGACTGGGAGTACTAGAGGAGGTGGTACTGGAGCGACTAGTGGACAGAGGGGCCGGGACCGTGGGCGAGCAGCTGGACCACAGGCCTGAGTTTTTGCTGTTACGCAGCAAGAGGCCAGGGCAGCACCTGGTGTTGTGACAGGTACACTCACGATCTTTGGACATGATGTTTGTGCTTTAATTGATCCCGAAGCTACTCATTCGTTTATATCACGGGACTGTGAGTTGTTGGCGGGTAGAGAGGTGTCTGCACTGGATTGTGACATGGGTGTGAGTACGCCCACAGGAGATGTATTTGTGGTAAATCAAGTGTTGCGGGAGTGTCCCGTAATGGTAGGTGACGTTGGGTTGGTAGCAGACTTGATACTCTTAGACTTGCACGACTTTGATGTCATTTTGGGAATGGATTTGTTGACGCTCCATCATGCTTCTATTGAGTGTGTCGATAAGAAGGTTACTTTTTAGAGCCCAGGGTTACCGGAAACCATCTTTCAGGGAATACAACGAGCAACTCCTGTTGGAGTAATTTCAGCCCTGAAGGCAAGTAAGCTGTTGAGGAAAGGGTGCCAGGGATACTTAGCTCAAGTGTTGGACGCACGAGCTACACCATTGAGGGTGGAGGATATATTGATAGTGCGGGAGTTCCCGGATGTCTTTCCGGAGGATCTACCGGGATTGCCTCCTCACCGAGATGTCGAGTTCACTATTGATCTTGTTCCAGGTACGCATCCTATATCTCAGACTCCGTATCGTATGGCGCCAGCCGAGTTGAAAGAACTGAAGGCGCAGTCGCATGAGTTACTTGAGATGGGGTTTATCAGACCAAGTGTATCCCTCTGGGGAGCCCCAGTGTTGTTTGTGTGGAAAAAGGATGGGAGTTTGAGACTCTGCATCGATTACAAGCAACTGAACAAAGTAACAGTTAGGAACAAATACCCGTTGCCACGGATCGATGACTTGTTCGATCAGCTGCGAGGAGCGCAGTACTTCTCCAAAATCGATCTTCGTTCTGGGTATCATCAGTTGCGGGTTAAAGATGAGGATGTACCCAAGATAGCCTTTAGAACCCGTTATGGTCATTATGAGTTCCTTGTGATGCCGTTTGGTTTGACCAACGCACCCGCAACGTTTATGGACTTGATGAACCTAGTGTTGCAGCCATACTTGGATCACTTCGTCATCTTGTTCATCGACGATATCCTAGTCTACTCGAGGAGTGCGGAAGCGCACGAGGAGCACTTGAGGATGGTGCTAGGTACCTTGAGGGAAAACCAGTTGTATGCGAAGCTCAGCAAGTGTCAGTTCTGGTTGACGAGCGTGAGTTTCTTGGGGCATGTGATCTCAACTGATGGAATCAGTGTGGATTCTCAGAAGGTTGAAGCAGTGGCGAAGTGGGAACAACCGAAGACCGTCACTGAAGTCAGAAGTTTCTTGGGTTTGGCTGGCTATTACAGGAGGTTTGTAGAGGGTTTCTCTACCATTGCTGCCCCGTTGACACGACTGACGCAGAAGGGAGTCAAGTTTGTCTGGGATGACGATTGTGAGCATAGTTTTCCGGAGCTAAAGGAAAGGTTGACATCTTCTCCTATACTGACCCTTCAAGACGACAGCGGAGAATTTGAGGTGTACAGTGATGCATCCTTACAGGGTTTGAGATGTGTACTAATGTAGCATAGGAAAGTGATTACCTATGCTTCGCGCCAGTTGAAGCCGCATGAGCGCAATTATCCTACGCACGACTTGGAGTTAGATGCTGTTGTGCATGCGCTGAAAATTTGGAGACATCACTTGTATGGTGCGACTTGCAGGCTGTTCACGGATCACAAGAGCCTGAAGTACTTGTTCACCCAAAAGGACTTAAATGTGAGGCAACGACGGTGGCTAGAGCTAATTAAGGATTATGATTGCACGATTGAGTACCACCCTGGAAAAGCCAATGTTGTGGCTGATGCTCTAAGCCGGAAGTCAACGCATTCTGTAGCACACCTACGAACGGTTCATTTGCCACTTTTGGTTGAACTCCGTAAGACTAGCATTGATTTGGGACTGGATAGCCAAGGTGTCTTGTTGGCTAATTTTCATGTGAGACCACTCCTAACCTATCGGATCGTTGAGGCCCAATCTCAAGATCCTGTCTCGTGTGTACTTCGGATTGAAGTGGAAGCCGATGAACGGCTAGATTTCACAGTCAGGGAGGATGGAGCCTTGCTAAAAGATGGACGGTTATGTGTGCCGGACATTGAGGCACTGAAGAAGGAAATCTTAGACGAGCCTCACAGTTCGGCCTACGCGATGCATCCTGGTAGGACCAAGATGTATCGTACCTTGCGGGAACACTATTGGTGGCCGGGTATGAAACGAGAGATTGCCGAGTTTGTCAGCAGGTGTCTGATTTGCCAGCAAGTGAAGGCTGAGAGACAACGACCTTATGGAGCCTTGCAACCACTACCTATCCCGGAATGGAAATGGGATCACCTAACGATGGATTTTGTGTTTGGACTTCCTAGGACGCCCAGAGGTCACGATGGAGTTTGGGTGATTGTGGACAGATGTAAGACCCGTGTCCTGGAGGGAACGGTGAACAATCTCACATTCCTGCGAGGGGGAATGGTCTGGGAAAGGATGGTGGTGTGCCTTAAAGGTGTAGGCACACACCTATCTAGCATGAGGCCTTTTGGGAGCTCAGTGGCTTTGGGGGGATTGGAACCCCAAAGTTAAGCGAGTTGAGGCTGGTGCAATTCCATGATGGGTGACCCCCTGGGAAGTTGCACCGTGAGCTCCCGAAAACAAAACCGTGAGGGCAAGGAGGCCCAAAGCGGACAATATTGTGCTAGATGAATCGGGACCTGACAGAAGAGGGTCGGGTCCTGACAAACAATCCCTTACTTCCTAAATCTAAAACTACAAAAAAAGGGTTAAATTGAGGAACTTTTGATTCACATCAACAGGTAAGATGTAAAGCCACTACCTTTGGTCCTAACAACTAACATGAAGGTGCTCAGTCAACTTGAAGTTATTCACCGTTAATCATAGGCATCAAGTAACTACTCAACAACAATCAATTATATATCTTAGTAATCACAATCACTTCCAAAACATTCAAAATATAATCAATCCAAGAAACATCACATCATTTGACTCTCATAGTCAGGGCTTCAAGCATCCTTAGTTCAAGAGTGACTACTTACTCATCGTAACAAGAAACAAGTACATATCAAACATAGATAGCATAAGGAAGTAAGGGACTAGAGTTTAGGAAACAATAGAGAGGATAATGGAGTCCAGCTAAGAGCAAGGGCATATCTACTTTCCAGAGCAACAGATCCAATTCCTGAATCCCAAGTTACGACAAGGCTGAGAATTTGACTTCCCTTCCTTACGGGTCACTAGAAACTTTGATAGTGTTTCGAGGCCAAAGGAGGTAAAAAACGGTTGTTGTGTAGTTTTTGGAGGCACAATTTATAGGAGACACTTCCCCTAGGGTTTAAGGAAGTGATTTGAAGAGTAGTCCCAGCAAAATAAACAAGGAGAACCAGTTTTATCCAAACTAGGGAAAACAGCCGCCAAAATGGGAGAGACAAGTTAGAAGATTAGTCTTGTGCGTTGTCTTGATGCTGTCAATCCTTATTCTTAGTCAAACTTGGAAAGAATTACATAAATAATAACCCAAATAACTCGGATCAACACCTGTCCCCAACTGGATTGCAAATCATACTCATTCCTTATCCAATAGGGAGTCCAAGACTCGGCCAAGAAAGAAGGAAACACTTCTTGGCCGATCTTGATCACTTTAACACTTGTAATAATAAGGATAGGACATTTGGAATTCATCTAGGTAGTCAGATCATGCTTTAGGCCTTGGGAACTTAGTGGAATAGGCCTAGGACCATGAACAAACCCGTGATGGGCTTTGAGATAAGTGAGAATCCAAGATCCTTATAATTAAGCACATGTAGTATGCTTGGAAAGAGTATAAAAAGTGTGTCAAGAAACCATGATAATCGTAAAAGGAATCCTCTCTTAAGCTGCTGGGATGAGTTGCCCAAAGTGATATACCGCAGGTCCGTGGGTTGTCATGAGAGGTATTTTGAGGAGTGCCCAGTGGAGTGTCCAACAGAGTGTTGGTCTAGGAGAGATTGGAAATGCTCTAGTCCTCAGTTGGACTTGGGATCAAAAGGGACCAAATCTAGGAGACCTTTCAAGCATTAGCTTTGCATTCTAAATCTGCACAATCTCACAAAACACAACACTTTCTCTTATAGATTATACAATTAATATCCAAAAGATTAGATAAAAGGGATAAGAACAACATCAAATGATGCATATTTAAGAGCCTATCAACTACCATCAAGGAAAAGGGTTGTCTCAGGAAAATGATGCCTCTACTCCTTCTGATTGGCCGAAGGAACCAACTCGGCCTACATCGGCTCCATCCGAATAAGCACCGACTCTTTAGTCTTATTGGTCACGTGCTCTTACCCTAGCTTCTTCTGCTTGTAAGGCTGAGCTTTATCATTACCCTTCTCGGTATCGACGTTCTTGGCATGTGCATCTCCCATTCTTCACTCGACAAGCTTAAGCACTTTCTCATGAACTACAACACAAAACCTCAAGTCAGCATTATTCGGTAGTTACAAAATCTATCCACAAAGACTTTACTTTCAAGGCTGTTTAATAAGGCCGATTGAGAACAAATTTTCGGGGTGCCGCAAAAGACACTTGTTATGCTCCAAGTCAGACAACTTGTTAAGACCCACCCCTAATCCCCCGGGATTAAGGGCTAAATCCCGATCCCGTCTAACTTACGCATGACACGAAGGCTAAACTGACGTCCAACCTTCATGCGACACGCAAGTCGGACAAGGGATTCTCGATCCAACCGTCCAAAAGTTTCCGAACTTCCCAGAGTGCGCAAAGTCTACTGTAGATCGTGCGTGTGATGTCTCAATCTCTCTCGACCAACAGCCCGCACAACAACAACCTGGAGGGTATCAAAAACACGAAAAGACTGTGAGTGGACAAAAATAAGTATAAGTTTAAAAACATTTCATAAAGCAATTACATTTATACCCTCCACGCAAAACCAATGGATGCATATCACGTCAAGTCATGAAATCACTCATATCAAAAGCCATCATTGAAAAACCATTTGAAAACCCATATCATCCAGGCCTCAGCCGCAAATCACAATTCAATCTCAACACCGGGAACTCAGTCCCAAAACTCATCAAATCCAATTCATCCGGGCCACTGCCCAAAACGTCAGAAAACCAGTGAAAAACATCAATCATACACATTTACTGGATCTCAAGTGCGCACGAGTCTTTAAACTCAAAACACAATGCGCAATAACCAAGCCTTCTCGGGATATCCGAGTCTTTAAACTCAAAACACAATCACAGGCCTCGGGGGGTATCATATCCGAGTCTTTAAACTCAAAACCATACCGAGTCTTTAAACTCAAAACATCAATCCAGGGACCTCCCCCCTGTAAATCAATCCGAGTCTTTAAACTCAAAACCAGATCCAGTGGGTTTTCTCCTTTTCCGGGTCTTTAAACCCAAAACCATTTTTCAATCAACCATGAAAACCACAGAAAATCCATCTCCGGATTCGCAACAATGATTCCGTAAGCCAGCATCCGGAACCACTGTCCCGAACCCAAATCTAGACTTCCTTTCCAAACCTCAGAAACCAAAGCCGAAACATCATTTCCGAAATCACAAGAACAGGGATCCCAGCCCGAAATAACTTTTCCGAAATTCATTTCAAAACCTTGAAATCAAATCATATTTCAAAACCTGAAGTCAAATCATTAAAACATCGTCAAATCACAAGAGAAAGCGAAACCTCGTAAAACGTGAATTTCCGTTATTTCCTCGAAAAATGTGCACAAACCGTAAACCATCACAATCATAAATAAAATCATAGAATCAAGTATAGAAAACATATAAAAACATATATACATGCATCAAGAGTTAGAAAGCAAAGTCCACTCACAGACCATTCTGACGTCGCCTCGATACGCGCGCACTTACGCTGTCCCCGGCCATTCCGCTATCCTCGGCTTCCCGAACCTATCCAAAGCCCATAACGAGGTTACTAACTACTTCACAAAAGTCCTACTCAAATCCCATAATTTTCCCGAACTTCTAAGAGTACTTTAAACAGAACCCTAAACCTTCGATCCCGCAGAACTAACCTAAAACAATGTCCGATCGTCCCGAAACCTATCCCAAAAGACTTGTTACAACAATTAGACTCAAAACCATGTTGGAAGTTTCCCCAGAAAGGCCACCACGCGCCCCCACGTGCCGCCCAAAGTGGCTGCGCGTGGGCCTCACGCGCCTGCACACAGGGTCATCTTCAACCTCTGGCTGTAACGACCCGAACTTTCGTAATTATTATTTTATTGTAAAATGACCGTTTTACCCCTGAGGGGGGGGGGAAGGTTGACTTTTACCTCGGGAAGTAATTAGGACTTTGACCCGTGACCGTGACGTAGTTTAGGATGTCACGAGTTCATAGGCAGGTGGCACGTTCGATTCCGACGTTCGAGGAAGAAGTTGTGACGTCCGGAAGTCGAGGGGTATTTTGGTAATTTGGTCAATTAGGAGCCAAATGTTGACTTTTGACCCGGGAAGTCCAACGGATGAGGGCCAAGGACCGTTACGTAGGTCCCGTCGATACGAATCCATAGACAGGCGGCACGCCGAAATCGGACATACGACGAAAAAGTTATGGTCAAGAACGTAATTACGATTCAACCGAACTAACCGAGACTCGGAATTAAATAATAATAAAATAATAGAATCTGATTACTTTAACCCAATCAATCTGGACCTTTGATGAGTGACACATGTCACTCATCTACCTCATCCACCTCATTCCCTAGAACCAGGATCTTTGTCTGCCTTTTGATTAATTAATTAATTAATTTCCTTAAATCCTCACCTTTCATCCTTAGTCAGACTCAATCCTAGCCGTTGGTTTCTAATGCCTATGCTGTTTTTAAAATCGTCAGAGACTCACACTCTCACATTTTCATTCTCTCAAAACCGTGTACCCTCACTTTCTGCACAAACACTCCAGCAGCTCACCACCCAACCTCCCTCACCAGGCAGCACCAGGCAACCACCAGCAACCTCCAGACGGCCATCACCACCACCACGGCCACCCTGCACGGCCGGGAAACCCACAGACCCGAGAAGGAAACCAAACCACCCGAAACTGTCCAACCATCCAAACCATGACTTCTGGGCTCGAACAAACCTAAGGCTAGGACCACTGAGACCTCTGGAAGGCTTAGGACTGGACTGGGCAGCCCACGGCGGCGACACGGCGGCGGTAAGTCCAGAAACCCGAGAAGACGGATTTTCCTTCCCTGTCTCGAAACGTCCGTTTTTGACGTTGGAAATGTTTGGTTGTTTTTGAGACATATCCTAGGGGACTAGACGATCATTTTGGACCAAAGTTCGTGGCTGGAAGTTCGACGGCTCACCGGAGAAGACGAACCAGAGCTAGGACCTTGTTTTAATTACACAGAACTATAGAACATGATTAGACGAGTTCATAGGAACAAATCCCATCGATTTTGGTGGTCGGGTTGATGAGAACTGATCGGGTCGAACCGTGGGTCTGCGGTGACCCGGTTACTGTAGCTGATGACGTCATCATGCTGACGTCAGCAGTGACGTCATGATGACGTCATCATGTCAGAAAACTGTCAGACCAGGGACCAATGGGCTGTTGACACGTGTCCTCTGACATTGTCAGTGATGACGTCATGCTGACGTCAGCATCACTGTAGCACTGTTGACCAGAGGGTTGACCGGCGCGTGGGGGGCGCGTGTGAACAGTATTTTGTGTGGGACCAGTGACATTTTCAAGGTTTCGACTATACGGATCCAATGGCGGTGGTTTCGTGTCGATCAGAGATCGTTAGGTTGGTCAAATTAGGATTTGACACCTTGGGAATCGTGTTCGGACGGCTTCCCCGGGCCGGTTTCAGTCTAGGGTTTCTTAGTTGTTTAGTAGGGACTTAAAGTGACCTTTACGTATGTTTTGGGCATGACAGGAATTGTACTTTAATCCTTGGACGGGGCTTTACGCTCGGATTTACAGCGGAATTGTACTGTGAGTGGGCCTTTGATTTCGCTAAACCTCGGCATGCATAACTGTTTTACTTTCTATTATATCTATATGTGATTCAAGTAAAAATATCTGTTTATCTTGAGTATGATTTATGGCACGTATTACGATGTTTGGCATGAGACCCGTCTGGTTGTTTATGAATGGTTTTGAGTCATGTATATGTATAATGGATCTCGATATTATCTGTGGTACTGCACTGTATAGATCTACCCTAGGATTCTATCTCCTCCGGATGTAGGTACACCGGAGTGGTCACGGCGCATTGCCTGTGAGGAGTCATTCTATGGAGGGACCGGACCGTAGAGTGACTCAGGAGCAGGATTGCTACTATTGGACGTCTGGGACGTCAGGCATCTAGAATGCCATGCTCGGACTGGGTTCGGGATTTGGACTCGGGATTGAGACCCCGGGTGGCACGCGTAGCCTTGGGACTGTGACCTTATTGGGCGTCTGGGACGTCGGGCATCTGGGATGTCAGGGTTGGGATGTATAGTGCAGTGACTGAGATTATATTATGTTGATATTACTTTGCTTATGATTATATGATTTTGTGGTTTATGATACTAATGCATGTCTTTTCGGAAAACGGAGGGGAAAATCTATATGTTTTCGGAATGGTAAACTATTTTGTAAACCTTGAGTTTCGGCCCACTCACCCTTGTTGTTTTACTACCCCTCCAAGTAGTGCTATTGAGGAGGAGGATCCCGAGGAAAAGGAGGAGGATCCCGAGGAAGAGGCATAGGTTTACGTTGCGCACCTGAACCCTACTGCTGGGTAGGTCGGCACGTAGTGTGTCTAGAGTCGTGCTCAATAAACTGTATTCGGGAACTATCCCTTGTCTGGCACTATTTGTATTCGGATATTTGTGTGGTGTGCCATGTATGACTTAACTTTGGATTTTCTTTATGCATTTTATTTTCAATAAGGGTCATTTTGGTATTTTAATGTCGGGTGTCAGACGGGAGCAGGGCACGTCCCGGGTGGTCCCAGGGGGATCGGGGCGGGTCCTGTCACTGGCCAACCGATTCAACTGAACCGAACCGGCGTGACCGGTTCTCCCTCAATACTAGTCCAATTCCACTCCAATAAATCCCAACAGCTTTGTCGTAGCCTAAGCAATTGATTCCCCTCAACCAAACACGACAACACGACCTACATCTTATCTCCCAAACTCGAATTTAAACCCGTCCAAGAACTCTGTTCTTACTCCCGGCCCACCGTGCAATCCCCCGTCACGTTGTCGACCTCTACAGCTTCCCTAGGACCTACTGAACTTACTAGAACTCACCAAAACCCTCGACTCATACTCAAACTCCACGACTTCCAATTTGAATCAAAACTGGAAAACAGAGCATTCAGAGGGAAGGCAAGAAATTACCTGTTCTCCGACCACCACTGTGAGCTCTGCTGGGTCTGTTCGACTCTCCTCAGTCCTCTCAACGCCACCACAGGTTCAATTTGGTGGTTTGGTCACTGGAAGTGCACAACCGTGCACGGTGGTCCTCGACTCTGTGTCTTCTGGTTCCTCCTCCTTGCTCACACACACTGTCACGCCTAACCTTCACAACCACGATCACTCACTCTCATAACTCTCCTTCGACCCTCACAACACTCACACACTCACTCAGTCTCTGCAATTGATCAATTCCTCTCACTGTCTCACCCTCTGTTTTTCCTTCTTCGAACAAACACGATGCGCACACACACACACACACTTAATTGCACCGTGCACAAAACTAGAACCCATTACACACATCCCACTTGTCCACCATCCCCTGGCCCAACTAAAAAATATTCAATCTCTCCTGTACACTTGTCCCAATCTGGTTTGCACAATTCCCAATGTGAAAAAGACCAAAATGCCCCTACTTGTACAAATTACCATTTTGCCCTTCGCCGTTCTAGACCTATATCTTAACCGTTCGATGTCTAATGGAAACATGCCGCCTGTCGTTGTACTCAGGACGTTGAGACCTATCTAACGGTCCTCGATCTACGTGAAAACTAAGAGTCTAGCAAAAAGTCAACATTTTCCCTCTATTTACCAAATTATGGTAATGCCCTCAACCTTCCGAACATCATAACTTCCTCCTCTGATGTCGGAATCGGGCGTGCCACTTGTCTACGGACTCGTGACATTCCGAACTACATCATAGTCATCGGTCAATGCCCAATTGACCACCCGAACTAAAAGTCAACATTTTGCCCAAACTAGGGGCAAAATCGTCATTCTACGCCCAAGGTCCAACAGTAACCAACTAACCCCCGATTAACTCAGCTAATCCGTTCACTAATCACTTCCCTAATCCCGACTTCCGGGACGGGTCGTTACACAACTGACTGTGGATCTCCTCGCACACCCTCTCCTCCTCAACTGTGTTCTCTCATTTGAATGCACGTGCTGAATAAAATAATTTAGGTTAGTCTACCAATAAAACCAACCAACACACACTTAAAAAAAATATGCGCATTTTATTCCTATGGTTGGCCTCGGCAAGTAGGGAAATGTTGGATCCACTACTTCAGCTTCCTTGTCTCCCCCTCTCAAGGGTTGGATATCCACACATACCAGTGCTTCTAGTTCTTTTGGGACAACGACATATCAGTAATGAAGGCCACCTTTTTCCCTTTATCTTGGCACTCTATCTGGAACCAGGCTAATCCATACATTTGCCGACAGAACTTGTGTATGTAGTTGAAGTAGCCTCAGGTTGACTCTCCCTTCCCACATATGTCGAAGGCTATCTGGTGGTTGACCATCATGATCCAGCTGTTTATGTACAGCTAGCCAAGGCTATCTGAGCGCTAGTAACAATACTCTGTAGCTAGGGATGAAGTGGAAGTCGAACACCTTGCTCAGATGCAACAATATCAAAAATGGCTGACCCATCGGGTAGCTGGCGCGGTAGACCTTCTGCTTGAGGGTTGTCTGAACATTATCTACCAAATAGGTTAATCGGTGCAACGGAAGCGCCATCTGAACCAGACTAACATCCTCCCCATTATTAGCTTCTTCATCTTCACCCTCGTCCGCCTATACCTACTTAATGGTTCCTCCTTCCATTTTCTCATCAACCACTCTTCCTCAACCTCCCACTTTGACAAGATCCATCCCTGAAAACATATCGTAACTCACATCTGGGCCCTGCTTCCGTTTGACAAGTATCCTAAAATACCCTAAATTACCCTTGAACTTGTCAAACAATGGATATTCAAACATTCTTCTTGTTATTCATGCCTCTACCTCTCATTTAACCTTGTGTTTCATGCTATGGCCCAGGAGGGTAACAAAACCACATAACATATGAGTGGATAAAAAATATATATTTTAAAAATATAGTTTGAAAACAACTAGCGTTTACCCTCCATTTTATAAAACTATGCCTGCAAACAAAATCCATCAATTTCCAATTAAAACAAAACACAGTTTATAACCACGAAATACGTGAAAATAGTCCACACGTCATAAGCAACACTGAACCGAAAAAAAAAGCATTAATAAACAAATACAATCACCAATAAGTCATCACAACAACCAACACAAAGCCAACACAGCAATCACACGCCAATGGTCCATATCCAATATCACGGCAGAAATCACTTATAGGTAATCCATCCATATGCAATATATCATTCATCATAACCATTGCACTACCAGTAGGCACATCGCTCACTTTGGAACTAGAGCCCAGCTCGGCGTCCGATGACAGGACCCGTCCCAAATCCCTCGGGATTAGCGTGGGACGTGCCTGCTCCAGTCTGACATGAAGTGTCAGACCAAGGATATTTCCGTCCTTTGCCTAACCAGGGCTATCAGAATAAGCCAGGACTCGAAGGAGGAATGCGATGTCTCGTCTCTGCTATAGCCGCATCCACGATCAACCTGAAGGGCATTCAAAATACAAAAGTTGTGAGTGGACAAAACAAATATTTTATAAAAACATTTTCATAAAAGATCTTTATGCCCTTCATTAAAAACATATGCATGCATTCAAAAACCATTTCTAGGGTTCATGCCCGGTTCCCATAAACTTTCATGAACCATCAAATCATTTGGGCCTTGGCCCGAAATCCTTAAATCAATACATGGGACCTCTACCCAAACCAAAACACGTGGGAACTTTCCCAAAACCATCTCATATGGGTCTCAGCCCAAAACCAATACGCGAGGGTCTCAGCCCAACGCCATCTCAGTGAAATCTCATACACATATACATATATACATATATACATATATAACCCATCCTAGGCACTTCCGGAGAAGATGCCAACTCGGGGCACACAGCCCCTAGGGAACACATCCCCGACGTAGTCACGATGTCATTTTTATACTAGTGTGCACACTACTCGGGGTCTCACCCCGAGTCTTCTCCCAGGAATTCTCCATCTGGAAGGCTCAATCTCTGGATCTAGTCCGAGCTCTCTCTCTCTGGATCGAGTCCGATCATCTCTCCGGAATCTGGTCCGGGACCACAACAAAACACCCACTCTTGGAACGAGATCCCTATGAGGATACCCACTCTGGTCTGTGGATCGTGACTCTCCAGGTCAACGACTGGAGGAGACCAATCAATACGCTCATAAGGAGGGTATATACATACTCGTATAGAAAAACCATAAAAACGGGACTCACGCCCGATAACACAAAGTAAATAGGCATCCAGCCCGAACATAGGACTCAACAGGACCTTTAGTCCGATTTCACAATAACTGGGCATCGAACCCGAACTCGTAAATCAACTGGGCATCAATTCTGATATCTCAGGGTCAGTCACGATCCCGATCATACCGATGTGTGCAACCATCAATCCAGAACCGCTCTCAATCCTAGTATGTCGCCGTGAACACATCACTGCCGTGACCATCTCGAGACCATGGTGCACACGTCGCCGATCAATCATCTAAATCGACAGCACTCCGAATCGAGCCTCCAGTGGCTGTTCAACAATGAGACGTGCACCGTGACCTCTCCGGAAGGAACGCATCCCAATCTGGAGGCGAGCGTCACGTCTTCCGTCACCGTGCACATAGCACCCGTCGCGACCACGACTCAGACCTACGGGTCATCAATAGGGCCTCATGCCCGAGTCAAAACCAAATCCAAATGGGTCTCATGCCCGGTTTCTCCTTTTTAAAACCATTTCATGATAACCGTAAGCGTAAGAGCGTATAAGCACGTATAAAATCAGAAAACCTCGAAGTACGTGCCCATACGTAAACACACACCAAAATGCACTCAAGGCATCCCAAAAAATACATTAAAACATATATAAAATATTTATGCATGCATCGATTTCAGAAAGAAAGTCCACTCACAAACCGTCCGCAATGTTGCCTCGATACGCGCACCGTACGCCTTCCTGGGTCAATCGTCGTCTCCGGGGTTTCCAAACCTGTCCAAATCACTTTAGAGGGTTACTAACTACTTAGTTAACCCCTCACTAAAGCCCCCTAATTTTTCGGGATTTTTAACTATTTTTAAGCGCGCACCGAAACCTTCGGACAGCCCGAACTATATCGAGACGATGTCCGATCGACTCGAAACCAGTCCCAAAATGTTCGTTACATCGAATAGATGATTTGAGATGTTGGAACCTTCCCCAAATTCTCCCCCACGCACCCGTACGCACTGGCTGAATTGGCTGCGCGTGGGAGCCACTCGCTAGTGAACAGTGTCGTCTTCCTCCTCGCAACTTGGACCGGCGTGACCGATCCAGGCCCATTGCCGGTCCAGTTTTCACCGTTTTCAATCCTAATTGATCCTATTCTTCCTATAATTGTCCTAGGAACCTAAACTAATTAATTGGAACTCCTAAAACCCAGGAAATCCGACCGGTCCAAAATGGTTTACACGGTTCAAATTTTCCAAAACTTACCCACAGCTTCCCAGCCGTCCAATAACTCCCAAAACCATCCTAACACAATCCTAATAACCTATTTAACTCAATAAAACCGTCCAAATCGACCCATAACAATTAAAACTGAAAATGGATTAAAATCGGTTAAACCGATTCCTGCACGAGTTAGCCTCCGCCGCCGTCCACATCGGCGCTTCCTGGGCCGGTCACCACCTCCATCTAGTCCTCACTTCCTTCTCTGGCCTCTCAGTCATGATCAAAGAGTCAAGGGTTTGGATTTGGGGTGGATATGGTGATCGGGTTTTGGGTTGGAAAAATGGAAAATGATCGATGAACGGGGAATGGGGTATGCATGAAGGAAAATGATGTCCAGTGGATGAGTGACACTTGTCACTCATCCGTTGGCCTTGGGGAAAATATTTGGGCCCCACTAAAGTCCAAACAGTCCTCTTCTCGTAAAATGTGCAATAGTGCACTCGAACTTCCGTGAACCGTAACTTCGTCGTCGAACATCCGAATTCGAGGTGTCGTCTGTCTACGGATTCATATCGTCGTGATCTACATCACGGTCCTCGGCCCTCGGCCATCGGACCTCCTGGGTCAAAAGTCAACCATTGGCCCCTATTCACCCAAATTACCAAAATGCCCTTGAACTTCCGATCATCACAACTTCTTCCTCGAATGTCGGAATCGAACGTGCCACCTAGCTATTAACTCGTGACGTCCCGAACTACATCACGGTCATCGCTCAAAGTCCATTTGGCGGTCCGAATGAAAAGTCAATGTTTTGCCCATTCTAAAGGTAAAATCGTCATTTTACCCTAAACTTCCGCTAATCCTCGTCTAATCCCCGATTATTCTTGGTAATCCGTCATTAATCCTTAATTAATCCCGTTAATTCAGGACGGGTCGTTACATCCGAGTCACTAGTCTAAAAAATCGGAGCCCTACTAGACATCTGAGACCACCAAGACAATACCAACATGCCTCCCGAGGAGGATTTCCATCATATACATCGTACATCATCACAACACTAGTCTCATGATTCAGAGTTTTGCTCGACGTCTAAGACTAATCAATCCACATATACACCACTTGGGATATAGAGCCCTTTTGAACCAAGAGTACCAATATTCCCCTACACCAATTTTGTAATGGTCTGTCCCGAATTTCAGCATTATCGGGATTACTTAAGGTTTAATTGAGGGTTATTGAGACTAATCGGGATTAGTTAAGGTGAAATGACGATTTTGCCCCTAGAAGGGTACAATGTGGACTTTTGACCCGGGAGGTCATTAGCACTTGGATGAAGGTTCATTACGAAGATCGAGACAATACGAGTCCATATACAGGTAGCACGTCGAGATCGGACATTGTACGAAAAAGATACGGATCTAGAACGATTGTTAGAACTATTTACGGTTGCACGATTTTTGAGACAATTGACTTTGGTATTTGAAATTGTGACCCAATTTCACCCATCCTTTGGTCCACAATTTACATACATGCATTATCCCATTTCATTCTCCCATTTTCATCCAACTCGCAACCCTTCCCCATTTCATCTCCCACCTTCATTTATTCTTCTTGAGAGTGACTGAGAGAGTGAGGGAGGTCGTGAGAGATGTTGGACGTCGCAGCCGTGGCGGTAGTGGCTGGAGAACCGTGAAAATAGGTAAACCCATGAGTTTGATAATTTGGTTTTGGGTTTCGGATGTTTGGGTCACGTTTTGACGCCATGGTTGTGTTTGTTGATCTCATGCGAGCTTGTAGGGACAGAAAGGAGAGGTTGAGGACAACTGGACCGCCCTAGAAGGATGTTCAAAGCTTAGCCTTGAAAGATCGAATTCGACCAAGTACTCCCAACCATTTTTTCTTGGTTTTGAGGTCGTAGGGCCGTTTCTGGGTTAAATATGAGTGCGTAGGTTGAAAAATGGTGGTTGTTGGTGGTCGAATGGCTAAGTTACGGATGGGTAACCGACGCGGGTTGAATTACCCGTTACAGTCAAACGGGTCGACCCGTCTGAGGTTGACAATGATGACGTGGCATGCCATGCCATCATGTCAGGTCACTTGGCCGTGTCTAGTTGGTTCCATGTGGCAGGTTGTTAGCAGGTGTTAGTACAGTCAGCAGCTGACGTGGTAGTTCCACATTAGACATGTTAGACCACATGGACCAGTGAGGTGGTGCCACGTGGTAATGTGTCGGGAGCTGTCAGATGACGTTACAGTCCACGTTAGACATGTCAGACCACGTGGACCATTGAGGTGGTACCACGTGGCAGTGTGTTAGAGACTTGTCATAGTTGTTAGTGACACATGGCAGTGACGACGACAGCAAGTGACATCATCATGTGGCGTGGCAGTGTCAGAGGGTGACACATAGCACCAGTAAGGGAGTGCCACGTGGCATGTTGTTAGGGCTATCAGAGCTGTCAGGTGTCAAGCTGACATCAGTAGATGACGACAACAGTGACGTTAGCTAGGGATGACGTTAGGGTTGACTTTCTTTGACCGACACGTGAGGGCACGTGGCCACAAATTTTGAGGTCAAACTGGTCTTATTCGAAAGGTTTCGATGATTTGAATCCAATGGTGGTGGTTTCAAGTCGATCAGAGATCATTTAGAGGGTTTTAGCCTTGGGAACCGTGTTCTGGGTACGTTTACTGTACCAGGGCTTTTGAGGGTTTCTATTAAAGAATTGTATAGATGGTTAATGACCCATAGGTATGATTTGGATAGGCCCGAATGTTCCGGAGATGTTGGATTAGGCTCGGATTGGCTTACGGCGTGGATCGTGAGCGCCTAGCTTTTGACAGTCAGTAAGTGGACATTTGCTTTATAAAATGATGCATGCATAAATGTTTTATATGTTGCACTGATTTCATATGAATTAAATATGATTTGTGTTTGATGTTGAGCATTTTCGTGGAAAATATTATAGTGCACGTATTTCAAGATTTGGGTTTTATGTGATACTTTGGGCTTAGGCTGAGTTTTCTACATGATTACGATTTCAATGATTTGAATGAGGATTCAATTATCGATTTTGAATATTTTCACGGAGATGCATGAAAATGGCACTTCGGGCTTGAGGCATAGTTGGTTTTTGACATTGACTCGGATTATAGTCAAATGTGATTTTGAGCAGTGATTTGAATAGTCAAATGGTTTTCGAATTTATGATATGATATTTCGGGCTTGTGACCCCATTGGAAATGTTTTTTACTCAAATTGTCAGTCCTTATGAAATTGAAAGAAAGATTATGATTTGAAAAGGTTTGCCTCTCGATTTGATGTGTTTTGGAGGAAAATCTGGACACTGTTTTTACGATGGTTTGGTATGTCGTACTGTACTTACTATTTCAATCGGATAGACTAATCTGTCCACCGGATAGACTGATTATTTAGTCGGGCATTTGGTACTTTTCCGGATTAGAATGCCGACTATATTATACTGACCCGATTATATTATAGTAATTGACAAAATACTTATATCTTAAATATTAATTATATATGTCATTATTTTTATTATTATTTATTTTAATAATAATTATTATTACTATTTATTACATTTTTATTAATTAATTATTTTTAATTTTATCATTATTATTTATTAAAATATCATTAATTATTAATTTATTATTATTAGAATTTATTACTTTATTACTTTTTATTATTAATATTTACTAAATTAATATTTTATTTTTATTATATTACTATTTATTTATTATTATTATTATTATTATTATTATTATTATTATTATTATTATATTTTACAAGATTACTAGTTATTCGACTATTTAATACGGACAATTTCGAGCGTATTATTTTAGCGTGTCTGGACCGTATAAAAATATTCAACCGTATTAACTTATACGGTGACTAATTAATACGACTGGTACCAAACATAGGTTTCGGATTATTTAGCCTATACGGACCGTAATACGATGTACCAAACAAAGCCTATTAAGATACTTTGAGATTATTTGAGAGACAAATGTTTGTGAAATGTTTTCCACACTACCATCCTCTATGATGTGATTGTTCCCTTCAGGCGTCGTAGATCCTGGAATGGTATCCTTCGAACGTCATAGATCCTGGAGAGGTCGCGATTACACTACTTGGAGATGAGTAGCTCCGAGGGGAGGCTGTGTGACAGGACCCACCCCAATTATCGCCTCAATAATCGGGAAGCATCCTGCTCCCGTCTGACAATCGAATCCAAAAGACCAGAAAACCAAAATAATATTACAACACACCCATTGTCAGACCAGGGAGATTAAACAAATACAACCGACTGGACCTCAAGTCCTTAGTTTCACAGAGCATAATATTACAAAAAAAGTTAAAGAAAAAAATCCTAATCTGTGAACTAACTACTCCGCAACGGAAAACTTTATGCCTCTGCCTCTGCCTCGGCGCTAGCCCCGAACTTGTACCACGACCTGGAGGGTAGTTAAAACAACAAAATGTGAGTGGACCGAAACAAAGGTTTGCATAAAACAGTTTAAGGAATCCGGGGTTCGCCCTCCAGTTTTACAACCCGCATGCATAACCAGTTATAAAAAAAAAAGCGTATTAAACATTCGAAATCCCTTTTTCCGAACACATGGAAAACATTGTAGAAAACCATCATAACTCGTGTAAAATAATATAATATTATCAAAATCAAGAAACCGTCATTTTGAAACATTAATTACGCTAATCAAGTAAAAAGCGAATTAATAATCACAATCAAACCGTTGGATCCATCCGAGTCTTTAAACTCCATATCAGGCCTTCCCGGGATATCAACGATCCTTTAAACTCAAAACATAATCAATAGGCCTCGGGGGTATCACAATAACCGAGTCTTTAAACTCACGAGTCTTTAAACTCAATTTATCGGGCCCACCCCCATCATCAATCAACCGGCTCTTTAACCCAAAATCAGATCTAACAATCAACCGGGTCTTTAAACCCAAAACCATTTATACGCACAATAAGCCAGGATTCAACACGATCCGTTTTCCAAAAATCATTTCGAAATCATATCTTCTCATAATAGGACTTATGTCCGAATTCACATGCAAATTCCATAACATGCAATTCCCGAAAGTCACTTCACAATTATAATCAAAACATCATAAATACATAACATGCATAATCATATCCAAATACTTCATCAAAACATCTTTCATGCATAGGCGAAAACCGTAACCTCGCAATGCGTGAAATACGATATTTATCTCGAAAAACGTGAAACCACGTAAAACCGAAATAGCATATTTATCATCATATAATCATAAGTGTAAACACAAGATAATTAAGTAAAATAGTCATGCATGCACAATTTGGAAATCAAAAGTCCACTCACTGTTTTAGGACGCGTCAATCGCGCCCCGTGCGCTCCTCCGTAGCTTCGGAAATGTTCGGGCCTGTAAAAACGTACAAGGAGGGTTACAATCATCCTCAAATAACTCGTAAGATTTTCCCTAATTTTTCCATAATTTTCCGCGCAGTTAAACTTAAAGGACCTAAACTTCCGGACCCTCGAATTTATCCCGTACGACTCCCGATCAACTCGAACCCTAAAGATAAAATGATAGAAACATTAAAAGGAAAAAAACCTCAGTTAACCGTGATCGGAAAGGACCTCACACGCGCCGTCACGCGCCGCCCAAAGTGGCTACGCGTGAAGGCCACTCGCCTGCTACAGTGTCTTCTCCCTCACCCGAATAGCCTCTTAAACGGGTCTATTACCCGCGACTCAACCCGATCAGTTAACCTTCAATTCTCAATCAATTCCTCCCGTTTTCAATCCTATCATCTTCTCTAATCCATTAATTTTAGTTCTGTATGATCGATTAACCTCGACTGTCCCTAAATCGACCAACCCAAGCTTGAACAGTCGAACGTGTCTTCATCTAGAACTCACCCAAAAAAGTTCCATTAATCAATTAACTTCACCAGTAGCTTAAGGGGACCTAGACGAACCATAACATCCAACCAATTGACCCAATACTAACCTGGAAGTAGCCGTCCTCAAGCTGGAAAATTCTCAGAACCAGGGGCCTCAGTTCTTGGCCAATTCGTGAGTGATGTCCTTTGAAATCGATGTGGTCGGTTTCCTTTTGCTCCTAGAAGACTAATACGGCCCTTGGTTTCGCTCAAATGGCCTCACAATTTGATCTTCGATTTTCCCTCCAACTGGTTTTTCTCTGAACTGGAACTTGAGTTCTTGAGCAATCCTTGATCAAACCTCCTCAATTCTTGCACAGGGATGTTTATAATGGTCTCAGAATGCTAATCCAACTCACGGTTTGGCTCGACTGACCTCAAAACTCGACCTTTGAATTTTTCCCCCCAAAAACCCGAAATAGTTCCGCACGGTTTCTCTTAATCTCTCGCAGTTTCTCAACGGCAGAATGATGCAAATGAGTCCTCACAACCCAATCGCATTCAGATAATTCATTCAAACGGCCAGCAACTCGTGGGTGACCAACTGAGGTCTCTGAAAATGGTTTCCCGCAAACACAGAAACGATGGCCAATTTTTAATCCCAGCCGTGCTCTGTGTGGTTTCAGTCCACCAGCTTTGTTTCCCACTGCCTCGAATGGCTTAAACAATTCATCTGTTCGATCCACTAAGGCCATAAAAAATTGGCACGCACAAAACACCACGGCATGGCTTTGCACTCTGTTTTTCACGGTGGTGCTACAGAAACCGCCGTGCAATTGACCAAAATACCCCTCAGTGTAATAATTACCAAAATGCCCTCCAACTTCCGTGACCCGTAACTCGGTCATCCGATGTCCGTTTCAAGCGTGCCGCCTGTCGTTGTACTCGGGGCTTCGAGACGAACCTAACGGTCCTCGAGTCAAGTAAAATCCAATCGTATTCCAACCAGTCAACTTTTTTTTCCCTTATAACGCCCAAATTACGATAATGCCCCTGAACTTCCGAACGTCATAACTTTCACCACGAACGTCGGAATTGGACGTGCCACTTGTCTATGAACTCGTGTCGTCCCGAACTACGTCACGGTCATCGATCAACGTCCGTTCGACCCCCCAATCAAAAAGTCGATAGTTTGACCACACCAAACACAGGGGTAAAAACGTCATTCTATTCAATATTTTACAATATTACATTTTCTGAATTTCCGGGGCGTTACAATCTCCCCCCCCCCCCTTAAGAAATTTTGTCCCGAATTTACAAGGAAACAAATAGGGGAACTGTTCTCGCATCTGCGCCTCGGGTTCCCATGTGGCTTCCTCCACATTCTGGTTCCTCCAGAGAACCTTTACCAGAGGAACGGTCTTCCATCGTAGTACCTTATCATTTCGGTCCAAAATCTGTACCGGTTATTCTTCAAAACTCAAGTCCTCTCGGAGTTCAATAGGTTGTTCCTCCAGTACATGAGATGCATCGAACACGTATTTCCGCAACATCGACACGTGGAACACATCGTGGACCTTCAAAAGTTCTGGCGGTAATGCTAACCTGTAGGCAACTTGGCCAATCCTCTCAGTAATCTCATAAGGTTCGATAAAACGAGGGCTCAACTTTCCTCGCATGCCAAATCTAACTACACCTTTCCAAGGGGACAGTTTGAGAAATACCCGATCTCCGACCGCAAACACACGATCTCGAATCCGATGGTCCACATTGCTCTTTTGTCTGTCTTGGGCTACCTTGAGCCGATCTCTGATGAGTTTGACCTTCTCTGTTGTCAATTGCACCAATTCGGATTTAGTCAGCTTCCTTTCACCCACGTCCGTCCAACACAACGGGGTTCTGCACTGCCGTCCGTACAAGGCTTCGTAAGGAGCTATCCCAATGCTCGCCTGATAGCTGTTATTATAGGAAAATTCCATCAAGGCTAGGTGTGATTCCCAAGTACCTTGAAATTGCAAAACACACGCTCGCATCATATCCTCCAATGTCTGCATGGTCCGCTCAGACTGGCCGTCAGTCTGAGGATGAAATGCTGTACTGAAACGAAGTTTCGTCCGAAAGGTTTCTTGTAGACTTTGCCAAAACCGAGAAGTAAACCTCGGGTCTCTGTCAGAAACTATTGATTCCGGAGTACCGTGCAACCGGATGATCTCATCGATAAACAACTGAGCCAACTGTGTCATCCTGAAGTTCTCTCGCACTGGCAAGAAATGAGCTGATTTTGTAAGTCTATTGTAAGACCCGTGTCCTGGAGGGAACGGTGAACAATCTCACATTCCTGCGAAGGGGAATGGTCTGTAAAGGGAATGGTGGTGTGCCTTAAAGATGTAGGCACACACCTATCTAGCATGAGGCCTTTTGGGAGCTCAGTGGCTTTGGGGGAGATTGAAACCCCAAAGTTAAGCGAGTTGAGGCTGGTGTAATTCCAGATGGGTGACCCCCTGGGAAGTTGCACCGTGAGCTCCCGAAAACAAAACCGTGAGGCCAAGGGCAAGGAGGCCCAAAGCGGACAATATCGTGCTAGATAAGTCAGGTCCTGACCGGCGAGGGTCGGGTCCTGACAATTTGGTATCAGAGCCAGACCCCGACCGGGAAGTGTGCTAGCGAGGACGCTGGGCCCTAAGGGGGGTGGATTGTAAGACCCGTGTCCTGGAGGGAACGGTGAACAATCCCACATTCCTGCGAGGGGGGAATGGTCTGGGAAGGGAATGGTGGTGTGCCTTAAAAGTGTAGGCACACACCTATCTAGCATGAGGCCTTTTGGGAGCTCAGTGGCTTTGGGGGGGATTGGAACCCCAAAGTTAATCGAGTTGAGGCTGGGGCAATTCCATATATAGCATGAGGCCTTTTGGGAGCTCAGTGGCTTTGGGGGGGATTGGAACCCCAAAGTTAATCGAGTTGAGGCTGGTGCAATTCCATATATAGCATGAGGCCTTTTGGGAGCTCAGTGGCTTTGGGGGGGATTGGAACCCCAAAGTTAAGCGAGTTGAGGCTGGTGCAATTCTAGATGGGTGACCCCTTGGGAAGTTGCACCGTGAGCTCCCGAAAACAAAACCGTGAGGGCAAGGGCAAGGAGGCCCAAAGCGGACAATATCGTGCTAGATGAGTCAGGTCCTGACCGACGAGGGTCGGGTCCTGACAATTTGGTATCAGAGCCAAACCCCGACCGGGAAGTGTGCCAGCGAGGACGCTGGGCCCTAAGGGGGGTGGATTGTAAGACCCGTGTCCTGGAGGGAACAGTGAACAATCCCACATTCCTGCGAGGGGGGAATGGTTTGGGAAGGGAATGGTGGTGTGCCTTAAAGGTGTAGGCACACACCTATCTAGCATGAGGCCTTTTGGGAGCTCAGTGGCTTTGGGGGGGGATTGGAACCCCAAAGTTAACCGAGTTGAGGCTGGTGCAATTCCATATATAGCATGAGGCCTTTTGGGAGCTCAGTGGCTTTGGGGGGGATTGGATAACCGAGTTGAGGCTGGTGCAATTCCATATATAGCATGAGGCCTTTTGGGAGCTCAGTGGCTTTGGGGGGGATTGGAACCCCAAAGTTAAGCGAGTTGAGGCTGGTGTAATTCTAGATGGGTGACCCCCTGGGAAGTTTCACCGTGAGCTCCCGAAAACAAAACCGTGAGGGCAAGGGCAAGGAGGCCCAAAGCGGACAATATCATGCTAGATGAATCGGGACCTGACAATTTGGTATCAGAGCCAGGTTTCGATCTTGGGACCTGTGGGTTATGGGCCCACCACGCTTCCGCTGCGCCACTCTGATACCAAATTGTCAGGACCCGACCCTCTTCTGTCAGGTCCCGATTCATCTAGCACGATATTGTCCGCTTTGGGCCTCCTTGCCCTTGCCCTCACGGTTTTTTTTTCGGGAGCTCACGGTGCAACTTCCCAGGGGGTCACCCATCTGGAATTGCACCAGCCTCAACTCGCTTAACTTTGGGGTTCCAATCCCCCCCAAAGCCACTGAGCTCCCAAAAGGCCTCATGCTAGATAGGTGTGTGCCTACACCTTTAAGGCACACTACCATTCCCTTCCCAGACCATTCCCCCTTTGCAGGAATGTGGGATTGTTCACCGTTCCCTCCAGGACACGGGTCTTACATTGTTCAAGCTGGGGATTAAGGGTACCTAACTGTTGATTATTTGAGAACTTAAACGGTGATTAAAGGGGTTTTCAAAACGTTGAGTTGATTAGAGTAAAAATGATTGATTGGTTTTGAGTTAATTGGGGGAGAGACTGTAGTTAAGAGCACGTTTATCTTCCAATAAGTCCTTTACCTTATCCAATTAACTTTCCATCTTACTTCTTTTACTAAGTAATGTTTCCTTCAATCTAGAATAAACCATAAACGCATGAATCGATCCTAACATCTTACTATTCTACCTTAGTTCAATAGCACATTAAAACTAAGGATAACTCTAACCTGTGAAGCACAAATTGTTTCACTCAAGATTAAAGAACATTAAGCTCATTAAGATTGATTGAAGATTAAGTCTCAAAGTGACTTTTCATTAACTTAAATAACGTGATTAGGATCTTGAAAATCCTTTGCTACTTACAAACACAAGATCAAACATACGATATGTTTTACCTTATAGTTTTAGCATTACTTTTACACTTATCATAGTATGTGTGCACTCCATAAATAAACCACATAAAAGATAGTTATAAAATAAACAACGAAAATCATATATGAACATAGTATAGAAACTAAGACTCAAAGTAATTATCAAAGAATCATGACTTAGGGCCTCAAAAATGGCCCCTAACTAAAAGGGAGATTAGCTACGCATTCTTGAAGAAACTAGAAAAACAATGTAAAGTAAAGTCAGGATTACACAATGGATAAATGAAGCAGAAGACGAAGAAGCAGCATCCATGTCTTCAAAGCACACAATGTAATTCGAAATGCAAAAACAAGAACTTGAATTTAAAGTAATTGAGATTATTTGAGACTAAAGGAATTTAAAACAAAAGGAATTGATGTGGGTCTATTCCAATCTCCTTATTACAATGTTTTTGGGGTCCTTTTGTTGAAATACTCCTTCAACTATGTCTTCAACCATGTTTCCTAACTGCAACAGGATTCGGAAGTTGATTCCTTCTTGGATTATCTTGATTTTTTTTCTTCAATTCGTTGAGCAGCAAGGAATTGGCTTTCCTAACCTCGCATGGAGATGGATAAGGCAGAGGCCTTATCATGGTAGATTCTAGGCTGAAGACACGACTTGATAGCTTATCACTCCCCACTTATCTTGGATTTGTACAGCTGGCCACGTGCTAGCTTGATTTTGATTGGTCCCTAAGTGTGAACACACTTCTAAGTCGTCTAAGAACCAAGGAGGAACCTTCTTGGTTGATCTTGAGTGTTTCGATTGCGTTGTTAATTTGGCAATGAAAGCTGAATGACATCTGGGCTGCCTAATTAATTTCTTCATGTTGGCAGGAACCAAAACAAAGCACAACCCGAGAGGGCCACAAAGGTCATTTTTGAAGTGCCTTAAAACTTGGCCCTGATGAGGCACCTGGATAGATGATACAATTTTTGGAGGAAATGCATCAAGAGGTCCCAAAAACACCATCGTTGACACCTCCAAATCGAGATGCCAAAAGTTGGCCCTAAGTGTGGCTCAGGCCTAAAAGGTGGCTCTAGGAGCCAAAAATTGGAAGCATGCCAAAATAGGCTCGGATTAGGCACCTGAGTAGCTCATGTTATGTAGATTTCGAATCCTTAATGAGGGCCTGGAAATTTGGCTTGGAGGATATGGAACAAAGGTGGCCAAGGTTAAAAACCTACAGGCACAAAATGAGGCACACGGGGCTGGTCCTGGATCTGGTACTCGGCTAGGCCCAAAATTGGAAATGGGCAAAAATGGTGGAACGCGATGGAACAAGATGGAATAAGTCCTCAAGACATGTCACTAGTGACATGTTTTGGTACTTAGTTGGCATAAAACCTGGTCCTCGGTTAGGTATTTGCTGGAACAAGAGCTGGTGCTTGGCTGGGAATATGTCACCAGTGACATGTCACTGGGATCTGACTTGGAACACGAGATATGTGCTGGAATTAGGCTTGATAGCTGGAATAGGATTTGGCATTGGGACCCGATAGCTGGAAGGTCCTGGTGACATGCCAATGACATGTCACCAGTGTCACATTGTTGGCCATGATCATGCCTACATCTAGGCACACAAACAGGTGAAATGGGCCTCGTTGGAGGCTCTTTGGGCTTTTAACCTGTCTTTTTGTTTCTTCTGCACAATTTTTCACAAAACACATTACTTTTTCCTATTGATCATATATTGCATTAAGAACATGTAAATTGGTTGTCAAATGGTATTAAAAACATGCATAGAATTAGGGCTATCAAATACCCCCACACTTTCCTTTTGCTAGTCCCTTAGCAAAACTAAAACAAAAAAAGACTCAATCTAATTAAAAAAAGCACTTAAACCCCTAGATTTACCCAATAGGAAGAGTTTTGTCTCCTTTTACTGAAAAACTAGCAACAACATGATTATAAGATAAGAAAACCCAATGCTTTAAGAAAATATGTTTATGCCAAAACACAAGTTTTAACCATAGCCATAAATCATATGTGTGATATGTAATTCCTTGTTCCAATCCTTCAACATGCAAAACAACTTCATTCAAGCACTTTTAGAAGAAGTTGCATCCACTTCTATTTTCAAGAATCCTATGGTTCACTCAACAAGTATATGTGGAAGAGTAAAAGTATCACATATAAGAAAGGAAGAGCACATTGAGATCTCATAGATGGAAATTGAAACTTAGAAATATGACTACATACCTTGGTTCTTCGCATGGCCCTTCATAAGATCCATAGGTCTTTAGGGTTGTAATGGGGCTAAGTTCAAGGTTATGAAAGAAAGGATGGATTTTAAAGAACTTGAGATGTGCTAAGGCATGAGAAGTCACGCGTGAGACTTGATCTTTTGGGTCTTCGGTGTCTTTACTTGAGGCCCACATCAATGAACTTTTTCATTTGTACTTGAGATTTCTTTTGCTTACTTAGAACTTTTGATAGAACACTTGTTCATTATTTTCTTTCGAAACAATGTCTTAGAACTTACCAAGATAAAGAAAAATTCATTCCTCACACTTACATCTTTTCTTCATTCACTTGCTTTGCACTTATGATTCTTCTATGCATGCCAATGATTTTCATTTTAGGATAGCAAATCTCTATGTCCTTTCTCCCATTATGATCCTCATTTGATGCTACCTTAGCAAGAACTCAAGCTATAGGGTATGGCTCGTTGTATTGGCTAAATACTCTATGGTAGGAGGTTATGGGTGATGAAAGAAAAGACTTAAGTGTTTGGTTTCAACATGGCATAGGGAAAGAAGATACAAAAGGGTAGGAATAAAGCCTTTAGAGGTTAAGCATCCATGCCTACTTCATGTCTTACATCAAACCACATGTTAAACCAAGAGTAATCATAAAGTTCATGAAAGAATCAATGAAAAATTAATGATCTGAGATAGAGTAAAGAAAGGATGACAACTGTTACATAATAGAAAGAATTTATCACTCAAAAGTAAGAAAGTAGGCTTAAGATCTCACAAGGTTGTTTCCACAAAGTTTCCAAATTTACTTTTCAAAAATTGTTTTACATGCTTAATTAGTTTGAACAAGGTACTTGAAAATGTACATATAATTGTAATGCATGGATTAATCGTTTAGTGGTTGGTTTAAAGCTATTCACTTTAACTTATATGCTTTGATTATCTTATGATGATGTTTCTTACTAGCATCCTAAAGACACAAACAAAAAACAAAGAACAAAAATGAAATAGGTGATGTACCCCCACGCTTGTTTTTTTGTTTATCCTAAACTTTTAGTCATCCCCTCACACTTAAAGTTTACATTCTCCTTAATGTAAAAACATAAGAACAAAATCAAGAAATCAAGAGAAGAAGAAAACAAGGAAATCAAGAAAACACAAGAAAAATAAGAATGGAAAGATGCGTAACTTAGCTAGGTTACCTCCTAGGAGTGCTTGATTTTATGTCTAGGCAAGACGTAGTCCTTACCTAAGTTGTTGAAGTTGGAATGTCAAAAAGGATTTGTTCCTCCATGGTTTGTTCTTGAAAAGAGTCATAGTATGGTTTCAAACAATGTCAATTCACCGAGAACTTACTTCCTATTTTCAAGCTTTTGATTTGTATTGCACCATGATCATAGACTTCCGTGAAAAGAAAACAATCAATCCATCTTGATCTTAGCTTTCCTGGGAAGAGTCTTAAACGTGAATGATGGAGGAGGACTTTTTGGCCAACATTAAAGGTTTTACCCCTAAGCATGCGATCATGGAAGGCCTTCGTTTTTTCTTTGTAGATTCTGGAACTTTCGTAGGCATCATGCCTAATTTCTTCAAGTTCATGGAGTTGAAACTTTCTATGGGTGCCCGCCTCATCAAGATCCATGTTGAATGTGCGGATGGCCCAATGAGCTTTGTGTTCAAGCTCCACGGGTAAGTGGCATGGTTTGCCATAAACAATGCGGAAGGGGGACATCCCAATTGGAGTCTTGTAAGCCGTTCTATAGGCCCAAAGTCCCCCATCAAGTATTTGACTCCAATATTTATGATATGGACCCACGGTTTTTTCCAAATTTGTTTGACTTCACGGTTCGAAACCTCTGCTTGTTCACTTGTTTGTGGATGGTAAAGAGTTGACATTTTATCCGTGATGTTGTATTTCTTGTGTAGGGCATCAATGGTACGGTTGCAAAAGTGAGAACCATTGTCACTTATAATGCTCTAGGCATTCCAAATCGTGTAAAGATTTAGGATCTTAGAAACTCTTGGACAACCCTTGAATCATTGGTTCGTGTAGCTCTTGCTACAACCCACTTTGAGGCATAGTATAAGGCTAGCAATCTGTAAAGGTACCCTTGAGATGATGGGAAGGGTCCCATGAAATCTATGCCCCAAACGTCAATGATCTCAATGGTGTAGATTGCATTCTAAGGCATTTGGTCTCGTGTCCCAATATTTCCCATTCTTGAGCACTTGTCACACGTTGTACAAAAAGTATGTGCATCTTTAAAGATAGTGGGCCAATAAAAGTAGCTTCAAGAACTTTCAAGGCCATGCGCTTGGTTCCAAAGTGTCCTCCATTTGAATTCGAATGGAAAAACTTGAGGATTGATTGGAACTCAGTTTCGGGCACACACCTTCATATAAGTTGGTCCACTCCTTGCTTCCAAAGATAAGGATTATCCCATACATAATATCGTACAATCTTTTTGAGTCTATCTTTGGACGCCCTTTTCATGTGTTGAGGTACTTTTTTGTTACAAGCTAGTTAAATATGTCGGCATAGAAAGGGCTCTTTGTGTTGATTTTGAATAGTTGCTCATTCGGGAATGTTTCTACTAGAGGGATTTGATCCTCATCTTGGACCATTCTACTTAGGTGGTCCGCTACAACATTATCGGATCCTTTCTTGTCCTTAATCTCTATGTTGAATTCTTGAAGGAGTAGAATCCAATGTATGAGCCTTGGTTTGGCTTCCTTTTTAGACAACAAATACTTTAAGGTCGCATGGTCGATGTAGATGATTACCTTGGTTCCCAAGAGATAGGATCTGAACTTCTCCAATGCAAACACAACCGCAAGGAGTTCCTTTTCGGTTTTTGAGTAGCTGAATTGTGCGTCATTTAGTGTGCGTGAGGCATACTAGATGACATGAGGTTTCTTGTCTATTCTTTGGCCAAGGATAGATCCAATTTCATATTCCAAAGCATTACACATTAACTAAAAAGGTTGGGATGACAAGACCCATCCCGATTATCCCTCGATAGTCGTGAAGGATCCTGCTCCCGTCTAACAGTAACTCTAAAGTGCCAAAAGTAACCTTACATATATACATATACAACACGGCAAACGACAAACATTGTCAGACAAGGGATAGTTACGTTTTACAGAACCGTTGACATTACAAGTTTGACTAGTCAACGGGTTCACAGAGCATAGGTAATATTACAAGTAGGGATCAAAATCCTACTTTGTACGGTGTCTAAGTGCGCAACGGTCTACTTATTCATCTGTCTCGTTACTAGTCCTTGTACCTATGCACTGGCCTGTTGGGTAAATAAAACATCAAATGTGTGAGTGGACAAAAATAAACTTTTATAAATACATTTATCAAATTACATTCTTACCCTCCAGTTTCACAAACATGCATGCATATAAAAAATCATGAGTAAAATATCAGGGCACAAACATAAATCTCAAATATTAATAAAACCACGGGACTCATTTCCATATCCAATCTCATAGTCACGTTATCCTTGCAACACGTGCAAATCAATAGGCTCAAGGACCGCTCAAATCCGAGCATGTCGCTGTGAACACATCACCAGCCGACAATCCAGATCGTCGTGAACACATCACCGATCGATCTCCATATAATCCAGCACATCTGATTTGAGTCAAGCCTCCCTCGATTGCACGACAACAGACCGTGCTACTTGACCTCTCCGGGCGAACACATCCCATCCCGGAGGCGAGCATTATCTCCATGGTTCATTTCAAGGAAACACATTCCCAACCGGAAGCCCTAATATCCACAACACAGGGTGCACCCTGGGGGAAACATATTCTCACCCGAAAGCCCTAAATATCCGCAACATATCATCACCATGAAAACCAGTGAAAAACAGTTGCATTTGAAATCAAAACCATTTTCAACACAGGGTCTCGGCCCAAAACATAATTTCCTCAAAATCCATAAAAACAGAGTCCCAATTATTTTACAAATCTGAAAACCATCAATATCATCATGTAATCACATGGAAATACCAATCCAATCAAAATCACATCTCCAATGGGATGTCAAGCCCAAAATATCATTTTTACGCAAATCTGTGCAATCGCAACCTCAGTTTCCATTTTCTTATAAATCCATAAAATATATCCAAAAAGCATTACAAATCCATCAAATCAACTTCCTGACTCATAATCTGAGTCAAAACCAATCTCAAATCCCGGGCCTTCACCCAAAACAACAATTTCACAGTTTTCTCGAAAATTATGCCCAAACAATATAAAACAATATAATATTCCCAAAATCCAGAAATCATCATATCGAAACATTAATCATTCCAAATCATTTCAAATCATATAATAAAGCATTTGAAACATATATGCATGCATTTTGGTTAGAAAACAAAAGTCCACTTGCACACCGTGCAGATTGTTCAGTCTCGAGTTGTTTGCTCTCTTCCGAAATCCTAGGAATATTCTGGCCTGTCAAACAAAGTAATTTAAGATTACTAGGTTATCACATAACCCCACATATGAATTCCCTAATCGTCAAAATTTAATAATATTATTTAAACATAAACTACACTCATCGAGCACTTGAACTACTCTGAATCCATATCCGATTGACCCAAAACCAACGCCAATAGGTTCGTATCATCGAGAACATTAAAAAGTATGTTGGGCATGTCCTCAGAAACCCAAACATGCGCCCTCGCGTTCCGCCGCAAGCGGCTGCGTGTGGGTGCCACGCGCCTGCTACAGTGCAGGGCACTGTTCATCTTCTCAACCCGGTTTCCCTGCAAACGGGTCTAAAACCCGCGATACAACCCAGTAAAAACTTCATCAATTCGACCTTAATTTCTTTCATTCTTTCATTCGATTCCATCTAACCCCTCTTAATTTAAGTTCTGTAAACTTAATTACTTCAATCCCGGCCTTAATCCTTACATCCCACCATCAACCTTCGAACGGATTTCATTTTCGGGTTCACTCAATTTGTCCCAGGTTTCTAATTAATTAACACAGGAAGTATTGTGAGGTTGTAATTAACATAACTACATAATTAATTTCACAAGTTTTTACCTCAAGCTATTCGAACTCAAGCTCAATTTTGTGAAAAAAGTGGAGCTTCTGTTCTTGATCAAAACAGCATCAATTTCCCTCGTTTTTGTTGTGTATTGGTTCGAAATGATCTCAGAAGGTTGAATCCAATCTCAAATTTGATCCTTGAGGCTTACAACTCTCAATTCGAATTTTCACCTTGTTTTTTAAATTCTCGTATACGGGCTTTCAATTATCTTCTCGATCCCTCGTTTTTATCCTTCTGTCTTCTTGCTCTAACCCTCTTAATTTCTCCAGGTTTCTCAGATTTTGTCAAATGGTTTCTGGCTAGATCAAAGGAGATTGATATCCCCTGTTTTGTATGTGTTTGTTTCACCGTTTGAAATGGGCGGTGTACAAACACTCAGCCCTTCATCAGGCTGCCATGTGTCTCCAATTAAAGGCAAGAGTCATCGCTTTGGTGACTCATCCCTTTTTCTCGGTAAATGACCATTTTACCCCTCGGTTGTCAAATTACAAATTTACCCCTAACCTTTGCAGACCCGTAACTTTCGTATCCGAGCTCCGTTTTTGACGTGCCACCTGTCTACGGATTCAGCATCTCGAGACCTACACAATGGTCTTCGAAAAATGTACAAAAAGTATTCCAAACAAAAAGTCAACGTTTAACCACACCCCTCCAAGGGTAAAAACGTCATTTTACATATTATTTTATAAATTTACATGATTTGGATTTTCGGGGCGTTACATGGGACCAATTTGGGGCTTGCATGATAGGTGCCCTAGTGAGCAAGGTTTTAAGTGTGTCGACGACTTGCTCGCAATTTTCATTGAATTCAAAGGAAACATCTTTTCATTAACTTAAATTGACGTCATTAAGACCCTGGAAATCCTTTGCTACTTACAAACACAAGATCAAACATACAATATGCATTACCTTATAGTTTTAGCATTACTCTTACACTTATCATTGTATGTGTGCACTCCATAAATGAACCACATAAAAGATAGTTATAAAACGAACCACAACAATCATACATGAACATAGTATCGAAAGTAAGACTTAAAGTAATTATCAAAGACTCATGACTTAGGGCTTAAAAAACAGCCCCTTACTGAAAGGGAGATTAGCTATGCATGCTTAAAGAAACCATAAAAACAATGTAAAGTAAAGTTATGATTACACAATGGATAAATGAAGCAGAAGACGAAGAAACTGCGTCCAAGTCTTCAAAGCACCACAATGTAATTCGAAATGCAAAAACAAGAACTTGCATTTAAAGTAAATGAGTTTATTTGCGACTAAGGGAATTTAAAACAAAAGGAATCTAGGTGGGACTATTCTGATATCCCTATTACAATGCTTTTGGGGTCCTTTTATAGAAAAATTCCTAAGACTAAGTCTTCAGCCATGTTTCCTAATTGCAACATGAGTTGATTCCTTCTTGGATTATCTTGATTTTCTTTCATCAATTCCTTGAGCGACAAGGAATTGGATTTCCTAACCTCGCTTGGAGATGGATAAGGCAGGAGCCTTATCATGCTAGATTCTAGGCTAAAGACATGGCTTGATAGCTTATTAGTCCCCACTTATCTCGGATTTGTACAGTTGACCACGTGCTAGCTTGATTTTGATTGGTCCCTAAGTGTGAACACACTTCTAAGTCGGCTAAGAACCAAGAAGGAACCTTCTTGGTTGATCTTGAGCATTTTAATTGCATTGCTGACTTGGAAATGACAACTGAATGAGATCTGGGCGGCCTAATTATTTTCTTGATGTTGGGAGGAACCAAAACAAAGCACAACCCGAGAGTGCCTGAAATTTGGCCTAGAACAAAGGTCATTTTTGAAGTACCTTAAAACTTATCCCCGATGAGGCACCTGGATAGATGACACAACATGTTGCTGGTCCATTACGTAGATCGAGGAATTACGATTATGTAGACAAGCGACACGTCGAGTTTGGACATCAAACAGTTATTTTACGGGTCTAGAACAGTTCGACGGAATTTTACAATACCATGAGTATTGTGAAAGTTGACTTTAATTGTTTATTAATGGACCCTAAAATATCTAATTCTAGACCAAATGATGAGTAATAAGTGTCACTCATCCCATTGACCCGTTTCCCTACACACCATAATACATCTCTCATTTTTCAAACATATCCACACACATCTGAAAACCACCACCCTATCGTTCCATCTTTTCCTTCTCAATTCTTTCTGCTGTGAGGGTGAGAGTAGTGCTGCGAGGTTGAGAGACATTTTGGTGGGATGTGAAGCCATAGTAGATGGATGGAACACAGAAACCAGGTAACAACCCGTGATCTTGAAAATGGTGTTTTTGGTTTGAGTTGATGGAACCCTGATTTAATGCTTTGTACATGTTCTATGAGGTCGTAGGAGTAACTAGGAATGAAAAAGGAAAGAAATGGATGTTGGAATCGTCCTGGGGACATGCTCGAAGGTTGGCCGTGAGTTTCGATCGTGACCTGGGGTTTTACAAGTATGGTTTTTCTCTATTTTGTGGTCGTACAATTGTTTCTAGGTGAGATAGCCATTTTGGTGATTGAAGGGAAATGAGTGGTTGAGAATTGATGAAGAACGGACCGAGTCTGCAATACGAGTCGAACGACCCATTATAGTCATTTGGGTCAACCCGTCGAGTGGTTGAGAATTGATGAAGAACGGACCGAGTCTGCAATAAGTGCCACGTGGCAACTTGTCAAGTATTGTTAAAGGTGACGTGGCATGATGATGTCATCATGTGGCACCTATCGAGTGGTGCTACGTGGCAGGTTGTCAGGACTGTCAGATGTTAGATGACGTTAGTACCTCACGTCAGCAGCTGACTTCAGTAGCTGACGTCATTGTTGACTAGCATTGACTTACGTTGACCAGACTTTGACTAGCGTGTGTGGACGCATGGGAATGAATTTTGAGGTGAAACCAAACTTGTTCAAAAGGTTCGATGTCCTCAATCCAATGGTTGTGGTTTCAAGTCGATCGGAGATCGTTTGGTTGGTGTTTTGGAGGTTTTTCTCGTTGGATGCGTTTTCAGTTTCGTTGTTTTTGAGGGTTTATAGTATGGAATTATTTGGATTGTTAGTGACCCTCAGGTATTACTGTGATAGTCTCGGATATCCCGGAGTCTTTGTATTGGATTAAGACTCTTGTTTTGAGCGAGCGACGGTACGTGTGAGTGGACTTTTGTTTTACCTAAATCCTATACGTGCGTTCTTACATGATTTTACGGTTATTTACATATAATTATGTGAATTTTGGGAATTTTATGAAAATTTAAGAAATATGGTAAAGACACATTTTGCCAGGAAATTGGGTTTATTATACTCTTGATCTTTACTGAGTTTTGGGAAATTGTTTACACTTGATATATCATGTTTATATGATTTTGATGGTGTTTGGTGAATTGTAATTTTACGTGATTTTGTGGAATATTTAAATGGCTCGTTTTACAAGGTGTTGACGTACCTTGTGAATTGGGCTTAGGCTCGGGTTTTTCTGTTTAATTTGTGTATTTGAATCTGGTTTAGATTATAAAAATGGAGTTGATGTGGAATATGGTTATGTGATTCTGGATACATGTGGTGTGATCGAATTGCGGGATTACGCCTAGACGATGTATCCCTAGGCAGCCATTCAGATGTTGTATCCCTAAATGGTTATGGTATGTGGTTGACGTCCAGATCTTGTATCCCTAGACTGCGAGTCAAACGATGTAGTCCTGAGCGGTTGGGTTATATGGTTGACAATCAGATGTTGTATCCTTGAAAGTGATCGGGAATTTTATTGGAATTTTGGTGAATTTAAGAATATTTTATTGTTATTTTAATGCGTGTTTTACTAGGTTTCGTAACTATGTTTGAACTCCGTTTGAAAGTGATTTTGAACTGAATATGGACTATGACTTGAAATAACGTGTTTTGGAGCATTTTGATTATCCAGATGATTACGTGGAAAATGCCTTTATGCACGATTTACGAGGCACATGGTATAATCTTGGTTTTGGGCTTAGGTCGAAAATGTTGATTGTGGTTTCAGTTTGTGATATGAGATGAGATGTATGTGTTGTTGGATTGATGATGTAAACTATGATGTGATGATTTTGTTGATGATGAATATGATGTGGACTTGAGTTGACTATATGTGAGTTATGTGCTAATGTTGGTTGTGGATTGATGTGATGGCTTGTAAGACTGTGTTGTGAGACTCAGACGTCGAGCTGGGCTCCGAATCCCGAATGAGTTTATGGTGTGTCTACTAGTGGGGCAGTGGTTTCATGTGTGACATTGAGATGATAGTGCATTGATTGTTTGTGATTGATGTGTTATATTCTTGTGGAGATAGTTATATCGACGACTTACCGAGGTCTTAGATGGTTTAATGACTTTTGATTTGAGATACTTGTCACGTATTTCGAGATGACAAACTGGATTTGTTTCCATCGAAATGTATGTAATGGATTTTCTTGTATGCATGCATGGTTTTAGAAAACGGAGGGTAAACGCTAAATGTTTCAAATTATGTTTTAAACTATGTATTTTTTTCTCCACTCACACGTTTTCTGGTTTTGTAACCGTCCAGGGCCACTACACGGAGATCGAGACCGAGAGGTGGAGGCATGCATAGCAGAATTTACGTTTATCCCTTGTCTGACGACGTTTCTGTTAGACCGGAGTAGGACTCGAGTGTACTATTCTTGTATATGTGGGTTGGGTCGTGTCATGGAAAGAGTCGAAGTTAAGAATGGTATAGAAACAGTTTTTGACCAACTTCAAAGGTCTTGCCATAAATCATCCTATCATCAAAGGCCTTTGTCTTTTCTTTATAGATCCAAGCACTGTCATAAGCATCATTCTGAATTTCCTCTAGTTCATGAAGTTGCAGCTTCTTATGAAGACCAGCTTCTTCTATTTCCATGTTGAACATCTTGATTGCCCAATATGCTTTGTGTTCAAGCTCTATGGGTAAGTGACAACGTTTGTCATAAAAAATTTGTTAAGGGGACAGTCGAATTGGAGTCTTGTACGATGTCATATATGCCCACAAAGCATCCTCAAGTCTTTAACTCCAATCCTTACGGTTAGGGCTCACAAAATTCTCTAAAATCCTCTTGATTTCACAATTTGAAACCTCTGCTTGGCCACTTGTTGCGGATCATAAGGTGTAGACACCTTATGCTTGACATTGTACTTTTTCAGCAAGGCTTCAATGGTTCAGTTACATAAGTGAGATCCTTCATCACTTATGATAGCTCTAGGCATCCCAAACCTAACAAAAATGTGACAGTGAATAAATTCTACAACAACCCTAGAATCGTTAGTCCGAGTGCCTTTTACTTCCACCTTTGTGGAGACATAATCAACAACCAAGATTATATAGAGAAAAACTAGAGAAAATGGGAGGTCCCATGAAATCTAAGCCTCAAACATCAAAATTTGAATCGGGTTTAAATGTATTTGATCCCTAGTTCCATTATTCCCGGTTCATTAGCTTCTATCACATGTCATACAAAACTTATGTGTGTCTTTAAATAATGTTGGCCAATAGAACCCACATTCTAAAACCTTAAGAGCTATTATTTTAGTTCCAAAATGTCCCCACAAGAATCAGAATGACCAACCGTTAAGATAGAGTGAAATTCAGTTTCACACACGTAATGTCTCTTTGATTGATCAACACAATGTTTTCACAAATAAGGATCATCCCAAATGTATTGACTAGCAATTTTCATAAGTTTATCCTTATTAGCATGAGTTAGAGTATCAGGTATCTTCTTAGAAACTAGATAATTAACTATATCAACATACCATGGTTCACTAACCTCAATTTCGAAGAGCTGTTAATCTAGAAATATTTCAACCAAAGGGATGTTGTGCTCAGCATGTACCAATCGGCTTAAGTGGTCTGCCACTACATTGTCATACCCCGTCTTGTCCTTTAGCTCCACATCGAACTCTTGAAGATGGAGGATCCATCTAATCATTCTCAACTTTGCTTTCTTGTTGGTAAGTAGATACTTCAAAGCTACATGGTCAGTATAAATAATTACTCTAGTGCCAAGAAAATATGATCTAAATTTTTCAAGAGTAAATACAACATCAAGAAGTTCTTTTTTTGTTGTAGAGTAATTATGCTAGGCATCATTGAGAGTGTGAGAGGCATAGTAGATAGCATGAGGCTTCTTGTCCTTATGTTGGCTGAGCACAGCTCCAATGGCATAATCTGAGGCATCACAGATCAACTCGAAGGTGGAGGACCAATCTGAATGTTACATGATAAGTGCCATGATCAAGAGTGTTTTCAACTAAGCAAAGGCAGCCATGCACTCTTCATTAAACTCAAAAGGAACGTCCTTCTATAGCAGCATTGTGAGTGTCCCTGTAAGTTTTGAGAAATCTTAGATAAACCGCCTATGAAAACTAGCATGCCTATAAAAGAATGCATTTTTTTCTTGGATGTGGGAGGTGGTAAGTAACGTACCAAATCAACTTTAGCTTTATTAACCACAATACCCCTAGAAGATACAATATGTCCTAACACAAACCCTTGTCTCACCATAAAATGAAAATTTTCCCAATTAAGCACAAGGTTTGTTTCAACGTATTTCTTGAGTATTAAGCTTAGATTAGCAAGACAATCACTAAAGTTTCTACCAAAAAAACCAAAGTCAGCCAGCAAAATTTCAATATAGTTAGAGAAGATACTAACCATATACCTTTGAAAGGTACCAGGAGCATTGCATAATCTAAATGGCATTCGTTGATATGCAAAAGTGCCGAAAGGGCAAGTGAAATTAGTTCTCTCTTGATCCACTTAAGCTATATCAATTTGATTATATCCAAAATAACCATCAAGAAAACAATGAAAGGAATGACCAACTAACGTAGAGAAGAGGGAAGTGACCCTTACTTGTCATGGTATTGAGCTTCTTATATTTTATGCACACATGATGGTCTGTGACTGTCCTTTGGGGCACAAGCTCATTCTCGGCATTCTGCACCACTGTGACACCTGACTTCTTAGGTACTACTTGCACAAGCTCAAACTTAACAATTCTCAACCGTTTCCTATTATTTGAACGTCCAAATTCATCTATGAAATTCCAGAAAAGGATCTATGAACTCAAGACCCATGAAACTCACCTCGAGATCATGGTTCGAATTGTTGATCTTTCGGCCACTATTCCAACACCATTTCTAGGACTCTCCTGTGTCCATCCTTCATACTTTTTGTCCCAAATTAAACATGGGCATTCATTTAGTAGCCTAGCATCTTTAGTTAGACACCAAAGAGCTTTAGAACAATTTGATGGTCAACGACCAGTTTTGGCTTCACGAGTTTGGGTTCTAGCTTCACCTAGACCATCATTTTCCTCTCGTTCTCTTTCTTTATTCATCACCTATCTCTTTCCCTCTTCTTCTTTGCTTTGTTTTTCTTTCTTTCTCTTATCCCCTTCATTTCTCTCTTTGTTCTTCCGTTTCCTTCTTTTTCGACCACCAACCACCGAACATCCTAAAAAAACACACCCATTTATTTAGGAGAAGTGTGTCGGTTGAAAGAATGGGAGGGAAAAATAAAGAGAATTCTAGGATATTCTTGGTATTTCTCTCAAAATTAACAAAATACCTTTATGTCCACAATCATTTTTAACCTGTATTGAGCTCTTCTAAGGGCAAAATCGTCATTGTCCAGGTTAAAAAGTCAACCTTTACCCTTCTAAGGGTAAAATCGTCATTGTCATTTTAATTTTCCAAATTTAATTTTCTCAAATTTTCGGGTTGGTACAACCTACCTCCCTTAATTTAAAATTTCATCCCCGAAATTTTAAACTACTAGTGTGGTTCTACAATTGTAGCGAACACCAACAGGTTCCCTAGTTGGGAATATGTTCTACAAAATAGATCCAGTCTTATTTGCATACTCAATTTCGGTAGCTAAGTTTCCTAAAAATTAATGAACTTATCAATTTCATTTAATAAAGGAATACCTAACTGCAACATCATTTAGACATAAGCGATTTTGGAATCCTATATAATCTAATTGAAGCACATGAATAGCCTCGGAGGCTGCACTAGATATCCTCCGAGTTCTATCCAAAAATCAAATATAGCCCATGTGCTAAGTCACACTAATTCCATAAACATACTTAGCCAATCATCAACGTAAGTACCAATCACAACCAGTAACGGCACTGCGCGTAGGCCACTTGTCAGGACCCATCCCAATCCCCCCGAGATTAACGCGGGACGTGCCTGATCCTATCTGACACAGAGTGTTAGATAAGGGAAAATTCCGACTTTACACCACTCGGGGCTCTAGAGAGCGCCAGGATCTAGAGGAGGAATGTGATGTCTCGGTCTCTGCTACAGCCCGCATCCACGATAACCTCGAAATACGTGAAACAATTCTCAAATTGAAAACTACAGGAAACCATCAAAATGAGCAATAGGTCAATGCAATCATTCATGTACAATTTCACATCACGTAAATCCACACATGGCCAGCATAGTAATCACACATAACCAAACCCATCATCACAATGTCATACATGAAACCACTGTACCACTGGTAGGTACACCACAAACTCACTCGGAAAACAGAGTCCAGCTCGATGTCTGTGATTCACTAACACGCATCTCGAGCATTACCACAGAACTCACATATAGTCAAATTATCACCAATGCACAAGCACAACATTAATCATCACATGCACCACAACAATCAGCATATCAATCATCACATCACAAGTGCACTACCAGTAGGCCATCACATACAAATTTTCTCAGGAACCGGAGCCCCAGGCTCGATGTTTGAGTCAGCATAACATAGTCTCAAGAACTGGAGTCTCGGGCTCGACGTCTGAGACTAATCAATCAGCGAGTATAATCACACATGATCAACTCAAGTCCACAGGAACAACCATTAGAACTGAGGACTGACTTGAGCTTCGAAGAACAACCAATGCATATTTTTTCCTAGAAGGACAAGGTACTGAGGAACAAGATGATTCCCTTGGTGAAAGTGTTGTGGAGGAACCATGATGTTGAGGAAGCGTCGTGGGAACCGGAGGATTTGATGAGGGAATAGTATCCGTATTTGTTCGAGTAGATTTTGAGGCCAAAATGTTTGTAAGGTGGGTAGGTTGTAACGACCCGAACTTTCATAACGAGTCCGTAGACAGGCGGCACGTCGAAAGCGAACGTTCGACGGAAAAGTTATGGTCACGTTGAAAACGGACGTTTGACCGAAAAGTTATGTCCGAGTAATTAAAATACTATTAAAATATTGAAATCTAATTTAGCTTTTAATTAAATCTAGACCCTTGGATAAGTGACAAGTGTCACTTATCCCACGGTTACTTTTTCCCTAAATCATGGATCTTTCCCCCATTGGTTGATTTGTTTAATATTTATTTCCCTCATCTCTTCCCAGCCGTCCATCTCCCTCTCATCTATCCATCTGCGCCCTTCATTTTCCCTTCATTGGATCAATAACATCAGACCCCATTCATTCATTCTCCCATTTCATTTTCCCGTGAGCTCAAGAACAAACCATTTCCCTTAGTTCATACAAACCCCACCGCCCATCCACTTCATCTCCAGCAACTAGATCGACATCATCTTTCCCATCAAACATCATCTTCATCATCTGTTCATCATCTTCATCGTCGTCTTTGTTCTGCAGCCCCATGAAACACCCAGATCCATGAAGAAAAAATCTTACTTGAAACTCAAACAGATTAACCACGCGACCACACTTCGAACGAACTCCAAGGATAGGACCGGTAGGAGTCGTGGACGCTTGAGAAACTGACAGGAGGACCCACGACGGCTACACGACGGAGGTAGGCCGGAAAACATGAGAAACCCCTCTATTTTCTCATTTTCAAAGCCCTTAGTTTTGACGTGTAGGGGCCATTTCTTTGTGTTGAGTTGTGTTCTAGGGAATGTGGCCAGCTTGTGGAGGCTGGTTTCGAAGCCGGACGTGGACTGAGGCGACTGGGAAGACGACCAGGAACTGGGTTGCGGATTCTTCGAACTAAAGGTATAGATATCGAACGTTTTAGTGGTTTTTGAGTTCATAGACTTGTAGTGTGGACTTAGAAGAACACGTAGGGATAAACCCCGTCGAAAATGGTGGCTGGAAATGGAGTTTCTGATTGGGTCAGGTCGCGGGTCATTGGGGACCCGGTTGTAGGAATTCGGACAAACCTGGTTGAATATCAAGGATGATGACATCATCATGCTGACATCATGATGACTCATCATGTCAGACATGTCAGACCAGCGACCAACTAGGAGGTAACACGTGTCATTTGACACCTGTCACTGATGACGTCAACATGACGTTAGAAGTGACGTCATGATGATGTCATCATCACTGTAGCAGCGTTGACCAGAGGTTGACCAGGCGCGTGGGGGCGAGTGTGAATAGTACTCAAGGTGGGACCATAACCATCTTTTAGGTTTCGATGATACGGATCCAATGGTGGTGGTTTCGTGTCAATCGAAGATCGTTAGGTTGGTTACAATAGGGTTTAATGCCTTAGGAAGCGTGTTCAGACTGCTTTCTTGGGCCGGTTTCATTCTAGGGTTTCATGATTGAGATGTAGGGATTTATATTGACCTTTATGTGTACTTTGGACATGATAGGGATTGTACGTTAGCACTGGGACAGGTTTATACGTTCGGTTTAGCAGCGGGACCGGACTGTGAGTGGGTCTTTGATTTTTTTTTAAACCCTTGCATGCATAAATGTTTTAATTACTATATCTATACGATTGAATCAAAGTATCTGATTATCATGAGTCATTATTCTTGCACGTATTACGATGTTTTGGGCATGAGACTCGTCTGGTTAGTTATACACTGTTTTGAGTTATAAATATGGATTCCGATGATTCTCTTTAGTTCTGCACTGTATAGACCTACCCTAGTGATACTGTCTCCTCCGAATATTGGTACCCTGGAGTGGTCATGGCGCATTGCCTGCGAGGGGTCATTCTACGGAGGGACTGGACCGTAGAGTGACTCAGGAGCAGGATTTCTATGATTAGACGTCTAGGATGTAAGGCATCTGGGATGTCATATCCCAAATAGGTTCGGGATTTGGACTCGAGATTGAGACCCCGGGTGGCACGCGTAGCCTTGGGACTATGACCTTATTAGGCGTCTGGGATGTCAGACATCTGGGATGTCAGACATCTGGGATGTCCGGGTTGGGATGTATAGTGCAACAACTGATATTATGATTATGATTAAATTATCCTATTTATGCTTATACGATATATTATTATGGTTTTCGATTCTGATGAATGCATGATTTGGAAAATGGAGGGGGTAAAATCGTATGTTTACTTTATGCATAAATTGTTTTATAAACTTTATGTTTCTGGCCCACTCACCCTTATTTGTTTTACTAACCCTTCCAGGTTGTGCGACTGAGGTGGACGAGAATCCTGAGGCTGAGGCATAGATTGACGTTGCGCACCTGAACCCGACTTCTGGGTAGTTTGGCACGTGGGAAGTCCTTAGGAGTCGTGCTCAATAATTACTTTTAAACTATCCCTTGTCTAACACTATTTGATTTTGGATTATTTGTATGACTTAATTATGGATATTTATATATTTGAATCTTCTAAGGGTAAAATTGGTATTCTAAGTTTGTGTGTTAGACGAGAGCAGGGAACGTCCCCAGGTAGTCCTTGAGGGATCGAGACGGGTCCTGTCATTTCGCCCATTCCTAGGGGCAAAACGGTCATTTCGCACCGTTCGTCCGAAATATCTCGACTACTCGCCGATTAGTAGCACTAATCCTCAGTTAATTACTAATCAATCCAAAAATTCGGAACGGGACGTTAAATGATAACACATGTTGAAACCACCACGACATTCCTCCTCATGTGCCCCCATGCGCCGCCTGAAGTGGCTGCTCGTGGGAGCCACGTGTGGGGTACTGTACATTGCTACAATGTCATCCATGTCGCTTGGATGACCAGTTTTTCGGGTCGCCTAACTCGGCGGCCTGAACTGGTCCTACAACTCTCATTTCTCAACCGTTTTCAGTTCTATTTTCACCAAAACTTCTTAGTCTATGTAAAGGGAATACCTATGTGATCAAAACAAATAAAATCTTACGAAAACTTCTCCACCCGTCGAAGGATTCTCGGCCACACTTGCACCTCTTGGTGTCTGGGTAGTTTCAGCTTCCAAAACTTTGTCTGGGTAGTCAATTAGGGTCATAGTAACTCAGGAGAATGATCACAATCTTAGTTTCACGCTTTCTCGCCCAAAACTGGTCAAGCAACCTCAGACTCGTACACCCTTCATGGGTTTCTTCTTCTTCACTCAGCTCAAACCCTCTCTTTCTTTCCTATGGGCTTCTCCTTCTTCTTCTCTCTCTTTCTTCTCTTCCTTCTCTCCTTCTCCCCTGCTTCTCTATTTTTCATTTCATCTCCTTGGCCGAAAACACACAAACACACATTTAAAACCATGTAATTCAGCTCATACACACATATAGGTCAGTGGAACACACTCTTAACAGATAAGGGACACTTGTCCCTGTCTAATTTGGCCACAAGAGAAAAATCCCACAAAAACAATTACTAAAAGACCCTTCAAACCAATTTACCAAAAAGCCCTTATGTAGACCAAGAACGAATCCAACCGCACTCTATTTTAGACCAAGAACGAATCCAATTTGTCTACGGACTCGGAATTTCGAGACCATCATAACGGTCATTTCAGAACCCTCAAATGACATCCCAATTAAAAAGTCAATATTTTGACCTTGATAAGTCAAAGTCAATGCTTAGACTTTGACTAAATAGTCAACTAGGGCAAAATGGTCAATTCCATCCGACTTTTCTAATTTTACTCTCAATGAAAGTCTGGGTCGTTACATCCATCATCATAGCTCTAGTTCAAGAATCATATCCACTAACACCACCTGCTACCCAAGCTTCACCTGAACGAGTGTTGAGGACTTCTTCAAGATTGAAGGAACAAGCTAAGAGGCGTAGACCATCTAAAATATGAAGGATATGGAAGACAATTTTTTCGTTTAAAACCATCTATGAAATTGCTACATGCATCAAGTTTTAGCTACAAAGATTTTGTCACGACCCATCTCAATCCCCCCAGGATTAACGTGTGATGTGCCATGCTCCCGTCTGACACCAAATGTCAGACAAGGGATAACCCGAAACCTTAGCCCGAACGGGGCCTCCAGAGTGCGCAAGGATCCGGTGGAGGAGTGTGATGTCTCGGTATCTGCTACAGTTCGCATCCGTGATCAACCTAAAGGGCATTAAAACCATTGAAAACTGTGAGTGGACGAAAAATCAAAAGTTTAATACAACATATTTCATAAAAGTCCTTTATGCCCTTCACTAAAAAGCATGCATGCATACGAAAACCGTTTATCAAACCATATATTCAAATAGCCATTATTAGGGTCTCAACCCCAAATTTCGTAAATCCAAATCATACGGGCCCTTGCCCAAATCCATTTACAAAAATCCATAACATATCAACCATATGTAGGAACTCACCCAAAACCGTAAATCCGAGTATATGGGTCATTGCCCAAATCCATAAAACTCAGAAATATCATTTCTAAAATCCAATTGCCATTTCATAAATCCAACAAACCATGTTTACCAAATATCATATAACCAATCCTATCATAGTTTCCAAAGCTACGTGCATGCTACCCGGGGTCTCAAATCCCAAGTCTCCCCAGGGTCCACCCAAATCAATGTTCGCAGATCAATGACCCTCCCTGGGGGTTATAATCTATATATGTCTCCTTGAGAGTAAGGTACCCCACGGGGGCGACTCCACTCAGTTAGTGCTCCGTGACTACTTCGGGGTCCACCGAGGCCAACGACCCTCCCTAGATGAGAGAATCCATAAATAAAGGATGGTATATGAAAAACCATTTTGTAAACATTATTAAAACCTTTCAAACACTTCAAAGGATCCATGTCCGGTTCCCATAAACCGTCATGAAACCAGAAATTCATTTAAGGTCTCCGAAACTGAAATCACATTTATAAACCATAACTGGGACTCATTATCAGGACCCATCCCAATCCCCTAGGGATTAACAAAGGACGATCCTGATCCCGTCTGACACGGAGTATCAGACTAGGGAAAATTAAAACCTTTAGCCTTTCGGCTTCTAGAGTACGCTAGGATCCAGAGGAGGTATGTGATGTCTCGGTCTCTGCTACAGTCCGCACCGTAATCAACCTGAAGGGCATTGAAAACAGAAATACTGTGAGTGGACAAAAATAAAAGAGTTGATAAAACATATTTCATAAAAGACCTTTATACCCTTCACTAAAAAGCATGCATGCATAGTAAAACCATTTATCAAATCACATATGTTTAAACAACCACATCCATACGGGCTCCTGCCCAAAACCAATTACAAAAAACCATACATAGTAAACATATGTGGGATCTCAGCCCAAATCCACTTATCCTTATAAAACACAATTTCGCAAACCAATTGAAATCATGCTTATCCATATATTTCATATAACCAATCCTGTCACGGTATCTAGAGCTACACTCGTGCTACCTGGGGTCTCAAACCCAAGTCTCTCTAGGGTCCACCCAGGTCAATGTCCGTAGATCAATGACCCTCCCTGGAGGTTATAAACCATAGCCTTTCTGAGAGTAAGGAATCCAACGGGGGAAACTACACTCAGTCAGTGCTCCGTGACTACTCCGGGGTCAACCCAGGCCAATGACCCTCCCCGGAGGAGACAAATTATATATAAAGGACGGTATACAAAAAACCTTTTGAAATCATTCTTAAAACCTTTCAAGAATTCATGCTCGGCCCCTAAAAATCGTCATGATCCATAAAAACCTTTCAAGGGTTGTTGTCAGTTCCTATAAACCGCCATGAACCAAAATCCATTTATGGGTCCTCGACCCAAAAACACAAACTCAAAACATAACTGGGCTCTAAGCCCCAATCCACATACAAACTGGACCTCAGGCCCGAATCGTAAAACAATTAGGCCTCGTGCTCGATTTCGTAACTAAATGGGCCTCATGCCTGATATCGTAAACCAACTGGGCCTTGTGCCCAATTTCGTAACTAAATGGGCCTCGTGCCCGATACGTAAGTCAACTAAGCCTCGAGCCCAATTTGTAAACCAACTGGGCCTCCAGCCTAATGCCTTGTTAAATCAAATGGACCTCAATTCTGAGAGTTCATAAATCAAATGGGTCTCGCGCCCGAATCCATATTTCCAAATTCGAAATCGATTTAAGAACCAATTGGGCCTCTTGCCCGAGAACGTAGCTCAAAAAGACTTCGAGACCGAGGGTTTCCAAAACAAAGGGGTCTCGAATTCGAGTTTACCTTTTCAAATCCAAAACCATTTCATGAAATCATTTCCAAAACTATAAGTACAGAAAATTAGTATAAAACTGAAAACCTCGATTTACGTGCAAACACGTAAATCCCCTCGAAATCCGTGAAACCATATAAATCACAATCGTCCAATTCAACATCATAGAATCATATTCATAAACCATGTAAAGAATTTATGCATGCATCACAGTTTAGAAATCAAGGTCCAAGCATAGACCGTCCTAAGCTGCCAGCTCGGTTTGCGTGTCATAAGCCTCACCAGGCTAATCGTCGTAACCGGGACTCCCAAACCCATCCAAATAAATCTAGAGGGTTACTAACTACCTTATTAACCTCTCATTGAAGTCCCGTAATTTTTCCGAATTTTTAACTATTTTAAATCTCGAACCTAAACCTTCTGGTGTCCCGAACATTATCGAGACCGTGTCCGATCGACACGAAACCAGTCCCAAAATGTTCGTTACATCGAATACATTAATTCACATGTCGAACACTTCCCTAACATGTGGTCCATGCGCCCCCACACGTGGCCTGACGGGCTGGGCACTATTCATCTTCTTCTTCCTCCAGCGAATCAGTCCACTAGTTTGAACTGGACCGGACCGGTCTGGACCGGACCAGTCTGGACCGGACCAGTCTGGACCGGTCCAGGACCTAATCTTACTCATTTCGGTCCAATCCATTCCCTTTTGATTTCTAAAGGTCCCTAGTGTCATACCTAATTGATCTACGTCCTCAAACACAAGAAAAACTAAGCATAACATACCTCCATGAGCGAAGATCGAACCGGCCACCTGCAACCTCCCTCTGCCGTGGTCTCTGGCTGTCCTAGCCCTTGAAATCGATCCAGAGCTTCCCTTAAGGTCTCCAGAAATATGACCCAACCCTCATAATCGACAAAAACCCTTAAAACAAGAAATCACAATTTCAAACTCACCTCTCGCGCTTTCGGGTTTTCCTTGCCGTGGACCGCCGCCATGGCCCGTCACCGTCCTGCCCTCATCATCTCAGTCTCTCCCTAACTCTCACAAAACCATGAGGATGCAGATATGGTGATAATGTGATGTGGTGTGGTGTTTGTTTTAGAGACGAAAATAGAGAAGGGTGATCGGGTTATGAGAAAACAGAGAGGAATGGTGAAGTTTGATGAAGAAGGAAGAAATAGACGGTGGATAAGGGAGGGGAAGCTAAGATGAATGGCTGGGATTAAGGGATGAAAGAAGTGGAAATTATAAAATAATAATAATAATATTATTTTAATCCTAAAATCCACCAATCAAGAATTAGATCTACTTTTTGGGGTTAAGGTCTAATGGGATGAGTGACACTTGTCACTCATCCATGGGTCCCATTTTAAAAGTAAACCAATCAGATTTTGCCACCTAATCATCACCTCGTAATACATGCAGAGTGAAATCGAACTTCCGTGACCCACAACTTTCCCGTTTGAAGTCCAATTTTGGCGTTGCTGATACCATATCGACTGACCACCCTAGCACAGGGCCCGCCAGGACAGGAAGGTCACCGACCGATCACCTGATCGGCACCCTCACGGCCTACGGCCCGCCGATCGGCACCAAACTGCAGACCCGCCACTCGGCATCTGATAATGAACATACGACAGCTGGCTGCGACAGTCACCTAACCAACTCTGCCATATCAACTCCCTGACGGAGGCAGGTTGGGACTCTAACTGGCGCCTCCTCCGGATGTCCAGGGCTTGTCAGACGACTCTCAGCCACAAAGCACCACCTTCTCCCGTAACAGTAGCCCACCTACCGCAGTTATGGCTACTATAAATACCCCAAAACCCTTCACAAAGGTAAGAGATTCAGAACTGATCCAGAGCACTGTATTTACTTGCCCCTCGGCACTCAGATACTAACTTAGGCATCGGAGCCCTTTTGGCCGGCACCACACCGGTGTCTAGTCTTTGCAGGATCCCTGCCGAACCACAACGCCCCCAGCGGGCCCGAGACACCACTCGGCTGGTCCTAGAACTCCCAGCGGGTCTCATCGAGTTGGTCATTTCAGGATCAAACAGGCGTGCCGCCTGTCTATGGATTCGTATCAACTCGATCTACGTAGCGGTCCTCGGCCCTCGGCCATCGGACCTCCTAGGTCAAAAGTCAACTATTTTCCCTAATTAGCCAAATTACCAAAATACCCATGAACTTCCGAATGTCATAACTTTTTCCTCCAATGTCGGAATCGGACGTGCCACCTGTCTAAGAACTCGTGACATCCCAAACTACGTTACAGTTATCGGTCAAAGTCCATTTGACCACCTGAACAAAAAGTCAACGTTTTACCCACGACTAGGGGCAAACGGGTCATTTTGCACCGTCCGTCCGCAAGTACCCCATTAATCATTGATTAACCTCACTAATCCTTGATTAGTCACTAATCTAATCACGAAATTCAGGACGGGTCGTTACACTCATGCCCGATATCCTAACTAATTGGGCCTCAAGCCCAATCATGTAAACCAACTGTGCCTCAAGCCCGATACCTTATTAAATCAAATGGACCCCAAATCCGAGAGTTCGTAAATCAAATGGGTCTCATGGTTGATTCCATATTTCCAAATCCGAAATCAATCCACAAACCAATTGGGTCCCTGGCCCGATAATGTAACTAAAATGGATTTCAAGTCCGAGGGTTTCTAAAACAAGTGGGTCTCATGTCCCGAGTTTACCTTTTCAAATCCAAAACCATTTCATTAAACCATTTCCGAAACCACAAGCACGTATATTCAGTGTAAGACCATAAACCTCGATATACATACAATTATGTAAATCGCCTCGAAATATGTGAAATTATGTAAATCACCAATATCCCAATCATCATCATAGAAATCACATATGTAAAATATATAAAACATTTATGCATGCATCACAGTTTAGAAATCAAAGTCCACTCGCAGACCGTCCTATGTTACCGCCTCGATATGCGTGCCATAAGCCTTTTTGGGCTAATCACCGTCACCGGGACTCCCAAACTTGTCCAAATCATATTAGAGGATTACTAACTACCTCATTAACCTCTCATTAAAGCCCCGTAAGTTTTCCGAATTTTTAACTATTTTTAAACCCGATCCTAAACCTTCGGACACCTCGAATTATATCGAAACGATGTTCGATCGACACAAAATCAATCCCAAAATGTTTGTTAAATCGAATACATTAAAATTCATGTTGAACGTATTGCCAAAATACCCGCCACGCACCTCGCACTGTTCATCGTCAACCTCCAGCCAACCCGGTCTGAACCGGTTCACTGGTTTGATCTGGTTCAACCGAACTGACAGACTGACCCGACTGGTTCTCCCAATTTCGGCCACCAATTTTTACGGGATTTTCACCTACATGCTCGTCTCATCCCCACTACCAATCTACGAGTTCAAAACCATAAAACAAGGTCGAGATCTCACCTGTTCGAAGAAGAACAGTAGCCGGCCAGCTGAAACTCGTTTCTGCCGTTTACTCTGGCCTCCTTAGACCTCGAAACTAGTCCTATTCGGCTCGTCTGAGTCCTAGTAACACGATCATGTCCCTTAGATCGATCCATAAGCCCTGAAACTCAGCTTCTGATTTTTTAGCCAAAACTCCACTACGTCGGGCTGCCAACAATAGTACATCGCCATCTATCCCGTTAGCACCACCACCCTCATCTCACATCACTCTACCATCTTCATTCGCTGTCCATAGGCATTAGGTGAGGTTTGGAGGGGTTGTAGAAAAATGGGTGTTCGGTTTTTAGAAGAAAATGAAGAAGAGATAAAGCTGATGCGCGAAGAGAAGAGAGAGAAATGTGATGTAATGACCCGTCCCGAATTCTGGGATTAGATTAGTGACTAATGAAGGATTAGTAAGATAAATCGATGATTAGTTGGGCGAAATCGGCTAGACGGTGAAAATGACCATTTTGCCCCTAGTCTTGGGTAAAAAGTTAACTTTTGACCCGGGAGGTCAAACGTACTAGGATCGATGACCGTGACATAGATCGGGACGTCACGAGTTCGTAGACAGGCAGCACGTCGAAATCGGACGTCGAACAGAGAAGTTATGGTCACGGGAAGTTCAATTGGACTATGCACGTATTACGAGGTGGAAATTATGTGGCAATATCTGATTGGGCAGATATTTATGTGGGACCCATGGATGAGTGACAAGTGTCACTCATCCTATTGGTCATCAGACCTAAAATGTGGATCTAAAATGTGATTGGGTCACTTGTATTAAAATACATAAATATCCCACCCACTTCTCATCATAGCCATTCATCTCTACCTCCCCCTCTCATCTCCACTATCTATCTTCCTTTCTCTCTCTCTCTCATCTGATTATCATCATCAGATATCTTTTTTCATTTTCCATTCCCTAACCCGAACACCACCTTCTCCTTTCCCTCTAAACAAACAACACACACATCACCTCACCACCATGACCATCATGGGTTCGTGTGAGAGACCGTGAGTGAGTGAGGGAGTGATTAGAGGGGCTGAGAGACGATGGGACACGATAGTCCATGGCGGAGGTACGTCGGGGCGAGAACCCGTTGTTTTCAAAAATTGGAAATTTAGTTTTGGTCGTTGGTTTGAGCCTCTTTTGATTCTAATGTGACCTAGGGACAAGGACGACTCGATGGGGATTAATTTCGAAGGAAATGGAAGGCTAGAGGGACGGGAAAACTGAGCTTGAAGGTCAAGCTCACTGTTTGATCATGGAAGGTATGTTTTTTTTTATGGTTTTTCACATGTTTTGGAGTCATAGATGGATAAGAAATGAGTAGAGGAAGGTTTAGGAATCGAAAGGGACAAAAATGGATAGAAAATGAGTGAGATGGAACCCTGGACCGGTCACGCTGGTTCAGACCAGTCCGGTGCGGTTCAAAACTAGTGAACCCGGTCGGCTAGAGGTATGGGATAATGAATAGTATTAGGCGCGTGGGCTCACGCGCAGCCCTTTTGGGCGGCGTAAAAAGGGCTGCGCGTGGAGGCACATGAGGGGTTTTTTGGGGATGACTTAAAAATGATTTTTAATTTATTCGATGTAACGAACATTTTGAGACTGGTTTCGTGTCGATCGGACATCGTTTAGATAAAGTTCAGGATGTCCGAAGGTTTAGGATCGAGTTTAAAAATAGTTAAAAATTCTGGAAAATTACGGGGCTTCAATGAGAGGTTAATAAAGTAAATATTAACCCTCTAGTATGATTTCGATAGGTTTGGGAGTCCCGGTGACGGTGATTAACCCAAGGAGGCTTACGACACGAAAATCAAGGCGACATCGTAAGACGGTCTGTGAGTGGACCTTGATTTCTAAACTGTGATGCATGCATAAATGTTTTATATGTTTTACATATGTGATTCTATGATGATGATTTGGATATTGGTGATTTACATGATTTCACATATTTTGAGGCGATTTACGTATTTGCACGTAAATCGAGATTTATGATTTGCACTGATTATACGTGCTTATGGTTTCAAAAATGGGTTAATGAAATGGTTTCAGTTTTGAAAAGGTAAACTCGAGCACGAGACCCATTTGTTTTGGAAACTCTCGGACTCGAAGTCCATTTAGTTACGTTGTCGGGCTAGAGGCCCAATTGGTTCGTGATTTGGTTTCAGATTTGAAAATATGGAATCGGGCATGAGACCCATTTGATTTACGAACCCTCAGACTTAGAGTTCATTTGATTTAATAAGGCATCGGACCGGAGGCCCAGTTGGTTTACTATTCAGGCTGGAAGCCTAGTTGGTTTGCGAATCGGGCTTGAGGCCCAGTTGTTTTACGAATCGGCCTGGAGGCCCAGTTGGTTACGAAATCGGGCAAGAGGCCCAATTGGATTATAAATTCGGGCTTGAGTCCGATTTATGGTTTATAAATGTGATTTCGGGTTCGGAAACCCTAAACGGATTTGGAATTGGAAATGATGGATTTTTGGTTTCTTGATGGTTTATGGGGACCGGGCACGAACCTTTGAAAGGTTTTGAGAATGATTTCAAAATGGTTTTTCATATACCATCCTTATATATTTATGGATTGTTTCCTCTAGGAGGGTCGTTGGCCTAGGTGGACCCCGGAGTAGTCACGGAGCACTAACTGAGTGGAGTCGCCCCCGTTGGGTACCTTACTCTCAGGAAGGCTATTATGGATTATAACCCCCAGGGAGGGTCAATGATCTGCGGACATTGACTTGGGTGGACCCTGGTGAGACTTGGGATTTGTGACCCCGGGTAGTACACACGTAGCTTTAGAAACCGTGACAAGATTGGTTATATGATATATGATAAACATAATTTCTTGGATTTACGAAATTGTGTTTTGTGAATAATAAATGGATTTGGGCTGAGTTCCCACATGTGGTTACGATGTTATGAATTTGTATAAATGGATTTGGGCAGGGGCCCGTATGATTTAGATTTACTGAATTTGGGGCTGAGGCCTTAATAATGGTTATTTAGATAAATGGTTTTTGTATTCATGCATGCTTTTTAGTGAATGGTATAAATCTCTTTATGAAATATGTTTTTATGAACTCATTTATGTTCGTCCGCTCACAGTCTTTTCTGGTTTTAATGCCCTTCAGGTTGATCACGGATGCGGACTATAGCAGAGACCGAGACATCACACTCCTCCATCAGATCCTAGCGCGCTCTGGAAGCCGGTTGAGCTGATGGTTTCAATTTATTCCCTTGTCTGACACTTCGTGTCAGACGGGATCATGACGCATTTCGTGTTAATTCCGAGAGGATTATGATGGGTCGTGTCATGTGAGGAGAAATTAAATAAATAACAAATTTAAAATAAAGTAATAAAATTAAAATAAAATATTATTTTAAAACATTAGATCCACTTTTTAGGGGAAGTCACAAATAGGATGAGTGACACTTGTCACTCATCCATGGGTCCCACATAAATATCTGCGAACTGATTAAAATAATATATATTTCAATTCCCGAGACGTAAATCTCCGATTTCAATCTCGTGAGCATAACTTCTCCGTTCGACGTCTGATTTCGACGTGCCGTTTGTCTACGGACTTGTGACGTCCCAATCTACGTCACGGTCATCGGTCCTCGTACGTTTGACTCTCCAAGTCAAAAGTCAACATTTTGCCCAAGATTAGGGGTAAAACGGTCATTTTACACCGTCTGTTCAATTTTTCTCAACTAATAACCGATTAATCTCACTAATTCTTCATTAGTCACTAATCTAATCCCGGAATTCGGGATAGATCGTTACAGCTTTTGTAATAACTTGCTTTTGAATTTGGACGATTTGGTGTTGGAAATGGTTGTAATCTTTTGTTGTCTACGTGGACAATTTGGACATGATATTATGTGAAGCCATTGTGAAGAAACTAGTTAAAGTGCTGCATTTTTGAATTTGATAAGGCTAACTTTTAATGAATCTGGTGTAATATCTTACTATTTCATTTGGACAATTTGGTGCAAAATTTAATTTTGATTAGGCAACAACCAACGAATTCTACAATTTGATTACTCGATTACATTGATTTTTACCTTCAAATACAAGTTTCCATTGCATGAGTCTTATTTGAAACACATAACAACAATCTTCCCAACAAGAAGAAGAACAACAACAACAACAAGAAAATCAACAACATAATCAACTACAACATCAATAGCAACACCAACAACAGTAACCTAATTTCCTTCAAATTCCTTCAATTTTGATCTCTGTCACCAACTTTATCACCAAGATTAATAGTAATAGCACCACCACTCATGACATAAGCAATCGTCCCCACAATTGTTTCTCTCTTTCTTCATAGCCCAATGCCCGATTTCTCAAATTAGTTGCTTCCTTCCTTAATTCTCCATTTTGGCACTTCAATTTTTTACTTTCATGTTCCAAAATTCAAAAAATTTCTTCTAATTCCATCTTCTCTTCTTGTATTATAATTACCTCATTTTTCATTCCTCTTAATCTCCTGAGCAATCATGGAAAGACCCCACTTCCTCTAAGTCAAGTTTCTTTGTCCACCCACTCCCAAAAATGCCATCTCTCTTTCTTGTTCTATCAATTTTTCATGACCTTTGTTAAAATTACACCAAGGCAACATACGAATAACAACATAACAACAACAATTGAATCTATGCATCAACTTTTTTTACCATATTGTTTTCACAAGCTTCAATTTTTCTTCTAGGATTCATATCATGAAGTGTGAGGTTTAATCCAACCACCACACTTGCACTCCTTACACGTCGTCAAGTTCCTCTATCCGATTGATGAGGATGCCGCTGACGTATTTAATAACAGCTCGTGGACTTCTCTTCTTCTTCTTTCTTTTTCTTCTTATGTTTCTTCTCTTCCTCTTCCTTCTGCTTTTTCTTTCTCTTCTCTTTTCTTCTTCCGCCGTCTGCTTTTCCTTCAATTTGGTCAGAGAACCTCCAATTTGTTCGTTCAATTTGGGGCCTAAATTAACCTTCCCAGCATCAATTTGGTGCCATTTTCCACGCAACAGTAAAATGGCAGACATGCCTTCCACAATAACATATTTTGTCCAAAAAAAGTAACGACAGGACCAATGATATTATTTCAAACAAATTTAGGGGCATTTAAATAAAAAAAAATTAGAGACGTTTACTCTAAAATTAGCATAAACATAAGAGACGTTTTACAATTTTTCCAATTAAAAATTTGTTTTGTTATTTTTTTCTGTTATCTTGATGGCAACTAACAAAACGGTGACGTCTGGAGGGGTGTGGGCTTTAGTTTGGGCACATCATCATTTTTCCTCATTATTTTTTTGTTCAAAGCTCAAGAAAGATGTGAAGCAAGCTGACCAATTTGAATAAGAGTGACAAGAGAGTGGAATTTGAAGATAAAGATACAAGATTTTTCTGTTGGCTTGGAGCAATTTCAAGTCTTCGAGAAGAAACCATGGCCAGTTGTGTAAGGAGTCCTCTGCCGCAGCGTCATCCCCATCTCCATCCCAATCAATCTTTCAACAAGCGGCTGCTGATTCAACGGCAAAGTCCCATCGTCTGCTTTTCCAATCCTCAACGCCGTCTTCGTAGCAGAATCCACTGCAACTATGATGATGACGCCATTAAGAAACAATCACGACCGCCGAGTCCTCCACAGCAAACTGGGATTCAGCTCTACTCCGAGATTGAGAGGTTATTTTGTGTTTTGCCCCTTTCATTCAGTTTTTCAGTTTCAACTTTGCCATGATGCAATTTTTACTCTAGTCGAATCTATTCAAAGCTTCTTCATTTATCTTACTTCCAGATTACTTACAGAGACTGTGAGGGAATCCCAAGGTCGTTGGGCTGGTACAGGCGACTGGACTCAAGTTGAGGTATCATTTTATATCTTCTTTATAGTTTCTTCGGCTTATCACTTGTGTTTTAGTTTCTTTCATGTATGCACAAAGCTTTTCTGGGTAAGTTGGCCTATCACAGGATTTCAAAATTTGTTATTCTATGGTAAATTGTGTACTGGGTTGAAGCTTGATGTTGATCGAATTTTTGGATTATTTTTGGTATATTGGACACCATACAAAGAAACAATACATGTCAAACACCTTACACAAATTGTGCTTTCATCAGCATGGACAGTGTCTATACCAAAGCAGCTCTCTCTCATATTTTTATTTTGAGGGACGGATGTACTTCATAACCATACTAAACTATTCTGTAATTATCTATATTAGGGAGCATGGGTTCTCAAACCAAGAACTTCAGAACCCAAGGCCGTTGTACATTTTATTGGTGGCATATTTGTCGGAGCTGCTCCTCAGCTTACCTACCGCTTGTTTCTTGAGCGCCTTGCAGAAAAGTGAGATTCAATACTTGTAGGTTCGGTAAAAACTCTGGTTCGTAATGAACTTTTTATAATCTATGTACATAGATACCCTCTACACACCAACGTTCGTACAACCTGATTTCTTCTAAGTTCCACAGCGACGTTGTTATTATTATAGGACTAGAAAATTGTATTCGGTCCAAGTCTATCTGCTGTTGGTGGATTTTAACTTATATGCTTTGGAGATTGATGGAAAATAAGATTCCTCCGTTTCTGTGTTGTAGGGGTATTTTGGTGATTGCAACACCATATGCTAGTGGATTTGATTACTTCTACATTGCGGATGAAGTCCAATTCAAATTTGATCGGTGTCATCGTTTTCTTAAAGAGGCGGTGGGATTTAATTTGTTATCTTCAGTATCTGTTTGTTTCTGGTTCTACCTTATTTTGGTCCCTATGTAAACAAAACTTAAGATGCTTGACTATACAGGTTCATGATCTTCCTACGTTCGGTGTTGGGCATTCTTTGGGATCAGTCATCCACCTTTTGATTGGTATTGCTACGTTTTCATTTTCCCTAATAAACTACTCTTAAGGGTGCAAATGATTGGGATTTAAAAATTCATTATGCTGGTGAACAAATGATTGGTCAGGTTCAAGATATGCTATTCAAAGAAATGGGAATGTGTTGATGGCATTCAATAACAAGGTATTTGACCTTCTGAATTCATTAGTATACAAGTCAGAACTGGGAGAAAAAGAAGACGAATCATCTCTTCTTTAAAAAAAAGTTGGAGGTGCTACATTTCTGTTAGTTCTAGAGAAATAAATTTAGTGTTACATCCTTCATGTTTCCTCTTGTTTTTGCCTAGTTTCTCTGCATAACCTAGTGAATAGGAATTTCAAGATTTATTTTTTTCTTTCTAGTTCTTTTCTCATTAGACAGAAAGCAGTTGAATTGTACAGCATGATATATTATTTTATGCCTGCAGCACATACATCATTTATACCTACAAAAAAGTAGCAAAATGTAAAAGCTCTACGCGGAAACATGCATAATAAAGCAGTAATATGGTTCCTACACCTATGTCTGTAGAACACTTAAAACTGAAATGCATTGTTCTTCCATAATTTAACAGGAGGCAAGCTCAGCTATTCCGCTATTTTCACCTGTCCTTGTTCCAATGGCTCAAGGCCTTGGACCAATTTTATCACAGATTGCATCATCGCCAACAGTCCGCCTAGGGGTGAGAACAGTACTCCTATTGTCTTAAAAATGTGTGTATTCTGGTTTTTGAACCATACTACTTAAAGCGTGATTAGATTATCATATCATCAAGTAATTGCATGTATTCATTTCTAGAGTTTAGTATATTTAGTAAAGCTCCAGTATATATGTTATAATAGAAGTCTCTTGCAGTTTCTCTCATCATAGAATTTTCTTGTTGGCATAGAGGATGTAGCAACTATTTTCCAGTCGTTTGTGGTGGGTTATCCATTATAAAGGAATTTTAAGGAATGTGTTAGAGGTCGGTATCGCATAAAATTTCTTATTAAAGAGAACATAATATATATGCTAATACTTGTAATTCAGCCCGACATAAACCTTTACCTGCGAAAGTGTAGATAACTGGATATTCTCCCCAATTTTTTTTTCTTTATTTTTGTTGTCTTCAATTTATATTTTATTAGTAGTAAATTTCTCTCCATCGAGTTGGTCAGAATGCCATTTTTTTTTTGGTGGTACTAATTGTTGACAGGCAATAGGTCTACTGAACAAATGTCCTATACATTCTATGGAAATGCTTGCAGGCAGAAATGACTTTAAAGCAATTTGAAAACCTTAGCCCTCCCATTGTGAAGCAAGTTCTTCCTTTGATTGAGCAGCTCCCTCCCTTGTATATGGACTTAGTTAAGGGAAGAGAAGATTTTGCTCCTAAGCCTGAAGAAACTCGCCGACTTGTAAGCAAATCCTATAACTATTTACAAGTTAATTCTGAGTTTCTGTATATAATTTTTAAACAATTAGTCCTTTGTTTATTTGGTTATAAGAATTCAAATTAATCCATTGCACTTCTTAGTAATGGTTCACTGCTTACATTTTCCATCCATTCATGTTACTGTTTTCAGATAAAATCATACTACGGTATTTCCAGGAATCTTCTAGTGAAGTTCAAGGATGATATAATTGATGAGACTTCAATATTATCGCAGCTGCTAAGTTCAGATTCAGCCATCAGTTCTATGCTAGACATGTCAATTCGTTTACTGCCTGGAGATCACGGGCTTCCTTTGCAACAGGTGATTTTCTTGTCAATTAGTTAGTGGGGATTATTTCCCACTAACAGTAGGGATTATTTCCGACTCAAATGTGTAATTGGAATCCCTGAGGGAAGTTCCTGCTTGATCCATCTCTCTGAGAAAGCGACAAGCAATTCAGATAAATAATATTTTTATCATGCAGGCTCTTCCGGACGTGCCTCCAGCAATGGCAGATGCAGTGAATCGCGGAAGTGAGATGTTGGCCAATCTCACCATGGGGACGCCCTGGGAGACGGTTGCTAAAGAAGTCGGGAACTCTTTAGGCGTAGACTCAAAGATACTTCGTGCAGACGTATCCAAAGACCTGGCCTTGCTGGTGGATGTGGTTGCCTCTTGGATTGTTTCTAATGCTGGTCCAAAGCTTTTGAAGCCGTGATGACTTTAACAAGCGACAGCATACAAATAAGACAGCAAAGAATTTACCTCACCTACACAAGAATATAGGGTATTTGATAGGACGATGAACATGCGTATACAAGTGGGATTGTCGAGTAAAGAAATGCTTTTGTCGGGTCGGGTGGTAAGTTGTATCAGAAACAAGGATCAGAAAGTATTACTGTTACTTTTGATTCATAACTAAAGATTGCAATATCTGAATGTGCAATGTTTGCAGGATTATTCGTTTTTTCACAACCTGAACCATATGAATAGGAATCTGCAGTATATAAGACAGCTAGCTTTATTTACATCATCGGGTAGAAAGCACAATCTGACTTCTTAACTCAACGAATTGAACAAAAATATGGCTCAATGAACACAGGTCAAGACCAAACCAAACACATGTGCCCTGCAGAAACCTATTCTTCATGATACAGATACAGGCCAAGGCCAAACCGAGCACACGCCCTGCAGAAAGCTATTTCTTCTGCTGCAGTAACTGGATCGGCAATGGCACCATCACTATCACTGGGGGATACTGTTCCAGTTGACTCACGGTGTGCCTGCAATACAAGTGGGGCAACTCAGAAGTAACCAAACTAAAACAATGGCTTATTTGTTCTTCATGGCACTCATGATTAACTGAAAGATTCAACTCCGAGCAGATCATGATCGCAGGAGATTCACAAATTAAACTTGTGAACAACATAATGACTATGACAAATGCGATTCACTAAGTACATGGTACTTAACATCTCAACAATAATATTTCAGTCTCATTAAAAGTTCAATTCATTAAGTATTTGGTGCTCATAGCAGAACGTTTTCTGTACCAACCGACTTATGTTTTAATGCGGTTTACTTAAAAGAGTAATCACCAGGCTGAATACCCACACTACGAGGAGTATTATTGTATAACCTATGGTTTAAAGTACACGTTATTCCTGATCAAACCCATTTCAGAAAAAAACTAATGAAGATTTCTCAGAATAGAATAAAGAAACCTCTGATAGGATAAATCAATAGCTCCAAAAACTCTTATTGTATCTTAACTTCATGATGCTTAGCATCTTCCATAATCCTAGCTTCAACTAGCTTCCATTCTTTAGACATGTGTAACAAATTAAGGTTCATGGATCTATTATCATCAAAATCTACAACTTTCCTTCCTATGCAAATTTAGAAGACTAGTGTCAAGGGGATGTTTCATAGGATTAAACAAAAGGCCCAAAAGTGCTGATCAACCGCCTCTAACAGCCATTCCCAACACGAGATATTACACTTTATAAAAAGACAACTAATGTCCCTGCTACTGAGCACAATTTTAGTTCAATCGACAGCAGGAAAAACCAAAGCTCCCCACAGTGGAGAGAACAACATTCCTTAATCGTTTACAATGAACAGTCAAGAGACTCACTGTTTTATGGCATATTGATAGTACCAGCAGATGCACCTAAATGAACAATATAAGTATGTTTTGCTTCCTAACGCTTGAATGTACATCTTGTTAAGACCAAGGTTACAAAAATTCAGAGCAGCAAAACAAAAAGAATTCATTCCGCCTAACCCTCAGTTGAACCCAAACTTAAGATCTAATGATATTTAAATTCCTTTCCAACTTACACCTGAATCTGTTCCTTGAATTAAAAGTGGCATCTGATGTCATTGTCTCTTTGGCATCTAATTGTATGATCGGTACAGTAGGACTAATCAATTATTGCAAACTCTTCCAATGAGTAACTATCCTGTTTCATTGTTTTTATTTAGTTATATGCTGAAGATGATGGCTAATGTAAGTCACAAGTAATCATGTCCATGTAGATATCGATTCTGAGAACCAATGAACAAAAGAAAATGAAATGGAGCAAATCCTCAGTTAGGACGGTAGTGATTTCTAATGGCAGGCATGATATGATAAGTGAAGGTAAAAGAAAAGACCGTTGTTCAGAAGTATGATCATTTATAAATGTAACTGGTTCTCAAACGTGACATATTGTAATCTAGAAGTAAACTAAACTAGATAGAAGAAGAGTCAGACCTCTCCATCAGATCCACGTACAGTGACGCGGTATACCACAGTCACACTTCCATTGTCAGAAAATATGACATCTCGGATTTCTCCACACCAACCTGTGAAAAAGAGTGTTAACAATAGTAATAAGGTACAGAGTTTATAAACGATTAGAAAGGTCAGGGAAACTACTCAGTCAGTTTACTGTCTATTCAGCACACATGAAGAGACTAGCTGAGGAACTACCGTAGCTTATAATAAATCTGAATTGGGTTGCTGACCTTAAATCTCTGCCTAAAACTCATAATGCAGACGTCAGGGTTTATGCTAAGCTGTCTAAAGGAAAACTTGGTTATGAAACATCTTGTACTTGGGTATGCGTATTTGAGAAGCTATGCACATAACATGGCACCTCCTTGCCAAAATGCATGAAATTGAAGATGGTGCAGATACCTGTGTGCTGAATCTGATACCATTCGAAGAGGTATGGACCATGTGGCTATGATACCATATTAACACAGAATAACAGTTGCAAATACATCAATTACCAAGAATTAGTTATACAAGGGGGAATAATTTCCTAATAGTCTGGTAAAAAAAGAGTTGGGTTTCTTGCAGTGACAAAATTGAGATGATAGCAACAAATAATAACGAAATTTTGCTAATTATAGGCAATTTGAGAAGCTAAGGTGAAGAGAGGACACACCAGGGGCGTAGAAGCTCAACATCCTGTTCGCATGGTACCTACTCAGCGAACAAATACACAAAATTTACATGAGATTCGACTGGGCAAATAAAAAATCAACGAGAAGAGAAAACGAAAATTACCAGGGGATGAAGGTAGATTGATTCTGAGGAGGGGTCTGAATGATGTTATCAGGGATCCTCTTGTTGAGGTCCCTGAGGATTTCAGCAAGAGGGCGAGTGATGCAGGATGAGTTGGAAATCGAAAAGGACTTGTCCAAAGGCACCACATAATTCGAATTGGGCACTCCTCCTCCCGCTGCCTTCTTGCCACCATCGCCGACGCTCTTGCATTCGATCATACAAACACCTCCTCCTGCGCCTGTTCTCCTCCGAGCCCAGATTCCAGCTCCGACCAGCTGGCTTCCTAGTCGAGGGTCGCGAGCCTGATACAGAACGAGCACGGAGTTTGGAAGCAAGGCATTGCTGCTAATCGTCTGCAAAGCCATTTTTGAGTTAGTCCACGCTCCTTACTCAAGTATAAACAAACAGCAAAGTCCCCTCTTTCAGAGCCCTCGGAGTCTCTGCGACGACTGGACTGGTAGATGGAGAAGATGATGATCAATAGAATTCAATTCAATTCAATTTGATCTTCTTTTTTTGGCAATTCAATTTGATTGATTCTAACAAAATTGCGAGACGTGTCTCCAAAATATCAGACTTTCCGAGTATTTTTTTTCTTTGGGTTTTCTTTTGTGTAATCTTTGATATTGACAGTCTGACAAACCTACTACAGTACCCGACCCGGCAACACTGCATACAATTTCCGATCCGATTTGATCCGACTGGTTCAGTCCGATCCAATCCGCTCCAATTCAGTTTCAGCCGCTCTCTCAATCACAGACTCTCAGGCTCAAATAAAGCCCGTCAAATAAATTAACTACGTTTCATTATTTTTATTTTGGCTTATTACTCATTTTACTTTTCTAATTGGACATTAAATATTATTTTCTGATTTAGAATGGATTTAGTACCACTGTACTGCCACAACTGCACTTTTGTTACCTCTGCTGTTCCATTCTGTTAGTCAAGTTAATAATTGCGTTAAGGGTGCTTATGTGTCAATACGTGATTAGTTATTTAATTATTTATAAAAAATTATTAAAATTTTAAAACAAAAAATTTAAAAGAAAGATGAACATGTGGATTTCATTGTTCATCTTCCTTTATATGAACAATTTTCAGCGGATAGGTTTCCTTAATGAACATCTGGGTTTCATTGTTCATCTTCTCATTCTTCTAACCAGCCAAACCAAAATCTTAATTTTTCTCTCTCAATTCAATTCATTTTCATTAATCAAATTCTGATATTGCTTCATTAGTTGCCATGTGTGTTCATCGTCAATAACTATGGGTATATCTCCGCAAGCATTTCTGCAGAGGAAACGCCACCCCTCCGTTGGGGCCTTTATGTCCCCCAAATTCTCCAATCAAAGCCTCCTCCGCTCTCTCCTCCTCCTCTGCCAAGAAATCACCTCCCTCGACTCGCTCCAATTCCTTCTCCGCCAGACCACTCTCTTCGTGACTCGCAAGTCCAACCTTCTTGCGATGCTCTTCAAAGACCTCCTTCGCAATTCTGCACCGTCTTCTCCCCTTTCTCCCTTCTCTACTTCTAAGAACTCTACATCTTGTTGTAGAGGATCCAAGCTCTGATGGAAGACTTTTTCCACATAAGCAAGATGTGGCTGTTGATTCAGACCGAGTCCCTCGCCAACAACTTCCATGAGCTCACAGTCGGCTTATCCACCTTGATCGATATTCTACCAATTAAAGAGCTCCGATTAAATGACGACTTAAGGAGGTCATGTAACGACCTGTCCTGGGAGTCAGGATTATTAAAGTGATTAGTAACGGATTAGTGAGTCTAAGTGGTGTTTAGTAGGTTACTTTTGGCCTGTTAGTGTAAAATGACGATTTTGCCCTTGGTTTGGGCAAATTGTTTCCTTTTAGTTCAGACAGTCAATTGGATATTGACCGATGACTGTGACGTAGTTTAGGACGTCACGAGTCTGTAGACAGGTGGCACACCTAATTCCGACATCCGAGGAGGAAGTTATGATGTTTGGAAGGTTAGGGGCGTTACCGTAATTTTGGCTAAATAAAGGAAAAGGTTGACTTTTTATTGGACTTTTGATTTTCACGTAGACCGAGGATCATTAGATAGGTCTCGACGTCCCGAGTACAATGACAGGCGGCACGCTGTCATTGGACGTCGGACGGATTTGTTATGGGTCTGAGAAGTTGAAGGGCAAAATGGTAACTTTTGGACCTAGGGGCATTTTGGTCTTTTCACCTTAGGGCCAATCAGATAAGGCCCAATTGGCTTTGTGGGATTGGATATTTATGTTTTGGTCCAGAGAGAATTGGACACGTGGGAGAGACCTAGAGGTTTCTAGGATGTTTAGCATGGACACAGCTACAAAATGCTTGGTTTTGAACCGTGCATTTGGTTCGAAGAACAAAAACAGGGAAAGGAAAATTGTGAGGTTTGCTAATCGACTCTGAGAGTGTGAGGTTTGTGACTGGGTGAGAGTGAGCGGGGAAAAGAGAGAAACGGGTGAGTGGAAATCGTACAAGGAACAACGAGGGTGTGAGGTGTGAGGTCTCAGGGAAAACAGAGATGGTCGAAATTGTGGTGCAATCATAGATGACCATATTGATCCAATCAAAGTCGAGGGGAAGCTAAGACGGCTGAGGGAAACCCAATGGACCCAGAGGTGCACGGCGGTGCGAACGGCGGAGGTGAAAACGACGGTAAGCCAATTTCCCCTGTTTTTTTCTGTTTTGCTCAATTCAAAAGTTGTGGCTTTTGGAGCTGAGTCGAGGGATTTCGTGAGTGTTGTGAGACTCAGTAGGTCTACAGGATCGTTTAAGGTTGAAGCCGTGATGGGTGATTGTCTGGTTAGCTGGGGACCGAAACAGGGGTTTCGGGTAATTTTCTTCGAGCTGGAAGACGACGGGTTAGAGGCTTCAATGTTGAGTTGTTAGGTGGGGAATCGACTAATTAGGCTAGGACGAAGCTAAAGGAATGAAAAGGGTTGAAAATGATTGAGGAATAGCAGAGAACCGGTCACGCCAGTTCAGGTCAGCCAGCCCGATTTGAACCGGCTGGACAGAGGTTGACGACGACACTGTAGCAAGCGCGTGAAGCCCACACGCAACCACTTTGGGCGGCGCGTGAGGGTGCATGGGGAGGAATCTGAGGACCTTCCAACATGGTTTTGAGTCTAAATGTTGTAACTAATCTATTGGGACAAGTTTCGAGTCAATCGGAAGCGATCCGAAGGTTTTAGGGTTCGGTTAAAAATAGTTAAAAATACGGGAAAATTATGAGACTTTAGTACGACCTTTGTGAAGTAGTTAGTGACCTTGTTATGGGATTTGGACAGGTTCGGGAAGTCGAGGATGGCGGAATGGCCGGGAACGGCGTAAGTGCGCGCGTATCGAGGCGACGACGGAATGGTCTGTGAGTGGACTTTGTTTTCTAACTCTTGATGCATGCATATATTTTTTTATATGTTTTCTATACTTGATTCTATGATTTGATTTATGATTGTGATGGTTTACGGTTTGTGTACGTTTTTCGAGGAAATGACGGTATTTCACGTTTTACGATATTTTGATGGATATTGTGATTTGAACCTGGTTCTAATAATTTGATTTCGGGATTTGAAATACGACTTGATTTCATTGAAAGTAAAAGGATTTTGGAAAGTGTTTTCGGGCTTGAAGCCCAGTTCAAAAAGTGGTTTTCAGAAATGTGATTTCGGGTTTTGGAATCGGAATTCCAGATGACGATTCGGGATTCGATTCGGGACTTGAAAGTGGATTCCGGGTTTGGGGTTCGGAATGGTTATTCAGGATACCGACTTACAGAATCATGGTTGCGGACTCGGATATGGAAACGAGGTGGATATGATTCTAGATTGGATTCGGAATGACGGTTCTGGATGCCGGAAGGGCTTTAGACGAGTGATTTCAGATTCGGGTTTGGATTTGGATTTAAAACTGGTTTTCAACCGGTTTTGGATTGGATTTTGCTAGATCTGATTATTGGGTTTAAAGACCCGGATATTATGTTTGACGGGGGGGACGAGCCTGGATTGGGTTTAAAGACCCGGATTGAGTTTAAAGACTCGGATATATTGACATTTTCCCCCGTAGGCCTGTTGAGTTTAAAGACTCGGAGTTTAAAGACTCGGATATATTGACATTATCCCCCATAGGCCTGTTGAGTTTAAAGACTCCGAGTTTATTGAGGCCTGGATTGAGTTTAAAGACTCGGGAGTTTAAAGACTCGGATAGATCCAACAGGTTCGATAGATGGAAGTGTGGTTCAATATGTTTTGGTTTTCTCTGTGGTTGATGATAACGGTTTTCAAGTTTGGTTTTCGTGGGTTATAATGGTTTTCCATGGTTTTGGGTTGAGGCCCGGGGATTTGAGAAAAAGGAAAATGTGTTTGGTTTTCGTACATGGTTTCATGACTTGAATTGATATGCATGCATTGGTTTTTGAAACGGAGGGTATAAATGTAATTGTGTTTTCTGTGAACTGTTTTTGAACTTAAACTTTATTTTTTGTCCACTCACAGTCTTTTCGTGTTTTCGATACCCTCCAGGTTGTTGCGGCGCGGGCTGTCGGTCGAGAGAGTCAGAGACATCACACGTACGATCCACAGTAGACTCTGCGCACTCTGGGAAGTTCTGAAGTTATTGGGATGCTCGGATCGGAACTCCCTTGTCCGACTTACGTGTCACACCGCTCGGATCGGAACTCCCTTGTCCGACTTACGTGTCACACGGAGGTTGGACGTCCGTTTGGCCCTTGTGTCATGCGTAAGTCAGACGGGAGCGGGGTTAGCCCTTAATCCCGGGGGATTAGGGTGGGGCCTAACATGTCATTTCTCTACTCAGAACCAAGTGCTCGTGTAGCACAACGAAGTCGTTTATCAATCTGAGAGACAACGATCTCTACTGGGAGGTCTGCTCCATGCTCAATCGCCTCAAGATCGAGATTATCCCCAACCATTCCAATCTTTTTGCTATTTTCACTCAGTTAAGGATTGGCAACTCCTTGAGTTGCAGGGAAGAGCTCGAGAGTCTCCAAGACGAGTTTCTGAACCATTCAAAGGATTGGATTTGAGATTGTTTTGTAGATTGGGGATTTGAGAAATCTATATTGCCATTAAACTTAGATTGAGATTAGGATTTATGATTGGATTTTATTAGCTGAAGAAGGAAGATGATGATGAACCCAGATTCACTATTCATCATCTTTTTCCTAACTTTTGTGTGTGTGTTAATTTTAAAATTTTTTTTTATAAATAATCAAACAACCAATCAAGGTCTGACAAGTAAGCACCCTTAACACAATTACTAACTTGGCTAACAGAATGGAGCAACAGATGTAACAGAAGTGCAGTTGTGGTAGTACATTGGTACTAAATCCGTTTTGGGGAGCAAAATGATACTTAATATCCAGTTAGGGGAGCAATGTGAGCAATAAGCCTTTAATTTTTTTTTTTTCCATAAATAACGTTATTTGCACTACAACATATTCCCTACGAAACAAATACCGATTGGTTGAACATTATTTCAATTTTTTTTCTCTTTAAGGCCAAGCTATGAATAATGATTGCACAAAGATGTATTTGGTGTTTGTAATTTCAAATTTTGCATGTTCAAAACGGCACTCGGCTCTCTTAGGATGGCGGGTAGGGGCATAGCGCCTAAGCAGCTGAGTGGGGCCTAAGTTGGTTCTTATGCAGGTTTTTTTTAAGGAAAAAATTTCAAAACCTACATTTGGTTCTAGAGGTGTAACAATTTATCAATTATGCTATGTGTAAGGATTCGAACATTCAAGAAAGATAAAAGTTGGAAAATTAAATGGAAATGACAGTTTTGCCCCTAGATGGTCAAATGTTTGATTTTTTACCTAGGCACTTTTTGGATGAGTCATGAGGACTGTTAAGAAGATCTCAAACTCCTAAGTCCATATACATGAAATATGCCAGAATTGTAGGTCTAGTAGGCTCGATATAGGTAAGAAAATAACTAAGGGCATTTTGGTAATTTTTCAAATAAGGATATTTTGGTAATTTTGTGAGAAAGAACTAGAATAATCTAGGTTTCTCATGATTTTTCTCTCCCAACCGACTTCCTCTACTTTTATATGTGTGTTTTTGTGTGCAAAGGAAAGAGAGTTCAGGTTGGGGTGGCCGAAAATGAAGAAAGGCCACCAATCCACCAACTCATGAAGGAAAAACCAGAGAGATGAAGGAGGAAGGAAGGGGAAGGGAAAGTAGGAGAAAAATAGATGATGTGGAGGAAGGAAGAAGAGGGAACCCATGACAATAACTAAGGGACCCCGTAGGTTCCTATTTCGAGTTGTAGGCTTTGGGCCTGAAAACTAGGAAGAAGTCGTGCTAGTGCTTCTTTGGAGATTCTAAGGTCGTTTTGAGATGAATAGACGAAAGTTTGGATGAAGGAATGACCGTAAAGCCAATTGGAGAGCCATGGCCGAAAGTCGAAGAACATGGTCTATATTTTACAGGTAAGTTTTCTTCATTCTGAAACCATAGATCATTACATGGGAACGAGTACATACGTATAGGGTGTAAAGAAACAGGAAAGATGGACGAGAAAGGAAGGAGTTAGAACCGGGTAGTGGTCGCGGGGTTGGGCAACCCATTTGGTAGATCCGACTCAAGATTGTTGGTGACAAGCTGGCGCGTGGCGGCGCGTACGACCTCCTTTGGTCGTTTGATCAGCATGAGAAATGTTCTTCTTTGTATTATGAATCCAATGGTTTAAGGGTTGAGGAATTTGGACTTTGATTGAGTATAGTTTCAAGGTTTGACATATATTGTTTATATTTTAAATCCAAAATTAAATTGAGTAAATTAAAGGGTTTGATTTTAACCTAATTTGGATATGACCAATTGATGACTAATTATGACACGTAGTAAATTTGTGATGTTTGATGATGATGATTATATTGATGAATATATGATGTTTAATGAAGATGATTATATTGATGATGATATGATGATTATGGTTATGGTGATAAATGATGACACGTAAATAATGATATGATGACATAATGTTATATATATAATGATATACGACGTTGATGCTATGAATATGATAATTTTCGGAAATATGGAGGGGTTTTGGCTAAGGATTTGTGTATAAGGATATAAATTGAACTATTAAAGTGGTTCTTATGGAAAAGTTATTATGTGACTAGTATATGGTTGGGATTTATACTTTGCAATATAAATGTAAATTTAGAATAATTGGGTATTTTGAATAAATGGTTATTTTAATAATTTGTTATATAATTGACATTATAAATTGTGATAAGTATAATAAAGGATATAAGACCAGGTTATGGTCAAACTAGTAGAGTCCACTACTTGCTGGGGTGAGTGGGTTGGACGTGGGCGGTAACCTTGCAATAGTGGGTTTAATTTGGTTAATCTAATCAATTATAGACATCCGATAAAATTGGTGATCTCCCTTGTCTTATAAGAGTCATAAGACGGGAGCAGGACCAACCTGATTTTCAAGGAAATTAGGGATGGGTCTTGTTAACTTGGTATCAGAGCATATTTTTGGACGTTTGTCTTCAAAATGTGCACCCTGAATCTAATGTAGGTTTGTCATATATGACGAAGGTTTGATTATGATTTTTTAAACGATTTTCAATAATTTTCTGAATTAATTGAAGAACTTGTTTTATGATTAAGTAAAATTCACATTTTACGAGATTGTTCATGATCAGAGTTTGAGATTGAAATTGGTTTGGAATATGGGTTGACTTGGAATATAAGTCAATGTGATTGATATGACAATAAATTGAATTTGGTTTTCATATAATTATTGATGATTTTGAGATTTCTAAATTAAATTGAAATACTCATTATATGGAATTTTATGAAAATGGAGATGGGTTTAAATCTAGATTGATGAGTTGATTTTTCGAGAATGAATATATGCTGGAGTGGTTTAAAAAATGATTTTTGAATGATTCATTGATGAGTTTTTGGGCAAAGTATTGATTGCTTGAACGCATGTTTTACGAGGTTAAATGAAAATTGTGTTTTGGACTTAAGTAGAAGTTTGGAATGTGACAAATACTTATATGAATCAAAGGATAAATATATGTTATAAATTGGTGTTTTTCGATTTATGTGCATTTTGGTGAACATAAATTTTGAATTGCTAGTTGGTACTCGAATAATGTGTTCTGAGTGGATATGTGGTGTGGTGGTTAGTTAGTCTTAGACGTCAAGTAAGGCTATGTATCTTGAGACTAGTGTTGACACAGACGTCAAGCAAGGCTCTGTATCTTGAGTCAGTGTTCACTTGTACGTCGAGTAGGGCTCTGCATCCTGAGTAATTTATATGTGGATATTGGTTAGTCTCAGACATAGAGCTGGGCTCTCTATCGTGAACTAGTATTGTGGTGACGACTCAGACGTTGAGCTGGGGCTTTATATCCTGAATCGATTCCTACTCGGACGTCGAGTTGGACTTTGTATCCCAAGTGGTTTGCCTATTGGTAGTACAGATATAAACCCCCGGGGGAATATTTGTCTGAATGATGTGTAGTGCTGCTTTTCAATTTGATCTAGAAATTGAGATGATAATTATTTAATATTGGTTATGAAACTGGTATGATTTAGCTGATGAGCTATGATTACTACTGTTGTGTTGCTAATATCATGTCGCTGAGATGCAAGCCTCATGTACGGCCTTGTAGTGAGACGATTATGTGAGCCCAGGATAGTTATAGGGCTATAAATGGATTTGGATTATCAGTTTGGATAAGTGAATGTTACGTATTGATGAAAGGGAAAAATTTTGTGGGTCTAGATAGTAAGTGAGCTCAGTAGTGAAAACCATAGTATTTGTTGGTATATTGGACCCAAATGTGAAAGGCCTTGTGTCAGATCCGACGCGTATAGCAGGGACATGTGTGAATTGCAACATGATTGTCTATTGTTCATGGTAGAATATTAGTCATGTTTGGTACTATTGTAATTTTGGATACGGCACGAAGAGTGCTTCATGTAAGGCAAGCTTAGTTGTCCAATTTGAGCTTGCAAATAAGATTGGATTTGTTCTAAAATTTCGAGGATGGAATTTTTATATGGGGGGTAGGTTGTAATGACCCAAACATTCGAGAAAGATAAAAGTTGAAAAATTAAATGGAAATGATAGTTTCGTCCCTAGATGGTCAAATGTTGACTTTTTGACTTGGGCAACTTTTTAGACGAGCTGTAAGTATTGTTTAGAAGGTCTCGGATTCCCGAGTCCATAGACAGATAGTATGCCGGAATCGGAGGTTAGATAGGCTCGATATAGCTAAAAAATGACTAAGGGAATGGGGGGTAGGTTGTAATGACCCAAACATTCGAGAAAGATAAAAGTTGGAAAATTAAATGGAAATGATAGTTTCGTCCCTAGATGGTCAAATGTTGACTTTTTGACTTGGGCACTTTTTAGACGAGCTGTAAGTATTGTTTAGAAGGTCTCGGATTCCCGAGTCCATAGACAGATAGTATGCTGGAATCAGAGGTTAGATAGGCTCGATATAGGTAAAAAAATGACTAAGGGAATTTTGGTAATTTTGCACATAAGGGTACTTTGGTAATTTTGTGAGAATGACCTAGAATAATCTAGGTTTCTCATGATTGTTCCCTCCCAACCGACTTACTCTACTATTTATATGTGTGTTATGTGTGTAAAAGGATAGGGAGTTTGGGTGGTGGTGGCCGAAAATGAAGAAAGACCACCAACCCACCAACTTGTGAAGGAAAAACTAGAGAGATGAAATGGGAATGAAGGGGAAGGGAAATTAGGAGAAACTAGAAGATGTGGAAGAAGGAAGAAGAGGAAAATCGTGAGAAAAACTAAGGGAACCCATAGGTTCCTATTTTGGCTTGCGGGTTTTGCACCAGAAAACTAGGAAGTAGGCATGTTAGTGCTTCTCTGGAGGTCCTAAGGTCGTTAATGAGATGAATAGATGGAAGTTTGGATGAAGGAATAACCGTAAAGCCAATCAGAGAGCCATGGTCGAAATTCAAAGAACATGGTCTATGTTTCCATGTAAGTTTTCTTGATTCTGAAACCATAGATCATTATATGGGAAGTAGTAGATACATTTAGGTGTAAAGAGCATGGAAAACAGACGAGAAAAGGAGTTAAAACCGAGTCATGGTCGCTGGGTCGGGCGACTCGTGTTGTAGACCCTGCTCAAGCTTAGTAGTGATAGGTTAGTGCGTGGCCACCAACGTAGAAAGGTCCATTAGCGCAGGGTGGAGCGTGCGGCCTCCTTTAGCCGTCCAATTAACATGAAAAATGTTTTTCTTTGTATTCTGAATCTAATGGTTAGGTTGAGGAATTTGAACTTCGATTGAGTGTAGTTTCAAGGTTTAACATATATTGTTTATATTTTAAATCCAAAATCAAATTGAGTAAATTGAAGGGTTTGATTTTAACCTTATTTGGATAAACAATTGATGACTAATCATGAGAAGTAGTGAATTTGTGATTTTTGATGATCATGATTATATTGATGAATCAATGATGTTTAATGATGATGATTATATTGATGATGATGATTATGGTGATGGTGATAAAGGATGACATGTAAATAATGATATGATGACATAATGTTATATATATATATATGTAATGATATATGATGTTGATGCTATGATTATGATAATTTTTGGAAAATATGAAGGAGGGGTTTTAACTAAGGATTTGTGCTTAAGGATATCAATTCAACTATTAAAGTGGTTCTTCTGGAAAAGTTATTATGTGGCTAGTATATGATTGGGATTTATACTTTGCAATATAAAATGTAAAATGGGCTAATATATGAAATAAGAGAATAATTGGGTATTCTGAATAGATTGTTATTTTAATAATTTGTTATATAGTTGACATTATAAATTACGATAAGTATAATAAATGATATAAGACCTAGTTATGGTCAAACTAATAGAGTCCACTACTTGTTGGGGTGAGTGGGTTGGACGTAGGCGGTAACCACCCAAAGGAGGGAGGGGGGGGGGGGGGGGGGGGGTTAATTTGGTTAATCCAATCAATTATAGGCATCAGATAAAATTGGTAATATCCCTTATCTGAAAATAAAAGATTAATGTATATCAAATTTTCAACCACCATATCAAAAATTCACAATATGACAATGTCAAAGTGAAAAGTAATTAATTAATTATAAATTTATTATTTATAGTTACCATAGCAATCTAATTAAACTGGACCATATTGCATACATGGTCCATCTTAGCCCTCACTATTTGACACAGAAGCTCATGGGTTTGTGGGTACCCGTTAGGCCTGTTGTTCAAATGTCTGACCCGATCTGTTATGGGCCGCGATGTAAGACCCGTGTCCTGGAGGGAACGGTGAACAATCCCACATTCTGCGAGGGGGAATGGTCTGGGAGAGGATGGTGGTGTGCCTTAAAGGTGTAGGCACACACCTATCTAGCACTAGGCCTTTTGGGAGTTCAAGTCGCTTTGGGGGGGATTGGAACACCAAAGTTAAGCGAGTTGAGACTGGTGCAATTCCATGATGGATGACCCCCTGGGAAGTTGCACCTTGAGCTCCCGAAAAGAAAACCGTGAGGGCGAGGCCCAAAGCAAACAATATGGTGCTAGATGATCCGGGTCCTGACCGAAGAGGGTCGGTCCTGACACATGAAGCATAGCACGGTCTGAAAGTTAGCAAGCTCGGTATGGGCTTAGAGTCTTCAAACCCAATAGGCATAAGTCCGATAAGCCAGGCTCGATTCGCCCATATAAACCTCGTTCGTAAGGCCGACTATATAAACGTTGTGCAATTTGATTTTGGACATCATATAAGATTGTATTGAAATTTCAAGGACAAATTTTTTTTTTTTTGGGGGGGGGGGGGGGGGGGGGGGGGAGGGACACCTCGGATATTCAAGAAAATACAAAATGACTATTTTGCCCTTTAAAAAATCAAAGTGTTGACTTTTGACTGAGACATCTTCTAGAAACTTTAAAGAGACCGTTACAAAAGTCTCGGCCTCTTGAGTATGTAGATAGGTGGCATGCTAAAATCGGAGTTCGGATAAGATCGTTATGGGTCACGAATGACTTAGGGGTATTTTGGTCATTTTGGAACATAAGGGAATTTTGGTTGCTAGATATGGGGTGATTAGTTTTCTAAAAAACTCTGGAGTTTATCTCCACTGACTTACCTATGTTATATATATATATATATGTGTGTGTATTATATTTTGGTGAGAAATTTTGGGGAGGTAAGGCCAAAAATGTAGTAAGAAAAGAGAAATGAAAGAAAACGAAGATTGGTCTGAGCAGGGGGAAACACAAAAAGCAAGACGGAGAATGAAGGAAAGAAGAAAAAGGGGAGAGACTGGTGAGATTTAGGGAGTGAAGGAGGTTAAAATAGTGAGGGTGGTGGAGGAACCCGTGAGGTTCCAATGTCAGATTTCTGTTTTGGAGCAAGAAATTGTGAAATAGGATGTCCCAATGTGTTCTAGGAGGTCACACGTTCCTTCTAAGGAAAAAAGGAATGGTTTGGGATGTAAAGGAGTTGCGGGACAACCTCTGGAAGCCATGGCCGAAGAGATGATACGATCGAACGGTAAGCTTTGGTGAGTATTTCTTCCTTCTAACTTCATAGATCGATTTCTCAGCTAGTTTAGGTAAATTTTGATGTTTGGAACGTCAAAATTGGACGTGGAACAATTGAGATATGACCGGGTCCTACTCGCAGGTTGATAGTTCTTTAAGCATTATTTTATATTATTTTATACCCTTTAGACATGACTTTTAATATTAAAATAATAAACAATTGGAGAAATAATATATTTAGTGGGATTTTTTCAGAAATAAATAAAACATGGAATTTGGAGCGTTTTGGCGAAAGAATAGTCCCGATCGGAATTATAACGAAAAAAATATAGACAAAATTCGATGAAATTATATAAATCCATTTTTAAAATTGAAAATTCTTTTGCTCGGCCGAACCTAAAATTCCTACAGCCCACCAGCCGCGAGCCCATGTAGCTCTTAGCCCAGGTCATCTACGCAGGGCCCAGATGCACAGCCCAGCTCGCACCTCAACCCAATTTCCGATTCGAAGTGCGCTGGCCGAGCTACCTTCATCCTCTTTGGAGCACGCCTACCGAACACCCGTACCTGTGTTAGCGGTTGGCATTTCTGGTCACCTCGCTGAGCTGTAGCTAGCTTTTCAGGCATCCCATACCGAAATGATGATCTACTCTCCACCTGCTCATGCCGAGTCCCATCATTGCAGCTCAGCAGCTTGCTGCTGATTCAACTGCTCCACCTTTTGCAGTTTTTCCTGCACAATTCAGCCATTTTTCAACCCAAACCATCCCAATTTCATCATTTTTCATCATTTTTCATGATTTCATTATTTTAATTTTTTTATTTGATTTTTGGCACTCCCTCTATAAATAGGGAGGTCGTTTCATTTGTAAAAGGTCCCAATTTGTCCCCAATTATCCCAATTTTAGTCCCCATTTTCCCCATTCTTCTCTTTAGTTAGTTCATTTTCTCTTTTTTGTAGTTCCATGTTTAGTTCATCATTTTCTCTTTATAGATTCATTTTTGGGGACCATTTGTAACTTTTTTTAATTTTCTTCTTATGTTTTCTTTTAATTTTTGTTCTTAGATTTTCCTTTTAACTTATTTGTCTTCTTTTTTAGATACAATTTTATGTCTTCTAAACGTTTGAGAATATGAATACAATCTTCATGTGTTTTACTTTTAAATTTCATTTATTTCATAAGTTTTAGTTCTTCATACTTCAATTTGATGTTAAGTCTCGGCCGTTGTCGGTGCACTTAGCATTTGATTGAAGAAACTTTAATGTTGGACGCTGTCGGTGCATTTAATTACAAACTTAATGTGAATCACGTTGTAAGTGTTTGATGCATATTAATGTTTGACGCACATTAATGGTTGATGCATTTATAATAATGAAAAACGTATGTGTGTACTTGAGATGATGAAGGTAGAATTTCGTGATTGGTTCAATATGAGCAAAATAGAAAGTGTTGGTAAAAATTGTGTTTGAAAGAAGTCTATTTTATGAGTAGTTTAATTATTGTAATTGTTAATTGTTAATTTAATTATTAGTTAAAATGTAGTTTAGATTACAAATCATTTCAAGCCCCCTTTTAATTCTTTATTTTTTTTATTCTTTGATTCTTTGATTCTTTATTCTTTAATTCTTTAATTCTTTAATTAATTCATTCTTTAATTCTTTATTTTATTTATTCTTTATTTCATTTATTCTTTAATTCATTTATTCTTTAATTTTTTAATTCTTTAATTCTTTAATTCATTTACTATTTTATTCATTATTATTTTATTCATTATTGTTTTATTCATTATTCTTTCTCACTAACAAATTATTAATGTTCCCTAATTTCTTCGGTTAAGAACGATCTCTATTTACCAATACTACATCTATACAAAGAGGATTTAAATTGCATAATATTCAAATTATGTGTTTAATTTAATGCGTAGTTTGAGCGTTATCACGGGTCAAATGACCCAAATACAAGGGTCAAATGACCCGAATACCAATTAGTCGGGTCTGGAGCTGAGGGAGACGATGACTGTGGAGTCGTGTGGCCACCAGGCGCAGAGACCTTGTGGCGACGCGTGTCACTTATGCTGGTCGTCCGATCAACTTGAAAGTTCCATCTTTTAATTTTCTGAGTTTATTGATATAATTTTTGGGATAATTGGACTCCATTTGGGTATAGTTTGAGTATCCAATGTGTTATGTTTATGATTTTAATTGATTTATATTATGGGTAATTAATGGATTATTGTGTTAATTTAAGCTTAAGTAATTGGTGACTTAACAAGGTAATTTCTAGGATTTAATGGTGGTTCTATATTGCACAATAAATAATTATAGAAATTACTTTCTCTTAAAAAGGGTAATTAGGCTTAATGTTTATATGGTGTAAGTTATATAATGTACTTAGAATATGATAATGTTATGATAATCTTGATGGAGGGAAAACACATAAATAATATATGTGTAATTGGTTGGATAATAATGGACCCCTTTTGTGATTTATGGAAGTTGTATATGTTTATAAAGAAAAGGTGAATGTTTAAAGGCATGGTAAAGAATATGGATTTTAAAGATGTGATGTTATGGACTATAAAATATTTAATCCTGAATATCACTATATATATATATATTATAATTTGAGTAGGCCCGACATGTAAAAGTTTTCGTCACTTGACTAGTTAGTGGCTTAGATGTGGGCGGTAACCACGTAAAGATGAACTAGGTTTGGTTAATCGAATAAAATATGGGCATGGTTTAAACTGGTAATATCCCTTGTTTGACAAGAGTTATCAGATAGGAGCAAGACCAGTCCGGTATCCACGGAAACTTGGGATGGGTCCTGTCAAATTTCCAATGCAAAATTGATGTAATGTGATCAAGAAATACGAACAAAATTGATGAGTGTTTAAAAAGTAGAAACAAATAAATCACTCAGAATAAATGTCAATTAGGCTCAAAGATCTCACAAGGTAGTCTCCACTAATTTTCTAAGGCTACTCGATTTTAGTTGCTTTGTTCACTTATTTATTTAAACATGGCATCGTGAAATACATAATATGACACGACCCATCCCAATCCCCCCGGGAATAACGCGAGATGTGCAATGCTCCCGTCTGACACGAAGTATCAGATAAGAAATAATTCTGGCCCATATGGAGCTCTCAGAGAGCGACAGGATCGGTGGAGGAGTGCGATGTCTTGGTCTCTACTACAGCTCGCATCCGTGATCAACCTGAAGGAAATTAAAACCCTTAAAGACCGTGAGTGGACGAAAATCAATAAGTTCATAAAACACATTTCATAAAAAGACATTTAAGCCCTTCACTAAAAGTTTTCATGCATAAAAAACCAGTAATCAAACTATTTACTTAAATAAACCATTAGGACCTTAGTCCAAAAATCATAAGACTAAACAGGTGTGGGAACTCAGCCCAAAACCGTAGAATACCAAAATCCGTAAATCCAGAATCAAGTGGGCCACTGCCCAAATCCATAAACAACCAATCCATAAATCCAATAATCCATATTTACCACATAACCATCACCGGCATCCTAGATGCCTAGCGTACCAGACGCTTGACGTCCCAAATGTCATATCTCACAGTATAAGAAACACGTGCTGCTCGGGGTCTCTCTGGGCTCATATCTCTGACATCCTAGATATCTGACAACCCAGGCATCTAATAGTAACATTCCCGCTCCTCAGTCACTATACGGTCCGGTCGCTCCGTATAATGACCCCTCGTAGACAATGCACCGTGACTTCCTCAGTGTCCCAGACACCTGAAGGAGACCATCCACAGATCCTCGTATCAAGATGGCATATGAAAAATAATTTTATAAAGTCATTTCAAAACATCTCAAAGAGCCCTGCCCGGAATTTCCGTAAAAGATCACAAATCCATAATTCTAAACAATTTAGGGTCCCCGACCCGAAATCACTATTATGAAACATAGGGTCCTAGACCCAAAATCACATTTATAAAACCCAACTAGGCCTCATGCCCGATTTCGTAAACCAACTGGGCCCTAGCCCGTTCACGTAAATCAAAGGGGTCTTAGCCCGATTTCGTAAACCAACTGGGCCTCCGGCCCGGGCACATAATTCAAATGGGTCTCATGCCCGAGTTCATATTTCAAACAGCAAAACCATACCATTGAACCATTATTAAAACCACAATCATGTATAACCAAAGTATAAAATCGTAACAATGAAATACGTGCAAGTATGAGATTATCTCGAAATACGTGCAACCATGTGAATCACTAATGCCACAATCATCACTATAGAAATCACATATATAAAACATATAAAACAGTTACACAGTTTAGAAATCATATATATAAAACATATAAAAAAATTATGCAGGCATCACAGTTTAGAAAACATTGTCCACCCACAGACCGTCCTATGCTGCCGCCTCGAAATGCGTGCCATAAGCCTTCCCGGGCTAATCATCGTTATCGGGACTCCACAAAACTGTCCAAATCATACTAGAGGGTTACTAACTACTTCATTAACCTCTCATTAAAGTCCAGTAATTTTTTCGAATTTTTAAACTAGCCCTTAAACCTTCGGACACCCCGAATTATATCGAAACGATGTCCGATCGACATGAAACCAGTCTCAAAATGTTCGTTACATTGAAATAATGACATTACATGTTGACCGTGTCTCGAAAAGAGGGCCCACGTGCCCTCAAGTGCTGCCCAAAGGCACTGCATGTCAGAACCCAACCCTGCTCGGTTAGGATCCGACTCATCTAGCACCATATTGTCCGCTTTGGGCCTCGCCCTCACGGTTTTGTTTTCGGGAGCTCATGGTGCAACTTCCCAGGGGGTCACCCATCATGGAATTTCACCAACCTCAACTGGCTTAACTTTGGGGTTCCAATCCCTCCCAAAGCCACTTGAGCTCCCAAAAGGCCTAGTGCTAGATAGGTGTGTGCCTACATCTTTAAGGCACACCACCATCCTCTCCCAGACCAATCCCCCTCGCAGGAATGTGGGATTGTTCACCGTTCCCTCCAGGACATGGGTCTTACACTGCGCGTGGGAACCACGACCTACTACAGTGTCATCCCCAACCTCTGTCGAACCCGGTTCTCTGGTTCTGTCCGGTTTAGTTGATTAATAACCACCAAAATCCAATCTTTGAATTTCGAACTTGAACTTACCGTTTTTGGGTTCTCCAGCCACCTTCCACGACGGCTTGACCAGTGGCCACCATCTTCATCGTCTCACCTTCTTCTCTCTCTTTCATTCACACCACACACAGAGATAACGGGGATTGAAGGGGCTGTATGGAATGGGTGTTCGGGTTTTGCAGAAAATGAAGAAAATGGAATTGGTTACACGGGTGGGAAGAGATATGTGAGGGGTGAGTTAATTAATTAATTAATTAATTAGTTAAGTGGCCAATGGACATAGATCCAGCAATTAGGGAAAAGCCACCAATGGGATGAGTGACACTTGTCACTCATCCAAAGGCCCCACAATTAATTAATCACCCAATAAGATTTATTTAATAATTAATTTGAATCCCGAGACCTTAAATTCCCAATTTCGATCCCGTGACCATAACTTTCCCGTTCGACGTCCGATTTCGACGTGTCACCTGTCTACGGACTTGTGACGTCTCGATCTACGTCACGGTCATCGGTCCTCGTACTTTTGACTGCCCGAGTTAAAAGTCAACATTTTGCCTAAGGCCAGGGTAAAATGGTCATTTGACACCGTCCGTCCGATTTCGCTCAACTAATCCCCGATTAGTCATTCTAAATCCATAATTAATTAATATTTAATCCCAATATTCGGTACGGGTCGTTACAACCCTCCCCTCTTAAATAATTTCGTGCTCGAAATTCCAACTATCCCGATTCCACATCCTCCTCGTGGAATGCAAATTTGGCCTCACATCATGTATACACTTGTACACCCACTAACCAGAACAATACTTGTCTGCACCCAGACGTTCCACCAATACTCACGTTGCATCGAATACACTCAACCACTTCGAGTGAAATTGATCGCACGTTCCGAGTTAATACTACTCGACAATTCTACCACTACGCTGACACCTCCAACCAAACTGTAACCACTTTGCCAGTCGCAAATCAATCCTGAATCTCTCCCACACTGAGAGTTACCAAACTCACAATTTCTCCGCATTTCCTAAATTTTAACACGTCAACATCACACGTCCCATAATGTCGTACTTAACCAGCACTCATGGCTCCATGATCACAATTCGAGTCACCGACACTCCCTAACTCACTCTAGAATCGCACCAAGGTATCTCGTACCAAAATTTCCTCACAACTCCATGCTGCCATTAGTAAGAGTCACAGAGCAATCGCTCCATGCAAAGCAACCTATGGTTATACTAACCAACAACTCACTCAATCCGAGTATCCGTAAACCAACATCTTACTCCACCTGTGTGTAACTGGACCCCATTGAATACTTGCCCAGCAGTGATACACATCACAACTCTTGGGTTCCACTAGCCATCCACGGCTCTGAGCACCTGCTCATACAATCACTCAACCTGTCAAAATCACTATTCCCAGTGCATAGTATTCAATGTCTAGTTCACGTCCTCAACCAATCTAATGTTATCGGAACTAAGACGACTACCAATACGTTTATTCACATACCACTAGTACATCCTATATACCGTCACCAAGCACCACTCAGGCCTGTCTAGTATCGGTCCTCACGCAACGTACCCTGTACGTACATTCATCCACCTACCAGCCTACTACATAGCTCGTAACCAATCACGCTTCAGTTCTGGAGTCCATCTGTCTAATACAGTACTATACAGATCAAATACTCCAACTCATCATCCATCATGAGTCCCATGGTCACCCGACCAGCATCAAACGTCTATTCTCGATTACGTCACCCAACACTTACCAATCCGACTCACGCCCACCAAGGTGTACCCATTCATGCCAAATGGGCATCCAATCTCACCCATGTCTACTGAGACACACCAATTCTGAACCTATTGGTCACCTGCTCAAACGATTACCATACCATATTCGATTGACTTCGAACGGAAGCCAATCCCATAATTCCCATATCCAACTCCTGTCTTGTCACCTCACTAACTAAACCACAAGATTCCTCAACTGTCTCACAAAATGATTCTCCTCTGCTCCTAGTTAGCACAATCAGCAAGGCGAAGTCTGCCAGCACAGCACGACATCACGATCCACGCTATCCTGATCCACCACATAACCTGCTCATCAAGAACACGATCTAAATCCATCACCACATCACCCGATCATTAATGCCACGTTCCTCGCTCGTCACAATGCCCTATATCCTCAACACCATGATCCTGATCCACCTAGGATCCACACATGCTCACTCTGCTAATGACTAGATTTCAGGTCATAAGGTCTCACACCCACTTTGAATCTGTATACTATCAAATTGCTTCTCAACCATTTTCACATCTAAACTGACCAGTCAACGACGGAATACGTGTAGACTGTGTGTCCTCTCCAATTACCTCATATCAATCCTTGTCATCCCACCTAGGGAAAATCAAAGATGATCCAAGACGATGACATCAAAATTTATCCTACGTGAATGAAAACACAAACTCATTGCACTCACCACACCATGTAACCCAACATCGTTTACCACCAAGCAGAAAAGGAAAAACCACGTTCACCTAACTTCGAAATACCCAACTCACCTGGTGACTCAAAAAAAATCACGGGTTCACCTACCAAGACACAATCACTGTACCGGTGACACCCATCATCATCGATTACTGGGCAGAAAAATGACAAGTTCACCTTCACCAACCAATAATATGTGTTGACAACTTCTCGACATCCATCCCCAATTCAAAATCAACACCCTTCTCATCGTCTCAATCACAACTTCTCTTGATTCCGAAGTTCCAACCATGTTGGAAATAGATATGATTCCAACTAGATATCAAGTCCAACCCCTGGACTTCCCAATTGCTCAACTCACTCGGACAACAACGTGTCCGCAACCAATCTATCCCTAAACCACCTCTTCGTTGATAACCGTTTATGCACATCTAAATGGATGTAATTTGTTACTATCTTGTTCTCTCATCTCCACCTTTACAGGCTAAACTCTCAAGTCTCCATGTTATTCACAAACACACAATCTTCACCTCAACACTACCATTAATTCTCTTCAGTTTCTTCCAATTTCAATAAATTCCTAGGACCTCCCCGTGAGACTAGGAACACACAACCACTCAAGTTTCGGAGTTGACGACAACTCCTCGACTCCACTAATTTCCACGAAGTCCTTTGCGTCCTCCAAAACTCCTCATGTCTCAATCATACCCTTTCATCCATTCATCACTTAGTCATCTCATAACTGTTGGGACTTATCCCAACACATCACAATCCCTGCTGGATCCCATCCAATCCATTACTCATCTACTGCCGAATCTCAGATAACGAACGTATGCCCATCACGACAGAGTCACATCCCAACTCGTGGCTCATCCTCATCACAATCACCGACACCCAGTGTGCGAATCAGACAACCATGAGTCGTTACTCATACCGAGCAACAACCCTGTACCTCCGCTCAGGTTAAAGGAACTCTGCCTCTCTCGTACCCCACAACTATGGGTACCACCACTCTGACTAACAACAAGATAATGAACGTTCCCTGAACGTCCCCTAATTTCTCAACAACCACAACTACATCAGTCACCCTCGATAGCCAACCATCTCCACACGGTTTTCGACCAATAGTCATTGTTATGGAGATCCGCATCCACACATCACACTATTATTCAGTCCAACTCGGGATTCCATATATCATCTCATAACCATACTCGTGGATCGAATCCCATTATTTCACTTTGTGTCGGGCCAACCAATCTTCATAGTTTTGACTAGACTCACTAGAGCCATTCACTTGGTCATCCACGACCATAGCTGTCCGCTGCAGCACAAATTTCAATCCATCAGTCACAATGTGGGGTTCGGCCCAACAGACTACCTCAACTTCGGAAAGTCGTCTAATCCACAACAACTATGGATTCACAATTCTAGTTCATTAATCACAACTAAGGTTCGCCTTTCTAGACCATCCATAATAATTAGGGTTCTACAATCACACCCTAGGGTTCCTCTGAACCCAACTGTTCTCTACAGTATAATCCATAATCTGACCGACCCCCAGTCCTAGCATCGTATGGATGTCAATCCAATCCTACCATCAACTCAACTGAGGTTCCCCGAACCGAGCTACTCCCAACAGTAAAACAATCTAACATCACATGACCAAATCGTTGGACGGTCATTACACTACCAGTTCGTTAAAAGTAACCCTACCTGGTCGATTCACACTAACGCACGACGTATCAAGCCAATCACACCCTATCTACAATCCATTCCCACTAACTATCAAACCGACATACTAACAATAAGGTTGATAACGAGCTGACCACGTAGAGACATCACATCATCGACTAACTACACAGTTTGCTCGAATAGCGACAACCTCGCTTTAATACTACTTGACACGACCCATCCCAATCTTCACTGGATTAACGCGGGATGTGCCACGCTCCAGTCTGACACGAAGTGTCAGACAAGGAATAATTTATACCTCGGCCCATACGGGGCTCCCAGATCACGCCAGGATCGGTGAAGGAGTGCGATGTCTCGGTCTCTGCTACCGCCCGCATCTGTGATCAACCTGAAGGACATTAAAACCATTAAAGACTGTGAGTGGAAGAAAATCAATAAGTTCATAAAACACATTTCATAAAAAGAAATTTAAGCACTTCACTAAAAGTATGCATGCATAAAAAATCAGTAATCAAACCATTTACTTAAATAAACCATTAGGGCCTTAGCCCAAAAACCGTAAGACCAAACATGTGTGGGAACTCAGCCCAAAAACATAGAATACCAAAATCCGTAAATCAAGAACCAAGTGGGCCACTGCTCAAATCCATAAACACCAATCCATAAATCCAATAATCCATATTTACCACATAACCATCCCCGACATCCTACATTCCTAGCGTCCCAGACGTCATCTCTCACGGTATAACCATCGCGTGCTGCTCGGGGTCTCTTCGAGTCCATATCTCTGACATCCCAGATGACTGACGTCCCAGACGTCCAATCATAGCAATCCTGCTCCTGAGTCACTATACGACCCGGTTGCCCGTATAATGACCCCTCGTAGGCAATGCACCGTGACATCCCCAGTGTCCCAAACACCTGGAGGAGACCATCCACAGATCCTCGTATCAAGATGGTATATGGAAAACAGTTTTATAAAGTCATTTCAAAACATCTCAAAGGGCCCTGCCCGGAATTTCCGTAAAACATCACAAATCCATAATTCTAAACCATTTAGGGTCCCCGACCCGAAATCACATTTATGAAACATAGGGTCCCATACCCGAAATCACATTTATAAAACCCAACTGGGCCTCATGCCCGATTTCGTAAACCAACTGGGCCCTGGTCTGATCACGTAACTCAAAGGGGTCTCAGCCCAATTTCGTAAACCAACTAAGCCCCCGGCCCAAGAACATAGTTAAAATGGGTCTCATGCCCGAGTTCATATTTCCAACAGAAAAACCATACCATTGAACCATTATTAAAAACACAAACACGTATAACCACAGTATAAAATCGTAATACGTGCAAGTACGGGATTACCTCGAAATACGTGCAACCATGTGAATCACTAATGCCACAATCATCATTATAGAAATCACATATATAAAACATATAAAATAATTATACAGGCATCACAGTTTAGAAAACATTGTCCACCCACAGACCGTCCTACGCTGCCGCCTCGATATGCGTGCTATAATCCTTCCCTGGCTAATCACTGTCACCGTAATTTTCCTGAATTTTTAAATGTGTTTAAACTGGCCCTTAAACCTTCGGAAACCCCAACTACATCGAAATGATGAAATTACATGTTGACCGTGCCTCGAAAAGAGGGCCCACGTGCCCTCACGGGTCGCCCAAAGGCACTGCGTGTGGGAGCCACAAGCCTCCTACGGTGTCATCCCTAACCCATGTCAAACCCGGTTCTCTGGTTTTGTCTGGTTCAGCCGAACCGATGAAGCGTCGAGACCGGTTCTCCTTCAATTCTCCACCATTTTTTATCTTGTTAACTCCTAAAGCTTCGCCTAATCGACCCCAATCTATTTATGGATTCAAAACGATGAAATCGAAACAGGAATTAAACCTTTGATGCTTGAACAATACGACCAAGTTTCCACGTCTATTTCCAGCCATCACAGATCGTCCGAGTCCTCAATTTCAATCCCACTCGATACATATGACCATCAGAAACATCAAGGAATGATTAGTATCTATTAATAACCACCAAAATCCAATCTTTGAATTTCAAACTTAAACTTACCTTTTTCGGGTTCTCTAGCCACCGTCCATGACAGCTCGACATATGGCCACCATCTTCATTGTCTCACTTTCCTCTCTCTCTCTCTCTCTCTCTCTCTTTCATTCACACCACACACACAAATAACTGGGATTGAAGGGGCTATATGGAATGGGTGTTCGGGTTTTGCAGAAAATGAAGAAGATTGAAATGGTTGCACGGGTGGGAAGAGAGATGTGAATGGTGAGTTAATTAATTAATTAATTTATTAAGTGGCCAATGGACATAGATCCACTAATTAGGGAAAAGCCACCAATGGGATGAGTGTCACTCATCCAAAGGCCCCATAATTAATTAATCACCCAATCAAATTTATTTAATAATTAATTCGAATCCCGAGACATTAAATTCCCAATTTCGATCCCGTGACCATAACTTCCCCATTCGACGTCCGATTTCGACGTGCCGCCCGTATACGGACTCGTGACCTCCCGATCTACGTCACGGTCATCGGTTCTTGTACGTTTGACTCCCCGAGTCAAAAGTCAACATTTTGCCCAAGACCAGGGGCAAAACGCTCATTTTACATCGTCTGTCCGATTTTGCTCAACTAATCCCCGATTAGTCATTCTAAATCCATAATTAATTAATATTTAATCCCGATATTCGGGACGGGTCGTTACATAATATGAATGCATAGACATGGCATGAACATTTATTAAAGCGAAGATAGTTTGCATAACCTATACATTCTCATTATTAAGCTAACATACTATAACTAGTATCCTAAAAACAACAAAACCAAAATTTAAATTTTAGGTCGTGTGCCCCTAAACGAGTTTGTTATCATATACAAAGTTAAATCCTTACCCCCACACCTAAATACATTGTCCTCGGTGTTTATAAATATGAAGCATGGACAAAAATAAGGGTAAAGATGCATGGGTAAAAACAGAAACTTGGAAGATAAAAACATAAACATAGGAGCAAAGGATACATATCTAGGCTAGGTTACCTCCTAGGAGTGCTTTATTTAACATCTGGGTAAGATGTGTACCTTAATTAATTGGTATATAGTGGCACGTTTTGGAGGGATATAATCTCCACAGTGTGATCCTAGAAAGGCTCATAGTATGGCTTCAACCTATGCCCATTAACCTTGAAATCATTTCTCGTCTTAAAACTCTTAATATGGATTGCACCATGAGAAACCACATTAGTAACTATAAAAGGCCTATCCAATGGGAAAGTAGCTTACCTGGAAAGAGGCGAAGTCGTGAGTGGTAGAGAAGAACTTTTTGACCAATCCCAAAGGTCTTACCACGAATCATGTGAGGACCCTTGCTTTGGAGGCATGGTTAGAAATCCCACATCGCTAGGGGAATCTGTGGGATGCGCCTTATATGTGTCGGTGCGCATCTATCTAACAGGAGGCCTTTTGGGAGCTCACTAACTTTGGATTCTTAGGGAACTCTAAAGTTAAGCGAGTAAGGGCTGGTACAATCCCAAGATGGGTGACCCACTAGGAAGTTGCACGTGAGTTCCCAGAAACAAAACCGCGAGGGCTAGGACCAAAGCGGACAATATCCTATTGGAGAAGTTCAAGTCGTGACAAATCATCCAATCATGGAAAGCCTTAGTTTTCTCCTTATAGATCTGCACACTATCATAAGTATCATTCTTAATTTCCCCGAGCTCATGAAGTTGAAGTTTCCTATGAAGGCCTGTTGCATCAATGTCCACATTGAACATCTTCATAGTCCAATGAGCCTTGTGTTGTAGCTCTATCGGTAAATAGCAAGGCTTTCCATACACTATACAAAAAGGGGACATGCCAATTGGGGTCTTGTTGGTGGTCCTATATGCCCATAATGCATCCTCGAGATGTTGACTCTAGTCCTTGGGGTTGTGACTCACGGTCTTCTCCAAGATCTGCTTGATTTCTTAATTGGAAATCTCAGCGTGCCCATATGTATGGTGTCTATGGTACGGTTACAGAAGTGGGATCCCCCATCACTTATGATAGGTCTAAGCATCCTAAAAATTGCAAAAAAGTTAGAACAGATAAAATCTGCAAGAACCCTAGAATCATTAGTACGGGTGGCTTTAGCATCCACCCATTCTGAGACATAATCAACCACCAAGAGAATATATAGAAAACCTTCAAAGGGGGAAAAGGGCCCCATGAAAATGATGCCCCAAAAATCAAATATTTCAACAATATTAATTGGATTCATGGGCATTTGGTCCCTAGTTCCATTATTTTCGGTTCGTTGGCATCTCTCACATGTTATACAAAAGTTATGTGCATCTTTAAATAATGTTGGCCAATAGAACCCACATTCTAAAACTTTTTAAGATGTTCTCCTAGCCCCAAAGTGGCCTCCATAAGAATCAGAATGACAAAACTTAAGGATGGATTGAAATTCAGTTTCAAGCACGCAGTGTCTTATTAGTTAGTCAACACCATGTTTCCACAAATAAGGATAATCCTAAACATATTGACGAGAAATGTTATTTAGTTTATCTTTATGAGCATGAGTCATACTTTCAGGTATCTTTTTAGAGACAATGTAATTCAAAATATTAGCATACCAAGATTCATATACCTTTACTTCGAAAAGTTCCTCATCTAGGAAGGTTTCAACCAAGGGAAGTTTGACAGGACCCACCCCGATTATCGCCTCGATAATCGAGAAGCATCTTGCTCCCGTCTGACAATCGAATCCAAAAGACCGGAAACTAATTAATATTACAACACACCCATTGTCAGACCAGGGAGATTAAACAAATACATCCGACTGGACGTCAAGTCCACAGTTTCACAGAGCGATATTACAAAACAAGTTAAAGAAACAAGTCCTACTCTGTGAACTAACTACTCCGCAACGGAAAACTTTATGCCTCCGCCTCTGCCTCGGCGCTTGCCCCCGCACTTGTACCACGACCTGGAGGGAATTTAAAACAACAAAGTGTGAGTGGACCGAAACATAAGTTTTACAGGAAAAATAGTTTTTCCAAAATCGGGTTCGCCCTCCAGTTTTGTAACACGCATGCATAACCAAATATTCAAAATTTGCGTATTAACTTTTGAAAACTCTTTTTCCGAAACACATGAAAAACGTTACAAAGGATCGCCATAATTCATGTAAAAACCATTTAATAATGCCAGGTTTCAGAAACCGTCATTTTGAAACGTTAATTGCACAAATCAAGTAAACTGTGAATCAATAACCATAATTATGCCGTTGGATCCATCCGAGTCTTTAAACTCAACATTAGGCCTTCCCGGGATATCAACGAGTCTTTAAACTCAAAACATGATTAATAGGCCTCGGGGGTATCATAATAATCGAGTCTTTAAACTCACGAGTCTTTAAACTCAATTCGGGTCTTTAAACCCAATTTTCGGGCCCGCCCCCGTCATCAACATACCGGGTCTTTAAACCCAAAACCAGATCCAGCCATTAACCGGGTCTTTAACCCAAAACCGTTTTTAAACACAATAAACCAGGATTCATCACAAACCGTTTTCCAACATTATTCCGAAAATATTTCTCATCATAACAGGACTTATGTCCGAATCCACATGCAAATTCCAACACATGCAATTTCCAATAATTACTTCACAATGTGATCAAACATCATAAATCCGAAACATGCATATTCATATCCAGGTACTTCATCAAAATCATCACGCATGCAATAGCAAAAACCGTAATCTCGAAATGCGTGAAATACGATAAATATCTCGAAAAACGTGGAAACGGGTAAAACCGATATATCATATCACCATCATAAAATCATAGGTAAAACCATGAGATAAATAAGCAAAATAGTCATGCATGCCCAATTTAGAAATCAAAAGGTCCACTCACGGTTTTAGGACGCGTCAATCGCGTCCCGCGCGCTCCTCCGTAGCTTCGGAAGTGTCCGGGCTTGTAAAAATGTACAAGAAGGGTTACAAACATCCTCAAATAGCTCGTAGGATTTTTCCCTAATTTCCCGGATTTTTTGGCGAAATAAACCTTAAGGACCTAAACTTCCGGGCTCCCGAGGTTATCCCGAACGACTCCCGAACAACTCGAATCCTAAAGGGAAAATGTTAATTAGACTGAAAGGAACAATTCCCAGGTTGACCGTGATCGGAGATGACATCGCACGCGCCGTCACGCGCCACCCAAAGTGGCTGCGCGTGAAGGCCACGCGCCAAGCTACAGTGTCATCGTTCTTACCCGGATAGACTGATAAACGGGTCTATTACCCGCGACTCAACCCGACCAGTTCAAGCTCAATTCTCAATCAATTCCTCTCGTTTTTGATCCTATTATCTTCTCTAACTCATTAATTTCAGGTCTGTGTCGATGACTAACCTCGACTGACACCAAATCGACCCAACTCAAGCTCGAACAGTCGAACAAGTCGACTTCTGAAACTCACCCTACATGGTTCCATTTCCAAATTAATTTCACCAGTAGCATAAAGGGACCTATACGAACACAATAGCACAAACAATTGAACTCATCGTTACCTTGAAGTCGTCGTCCTCAAGCTCGAAAATTCTCAGAACCAGGGAGCTCAATTCTTGGCCAATTCGTGAGTGTCGTCCTTCGAAAACGATGTGGTTGGTTTCCTTTTGCTCCCAGAAGACTAGAACGGCCCTTAGTTTAGCTCGAATGTCCCCACAATTTGATCTTCAATTTTCCCTCCACTGGTTTTTCCTTCGAACTGGAACTTGGGTTCCTAGGCAAAATGGGCTCCAATCTCAACAACTCTAGCACCGACATGTTTCTGTCACTCCCAGAAGTCTCCCTATGTGTTTAGTTTTCCCCCAAAGCCCGTAGGAATTGAACTCTGAGTTTCCCCCCAAAAAAACCCGAAACTGTTTTCTCACCGTCCCTCTCAACCTCAGCCCACACCTCATGCACCAAATGACCCAAACGAAACCTCTCCTCACTCTCTTACACGGTTGATCGATCAATATGGCCAACAACTCGTGGGAGACCAATTGGGTCTCTGAAAATGGTTTCCCGCACGCACAGAGACCACGGCCATTTTAAAATCCAGCCCGTGCACTGAGCTCAGTTCAGTCTCCCATGGGTGTCTCCACTGCCTCAATTCTCATAAACAAATCGTCTGATCCATCCACTACCACCCTAAACAATTTGCACGCGTAAAACACCACGGCATGGCCGTGTGCTCTGTTTTTCACGGTGGTGCTACAGTAATCGCCGTGAAATGACCAAAATGCCCCTCTGTGCAATAATTACCAAATTGCCCTCCAACTTCCGTGACCCGTAACTCGGTCATCCGACGTCCGTTTCAAGCGTGCCGCCTGTCGTTGTACTCAGGGCGTCGAGACGAACATAACGGTCTTCGAGTCAAATGCATATCCAATGTCAAACAAAAAGTTAACTTTTTCCCCTTAATAACGCCCAATTACGGTAATGCCCCTGAACTTCCGAACATCATAACTTTCACCCTGTTCGTCCAAATCGAACGTGCCACCTGTCTATGAACTCGTGACGTCCCGAACTACGTCACGGTCATCGCTCAACGTCCGTTCGACCTCCCAATCAAAAAGTCAACAAATTGACCACACAAATCACAGGGGTAAAAACGTCATTTTATTCAATATTTTATAATATTACATTTCCAGAACGTCCGGGGCGTTACAATCTCCCCCCCCCCCTTAAGAAATTTCGTCCCGAAATTTCAAGGAAACAAGTAGGGGAACTTTTCTCGCATCTGCTTCTCGGGTTCCCATGTGGCTTCCTCCACATTCTGGTTCCTCCAGAGAACCTTTACCAGAGGAACGGTCTTCCGACGTAGTACTTTATCCTTTCCATCCAAAATCTGCACCGGCTGTTCCTCAAAGCTCAAGTCATCTCGAAGTTCAATGGGCTGTTCCTCCAGTACATGAGATGCGTCGAACACGTATTTCCGCAACATCGACACATGAAAAACATCGTGGACCCTCGAAAGCTCTGGCGGTAGTGCCAGCCGGTAGGCCACCGGGCCAATCCTCTCGGTAATCTCATATGGTCCAATATAACGAGGGCTCAACTTTCCTCGCCTGCCGAATCTCACTACACCCTTCCAAGGGGACAATTTTAGAAATACCCGATCTCCGACCGCAAACTCTAGATCTCGAATCCGATGGTCCACATAGCTCTTTTGTCTGTCCTGGGCTGCCTTGAGCCGATCCTTGATGAGTTTGACCTTCTCGGTCGTCAGTTCCACCAATTCGGATTTAGTCAGCTTCCTTTCACCTACGTCCGTCCAACACAACGGAGTTCTGCACTGCCATCCGTATAAGGCTTCGTACAGAGCCATCCCAATGCTCGCCTGATAGCTGTTGTTGTAGGCAAATTCCATCAAGGCTAGATGTGACTCCCAAGTGTCCTGAAATTGCAAAACGCAAGCTCGTATCATATCCTCCAAGGTCTGGATGGTCCGCTCAGACTGGCCGTCAGTCTGAGGATGAAATGCAGTACTGAAACGAAGTTTCGTCCCAAATGCTTCCTGCAGACTCTGCCAAAAACGAGAAGTAAACCTCGGGTCTCGGTCAGAAACTATTGATTCCGGAGTACCGTGCAAACGGATGATCTCATCAATAAACAACTGGGCCAACTATGTCATCCTGAAGTTCTCTCGCACTGGTAAGAAATGAGCTGATTTCGTAAGCCTGTCCACAATCACCCAAACTTCATCGTGGCCTCTGGGTGTCCTAGGAAGTCCAAACACGAAATCCATTGTTAAGTGATCCCATTTCCATTCCGGAATAGGTAGTGGTTGCAAGGCTCCATAAGGTCGTTGTCTCTCAGCCTTCACTTGCTGGCAAATCAGACACCTGCTGACAAACTCGGTAATCTCCCGTTTCATTCCCGGCCACCAGTAGTGCTCTCGCAAGGTACGATACATCTTGGTCCCACCAGGATGCATCGCGTAGGCTGAACTATGAGCTTCGTCCAAGATCTCCTCCTTCAGTGCCTCCACGTCGGGCACACACAACCGTCCTTCTTTTAGCAAAGCTCCATCCTCCCTGACTGTAAAATCCAGCCGTTCACCGGCTTCCACTTCAATCCGAAGTACACATGAGACAGGATCTTGAGATTGAACCTCAACGATCCGATCGACCAGAAGTGGTCTCACATGAAAATTAGCCAGCAAGACACCTTGGCCATCCAAACCCAAATCAATGCTATTCTTACGGAGTTCAACCAAAAGTGGTAAATGAACCGTCCGTAGATGTGCCACAGAATGCGTTGGCTTCCGGCTTAGAGCATCAGCCACCACATTGGCTTTTCCCGGGTGGTACTCAATCGTGCAATCATAATCCTTAATTAGCTCTAGCCACCGTCGTTGCCTCACATTTAACTCCTTCTGAGTGAACAAGTACTTCAGGCTTTTGTGATCCGTGAACATTCTGCAAGTCGCACCATACAGGTGATGTCTCCAGATTTTTAACGCATGCACAACAGCAGCTAACTCCAAGTCGTGCGTCGGATAGTTGCGCTCATGCGGTTTCAACTAGCGCGAAGCATAGGCGATCACTTTCCCATGCTGCATTAGTACACATCCCAAACCCTGTAAGGATGCATCACTGTACACTTCAAATTCCCCACTGTCGTCTGGAAGGGTCAGTATAGGAGCAAATGTCAACCTTTCCTTTAGCTCCCGAAAACTACGCTCGCAATCGTCATCCCACTCAAACTTGACTCCCTTCTGCGTCAGTCGTGTCAACGGGGCAGCAATGGTAGAGAAACCCTCTACGAACCTCCTGTAATAGCCAGCCAAACCCAAGAAACTTCTGACTTCAGTGACGGTCCTTGGTTGTTCCCACTTCGCCACTGCCTCAATTTTCTGAGAATCCACACTGATCCCGTCCGTTGAGATCACATGCCCCAAGAAACTCACGCTCGTCAACCAAAACTGACATTTGCTGAGCTTCGCATACAACTGGTTTCCCCTCAAGGTACCCAGCACCATCCTTAAGTGCTCCTCGTGCGCTTCCGCACTCCTCGAGTAGACCAGGATATCGTCAATGAACACGATGACAAAGTGATCCAAGTAAGGCTGCAACACTCGGTTCATCAAATCCATAAATGCTGCGGGTGCGTTGGTCAAACCAAACGGCATCACAAGGAACTCATAATGACCATAACGGGTCCTAAAGGCTGTCTTGGGTACATCCTCATCCTTAACCCACAACTGATGATACCCAGAACGTAGATCAATTTTGGAGAAGTACTGCGCTCCTCGCAGCTGATCGGACAAATCATCGATCCGAGGCAACGGGTATTTGTTCCTGACTGTTACTTTATTTAGTTGCCTGTAATCGATGCAGAGTCTCAAACTCCCATCCTTTTTCTTCACAAACAACACCGGGGCTCCCCAGGGGGACGCACTCGGTCGAATAAACCCCATCTCGAGTAATTCTTGTAACTACGCCTTCAGTTCTTTCAACTCAGCTGACGCCATACGATACGGAGTCTGAGAGATAGGTTGCGTACCTGGAACCAGATCAATAGTGAACTCAACATCTCGATGCGATGGCAATCCCGGTAGATCCTCCGGAAAGACATCCGGGAACTCCCGTACAATCGGTATATCCTCCACCCTCAATGGTGCAGCTCGTGAATCCAACACCTGAGCTAAGTATCCTTGGCACCCTTTCCTCAACAACTTACTTGCCTTCAGAGCTGATATCACTCCGACAGGAGTGGCTCGCTGAATCCCCTGAAAAGTGGTTTCCGGTAATCTCGGGCTCCGAAAAGTAACCTTCTTATCGACACATTCGATAGAAGCATGATGGAGTGTCAACCAGTCCATCCCCAGAATGACATCAAAGTTGTGCAAGCCCAAGAGTATCAGGTCTGCCATCAGACCAACATCACCTACCATTACGGGACACTCCCGCAACACTTGATTTACCACAAATATATCTCCCGTGGGTGTACTCACACCCAAGTCACAGTCCAAGGCGGACACCTCTCTACCCGCCAACAACTCACAGTCCCGTGAAATAAATGAATGAGTAGCTCCGGGATCAATTAAAGCACAAACATCATGCCCAAAGATCGTGAGTGTACCTGTCACAACACCAGGTGCTGCCCTGGCCTCCTGCTGCGTAACAGCAAAAACTCGGGCCTGTGGTCCAGCTGCTCGCCCACGGCCCCGGCCCCTCTGTCCATTAGCCGCTCCAGTACCACCTCCTCGAGTACTCCCAGTCCCAGAAACTGCAGCAGTGCTCCGTCCCTGCTCTGCTCCACCCCGACCTGCGCCACCACCCTGTGACAAAGATGGACACTCCCTCCGATAGTGTCCCAGCTCGCCACAGAAGAAACAGATAACACTGGAAGCATCTCAAACAAAACCACCACCCGGACGTCCCGTGGAAGCAACAGAAGTCGCGCTCGCCTGCGGAGCAGTTTGCGCCCTAGGCGCTCGGAATCCGGAACCCTGATAGTTACCAGGCCTGCCATAACGATCATTGCCTGCAGATGAGGCTCCACCATAACGTCCCTTCTTCGGGGCTCTCTGACCATAAGATCCAGGATATGAATGCTCTCGACGTTGTCCACCACCAGAGTACTGTGGACGTGTCGGGAGATTAGCCTCAACCCGCACCGCGGCATCAGACAACTCCCTGAGAGTAGCAAAAGCTCCGGCCGTCACGATGGCCCGTATCTCACCCCGTAGGCCAAGCTCAAACCTACGACATTTCTCAGCCTCGGTAGATACAAAGGTAGGAGCAAAACGAGCTAGCATCTGAAATTTCTGCTCATACTCAGCTACGGACATGCTCCCCTGCTGAAGCTGCAAAAACTCGATCTCCCTAGCATCACGGAAGGAACGGGGATAATACTGATCCAGAAACCGTTCACAAAAGGTCTCCCAACTCACTGTACGGGCATCCCAACCCGACAACTCCAGAGTATACCACCACTCATGAGCAGATCCATCAAGTAAAAATGTGGCCAACACCACACGCTCCTCAGGAGGACAGTGCATCACAGTGAAAATCCGCTCAATCCGAGAAATCCAACGGTGGGCATCCTCGGGATCCGCTCCACCACTAAACACCGTAGCCCCAAGACGCCGGGCTCGCTCGATCAAAGCACTCTCGGCATCGCCATCAGGTCGTGGAGGGGGTTCGCGTCGCGGATGCATGGCCGGTCGTCCTTCTCCCTGAAAGAGGCATAAGTTAGTACAATAATCAAGGCACACCCGAGTGCCGGACACGAATCGTAAACCTAGGCTCTGATACCAATTGACAGGACCCACCCCGATTGTCGCCTCGATAATCGAGAAGCATCCTGCTCCCGTCTGACAATCGAATCCAAAAGACCGGAAACTAATTAATATTACAACACACCCATTGTCAAACCAGGGAGATTAAACAAATACATCCGACTGGACGTCAAGTCCACAGTTTCACAGAGCGATATTACAAAACAAGTTAAAGAAACAAGTCCTACTCTGTGAACTAACTACTCCGCAACGGAAAACTTTATGCCTCCGCCTCTGCCTCGGCGCTTTCCCCCGCACTTGTACCACGACCTGGAGGGAATTTAAAACAACAAAGTGTGAGTGGACCGAAACATAAGTTTTACAGGAAAAATAGTTTTTCCGAAATCGGGTTCGCCCTCCAGTTTTGTAACACGCATGCATAACCAAATATTCAAAATTTTGCGTATTAACTTTTGAAAACTCTTTTTCCGAAACACATGAAAAACGTTACAAAGGATCGCCATAATTCATGTAAAAACCATTTAATAATGCCAGGTTTCAGAAACCGTCATTTTGAAACGTTAATTGCACAAATCAAGTAAACTGTGAATCAATAACCATAATTATGCCGTTGGATCCATCCGAGTCTTTAAACTCAACATTAGGCCTTCCCGGAATATCAACGAGTCTTTAAACTCAAAACATGATTAATAGGCCTCGGGGGTATCATAATAATCGAGTCTTTAAACTCACGAGTCTTTAAACTCAATTCGGGTCTTTAAACCCAATTTTTGGGCCCGCCCCCGTCATCAACATACCGGGTCTTTAAACCCAAAACCAGATCCAGCCATTAACCGGGTCTTTAAACCCAAAACCGTTTTTAAACACAATAAACCAGGATTCATCACAAACCGTTTTCCAACATTATTCCGAAAACATTTCTCATCATAACAGGACTTATGTCCGAATCCACATGCAAATTCCAACACATGCAATTTCCAAAAATTACTTCACAATGTGATCAAACATCATAAATCCGAAACATGCATATTCATATCCAGGTACTTCATCAAAATCATCACGCATGCAATAGCAAAAACCGTAATCTCGAAATGCGTGAAATATGATAAATATCTCGAAAAACGTGGAAACATGTAAAACCGATATATCATATCACCATCATAAAATCATAGGTAAAACCATGAGATAAATAAGCAAAATAGTCATGCATGCCCAATTTAGAAATCAAAAGGTCCACTCACGGTTTTAGGACGCGTCAATCGCGTCCCGCGCACTCCTCCGTAGCTTCGGAAGTGTCCGGGCCTGTAAAAATGTACAAGAAGGGTTACAAACATCCTCAAATAGCTCGTAGGATTTTTCCCTAATTTCCCGGATTTTTTGGCGAAATAAACCTTAAGGACCTAAACTTCCGGGCTCCCGAGATTATCCCGAACGACTCCCGAACAACTCGAATCCTAAAGGGAAAATGTTAATTAGACTGAAAGGAACAATTCCCATGTTGACCGTGATCGGAGATGACATCGCACGCGCCATCACGCGCCGCCCAAAGTGGCTGCGCGTGAAGGCCACCCGCCAAGCTACAGTGTCATCGTTCTTACCCGGATAGACTGATAAACGGGTCTGTTACCCGCGACTCAACCCGACCAGTTCAAGCTCAATTCTCAATCAATTCCTCTCGTTTTTGATCCTATTATCTTCTCTAACTCATTAATTTCAGGTCTGTGTCGATGACTAACCTCGACTGACACCAAATCGACCCAACTCAAGCTCGAACAGTCGAACAAGTCGACTTCTGGAACTCACCCTACATGGTTCCATTTCCAAATTAATTTCACCAGTAGCATAAAGGGACCTATACGAACACAATAGCACAAACAATTGAACTGGTCGTTACCTGGAAGTCGTCGTCCTCAAGCTCGAAAATTCTCAGAACCAGGGAGCTCAGTTCTTGGCCAATTCGTGAGTGTCGTCCTTCGAAAACGATGTGGTTGGTTTCCTTTTGCTCCCAGAAGACTAGAACGGCCCTTAGTTTAGCTCGAATGTCCCCACAATTTGATCTTCAATTTTTCCCTCAACTGGTTTTTCCTTCGAACTGGAACTTGGGTTCCTGGGCAAAACGGGCTCCAATCTCAACAACTCTAGCACCGACGTGTTTCTGTCACTCCCAGAAGTCTCCCTATGTGTTTAGTTTTCCCCCAAAGCCCGTAGGAATTGAACTCTGAGTTTCCCCCCAAAAAAACCCGAAACTGTTTTCTCACTGTCCCTCTCAACCTCAGCCCACACCTGATGCACCAAATGACCCAAACGAAACCTCTCCTCACTCTCTTACACGGTTGATCGATCAATGTGGCCAACAACTCGTGGGAGACCAACTGGGTCTCTGAAAATGGTTTCCCGCACGCACAGAGACCACGGCTATTTTAAAATCCAGCCCGTGCACTGAGCTCAGTTCAGTCTCCCATGGGTGTCTCCACTGCCTCAATTCTCATAAACAAATCGTCTGATCCATCCACTACCACCCTAAACAATTTGCACGCGTAAAACACCACGGCATGGCCATGTGCTCTGTTTTCACGGTGGTGCTACAGTAACCGCCGTGAAATGACCAAAATGCCCCTCTGTGCAATTACCAAATTGCCCTCCAACTTCCGTGACCCGTAACTCGGTCATCCGACGTCCGTTTCAAGCGTGCCGCCTGTCGTTGTACTCAGGGCGTCGAGACGAACATAACGGTCTTCGAGTCAAATCCATATCCAATGTCAAACAAAAAGTCAACTTTTTCCCCTTAATAACGCCCAATTACGGTAAGGCCCCTGAACTTCCGAACATCATAACTTTCACCCTGTTCGTCCGAATCGAACGTGCCACCTGTCTATGAACTCGTGACGTCCCGAACTACGTCACGGTCATCGCTCAACGTCCGTTCGGCCTCCCAATCAAAAAGTCAACAAATTGACCACACAAATCACAGGGGTAAAAACGTCATTTTATTCAATATTTTATAATATTACATTTTCAGAACGTCCGGGGCGTTACAAAGTTGGTCCTCGACATGCACCATGCGACTTAAGTAGTCTGGCACTACATTTTCACCCTCTATCTTGTCCTTGATCTCAACATCGAACTCTTGAAGGAGTAGGATCCAACGGATAAATGTAGGCTTTGCTTTCTTCTTGGAAAGTATATATTTTAAATTTGCATGATCAGTGTAAATTATTAATCTAGTACCAAGCAAATACAATCTAAACTTTTCAAGTGTAAAGACAACAAGAAGTAATTCTTTTTTAGTAGTAGAGTAAATAAGTTGTGCATCATTAAGGGTATGAGAAGGATAATAGACAGAATAGGGCTTCTTGCCCATGCGTTGGCCAAGCACAACACCAATGGTATAGTTCGAAGCATCACACATCAACTCGAAAGATGAGGACCAATCCAGGAACTGCATGATGAGTAACACGGTTAATAAGGTTTTGAGCTTAACAAAATCGGCCTTACACTCATCATTAAACTCAAAAGGGATGTCTTTATGTAGCAGTACGGTGAGGGGCCTTGCAATCTTTGAGAAATCCTGAATGAACGACCTATATAAACCTGCATGACCTAGAAAAGATTGAACTTCCCTCACGGATGTGGGGTATGGTAATTACCGTATCAAATCAACCGTAGCCTTATCAACGTCAATACCCTTAGAAGATACTATATGGCCTAACACAATTCCTTGTTTTACCATAAAGTAGCATTTTTCCCAATTAAGTACAAGGTTTGTTTCAACACATCTTTGAAGTATCAAGGCTAGATTATGTAAGCAATCACTAAAGATTGTTCCAAAACACTAAAGTCATCCATAAAAACCTCAACAATTTTCTCAATATAATCAGAAAAGATACTAACCATACACTTATGAAAGGTACCAGGAGTATTGCATAATCCAAACGGCGTTCGTTGTTATGAAAATATGCCAAAAGGGCAATTGAACATTATTTTCTCTTGATCCACTTGAGTTATATGTAACGACCCGGAAATTCGAAAAAGGTAAAATTGGAAAATTTGAAGGAAATGACGATTTTCCCCCTGGTTATAAGGGCCAAAAGTTGACTTTTTTATCGGGACCTTGTTTGGACTTTCCGGAAGTACCGTTGGATAGGTCTCGGGACGCTGAATCGGTAGACAGGTAGAATGCGTCAATCGGAGTCCGAATGGAAAAGTTATGGGTCTCGAACGGTGAGGGGTATTTCAGTAATTATACAAGGAAGGGCAAATTGGTAATTTAAGGCAGCTGGGTTAATTTAGGCGGTTAATTTGGCTGAGTCAATGTGGGGGTGAGTCACTTATGTGATCAAGTGACACCTGTCACTGTGCAAACAACAATTAGTGTAAAGTGTGGTTCGAATATTCAAACATGATAACAAAAAAAAACAGTTTTGTTGAGAGATGATCGATATATTTGAATGAATCAAATTAACACCAGGAACAGAGAGAGATTGAATGGGAAATGTAGAGAGGAAAAGAAAGGAAATTAAACGGTGAGTTGTGAGCTTCGAACTTAGCTGAAATCCAGAAAAAACCCAAAAACCTTTAAATGGACCTTAGAGTCGAATTCGAATTCTTAGATGTTTATGAGTGAAATTGATGTTGAATTTAGCTCCCTGGGAGTGAGACGAGTCGAACCTGATTAAAAATGAAGGAAATTGAGGTTGTTATGGACTAGAACAGATAGGGGGAAAACTTCGAATGTTCGAGCTTGAGTCGTGGGATTTGAGACATGGGACGATGAAATTGAACTTGCAAAGATGTTTATGAGAATCCCATGAAGCTCCTTGATGCGTCAATTGAAGGAAAACAAGGATAATTGATGGAGATTAGACGATGAACAGAGTTCGACTGTTCTTCGAGAATTCGAGATCGAATGGAAGGATTGACGTAAGTTCGAATGTAATTAAGTTCGCAGATCCTTAATTAAACCTATTTCAATGCTAATGGACGTTTGAATTGTTGAAAACGGTGTAGAATTGATGGACATTGAACCGGGTCACATCGCGGGTCGCAAGATCCGTTTACCAGGTAAACGGGTAAGGACGATACACTGTAGCAGCGCGTGAGTTTCACGCGCAGCCACTCACGGTGGCGCATAAGGGCGCGTGGGCATGATTCCCGATGATTCGAGATTCCTGTAAAATATCGAAAATTACGAAAACGCGTGCAGCTCGGAAAGCGAGCGGTTTGGACGGTGTGTGAGTGGACGTTTGTTTTATAAACCATTATGCATGCATAGTTAAATGTTTTACATGATTGATTGTTTGGTTTGAATTGCAATGATGTCCTGATGATGTGGCATGATTATTTGTGATTTAATGATTATTTTAATCAGTCTTTCGGGCACATTTTACGAGAAATGTGCAAATGATGTTTTGGGCTAGGCCCAGAGTAAAAAAGGTTTTGAAAAGAGTATTTTAACTTAGTTGGTTAGTCAAGAATGATTTTTGGATGATTTAATGTTTTCAAATGTGATTTTACAGATTTACGTGTAATTGGCATTTGGTCTTGAGATCCTGTCGGGAATGCTTATGACTTGGTTTGAGGTCATGGATATGATTGATATGTGTTGTGGTATGGATGGTGTTTGTGATTGTGGATACTGGATCATGTTCTGGATGATGCGAGTGCAGTTCCTAGACGTGACTCGGATGTTGCATAAGTGCAGTTCCCGAGTATGTGGTATGTCTAGATGGTGCATGTGCAGTTCCCAGACATGACGGATATGACTCGGATGGTGCCTGAGTGCAGTTCCCGAGGTTGGTCTACGCGTAGTGCGAATGTGGCAATGTGATTGTTGGTGCACTTGTGAATAGTGCGGATTGATTGATTGATTATGAACTTATGAATAGTGTCGTTTGATGTTAATTGTGATTACGTACTGGTATTGAGTACGGGTTTTTGGTCTGTGTGGCCAGGTGAGTATGTTTCCATATGTTTGGCTTGAGAGCTGGGATTTGATACCTGTTCATGTGATTTGGCTGGAAAGCCGGTGATTGTTATTTATATGTTTTACCCTATGCATGCATGGTTTGATAAACTGGAGGGTAAATGTTGTATTTTGAAATGTGTTTCAAATGATATTATTTTTGTCCACTCACACCTTTTCTGTTTTGATGACCCTCTAGGCCGTGGTATGACGTTCGAGCCTGATCGAGAGGCGGAGGCATGAGCGGAAGTCAGTGCAGTTATCCCTTGTCTGATAGGTGCTGAGGGGTAATTTCGGGGACTTCTGTCGACTTGTCAGACGGGAGCAGGACCGGGCACGGTTATCAATGTCCAGTTGGGATAGGTCCTATCATTATAACAATTTGATTGTATCCAGAATAAACATCAAGAAAAAAAAATAAAAGGAATGACCAGTTAACCTTTCAAGAATTTGATCAATGATAGGAATAGGGAAGTGAACCTTCCTTGTCGTGGAATTTAGCTTCCTACAGTCAATACAGACACGGTGGCCCATGATAGATCATTGAGGCACAAGCTCATTCTCAAAATTCATGGCTACTATCACCAGTGACTTTTTAGGCATAATTGCACGAAGGAAACCTCCTTTGAATCCGAGATGGGGTAAATGAGTCCACAATCCAATAACTTGATTATTTACTTTTTCACTACTTCCATCATGGGAGGGTTGAGACGATGTTGTGCCTTTTGGATTGGCTTGGTCCCCTCTTCAAGAAGGATCCTATGAACACAATCCGTGGGACTAATACTTTTGATGTTCGATAAAGTCCAGCCCAGGTCAGGTTTGTATTCTCTTAACACATGTATCAATTGTTGTTCATGCGCTTCCATTAATTATGAATAGATGATGATCGAAAAAGTCTCATGCTCGCCCAAGATCACATACTTTAAGGGCTCAAGTAATGGCTTAAGTTCAAGCGCAACTGCCTTAACAATGGAAGGTAGCGATTTATCAGTAGATAATGGAACTTGAAAGGAAGGGGACTTACCTTCGAATCTATCCAGTGACTCGAGCATTGTGACAGTTGCAACAATGATGTCCTCCTTGGAAGTCGCAAGTTCTTGTAAGGGACCGAGGTTCCTTTGCTGGAAATGCCAAGCCCTTTGGAGATAGTTGTGCAAGTGAGCCAATTACGTCAATAGAAAAGCACGAATGGTTCTCTAAAGGGTAACTTAAGGTCTCGAAGATGTCGAAGCCAATCCCTTCCCCGTTGAATTCCATGGTTAGGGCTCCTAAGTACATGTCAATCTTTGTCCTTAATGTCTACATGAAAGGCCTCCCAAGTAGTAGTGGTGCCTTAAATTAATCAACTAGATATATAATCACAGTATTCTACTTAGGTTCCCCTAGACCTAAGCATGCATATACAGAATATGGCATGACATTTATAGAAGCAACTAAGTTTAGCATAGCACTTTCAAACCTGGATTTCCCAATGATACAAGGGATAATGAAAACATTCCAGATCTTTTCATTTAGGCAAAAGCTTCCTTTGCAGAACAACAAATAAATTCTCACTTACTTTAACCACATCTTTCTCACGATTTTGCCTCCAAGCCATGCATAGTTCTTTCAAGAACTTCGCGTATAGTAGAATTTTCTTAATGGCATCCAAACGAGGTAGGTTGACTTGTACCTTTTTGAATGTCTCGAGAATGTCCTTCTCACTCTCCACCTTCTTAGATTAAGCAAACTTGTTTGGGAAAGGCACACATGGAATAGGTTTAACACAATTAGAACTTGAAGTGTTAGGAAGGGTACCTTTAGATGCTGTTTCTCTTGAATCGAGACAGTGGGTTCCTTCATTACGGGTTCCCCTTCCTCGTGAATGTGTGAGGTTCCCACTTTGGTGTCCTTGGTGCCCTTTACGGAAGGCTTTACTAGCACATCTCTACTCCTTATGGTGATTGCCTAGGCATGCTCAAAGCATGGAAAGAGGAAGTTTCCATTGCTCACGGATTTGGTTAAGTGTACTTACAACATCACCCATTTGCTTCTTTAGATCCTGAATATTCTGTTTTTGGGCTTGTTGAGTATGTACCAAAACCTTAGTAGATGCAGTAACAACTTCAAATATTTTGTCATAGTTAGTATTAGAGCATGAACTAGATGCATTATTAGGATGTTTAGAATTTAGGGTAACCAGGGGTGTCAGATAGAAGCCTGGTGGAGGACGGTTGTATGAGTTACTATTCTGATTTGCATTCGGGGTACTCTCATTCTCTCTCCATCTGAAATTCAGATGCTTCATCCATCCCTCATTGTACGTAGATGAAAATAGGTCATTCCAAGGTCGGTTAGACCCACCTTGATACCCTTAGCCTCCTTGAAAGCCCATGACATTTGCGCTCTCCCAACTTTAGGTCTCAGTTACTTTTGGACATTGATCCATTTGGTGCTCTTCCATTGAACACACGTAACAAGCTTGTACCATTCCAACCCGTCTTGGTGCTAGGATCTGTGATAAAATAGAAGTAAGTTTAGAAATTTGTTCTTACAATTCATCAGTAGAACTCACCTCATGTACTTGGCGGATGTTTGATTTCATGCCCTCGTAATTCTGGGCATTACTGGCACAATTAGTAGTCAAAGACATGCCAACTGTGGGTGTTTTGTCCACAAAAGATCCTCCACTTGTATCACCAAGCATTTTTCATTCCAAGGGCAGCAGGTCGTCCTAGAAGAATTGGAGCATATTCTCAACCTCAAGCTTATGTTAAGGACATTAGCAAGAAGAGTTTGGAGCCTCTTATGGTAATGCGAGTAGGACTCATCTTAAGCTTGGGTAATACCCGTGATTTGCTTCCTTAGGGTGATTACATCAAAGGTAGGAAAGTAATTCTCTAAGAAAGCTTCATCATGCCATTCCAAGTCATAATACGACCATTAGGGAGCTTGTAGAGCCAATCCTTGGCTCTGTTCACAAGCTAGAAAGGGAAAGCTTTCAGCTTTAAAATATGTTCATCAACCCCGGTAGGTACCATACTTGTGCATACAAGCTGAAACTCCATTAAGTGCATGTTAGGGTTCTCGATTGAGAAACCATGAAAGATAGGAATTATATGCAAAAATCTAGACTTGAGCTCCAAGTATGCTGATTTACCCTCGACATGAGTGAGGTACCTGATACATGATGGCACACCACCAGCTACAATTGAGGAAGAGAGATTACGAATGGATCGAATTTCAGCCATTACTTGATGCGGTGATGGTGGTCCAGAATTAGAGCTAAAACTAGAACTAGAACTAGAACTAGAACTAGAACTAGAACTAGAACTAGAACTAGAACCACTTTTACTATGGAACTCACGATCTAGGTTGTCAGTGGAATTTGATTCCTTGTCCTTATGTTGCAAGACTTGGAATCTCTTTTCAATTTCGCAATTAAACTGCGATAGTTCACCTTGAGGGTTGCGTCGAGTGTGCATATACCTATAGAAACACGAATAAAACAGTGATTAACTTAAACATATAAAGAAAAAACTAACAAAGTAAAAAAAAAAAACAAAGTATGGAAAGGATAATTTTTCAATCCCCGGCGACCGGGTGCCAAAACTTGATAGGCCCAAAACGGACCTATAATTTAAAACCCTGCACGTCGTAGTCGTAGTAATATAGGAAAGAAAGGTATTGTTCAAACGCCAAGGACTGAGGGTACACACTTCCACACAAACCGACACACCCTGGATCCAGAAAGTCCACTTAGGGTAAGTAGATTACGCATGTTGGCCGACATCTGGAAGATGACGTTCAGATGACGAAAGTCAATTAAATAAAATGATACATATTTATGAGTCGAGTGAAACATAGTTGGTCGACAGTGGCTATCGATTGTCCTAGCTTGTTATTTGGCTTCGTCTAGCCAATTAGAGTCTATTGGGTCTTGAATAAGGGTCTAGACTAGGTAGAGGCGATCTCGAATGGTGCTGACAAAGTTACTCTGTTTTCCAGTGTTCGACTGCGACTGAGCTGGTGGAGCCACGTGGACTCCATGGTTCATGATTAGTTTCCTCCGAACTGGTAGGGACAAGACAACAAAGATAAGCTCATCAGGGGATACAAAATCATGGTTCGAACTTCATGGGTATCAGGTGCGGTGACCATAGCCCTCTTTGAGGTACCCTTCCTTCTAGCATCCTACGCAACAATCTACAGGGAGAGATGAGGATTGAAGTCTCCAGCATGCAGAGAATCGCGAACCTAGTGGTTCTAGTGGTCACAGATTGTGGATCCTAAGATGGGCTGGGATGGTACAATCGTGGAGAAAGACGATTGGTTACCAATGTTCCTTTCGGTGGGGTGGTACCGAATTGCAAATCTTTCAACTCTAATACAAGAGAAAATGAGATAGAGAAAGTGGTGAATGGTTTTGGTATGTGTGTTGTGAGATGTGTGGATTTCAAGTATATAGCATAAACTAGGGGTTGGGTTTGGGCCACCCAATTGGGCTTGGATCAAAATTGCTAATGGTAAAGGCTTGTCTAGAATTGGGTACAAGTATTGGGGCTATAGTTTATTTGGGTAAAGTCTTCTTCTCTAACAAGTTCAAGTATACCAAGGAACTCCCAAGACTTTTGCGTCCTCATTATCCCGTTAGGTAGTTCATACCAAAGTATTCATATTTCACCTCGAATCCGCCAAAGCAAGCTCAACGGGGTGATCATAATTGGTATCAAACTCATTGGTCTCGAGCACTCAGACTGGCAGAATATCACCCCTTATCTGGGTAATCCCAAATGGCAGTGACTAATCTCGTTGCAAAATTCAATTAGGATTGGATTAACTCAGTAACTAATACGACCTACATACCAATTCTCACAATCGAAAGTTTAAGGTGCACTAGGGATAACATGCTAGCTAAACTCGAACATGCCTTAAGGTTTGAATGGTGACCCCATACAACTATCAGCTAAGACAGTGGTCTAAGTGTGGGTTAGAAGCAAGTAAGTTCAACTAATTATTAGTTCAACAAGTAACCAGCTCCACTAAGTGATCCCTCTAATCCATTCGTCCCATACAAGGACATGCAAAAAAAACCAAGTACAACATCTGATTCGATTTGATCTTGAGGATAAGGATGCATGAATTAACACGTCTCTAGTCAATGGTTTGTAACTAATCATTCCACAAGTTTCACCTAGTAGTCCACAAGTTTAGATAGTTGTTTCAACCATAAAATATTGATTTCCGTGGAGGTTTCAGTTCACCCCAACATGCAAAACTGATGTAAAGCTTCCATCAAGATCACTGAAACTGAAAAACTCTCGAAAGTGGTTGGGTAATGTAAGTACACCAGAGTCCTTACCTCGTAACTTAATGATGATTTCCATCGCGAGCGTACCAAAATCCTCATTCAATCGCATTAGCAGTAAGATCCCTCCACAGGTTAATCTTAAGGTTCACAACATCCAATAGAACCCATATATGCAAAATATCGGATACAAAATTGATATGGTTTAAGAACGTTTGAGATTCGGTCCTTATGGTTCCGAACAAGTAGAGAGATCATTGAAGGGTTGGAGACGTCACTCAACTACTCGAGTTGCGAGAAGGATTCAAAGCATAGAGAAGATATTATCTAGAAGAAAGCTCATCCAATTGCTATGGAAAGTTAGGTGAGGAAGTGGAGTCCTACTATTCAAGGGCAAAGTACAAGCCAAAGACTTTCGATGGAAGGATGTTCAGGCTAACTCTTGAGTAAGGATTACGAGCTCAATCGGGAGAAGGAATTCACCACAACTCGATTAGTGAAGTTGCACAAGAAAAGGTCCGAGCAACAGGTGTGGTAGTGACTAAAATTCTCCTAGTAAGGATCTTCAGCAACCGGGGCATGAATTCCAGTCGATCGACCCAATCTCTACATTAGAATTTTAACCGAAACGACCTTGTCCAAGGTTAGCATTTGAGCATAAACCTACAATAGCCAATACTCAGCTCCATCTAGTAACGTAAATCGGTTGTGGTAGTAAGATGACTAGATTCCTCCCATCCATTCAATAAACCTCAGGGTTTTCTTCCGCCATAACTTAGTTTTGTCCGTCAAATGGTAAATTTCAACGATCAAAATCATTCATGTCGAAAGGTCATGTCCAACTATAAAAGTGTAATCCAGGATAGGTCTCAGGGTGCTGTAAGGGAGTTACCAGTTAAACACTTGGTTTTAGGTCCACCAGATGCAAAAATATCGCTAAAACACAAGTTAGAGACTTTCTAGCTTGTTTTCCAGGATTAGGAGATACTTGAGTGTATCGAAGTGATTGCCAGATAATAGGTCCAAAAGATTAGAGGTCAAATGTTGGGATCCTAATGGAACCTAAGCACATACGTAACAAGGCCATAGTATGATCCAAATATAAGTGTACGAATCCAGGCTTAGGCTCCCACAACATGCTTCTTTGATACCATAAATCTTATTTAAGTCAAATAGTTTGCTATGACAAGGATGCGCTAAGTCCAAAAGAAATAGATTGATCAACAACAAACCTTAGTAAGTTGGAGTCGAGAATCCAAACACGAGTCAATGGAATGAATCTAGCCATTCTTGTACTACCCATTTCCGTCAAACTTCAACCACTACAATTCGGAGGTTATGACATGTACAAATGCCACAAAAGTCTAAGTGTTAACTAGCCCACGTATCTAAGCAACCATTAGGTGTAGAATGGTGAAATGTACTATGAATTCACATACGGATAGTACGCTCACCGAGAATACGTGACATGTGGTGGTTATATTTGGTTACCATAGGGCTGTTCAAAACTGGACTAGGAGTCCACGACGCACTAAAACTTATGGACGGAAACACCGATCCACAACAGAGCGTGATAATGATTGTTAGGAGTGAGGGAGGGAAAGTTGACGAAGATCTAGATGATCGTTAGAACATACAAGTAATTAATCCCGTATTCTCGCCGTCAACATACTCGAGTCCTAGCGAGTAAATCCTAATCCAAGACTTAGGCAAATTCAAAACGGAAAGGAGCTCATCATTAAAAGATGAGGTATAAGATGCCACGAATAGTGGGAATAGTATTGAGCTAATAACAGTGAAAATAACTCGACTCATGTTGAAGTGTTAAAGATCAACAGAAGATTTGTACCACGTAAATTGTTCGAAGCCACAAGACATTGACAGTGGTTTGAAGCACGGAAAGTACAAATAACAACCAAGGTCAAAGTTATCAAAATTGAAAATAAGTATTTTAAATAGAAGTCAAAACTAATCAATCCAAAATTTCATGTACGAGAACATTGGATAATGAAGAGGGTACATAAATCAAGAATTTGTCCAAACCCTAGAGACACGTAAATTACCAGAAAGGGATGAGGAGAATTTACGAAATCAGTCAAACACTTGATATGAGGCATAATCACCAAAATGTGAAATCAGGTTAACTGACTTTTAAAACATTTGCTAAATTCACGAGGAAGTAAAATTGGTCAAACCATAATACCTTTAAGGGTCCGATAGAAATGGAAAGCAATTCCCAAAATCATTGTTTAAAATAATTTAAACAAAAATGACGAGTAGGGAACACGACTCCCAATCGTAAAAAGCGTGGTTTGATGAAATAAAGAAATCAAGTTGTTAAAGATGATTTAATAGATCGGTTAGTAAAATATATGTGACTAGCATCCAAAATGTAACACGTCATAATACATGCCATAATTTGACACTGTTTAAACTTATTTTGTTCAAAAAGGTTTCGTCATCGTAAATAAGAGATCCACGGGTAAACACACAAGTCGTAAGAAATTCAGTTGTAAGGTGAAGTCATTTGTAGAAAAAAAACCGTAAATTCAATTTTAAAGGCCTAGAAAGGAAAAATACTGCCTCAAGAATGGTACCAAAGTAAAATCGCTTTAAACCATTTTCATGGAAAAAACCAAGATTTTTAAGTGGCTCCTAGAGCGCATATAAGATGGGTTTCATAATAAAACTATGAAACAACGATATAGTGCTTGTGCCGGGAAGGAACAATCATTACACGCCCTAGAAGACAAATATAGGAACAGTTAAGTGATTCACTCCTCAAAACTGTCGAGAGGTTCATAATGTTTTACCCATACGAAACTATGGTAGGTTGCGCGGTTCGATCCTGAAATAAAAGTTTAACCAACGTGCAAAACCAAAATATCCTCTAAAGCACCCTCATAGTACCATTTAAACAAGAATATAATTACTTACAAAGACCTCGTAGAAAATCTTTAAGTAAGCCCTAAGGTCCCCGAATGGACAAATTTGATAAATGATTCTTGCGCAACGGTTTCATAAGTGTTAGTCAAGAGAGTCAACTCAGATTTCCCGGGTAAATTTCGGGGATCTCGACTCTCGAGATGAATAAACTACGAACAGTCATGAAAAGGCGAGCTTGCCTTGCACATCTTCGAATGACTCATTCACACCACCCATACGAGTCCCAAGCTCATAAGAACCACCCGAACACGAAATTCGACAGAATGAAAATCTAACTATTCGTGACTAATGGTAGATCATATTTTACGCATGTTTTATCCATGATTTAATACCCTTTTAATGATACTTTGTTAATATTTTGTTCTATGAAATTGTAGAAAATAATATATTTTGTGAGAATGTTTAGAATCAAATAGAGCTTGGAATTACGAGAATTTGGGTGAAAGAATCACCTAAATCGGAGTTGAAGCAAAGAAGTTATGAAGGAAAGAAAATGGAACGGGAATTCGGTAGATACCTACCGAAATCAGCAGCTTAGGAGTCCTTTCCCGTCATTGTAGCTTAATCCAATTCCGTACACGCCGACCAAACTCCCTTCTTCCTCCACAACACACGTGTCATCAAGCCTTTCTCCCTAATTCAGTGGGCTTCCACTGACGACGCATTGAATTCGGTGGTTGCACGTTGATCAAGGGTTGACCTCACCCTTTGACCCACCAAATTCGGTGGTTGACCATTGAAACTAATCCCTGGAGCTTAATTCCTGGTTTTTGGCCTTATTAAGGATTTTAGTTAGATTTTGGCCTTATTGTATAAGGATTTTAGTCCTACTTCCTTTTATATTATTATTTTCAGCCCATTTACTTGTAGGAAATGTTTTTAATTAGATTTCTTAATTGTTTAGGAAGCCTTTTCCTTATAGAATATAATTGTAAAACTTTTATTTGTATGAGGATTAATAATTCTCTTATAAATAGGTACTAGGGTTTATGTAAAGGAGTTTTTTTGGGAGTTGGAGTTTTTGGAGAGTTTTTAGTTTACATTAAAAAATAATAAGAGCAAAATATTTTTGTCTTTTATTTTTTAATTTTTTTTTTATTTTGTAGTTTCTTTTTCGGTTAGGGCTTCTTGAAGCCCTAGCCATGTTAGTTCATTAATTATATTTCTGGCACTTGATTTTGATTATTATGCATGACTGAATTTGTTGGATTACTGCGGTTCATGAACTCAATTTATGTTGATAAGCTTAGCCAACTTTTTTGTATATAATTGTTGATGTAATTGCTTGACGGACTATCATATCATCTTGTAGTTTGTAGCATCAAGTTTAAGAGGTGGACTCTTATTCGTAATCTAAACTCATAACCTACTTGGACTGCACAACACTTTTCTAGGGATGGTGACAACCTAGGATTATGCATCACTTTTATAGGGATAGTGTAGTGTCATTAAACCTTCCTCGTGTTTCATGCATTATCACGCACCATCGATAATAGACGTTTTAAGAGAGGGACATCGTGCTTAAAACATGCAAACTAAGAGAGGATGATAGGTGTGGGGTGAGCCTTAGCCGAACCCTTGCACGGGCACTTAATTCGGAATATGCATAGTAATTAGGTCCAGGAAATCTGGTTTGCAACTATAATTAGTTAGTCATGGATAGAGTGCCTTAACTGATTTATTTTTATTATTTGTTTTCTGTTAATTTTTTTATTTGTTATTTTTAATTATCTTTAAACCCCCCCCCCCCCCCCCCCCCCCATGTGTGCATGTGTTTGTGTTTTCTTTTAAATGTTAATAAATATCTAAGTTAATTAACTAATCTAAGAAATAATGTGGATTAAACATTAAGATAAGTCCTTATGGGATTCGACCCTTGTTTAGTTGTTATACTATCTTTAAGATTTGTGCACTTGCAAGGTTAAACTGAATAGAATAGATTTCATATTTATTTATATTGTCTATTTTGTCCAACAACTAAGGAGCACTGAAAGCTAAAACGAACTCCAAATCTATTTGTGGAAATATAGGATTAGGTCGTAACCGAACAAAATTCGCGCTAAAATTAATTCTCATTATTCGAGGAGTTGCTTTGACATCAGAAATCAGGTTTTATGGTCATCAAGTGTCCAAAGTTAACGACACAGTCCTAGAGCCACCGCTCTGATACCAAATTGACACACCCTGATCCGGAAAGTCCACTTAGGGCATGTAGATCAAGGCGTGTTGACTGACATCTGGATGATGAAATTTAGATGACGAAAGCCAATTAAATAAAATGATACAGTTTTATGAGTCGAGTGAAACATAGTCGGTCGAAACCGATCACGTTTCACCCCACATCGGAAGTATAGAGCGGGGTTAAAGATTGAAGATCATACCGTTAAACCTCTCTACCTGAGGTACCCGATCACTTTCATGTCACCCCAAGATTTGGGTGCGGATGCCAGAGCAGCTACTAAGCCTCCTCAGAATGTGTGCACACTAATGGTACCTGAGGGGTTCAAAAACTAAGGGCGAGTGGACCCAAAGTTTATTCAGTGTAAAACCATTTATAGGAAAAATACTTTAACCCCTCGTTTTTCCCGAAAACAACACACTAAAATCAGACTTAGACGTTTTACAAGAAGTAATAATAAAATGATTATAAATCATTATGTTGAAATGAGTCGTATTAAAATCATAAATTTCAGTAAACAACCTGAAGTATGACACAATATGCATGAACCACAATCTCATTGCTCATGAATCGCACAAGGCATCCGTTCATGCCAGGCTAGGTATCTTTGCTCGTGTACCACAACCATGTGAAAGCTAGGTGTAATGACCCGTCCCTGATTTTAGGGATTAATTAAGACTAATTATGAATTAGTGAAGCTAATCGGGGATTGGCCGAGAATTAACGGACGCTCAGGGTGAAATTACGATTTTACCCCTAGACGAGGGCAAAAACTTAACTTTTGACCCGGGAGATCTGATGCCCGAGGGCCGATGACCGTGACATAGACCGGGACGTAACGAGTCCTTAAACAGGCGCCACGTCAAAATCGGACGTTCGACGAAAAAATTATGGTTCACGGAAGGTCCGAGGAACTATTACACGAATCACGAGAAGGGGGAACTTTGGTCTGGAGTAAGCCCCAGATATTTCCCCAGGGCAATGGTTGAGTGACAAGTGCCACCCATCCATTGGTTCTCTTAAACAGATGCATGCATATTCCCATTTCAAGTGTCACCCCCTCCCTTTATTGATTGACTGAGGGCCTTGAGAGACTAAGACTGAGGAGGTGAATGATGAGGATGGTGGCTGAGTGAGGATAGGACCGCCGTGGACGGCGGCGATGGCCCAGGAAATTGGTAACTGAAACCCCCCTTTTTTCCATTTCAAATTTGAATTTTGGGTTGGGATGTTGGGGATTGTTTTTGTCGGTCAGGAAGTGTTTGTTGGGTTAGTATGAAGGCCTAGAGAAGGTTTTGGACGGTGGGGAACGGCCGAGCTGACACGACCCATCCCAATCCCCCCGGGATTAACGTGGGATATGTCATGCTCCCGTCTGACACGAGATAAGGGATAATACATACCTCAGCCCGTACGGGGCTCCAAGAGTGCGCCAGGATGAGTGGAGGAGTGCAATGTCTCGGCTTCTGTTACAGCTCGCATTCGTGATCAACCTAAAGGGCATTAAAACCATTAAGAACTGTGAGTGGACAAAAATCAATAAGTTCATAAAAACACATTTCATAAAGATATATATGCCCTTCCCTAAAAGTATGCATGCCTTGAAAACCAGTAATCAAAACATTTACTTAAATAAGCCATTAGGGCCTTAGCCCAAAAACCGTAAATCCAAAACCAAGTGGGCCACTGCCCAAATCAATAAACACAAATCCAACCGAAAAACCATTTTATAGATCCAATAGTTTATATTTACCACATAACCATCTTTGGCACCCCAGATGCCTAGAGTCCCAGACGCTTGACGTCCCAGATGTCATATCTCACGGTAATAAGCAACGCGTGCTACCCGGGGTCTCTCCGGGTCAATATCTCTGACATCTCAGATGTCTGACGTCCCAGACGTCTAATCATAGCAATCCTACTCCTGAGTCACTATATGGTCAGGTAGCTCCGTATAATGACCCGTCGTAGGCAATGCACCGTGACTTCCCCAGTGTCCGAGGCACCTGGAGGAGACCATCACATATCCTCAAATCAAGATGGTGTATGGAAAACAGTTTTTGTCAGGACCCGTCCCAAATATCACCTCGATACTCGGGATGAACCCTGCTCCCGTCTGACAATCACACTTACAATGCCAAAAAAATAAACTTAATACAACTATAAGCATAACCATCAGACGAAGGAGTAAATATATACAACAGTAAGTCAGAGCATAGTTCTACAAAATGGGCACCAAGAGTCCTACAAGTCTAAGTCCGCAACGGAAGAACGTCGGAAGCCCTATGCCTCGATATCTGCCTCAACGTTCACCCCAGCGCTATCACCACGACCTGGAGGGAAAATTAAAAACAAAAGGTGTGAGTGGACCAAAAGGAATGAAAGTTTTAAAACCGTCTACCAGCAAATCAACGTAAGGAAATAAAATCATTTGTTCCCTCCGGTTTAAAACCAGGCATGCCAATGAAGTATTAGAAAAACCATAATATGGAACATCATAAGAAACAGAAACACTATAAATACCATAAGAAACAGATACACTATAAAACATCATAAGAAACCAGAGTATAACCCGATCAAACCTGCTGGACCTATCCGAGTCTTTAAACTCAACCAGGCCTCACATATCAATCCGAGTCTTTAAACTCCCGAGTCTTTAAACTCAATAGGCCTATGGGGGTAATATCATAATATCCGAGTCTTTAAACTCCCGAGTCTTTAAACTCAATCCGGGCCCGTCCCCCATCAATGTCAATCCGGGTCTTTAAACCCATATCCAGATACAGCAAATCCAATCCACATCCAGTGTAAAACCAATTCAAAATCCATCGCCAAATCCGAATTCGAAATCCCCGGTTCGAAGCCCTTCCGGCGTTCAGAACCGACATTCCGAACCCAAATCCGGAAAATCCATTTCCATACCAAAAACCATAAGAAATCCCTAACCATGTTTCATAACCCATTTACCATCATCAGAAAACATTTATAGGGTGAATTTCTCAAATATAGCATCAAAATCTGAAAACCGGCTTTTTCTCGAAAAACGTGCAAAACCCCGAAAATATCTCGAAAAACGTGCAAACATCTCAATCACGTATAACCATCATTTAAAGCATAAAAACACACATAGAATCATAAAACAGTAATTAAAACAGTTTGGCATGCTCGGAAATAAGAAAGAGTCCACTCACAGTTTACGACACGTCACTCGCGCTCCGTGCGCTCCTCAACCGTCTCTGGTGTCTCCCGTCCTGTCAATAGATACCAAATAGGGTCACAATAACATCAAGGATACCTTCCCTATTTTCCCCAATTTTTCGGGAATTTAATAATATTTTAATCATAAACCCTAAACCGTACGGATTCCCGAACCATTCCGTAACACCGTCCGATTAACCCGAAAACTGTACCATTGGACTCCTTAGGACATTTAGAGTTAAACTCATGTTGGACGCTTAACCGGATTCCTCCCCACGCGCCCCCACGCGCCCCCCAAAGTGGCTGCGCGTGGGCCTCACGCGCCTGCTACAGTCCACCTTCAACCTCGAGTCAACCGGTTCAACTGTGTTGAACCGGCGTGACCGGTTCTCCGCCGTTCACCCACCATTCTTCTCCATTTCAATACCACTAGCTTCGTCCAGTTCCCTGCAATCAAACCCAGTCCTAAAATCCAGAAATCACGGCCTAAAACCCTTCGTCTTCAACCTCGAAAAACCTTGCCCGTGAGCTCTGTTTTCCTTCCCGGCCGTCCACAGCTTCCCCCTTCACGGTGGTGATACCAGCACCACCCTAGGACCCTACTTAGTCCTACCCAACTCACAGAATCCGTCGATTCATCCCCGAAGTCCACGACTTCAAGTTTGAAACTCACGGCTAAAACAGGGTACAACGGACCAGCCGTCGAACCACCAGCCACCGTGAACCTCCCGTCACGGCAACCACCACAAACGACGCCTAAGACCTCACTGAACAACACCCTGACTTCCTAATCTCTCGACTCCAAGCCCAACGTCACGACTTTGCATTTGAAAAATCCACGAAAAACAGAGTAAACGAGCTTACCTTTCGATTCCGGCGCCGCCGTGAGAACCGTCACCCACCACGGTGCTCGTGGGACTCCCCTCAACCTCCTGAGTCTCCTACCGCCCTGGTTTGCCTCACCACACGGCACAACAGCCTCCACCGTCCACGGTCTCCTCTGTTTTCCTCAGTTGTTCGCCGCACCACCACCGTGCCGCCGTGCACGATTCCAGTCCCAAAACACGATCAGCACCTCACCCACGTCTCTCTGTCACTCTCACCAGTCACTCCTCACTCTCCCTAGCCTCCAGATCGATCACCGCCTCACCCAAACTCCTCTCTGTTTTCAGTTTCCTTCGAATTGGTGCACGGTTCAAAAATAACCAAGTGTGGCCGTGCACACTTAAGTTCCTCCTAGAACCATCTAGGGTCCCCCACGTGTCCATCAGCAATTGGCCATCCCAAAAATATCTGCCACTTGCCCTTAACTGATTGGGCTGAGGAAAAATGACCAAAATGCCCCTCTGCACAAAATTACCATTTTGCCCTCAGACTTTCCAGACCCGTATCTTTTCCGTCCGACGTCCGATGACAGCGTGCCGCCTGTCGTTGAACTCAGGACGTCGAGACCTATCCAACGGTCCTCGGTCTACGTGAAAATCACAAATCCTCCAAAAAGTCAACATTTCCCCTTTTAACTCAAAATTACGGTAACGCCCCCAACCTTCCGTACATCATAACTTTTCCTCCGGTTGTCCGAATCGAACCTGCCGCCTGTCTACGGACTCGTGACGTCCTAACCTACGTCACGGTCAAAGGCTAACACTCATCCAATCAATCGTACAAAAAGTCAACTTTTCGTTTACTATTCACAGGGGCAAAATCGTCCTTTTTACAAAACTTCACAGAAATTACATTTTTACCCTTCCTGTAGGTACGGGTTGTTACAATCTACCCCCCTAAAAAGAATTTCGTCCCCGAAATTCAGTGAAATAAATAAGGGTACTATTCTCGCATCAAGGCCTCGGGTTCCCAAGTAGCTTCTTCGACCTGATGATTTTGCCACAATACCTTCACTAAGGGAACCGTCTTCCTTCGCAACACTTTATCCTTCCGATCCAAGATTCCAACAGGTTGCTCTTCAAAACTCAAGTCTTCCCTCAGTTCCACTGGTTGTGCTTCCAAAACATGCGACTCATCTCGAATATATTTCCGAAGCATAGAAACATGAAAGACATTATGTACCTTTTCCAAATCTGTTGGTAAGGCCAACCGATAAGCTACAGGACCAATCCGCTCCAGAATCTCATACGGTCCAATGTAACGAGGACTCAACTTCCCTCGTCTGCCAAATCGTACAATTCCTTTCCAAGGAGATAGCTTCAGGAAAACCCAGTCTCCAACAGCAAATTCCAAATCCCGGATCCTACGGTCAGCGTAGCTCTTTTGGCGGTCCTGCGCTGCCTTCAATCGATCCCTAATCAATGCCACTTTTTCCTGAGTAAGCTCCACCATCTCAGAAGTAGTCAACCTCCTCTCACCAACCTCAGTCCAACACAGTGGAGTCCGACACTGCCGCCCATACAAAGCCTCGTAAGGAGCCATCCCAATGCTCTCCTGAAAACTATTATTGTAAGCGAACTCCATCAAAGGCAGATGTGATTCCCAAGTACCCTGAAACTGAAGCACACAAGCTCGCCTCATATCCTCGAGAATCTGAATAGTCCGCTCAGACTGCCCATCGGTCTGAGGATGAAAAGCAGTACTGAAGTGTAATTTAGTCCCAAAAGCTTCCTGTAAGCTCTGCCAAAAACGAGAAGTGAATCTCGGATCTCTATCAGATACTATCGATTCCGGAGTCCCATGTAATCGAATAATCTCATTAATAAACAACTGTGCAAACTGTTCCAGCCTGAAGTTCTCCCGTACTGGCAAGAAATGAGCAGACTTCGTAAGTCGATCCACCACAACCCATACACCATTGTGTCCCTTCGGTGTTCTCGGAAGCTTGAACACAAAATCCATAGTCAGGTGATCCCATTTCCACTCGGGAATCGGCAAAGGTTGCATCGCTCCATAAGGTCTCTGCCGCTCGGCTTTTACCTGTTGACAAATCAAACATCTACTGACATACTCTGCAATTTCACGTTTCATCCCTGACCACCAATAATGCTCTCGAAGTGTACGATACATCTTGGTCCCACCAGGATGCATCGCATAAGCTGAACAGTGAGCCTCATCCAGTATCACCTTCTTCAAAACTTCATCCTCAGGTACACACAACCGTCCATTCTTAACCAAGGCTCCATCCTCACGGATCTCAAAATCCTGTCTTTCTCCAGCCTCGACCTCAATCCGAATGATGCCCAGAATAGGGTCCTCAAACTGAGCATCAATCACCTGGTCAATCAAAATGGGTCGCATATGGAAACTCGCTAGGAGTGCTCCCTGATCATCCACAGTCAACTCTACTCCCAACTTACGGAGCTCAACCAGCAAAGGTAACCGTACTGTCCTCAAATGCGACAAAGATCCAGCTAACTTCCTGCTCAGAGCATCGGCTACCACATTAGCCTTCCCTGGATGATACTCAATAGTACAGTCGTAATCCTTAAGTAACTCCAACCAACGGCGCTGTCTGAGGTTCAATTCCTTTTGAGTGAACAAATACTTCAAACTCTTGTGGTCCGTGAAGATCCTGCACTTCTCACCGTACAAGTAATGTCGCCAAATCTTCAATGCATGAACCACCGCAGCCAGTTCCAAGTCATGGGTAGGGTAGTTCACCTCATGGGGTTTCAATTGCCGGGAAGCATAAGCAATCACTTTCCCGTGCTGCATCAAGACACAACCCAAACCTTGTAAAGAAGCGTCACTGTACACCTCGAACTCCCCACTATCATCTGGAAGGGCTAACACAGGAGCAGATGTTAACCGCCTTTTAAGCTCCTGGAAACTCTGTTCACAGTTCTCATCCCACTCAAACCGAACTCCCTTCCGTGTCAACCTCGTCAACGGTGCTGCAAGAATAGAAAAGCCCTCAATAAAACGCCGGTAATACCCTGCCAAACCCAGAAAACTCCGAATTTCCGTCACCGTCTTAGGCTGTTCCCAATTGGCTACGGCCTCAACTTTCTGAGGATCCACACGAATGCCCTCGGCCGAAATCACATGGCCAAGAAATCCAACACTGGTAAACCAGAACTGACACTTACTGAGCTTCGCATACAACTGATGCTCCCTCAACGTTTTAAGCACGATCCTCAGATGTTTCTCATGCGCCTTCGCACTCTTCGAATACACCAAAATATCATCAATGAAAACAATCACAAAACGATCCAAGTAGGGCCGGAACACTCGGTTCATAAGGTCCATAAAAGCTGCTGGGGCATTAGTCAAACCAAAAGGCATCACCACAAACTCATAGTGACCGTACCTGGTCCGGAAAGCTGTCTTCGGTATATCCTCCTCTTTAACCCGTAACTGGTGATAGCCGGAGCGAAGATCAATCTTCGAGAAATACTGTGCTCCCTTGAGCTGGTCAAACAAATCATCAATCCGGGGGTAGGGGGTACTTATTCCGAATAGTTACCTTATTCAATTGCCTGTAATCCACACACAATCTCAATCCTCCGTCCTTTTTCTTGACAAACAAAACAGGTGCTCCCCAAGGTGACATACTCGGTCGAATGAATCCTATATCGACCAATTCTTGCAACTGGGCCTTAAGTTCCCTCAATTCGGCAGGTGCCATACGATAAGGAGTCTGAGAAATAGGCTGTGTACCTGGTAGAAGCTCAATCGTAAACTCAAGATCTCGGTGTGGGGGTAGTCCTGGCAACTCCTCGGGAAAAATATCGGGAAACTCCTGTACCACTGGTATATCCTCCGCCCTCTCTGGCGTAGCACGCGTATCCACCACATGAGCTAAGTAACCCTGGCACCCCTTCCATAACAGTTTACTAGCCTCGAGTGCCGAAATAACTCCCGTAGGAAGTGCACGCTGATCCCCCTGAAATGTAGTCTCTGGTAATCCGGGACTCCGAAAAGTCACTCTCCTATCGAAACATTCGATAGAAGCATGATGTCTCGTCAACCAGTCCATACCCAAGATCACATCAAAGTCCCGTAAATCCAAGAGTAACAAATCTGCCAGTAACTCCACCTGGCCTACCATCACCGGACACTCTCTCAAAACCTGAGTCACTACCAACACCTCCCCAGTAGGTGTACTCAGGCCTAACGCACAATCCAAAGTAGACACCTCCCTCTCCTTAACCAGACTACAACTCCGAGCTATAAATGAATGAGTAGCCCCGGGATCTATCAAAGCAAAAACAGTGTGACCAAGTATGGTGAGTGTACCTGTCACCACTCCCGGTGCTGACCTAGCCTCCTGCTGAGTCATAGCAAAAACTCGCGCCTGAGGTCCCGACGACCTACCGCGCCCTCTGGAACTGCTCGTGGTACCTCCGCCACCCCTAGGGCCTGCCGCCCCTGATACCGAAGCAGTACTCCACCCGGGTTCTGCTGCACCTCTGCCTGCTCCACCCTCCGGAGCTAACAATGGACACTCCCGACGAAAATGTCCTCGCTCCCCACAGTAGAAGCAAGTGTCTCTACCGGGTCCACCGGTATGCCTCCCTGTCGAAGCCACTGAAGTCGCACTCGCCTGAGGAGTCGGCTGTGACCTAGCTCCTCGAAATCCTGAGCCCTGGAAACTGCCTGGTCTGCCATACCGGGCTCCACCAGCCGATAGTGATCCACCAAAATTACCCCGTTTCGGGGGCCTCTGACTCGATGCTCCTGGGAATGACTGCTCTCGGCGTCGAACACTGCCCGAATACTGTGGTCGAGCAGGTAAACTGGCCTCCACCCTGACAGCAGCATCAGACAACTCTCGGAATGTAGCAAAAGAGCCGGCTGTCACTATGGCCCTGATCTCTCCCCGGAGACCCAACTCAAACCGGCGGCACTTCTCCGCCTCAGTCGCCACAAATGCCGGAGCAAAACGAGATAGCATCTGGAACCTCTGCTCATACTCAGCAACTGTCAAGTTTCCTTGCTTCAAGTGAAGGAATTCCGCTTCCTTCGCATCCCTGAAAGAACGGGGATAGTACTGATCTAGAAACCGCTCCCGGAAAGTCTCCCAGGTCACGGTATGTGCATCCCAGCCGGACAGTTCCAGCGTATACCACCACTCGTAGGCAGCTCCATCCAACAGAAAAGTGGCTAACAATACCCGATCCTCGGGAGGACAGTGCATCACCCCAAAAATACGTTCTAGTCGGGTGATCCATCGGTGAGCTTCCTCGGGATCAGCCCCACCGCTGAACGTAGTAGTCCCAAGCCTCTGGGCTCTCTCGATCGAAGCACTCTCAGTCCCTCTCGCCGCTTCATCTTCAGGTCGTGGAGGGGGTTCACGTCTCGGAGGCATGATCAATCGTACGCTGAAAGAGGCATAGAGTTAGTATAACAACCTAGACCCAACACAAATTGACACAACCTATGCTCTGATACCAATTGTCAGGACCCGTCCCAAATATCACCTCGATACTCGGGATGAACCCTGCTCCCGTCTGACAATCACACTTACAATGCCAAAAAAAATAAACTTAATACAACTATAAGCATAACCATCAGACGAAGGAGTAAATATATACAACAGTAAGTCAGAGCATAGTTCTACAAAATGGGCACCAAGAGTCCTACAAGTCTAAGTCCGCAACGGAAGAACGTCGGAAGCCCTATGCCTCGATATCTGCCTCAACGTTCACCCCAGCGCTATCACCACGACCTGGAGGGAAAATTAAAAACAAAAGGTGTGAGTGGACCAAAAGGAATGAAAGTTTTAAAACCGTCTACCAGCAAATCAACGTAAGGAAATAAAATCATTTGTTCCCTCCGGTTTAAAACCAGGCATGCCAATGAAGTATTAGAAAAACCATAATATGGAACATCATAAGAAACAGAAACACTATAAATACCATAAGAAACAGATACACTATAAAACATCATAAGAAACCAGAGTATAACCCGATCAAACCTGCTGGACCTATCCGAGTCTTTAAACTCAACCAGGCCTCACATATCAATCCGAGTCTTTAAACTCCCGAGTCTTTAAACTCAATAGGCCTATGGGGGTAATATCATAATATCCGAGTCTTTAAACTCCCGAGTCTTTAAACTCAATCCGGGCCCGTCCCCCATCAATGTCAATCCGGGTCTTTAAACCCATATCCAGATACAGCAAATCCAATCCACATCCAGTGTAAAACCAATTCAAAATCCATCGCCAAATCCGAATTCGAAATCCCCGGTTCGAAGCCCTTCCGGCGTTCAGAACCGACATTCCGAACCCAAATCCGGAAAATCCATTTCCATACCAAAAACCATAAGAAATCCCTAACCATGTTTCATAACCCATTTACCATCATCAGAAAACATTTATAGGGTGAATTTCTCAAATATAGCATCAAAATCTGAAAACCGGCTTTTTCTCGAAAAACGTGCAAAACCCCGAAAATATCTCGAAAAACGTGCAAACATCTCAATCACGTATAACCATCATTTAAAGCATAAAAACACACATAGAATCATAAAACAGTAATTAAAACAGTTTGGCATGCTCGGAAATAAGAAAGAGTCCACTCACAGTTTACGACACGTCACTCGCGCTCCGTGCGCTCCTCAACCGTCTCTGGTGTCTCCCGTCCTGTCAATAGATACCAAATAGGGTCACAATAACATCAAGGATACCTTCCCTATTTTCCCCAATTTTTCGGGAATTTAATAATATTTTAATCATAAACCCTAAACCGTACGGATTCCCGAACCATTCCGTAACACCGTCCGATTAACCCGAAAACTGTACCATTGGACTCCTTAGGACATTTAGAGTTAAACTCATGTTGGACGCTTAACCGGATTCCTCCCCACGCGCCCCCACGCGCCCCCCAAAGTGGCTGCGCGTGGGCCTCACGCGCCTGCTACAGTCCACCTTCAACCTCGAGTCAACCGGTTCAACTGTGTTGAACCGGCGTGACCGGTTCTCCGCCGTTCACCCACCATTCTTCTCCATTTCAATACCACTAGCTTCGTCCAGTTCCCTGCAATCAAACCCAGTCCTAAAATCCAGAAATCACGGCCTAAAACCCTTCGTCTTCAACCTCGAAAAACCTTGCCCGTGAGCTCTGTTTTCCTTCCCGGCCGTCCACAACTTCCCCCTTCACGGTGGTGATACCAGCACCACCCTAGGACCCTACTTAGTCCTACCCAACTCACAGAATCCGTCGATTCATCCCCGAAGTCCACGACTTCAAGTTTGAAACTCACGGCTAAAACAGGGTACAACGGACCAGCCGTCGAACCACCAGCCACCGTGAACCTCCCGTCACGGCAACCACCACAAACGACGCCTAAGACCTCACTGAACAACACCCTGACTTCCTAATCTCTCGACTCCAAGCCCAACGTCACGACTTTGCATTTGAAAAATCCACGAAAAACAGAGTAAACGAGCTTACCTTTCGATTCCGGCGCCGCCGTGAGAACCGTCACCCACCACGGTGCTCGTGGGACTCCCCTCAACCTCCTGAGTCTCCTACCGCCCTGGTTTGCCTCACCACACGGCACAACAGCCTCCACCGTCCACGGTCTCCTCTGTTTTCCTCAGTTGTTCGCCGCACCACCACCGTGCCGCCGTGCACGATTCCAGTCCCAAAACACGATCAGCACCTCACCCACGTCTCTCTGTCACTCTCACCAGTCACTCCTCACTCTCCCTAGCCTCCAGATCGATCACCGCCTCACCCAAACTCCTCTCTGTTTTCAGTTTCCTTCGAATTGGTGCACGGTTCAAAAATAACCAAGTGTGGCCGTGCACACTTAAGTTCCTCCTAGAACCATCTAGGGTCCCCCACGTGTCCATCAGCAATTGGCCATCCCAAAAATATCTGCCACTTGCCCTTAACTGATTGGGCTGAGGAAAAATGACCAAAATGCCCCTCTGCACAAAATTACCATTTTGCCCTCAGACTTTCCAGACCCGTATCTTTTCCGTCCGACGTCCGATGACAGCGTGCCGCCTGTCGTTGAACTCAGGACGTCGAGACCTATCCAACGGTCCTCGGTCTACGTGAAAATCACAAATCCTCCAAAAAGTCAACATTTCCCCTTTTAACTCAAAATTACGGTAACGCCCCCAACCTTCCGTACATCATAACTTTTCCTCCGGTTGTCCGAATCGAACCTGCCGCCTGTCTACGGACTCGTGACGTCCTAACCTACGTCACGGTCAAAGGCTAACACTCATCCAATCAATCGTACAAAAAGTCAACTTTTCGTTTACTATTCACAGGGGCAAAATCGTCCTTTTTACAAAACTTCACAGAAATTACATTTTTACCCTTCCTGTAGGTACGGGTTGTTACAGTTTTACGTAGCCATTTCAAAACATCTCAATGGGCCCTGCCCAAAATTTCCATAAATCATCACAAATCCTGTCAGGACCCGTCCCAAATCCCCCAGGATTAACGTGGGACGCACCTGATCCCGTCTGACACAAAGTGTCAGACCAGGGAGAATTCCATCTCTACCCCTCACCAGGGCTTCCAGAGTACGCCAGGATCGTAGGAGGATGAGTGTGATGTCTCGTCTCTGCTACAGCCTGCATCCGCGATCAACCTGAAGGGCGTTCAAAACATCAAAAGTCGTGAGTGGACAAAATAATATTTTAATAAAACATTTTCACATAAAGACATTTATGCCCTTCACTAAAAGCATATGCATGCGTTCGAAAACCACTTATCAAAACGTTCATAAAACCATTTGAAAACATTCTCAAAACCTTTCAAGGGTTCATGCCCGGTCCCCATAAACCGTCATGAACCATAAAAACCTTTCAAGGGTTTATGCCGGTCCCCATAAACCGTCATGAACCATAAATCCATTTATGGGTCCCCGGCCCGAAATCACAAAAAGAACTGTAAATCAATACATGGGAACTCAGCACAAATCAACCACAAGTGGGGCTCTGTCCAAATCCAGTAAACGTGGGTCTCAATAAAATAATAAAACATCGAATACAGGGTCTCCACCCCAAACCATTTCCAAAATATCAAATATGGCGTCTCCGCCCCAAATCACTTTCTGTAAGAACCACATACGTACTCATATGTATAACCCATCCGCGGTACTTCCGAGAAGATGCCAACTTGGGGGACACATCCCATAGGGAACACATCCTCGATATATGTCATGATTCATCTTTATACTAGGGAACACATCACCTGGAGTCTTCCACCATGAATTCTCTTTCTGGGAGGCTCTATCTCTGGTTCTAGTCCGAGCTCTATCTTCGGATCTAGTCTGAACATCTCTCTGGAATTTGGTTCGGGACCACATCATAACTTCCACTCCTTGAACGATATTCCTATGAGGAAACCCATTCTGGTCTGTGGATCGTGACTCTCCAAGTTGACGCCTGGAGGAGACCATATAAATCATATGGAGGGTTCATACATTTTCAAAACTCTTTCTTTCTCAAAGCATATTTCAACTAGGTCTCATACCCGATTCATCTCAATAGGATTCCTCGAATCCGATTCAATTCCATTTTCACAGGCCTCGGCCCAAATACACAGTTCAACAAGGTCTCATGTCCGAATTCTCATTTCACAGCTAAATTAGGACCCAAGCCCGATTTCACAATCAACTGGGCCTCTAGCCCGATATCACGACTAATTGGGCCCTAAGCCCGAAACCATAAATCAACGGGGCCTCAAGCCCGATTTCACAACCAACGGGGCCTTAAGCCCGATACCATAGTCAAAGGGGCCTCCAGCCATAGATTACAACTAACTGAGTCACAAACCCGAATTCGTAAACCAACGGGGCCCTCGACCCGATCGTATACACAAATGGACCCTCGGTCGGATTCCTCGTCAAATCAAATAGACTCCAAGTCCGAGAGTTTGTAAATCAAATGGGTCTCATGCCCGAGTTCAGATTTCCAAATCCAAAACCAATTCATTAAACCCTCATTGAAAACTTAGCATGTATAAGCATCGTATAAAACCAGAAATCTCGAAATACGTGCAAATACGTAAATCCTAGGCTACCACAAACAAATACACTCATGGAATCACAAAAAATATATTAAAACAATTATAAAAAATTTATGCATGCATCAATTTCGAAAGAAAGGTCCACTCACAGACTGTCCAAAGCCGCGCCTCGATAAGAGTGACATAAGCCTCTCTCGGGCCAATCGTCGTCTCTGGGATTCCCGAACCTGTCCAAATCGTAATAGAAGGTTACTAACTACTTAAATAATCCCTCACTAAAACCCCATAATTTTCCAAAATTTTTAACTATTTTTAAACGCGAACCTAAACCTTTGGACAGCCCGAACTTTATCGAGACGATGTCTAAAAGACACGAAACCAGTCCCAAAATGTTCGTTACATCGAATAGATGATTTGACATGTTGGAACCTCCCCTAAAATCCTCACCACGCGCCCCCACGTACCGGTCAAAGGGGCTGCGTGTGTGGCTCACGCACTAGTGCACAGTAGCTTCTTCTTCCTCTCGACGGCCGGTCTGGCCGGTTCACTAGTTCGGTCGGTCCAGTTGGACCGGCGTGATCGGTCTGGCCTCCTAGACCTTCCATTTTTCATCCTTATTCTTCCTAATCAATTCCAATCTTCCTATTTTGGTCCTAGGAACCTTTCTATGAAATCAAAATACCTAAAAACCTACTAAAACCCTTTGGTTTGATTTTGTCCTAACAGTTCAACGTTTTCAAATTTTTCCCAAGGCTTGCTCAGCCGTGAACCACCACCAAAACCTCCCTCATACCTTCCTAGCAACCTATTAAACCCATTCCAAGAAACTAAAAAGGTCCATAACATTACAAATAAAAAATAAGAGAAAATGGACCAAAATCGATACCTTCACGGTTCCATGGCCGCCGTGCACGGTGGCTTGCGATCTTGCCACCACCATCCTCAGTTCAATCTTCTCTCTCTATTTCCCTCTTGGATAGAATCAGGCGTCGAATGGATTGGGTGATGGTTTGATAGGGAATGGATGAGATCGGGTTTTGGTTTGAGTTTGGTATGCACGAACAAGCAAGGGGTGAAGTTCATGAATCAATTTGGGTGGGTAATGGATGGATGACAAGTGTCATTCATCCATTGGGCCTGCCCCAAAATATCTGGGCCCACTTGATGCCAAAAGGTATCCGTCTCGCAAAACGTGGAATAGTTCCCTCGAACTTCCGTGAACTGTAACTTTCCCGTCGAATGTCCGAATTCGACGTGCCACTTGTCTATGGATTCATATCACCTCGATCTACGTAATGGTCCTCGACCCTTGGCTATTAGACCTCTCGGGTCAAAAGTAATTTATTTTCCCCAAATCAACCAAATTACCAAAATGCCCCCAAACTTCCAAAAATCGTAACTTCTTCCTCGAACGTCGGAATCGGGCGTGCCACCTGTCTGTGAACTCGTGACGTCCCGAACTACGTCACAGTCATCGGCCAAATTCCATTTGACCGTCTAAATGAAAATTCAACGATTCACCCAATCTAGGGGTAAAATCGTCATTTCGCCCTGAACTTCCATTCATCCTCGTCTAATCCCCGATTAGCCTTTCTAATCCTTCATTAAGTCTTAATTAATCCCGATAATTCAGGACGGGTCGTTACAAATCCATTTAGGGTCCCAGACCTAATATCACATTTATGAAACATAGGGTCCCATACCCGAAATCACATTTATAAAATCCAACCAGGCCAAATGTGACAGGACCGTCCCCGAAGGGACATTGATAACCGTGCCCAGTCCTGCTCACGTCTGGAAAGTCGACTGAAGTTCCCAAATTACCCTCAGCACTTGCCAAACAAGGGATAATCAAACGTGTGCCCACTCATGCCTCCACCTCTCGAATAGCCTTGATCGTCGCGCCACGACCTGGAGGGTCAATAAAAACACAAAAGGTGTGAGTGGACGAAAATAAAACAGTTCTAAAACATGTTACAGAAAAGACATTCTACCCTCCACGTAAAACCAATGCATGCATTCGGAAAATCATTTCATAATTCATTTCATTTCCAATATAAGAAAAATCGTGTGTGAAAATAAAAATCATTTTCCTTTGCTCAAAGCTCGGCCTTAGCCTGAAACCATAAACACGGGGCCTCAGCCCAAAATCATGAATCAAAAGCCCAAAATCCATCAAGTCATATAAACCGGGCTATTGCCCAACACATCCGAAAACAACAGAAATCAACAGTTATTCACAAGTCATTCAATATGCTGGATCTCAAGTGTGCCCGAGTCTTTAAACTCAAAACCATGCGCATAATCAGCCTTCTCGGGATATCAACGAGTCTTTAAACTCAGAGCATAATCAATAGGCCTCGGGGGATATCACAATAACCGAGTCTTTAAACTCACATATCAATCAAGGGCCCTCCCTCGTCATCCATCAACCGAGTCTTTAAACCCAAAACATCATCCGGCAATAGTACCGGGTCTTTAAACCCAAAACCATTTGTAAATCACAACAAATCCAGAATCCATCGTAAACCAATTTCCAAAACCGATTCGAAATCACATTTTATCAAACATGACTTATGTCCGAATTTCACATTCAAATCCCCAATCATATCCGTCATCCATTCCCGAACCCGAATTCGCAATAATGATTCCGTAAGCCCACATCCGGAACGATCATTCCGAACCCAAATCTGAAAATCCACCTTCAAGTTTCCGAAACCCGAAATCTCGTTCATCAAAGCCACTTTTATGAACTGGGCACCAAGCCCGAAATCGTTTTTCCCAAAATCCGTTTTAAATCCTTGAAATTAAATCGTTTTTCAAATACCAAATTCAAATCACCAAAATCACGGTCAAACCACAACATACTCGAAATCTCGTAAAATGTGCAAATCCGTAATAATCTTGAAATACGTGCCAAAACCGTAAATCATACTCACAATCATAATCAAAACATCATCAAAATCATGATACGCCCAAACCATATAAAACATTCGCTAAACCATCATCAAATCATAGGTGAAACCATAGTCTCGAAATACGTGCAATTACGCATTGCATATTGAAATACGTATAAACACGGAAATCGTAATTACCACAAGTGATAATCATAATCATAGAAATCATAGAAACATTTATGCATGCATTAAACTTTGGAAAGCAAAGTCCACTCACACACCGTCCATAACGCTCGTTTTCGCGCTGCACGCGTTTCCGTCATTTCCGACATTTTCCAGGAATCTCGAATCCTGTCCAAAATCATTCTTCAGGGTCACTAAGGTCTCACATAACTTCATACTAATTTCCCATAATTTTTCGGGAATTAAATATTAATTAAAAACGTAACATAAACCTTCGGACCCTTGAAACAATATCGAAACGGTGTCCGAATAACTCGAAACCAATGCTAAAATGTTCGTTACATTGTATAGGACCAAAGTCGTGTTAAACTCACCTCGAGAATTGGGCCCACGCGCCCTCATGCGCCACCATGAGTGGTTGCGCATGAAACTCAAGCGCCAGCTACAGTGCAAGCACTGTTCATCGTTTTCACCCGGTTGACTGTGAAACGGGTCCGGTTTGCCCGCAAGATGACCCGATAGAATCCTGTCAATTCCAACTCTATTCCTTCAATTGATTTATTCGAAAGCATCACTATGAAGTTAATTATGGTTCTATAAGTTAAATTCCATCACCACTTACCTCAAACCATCAATTCGAACCTGAATTTGCGAAGAACAGCCGAACACTGTTCAATCATCGATATCCCTTGATTCCTGAAGTTTTTCTTCAATTGACTCAGCCAACAGCTTCATAAGATCATCATAAACTTGCTTTAAAGCTCAATTGCATTGTCCAACGCCTCTAATTACGCGACTCAATCCTTCGAATTTTCAAGCTTCGCCATGTCTGTTCTTAGCTCAACGGGCTTCGAACCTTGCAATACTTGATTTGGATTGACTAATTAAGATTCCTGAAGACATAATCTCACCTTAATTTGACTTGGGCTTGCCTATAACTGAAAATTCTAATTTGAATTTACCCAAGGACGGTTTCGGGTTTTTTGAACTCTCCTCTCACCATTTTCCTCACTTTCCTTCCTCTCTCCATCTCAGAATTCTGTTCTCCTTCTCTTGATTCCGTTTCAGCACTCAGTCCCTCTCAAATTGGTCTTGGGAAGTCGATCAAGCGTGGGAAACAGCCTCTGTTTTTTTCCAATTTTCAGAAGCACCAGCAGCTATTCCCAAACCCACTAACACTCCTATGTCTACCTGTGCTCATGCCCAAACCACTTAATTGTATAAAAAAATCAAAAGCAACGGTGCTCCCTTCCCAACCTCACTTGTGCACACACACACACACTCCTGCCCATACTCTATTTTTCAATTCAAAAACACCAGCACAGCACCTGTTCACTGTGCACTAAACACACTATCTCATAGTTTAAGTTTCCCACCACTACACATTGCCACTAATCCAACCTCTCTTAGTGACAATTGTCACTTGATTGTAAAACAAATCACTTAACAACTTAAACAATTCACACAACAAACCACCACGCCTGAAATCAATCTGCACCCCTGAAATTACCATTTTGCCCTTCCTTCACAAAATTACCAAAATGCCCTTCCTCGTTCTAGAATCATAACTTGTTCGAAGTCCGATTTCAGTGTGCCACCTGTCGTTGTACTCAGGGCATCGAGACCTTCCTAACGGTCTTCAAATTACGTGAAAATTTCATGTCGTTTGAAAAGTCAACAAATTGCCCCTCCTAAACCAAATTACCGAATTACCCTTGAACTTCCAAACATCATAACTTTCTCCTCGAATGTCGGAATCGGACGTGGCACTTGTCTATGAACTTGTGACATCCCGAACTACGTCACGGTCATTGGTCAAAGTCCATTTCCAAGTGCAAAATCATCTTTTTCTTCAAATTTTTCCCAATTTTCCTTTTTTGAAAGTCCGGGTCGTTACATCATGTCCGATTATGTAAACCACAGGGCCCCCGACCCGATCACATAACTCAAAAGGGTCTCAACCCGATTTCGTAAACCAATTGGGCCTCTGGCCCGATCACATAATTCAAATGGGTCTCATGCTCGAGTTTATCTTTCCAAAACCAAAACGATACCATAGGACCATTATTGAACTCACAATCACATAGCAATAATATAAACTCGTAAACATCGAAATACATGTAAATACGGGATTAACTCGAAATATGTGCAGACAGGCTGCACGTCGAATTCAGACGTTCAACGGAAAAGTTACGATTCACGAAATTTTTGAGGAACTATTTATGACGACACATTTTACGAGGCAAAAATGAGACTTTTGTCCTGAGTGGGACCCATATATTTTGAATTGGCCCAATGGATGAGTAACAAGTGTCACTCATCCATTGCCTAACATCCCACATACATGCATCGTTCATCCCATCTGTTTCATTCCCCCTAACCCGTGAAACCCACAAGACCAACCCCATTTCTCTCTTCCCCTGAGATGCTTGAGTGGACTTGGCAGGTTGTATGAGAGGTAGAGAGGTGCTGACGAGCCAGGAGACGGCACGGGGGCAGTAGGATCGTTGTCCACAGCCGAGGAAAGGTAAGCCCGATTACCGGTTATGTCCAAATTTTCATTGTTTTTTATTAGGACGTTATGGATGCTTTTGGGGGATTGTAGGATGTTCAATAGGTTGTTGGGAAGGTTTAGAGGAGTTTTTGGACAACGGTGAAGGGCTAAGACGCCCTAGGGATGGCCGGGAAAAACAGGGACTGTGGGGTTCAACTTGAACAGTCGGGTTTTAAGCGTTTTTCCTAGGTTTAATGATAGGAATAGATAGATAATGATGAGAAAAAGATAATGGAATTGGAAGGGAAGAAAAAGAGGAAAAATGGAGAGGATATGGCGTCGGACGGGTCACGCCAGTCCAGTTGGACCAGCTGAACCGTTGAACTGTCCAGACCGGGTTCATGCAGGGAGAAAGACACTACTTTTCATGGTATGTGGGCCATCTTTTGGGGGTGGTTCCAACATGTAAAATCATCTAGTCGATGTAACGAACATTTTGGGACTGGTTTCGTGTCGATCGGACATCGTTTCGATATAGTTCGGGACGTCCGAAGGTTTAGGATTAAGTTTAAAAATAGTTAAAAATCCCGGAAAATTAGGGGGCTTTAGTGAGGGGTTATTTAAGTAGTTAGTAACCCTATAAAATGATTTGGATAGGTTCAGGAGCCTCAATGATGGTGATTGGCCCGTGAAGGGTATATGGCATGCTTATCGAGGCGCAACTTCGGACGGTCTGTGAGTGGGCTTGTTTTATGAATTCGATGCATGCATAAATGTTTTATATGATTTTATGAACATGTTTATGATGCCATGAGTGCATTTGTTTGTGGTACCTTACGATTGACATATTTGCACGCTTTTTCGAGGTTTTCAGCTTTATGTCGTGCCTATACGTACTGTGTTTCCAATGAGGGTTTAATGAATGGGTTTTTGATTTGGAAATACGAAATCGGGCATAAGACCCATTTGATTTGGAAACCCACAGACTTGAAGTCCATTTGAAATCACGAGAATTCGGGCTGAAGGCCCATTTGAGTTATACGATCGGGCCGAGGGCCCCGTTGGTTTTTGAATTCGGGCTTGAGACCCAATTGATTCTAGTATCGAGCTTGAGGCCCAATTAAGTGTGAAATCGGGCATGATGCCCTGTTAGTTTTGATATCAGGCTAGAGGTCCAGTTGATTTTGAAATCGGGCTCGAGGCCACATTGACTATGGTATCGAGCTTGAGGTCCTGTTGGTCGTGAAATCGGGCTTGAGGCTTCGTTGGATTTTAAAATTGGGCTTAAGTCCCAGTTTAGTTTATGAAATGAGAACTTCAAGTTTGAGACCCTATTGAACTGTGGATTTAGGCTGAGGCTTGAGAGATTTGGATTTTGAATCGGATTCGAGGAATCCTGTTGAGATTCGGGTACGAGACCCAGTTGAGAAAGAAAGTATTTTTCAAAATGTATATACCCTCCGACATGAGTTGTTTGGTCTCCTCCAGACGTCGACCTGGAGAGTCACGGTCCACTACCCGGAATGAGTATCCCCATAGGGAGCACATTCTAGGAGTAGAAGTTATGATATGGTCTCGGACTGGGTCTGGGGATAGCCATCCAGACGTCGTACATCTTGGATGTTGGACAGAGCCTCCCAAATGTGGAATTCCTAGGGGTAGACTCAGAGTGAGTCCCCAAGTAGTATGCATACTGATATAGATATGAATCGTGACAGATATCGAGGATTAGTTCCCTAGGGGCTGTGTACCCCGAGTTGGCATCTCATCTAAGATGCCGAGGATGGGTTGTATATACGTATATGTATGAGATTTTATGGAAATTAGTTTGGGGCTGAGACCCCTTATTCTATAGTTGGTGTTTCAATGAGAATAGTTTTGGGTTGAGACCAGCATGACGTGATTTAGGCAGAGGCCCACATGATTGGTTTTGGGTTGAGTTCCCATGTACTTGATTTACGGTTTTGGGCCAAGGCCCTAATGGTTTTGTGAATATTTTGATAAATAGTTTTCGAATGCATGCATGCTTTTTAGTGAAGGGCATAAATGTCATTTTATGAAATGTTTTTATTAAATTATTTGATTTGTCCACTGACGACTTTTGATGTTTTGAATGCCCTTCAGGTTGATCGCGGATGCGGGCTATAGCACAGACCGAGACATCATACTCCTCCTCTGGATCCTGGCTCTCTTTGGTAGTCCTAGTTGGGCTTAGGACAGAATTATCCTTGGTCTGACACTTCGTGTCAGACGGGAGCAGGCATGTACCACATTAATCCCGGGGGATTTGGGACGGGTCCTGTCAACCTCAGACCTTGAAACCAATCTCGATCGACTCCTGGTAACTCCCAGATGCTCACCTAAGCAACCAATTCGATTAACAAAGACAAAATTGTGATTTGCCATTTTTAAACTCAAGGTAGAATTTTCACGGGAAATAGCTTACCGTTGCCATCGCCCTCCATCGTGGCCACCACTAACCTTGTTTCGACCTTGCCATTCATTTTCATTCAGAACCCAGGCTCAAAAGACTACGTTTTCCAATTGATTGAAGTAAGAAGGTTCCTTGTTTTCAAGCTTGCCTCACGGGTTTAGTTCCTTGTTTCCTTTTTAGCATTAGATGTGGTTTATAGTGTTTAGAATGAGGTTTGGGTGTTCGGGTTTGATTGAAGAAAAATGGGAAAATGATGAAGGTCGATGATGATAATCAGATGATCGTTTGGTTAATGAAATGAACGGTGAGGATGAGTGATTGAGAGTGAGATGGATGGCTGAGATGAGAGAATGGATAAAAAATATATATAATTAGCCAATGGGACAAGATCCCCAATTTAAGGAGAGTGGCCAATGGGATGAGTGACACTTGTCACTCATCCAAGGGCCCCACCAGAAATATCTGCCATTCACAATTAATTAATATTAAATTCAAATCTCGAGGCGTAAGTTCTCAATTTCGATCCCGTGACCATAACTTCTCCGTCTGACGTCCGATTTTGATGTGTCATCTGTCTACGGACTCGTGACGTCCCAAACTACGTCACAGTCATCGGTCCTCATACGTTTGACTCCCCGAGTCAAAAGTCAACATTTTACCCAAGACTAGGGGTAAAACGGTCATTTTGTACATTCCGCTCGATTTCTCTCAACGAATCCTCGATTAGTCATTCTAAAACATAGTTAATTAATATATAATCCCGATATTCGGGACGAGTCGTTACAACCTTCCCCCCTTAATGAATTTCGTACTCAAAATTTCAACTATTCCGATTGCTCATCCACCTCGTGGAAAGCAATTCGATCTCATAACATGTGTACACCTGTACACCCACTAACCAGCACAATACATGTCTGCACCCAGTCGTTCCATCACAAACCCACGTCGTACCGACTATACCTGACCACGGCGAGTAACACTGAACACATGATCCAAGTTAATACATCCTGACCTCTGCTCCCACTAGGAGTCACCAAATCTCACTCCTCAACCCACACTCACACCACCAGCTAAACCGTAACCAATTAGCTCTACCACCCTGGTATCTGAGAGCTCCAATCATCACCCAGTCAATAATCTCACCTCGTATCACAACCCCTTCAATGTAGCGTAAGATCAACATCAGGATCTGGCATCGCAAGTCAAGCTCAAACCTGCGACATTTATCGGTCTCAGCGTCCACAATTGTTAACTCCCCTGGCGATCCATGAAGCTGGTAAGAGTCACAGAGCAGTAACTTCACGCAATGCAATATGTGGTTACACTAATCACAACTCACTCAACCTGAGTATACTTATACCAACATCTCACTCGACCTGCATGTAACTGGACCCCATCGAATACCTACCCATCAGTAATACACATCCCAACTCTAGGGTTCCATTAGCCATCCAGGGCTTTGAGCACCTGCTCATACAATTACTGAGTCCATCAAAATCACTCTGCCCAGCGCATAGTATTCAATGTCCAATTCACGTCCTCAACCAATTCAATGATATCGGAACTAAACTGACTACCAACACGCTCAACCACACACCACTGGTACATCCTATGTACCGTCACCAGGCACCACTCGGCCTATCCAGTATCGACCCTCACACAATGTACAAAGTACGTACATCCATCCTCCAACCATTCCACTACATCGTTCGTAGTCAATCATGATTTAATACTGGGGTTCATCTATCCAATCCCGTACCAGACAAATCGATAACTCCAACTCATCATCCATTCCGAGTCCCATGGTCACCCGACCAGCATCACAACGTCTACTCCTAAACACGTAATCCAACCCGTACCAATTTGACTCACGCCTACCAAGATGTACCCATTCATGTCAATTGAGTATTCTAATCTCGCCCACGTCTACCAAGATGCACCAACTCTAAACCTAGTTGTTACCTGCTCATTCAAATCACACATTACATTCGATTTACTTTATAGGGAAGCCAATCCCACCATCCACACATCTAAGGCTAACCAAATCCGACCCCGTCGGATACGCACTTGTTCACAAAGTGAAATACTCAAGCCAAATCGTAAACATCTCAACTCACTCAAGTACCGTCTCATACTGGATTAACTTCGAAAAGAAGTTCAGTCCCAACATTCCTATATCCAAATATTCACGACAGGGCAATAAACTCTCCACCTAACCTGATCAACAAGATCACAATCCAGATCCATCACCACGTCACCCGACCAGTAACACCACAATCCTAGATCGTCATAATGCCCAATGTCCACAACATCAAAATCATGATCCATCTAGGATCCACACATGCTCACTCAGCTAACACTTCACCTGAAATCTGATCTTAGGGTCTTACACCCTCTTTGAATTCTTCGTCAGTCACATCACTCCTCAACTATTTTCACATCTAATCACTCAGTCAAAAACGAAACACGTCTAAACTGTTGGTCCCCTCAAATTACCTCATTTCAATCCTTGTCATCCCACGTAGGGAAAATCAAAGAATGATCCAAGTTGATGACATCAAAATTCATCCTACGTGAGTGCAAACACAACTTACCGCACTCATCATAACATACATACCAACTCCTCCTAGTGACCCAAGATAATTCACGGGTCCACGAACCAATACACGCTCAAAGTACTGGTAATAACAATCATCATCAGCTAAGGGTAGAGAATAAGAAGTCACCCCAATGACTTCAGAATACTCATCACCAATGCTAAAACGAGCACTCCTCTCGTCACCTCAAACACAACCTCCCTCGATTCTGAAGTTCCAACCATGTTGGAAACAGATATCCTTCCAACGAGATGTCAAGTCGAACCACTGGACATCCCAAATCCTCAACTCAATTGGACAACCACGTGTCCGCAATCAATCCATTACCCAGATCTCCCATCCGTTAATAACCGTTTATACACATCCAAAAGGATGTAATTCATTACCATCTCGTTCTCACATCTTAACTTTCACAAGTTCAACTCTCGGGCTCTATGTTATTCGCAATCACAAACTTTCACATCAATACTACCATTAATTCTCTTCTTCTCCTTCCAATTTCAATAGTTCCTTTATACTTTCTAGGGATACTAGAAATGTACAACCACACAAGTTTCGGAGTTGACAACAACTCCCCGAACCCATTAATTTCCATGACGTCCCCTGCGTCATACAAAACTCCTCATGTCTCAATCATACCTCTTCATCCATTTATCATTTAGTCATTTCATAACTATTGGGACTTATCCCAACACATCACAATCCCTACTGGATCCCATCCAGTCCATCACTCAACCACTACCGAATCTCAGATACCGAACATATGCCCATCACGACAGAGTCACATCCCAACTCGTGGCCCATCGTCATCACAACCACTAGCACACAGTGTACGAATCAGACAACCCTGAGTCGTTACTCATACCAAGCAACAACCCTGTACCTCCATTCAGGTTAAAGGAACTCTGCCTCCCTCGTACCCCACAACTCTGGGTACAGTCACCCTTATAACTCACAGCAAGACACTGAACGTTCCCTGAACGTCCCCCAATCTCAACTACCACCACTACATCAGTCACCCTCGATAGCCAGCCATCTCCACATGACTGTCCATCAACAGTCATCGCTATCGAGATCTGTATCCACACATCACACTATTATTCAGTCCAACTCGGGATTCCATATATTATCTCATAACCGTACTCATGGATCGAATCCCATCATTTCACTTTGTGTCGGGGCAACCATCCTCCATAGTTCCGACTAAACTCACTAGAGTTATCCACATGGTCATCCACGACCTCAGCCGCTCTTTGCAGCACAAGTTCCAATTCATGAATCACAACTAAGGTGCACCTTCCCAGTGTATCCATCACAATTTAGGGTTCCACAATCACACTCCAGGGTTCCTCTGAACCCAACTGCCTTCTGCAATATAATCCATAATCTGACCGACTCCGCGGTCCCGACATCGCATGGACGTCAATCCAATCCTACCATCAACACAACCGGGGTTCCACCACTAAGGTCATCAACAAACTCATGTACGAACATCTCTCACACCAGCAATCAAAACTAGGGTCACATTCTCATACCAATACTCAAATGAGGTTCACATTAACAGATCACTACTCAAATGGGGTTCCCCAAACCCAACTGCTCATAGCAGCACCACAATCTAACATAACATGACCGAACCAACGATCCCAAAATACCAGTTTGTCCCCTACAACCCCATTTGGGTAGAATCACACTAACGCACAGCGTATCGGGCCAATCACACACTATCCACTATTCAATCTAAAAAAACTACCAAACTAGCATCCTACTATCAGGTTGATGACGGGCTAACCACGTAGAGACATCACATCCTCAACCTGCGCGTACCACAATAACAACACAGTTTGCTCGAATAGCGACAACTTCACTCTAATACCACTTGACACGACCCATCCCAATCCTCCGGGATTAACGTGGGATGTGTAATGCTCTCGTTTGACACAAAGTGTCAGACAAGGGATAATACATACCTGAGCCCATACGGAGCTCCCAGAGCTCGCCAAGATCAATGAAGGAGTGCAATGTCTCGGTCTCTGCTCCATCCCGCATCCGTGATCAACCTGAAGGACATTAAAACCATTAAGAACTTTGAGTGAACGAAAATCAATAAGTTCATAAAAACAAATTTCATAAAGATATATATGCCTTTCCCTAAAAGTATGCATACCTCGAAAACCAATAATTAAAACATTTACTTAAATAAGCCATTAGGGCCTTAGCCCAAAAAATTGTAAATCAAAACCAACTGGGCCACTGTCTAAATCCGTAAATACAAATCCAACCGAAAAACCAATTTATAGATCCAATAGTTCATATTTACCACATAACCATCTTCGGTATCCCAGATGCCTAGGGTCCCTGACGCTTGACGTTCCAGACGTCATATCTTGCGGTAATAAGCAACGCGTGCTACCCGGGGTCTCTCTGGGACAATATATCTGACATCCCAGATGTCTAACGTCCCAGACGTCTAATCACAGCAATCCTGCTCCTGAGTCACTATACGGTCTGGTAGCTCCGTATAATGACCTGTCGCAGGCAATGCACCGTGACTTCCCCAGCGTCCCAGACACCAAGAGCAGACCATCACATATCCTCATATCAAGATGGTCTATGGAAAACAGTTTTACGAAGCCATTTCAAAACATCTCAATGGGCCCTGCCCGAAATTTCCATAAAACATCACAAATCTATTTACGGTCCCCGACCCAAAATCACGTTTATGAAACATAGGGTCCCAGACCCCGAAATCGAATTTATAAAATCCAACAGGGCCTCATGCTTGATTTTGTAAACCACTGGGCCCCCGGCCCGATCACATAACTCAAAAGGGTCTGAGCTCGATTTCGTAAACTAACTGGGCCCTTAGCCTGCAAGTCCCATGTCCTGGAGGGAACGGTGAACAATTCCACATTTATGCGAGGGGGAATGGTCATGGAGAGGATGGTGGTATGCCTTAAAGGTGTAGTCACACACGTATCTAGCACTAGGCCTTTTGGGAGCTCATGTGGCTTTGGGGGCGATTGGAACCCCATAGTTAAGCGAGTTAAGCCTAGTGCAATTCCATGATAGGTGACCCCCTAGGAAGTTGCACCATGAGCTTCTGAAAACAAAACCGTGAGGGCGAGGCCCAAAGCGGACAATATGGTGCTAGATGAGTCGGGTCTTGACCGAGGAGGGTTGGGTCCTGACAATTTGGTATCAGAGCCAAACCCCGACCAGGAAGTGTGCCAGCGAGGTCGCTGGGCCCTAAAGGGGGTGGATTGTAAGACCCGTGTCCTGGAGGGAACGATGAACAATCCCACATTCCTGCGAGGGGGAATGGTTTGGGAGAGGATGGTGGTGTGCCTTAAAGGTGTAGTCACACACGTATCTATCACTAGGCCTTTAGGGAGCTTAAGTGGCTTTGGGGGAGATTGGAACCCCAAAGTTAAGCGAGTTGAGGCTGGTGCAATTCCATGATGGGTGACCCCCTAGGAAGTTGCACCATGAGCTTCCATAAACAAAACCGTGAGGGCAAGGCCCAAAGCGGACAATATGGTGCTAGATGAATCGGGTCCTGACATGGCCCGATCGCATAAATCAAATGGGTCTTATGCTTGAGTTCATCTTTCCAAAACCAAAACCATACCATAGGACCATTATTGAACTCACAATCACATAGCAATAGTATAAACTCGTAAACCTCAAAGTATGTGCAACCATGTAAACAACCAGTGCCATAATCATCATCATAGAAATCATGTATGTAAAACATATAAAATAGGGGTGCATGCATCACAGTTTAGAAAACAAAGTACACTCACAGACCGTCCTACGCTATCTCCTCGATAAGCGTGCTATTAGACTTCCCAGGCCACACCACTATCACCGAGAGTTCCAAACTTGTCCAAATTATACTAGAGGGTTACCAACCTCTTCAATAACCTCCCATTAAAGCCCCGTAATTTTTCTGAATTTTTAACTATTTTTAAACTCAATCCTAAACCTTCAGACACCATGAAACATATCTAAACGATGTCTGATCTACACAAAACCTGTCCCAAAATGTTCGTTAATCAGATGATCGTTTGGTTAATGAAATGAACGATGTCTGAAGAAAAATGGGAAAATGATGAAGGTCGATGATGATAATCAGATGATCGTTTGGTTAAAGAAATGAACGGTGAGGATGAGTGACTGAGAGTGAGATGGATGGCTGAGATGAGTGAGTGGATAAAATATATATATAATTGGCCAATGGGACAAGATCCCCAATTTAAGGAGAGTGGCCAATGGGATGAGTGACACTTGTCACTCATCCAAGGGCCCCACCAGAAATATCTGCCATTCACAATTAATTAATATTAAATTCAAATCTTGAGGCATAAGTTCTCAATTTCGATCCCGTGACCATAACTTCTCCGTCCGACGTCCGATTTTGATGTGTCATCTGTCTACGGACTCGTGACGTCCCAAACTACGTCATAGTCATCGGTCCTCATACGTTTGACTCCCCGAGTCAAAAGTCAACATTTTACCCTAGACTAGGGCGGTAAAACGGTCATTTTGCACATTCCACCCGATTTCTCTCAACTTAGTCCTTCTAAACTATAGTTAATTAATATATAATCTCGATATTCGGGACGGGTCGTTACATGAGCAGCCCGAAATGGTGGCCGATAGATTTTCGGTGGCTACACACTGAAATCACTTTCCAGCCAAGTTAACCCTAAATCGAACCTTCAAACCTTTTTTTAGGGACTTTAGGGACTAAATGGAATCCGTAGGATGAAGATTTGATCCCTAGAAGTGCCCAGAATGTGGATAGGAAGTTTGGGTTCAAATTGGTTTCCTGAACCAATGGGTTTTAAGATCCTTTTTTGTGTTTTGAGGACATAGGAGGATAGGAATTGAAAAGGTGAGGAAATTGGAATTGGAAGGATTGAAATCGAACCAAAAATGAGAGATGAAATGGACTGGATCGGTTCCACCAGGCCGATTGGACCAAAAACCAGCGGACCCGGTCTATAGAAGGATAAGGATGAATAGTACAGGGGCGCGTGGCTCTCACGCGCAGCCCCTTTAGAAGGCGCGTTTGAGGTCATTTGGGGATGAATTAAACATGTGAATTAATCTATACGATGGAACGAACATTTTGGAACTTGTTTTGTGTCGATCGGACATCGTTTTAATATGGTTCGGGATGTTCGAAGGTTTAGGATCGAGTTTAAAAATAGTTTAAAAATTCAGGAAAACTACGAGGGTTTAATGAGAGGTTAATGAGGTAGTTAGTAACCCTCTAATATGATTTAGAAAGGTTTGGGAGCCCTGAGGAAGGTGTTTAGCCCTGGAAGACGTTTTGGCACGCATATCGAGGCGGCAGCTAGGACGGTCTGTGAGTGGACCTTGATTTCTAAACTGTGATGCATGCTTAAATGTTTTATATGTTTTATGGATATGATTTCTATCATGATGATTACAGATTGGTGATTTACATGATTGCACGTATATCGAAGTTTGTGGTTTTACACTGATTATACGTGCTTATGGTTTTGATAATGGTTTAATGAAATGGTTTTGGACTTGAAAAGGTAAACTCGGGAATGAGACCCATTTGTTTTTGAAACCCCAGATTTGAAGTCCAATTAGTTACGTTATCGGGCCAGAGGCCCAATTGGTTCATGAATTGATTTCAGATTTGGAAATATGGAATCGAGCATGAGACCCATTTGATTTACGAACTATCAGATTTCGAGTCCATTTGATTTAATAAGGCATCGGGCCAGAGGCCCAGTTGGTTTAAGAATTGGGCTGGAAGCCCAGTTGGTTTACGAATCGGGCTAGAGGCCCAGTTGGTTTACGAATCGAGCTTGAGGCCCAGTTGGTTTACGAAATCGGGCATGAGGCCCAGTTGGTTTACTTGATCGGGTTTGAGGCCCAATTGGTTATGATATTAGGCATGAGTCCCATTTATGGTTTATAAAGGTGATTTAGGGTTCCGAGACCCTAAATGGATTTGGAATTGGTAAACATGGATTTCTGGTTTTATGACGAATTATGGGGACCGGGCATGAACCGTTTGAATGGTTGAAAGGTTTAAGAATGATTAGGAAATGGTTTTTCATATACCATCATTTATTTATGGATTGTCTCCTTCGGGGAGGGTCGTTGGCCTAGGTGGACCCCAGAGTAGTCACGGAGCACTAACTGAGTGGAGTAGCCCCCATGGGGTACCTTACTCTCAAGAAGGCTTATATGGATTATAACCCCCAGGGTAGGTCAATGATCTGCGGACATTGACTTGGGTGGACCTTGAGGAGACTTAGGATTTGAGACCCCGGGTAGCACGCGCGTAGCTTTGGCAACCGTGACAGGATTGGTAATATGATAGATGGTAAACACGATTTCTTGGATTTGTGAAATGATGTTTTTTGAATAGTAAATGGATTTGGACAATGACCCATATACTCGGATTTATGGACTTGGACTGAGTTCCCACATATGGTTGAAATGAATTATGGAATTGGGTAAATGGTTTTTGGCAGGGGCCCTTATGACTTGGATTTACGGAATTTGGGCTGAGACCCTAATAATGGTTATTTGAATAAATGGTTTGGTAAATGGTTTTCGAATGCATGCATGCTTTTTAGTGAAGGGCATAAATATCTTTATGAAATGTGTTTTTATGAACTTACTGCTTTTCGTCCACTCAAAGTTTTCGTTGTTTTAAATTCCCTTCAGGTTGATCACGGATGCAGACTGTAGTAGAGATCGAGACCTCACACTCTTCCACCGGATCCTGGCGTACTCTAGAAGTCGGTCGAGCTGAAGGTTTTAAATTATCCCTTGTTTGACGCTCCGTGTCAGATGGGATCATGACACATCCCGTCCTAATCCCGGGGGGATTGGGATTGGTAGTGACAAGTGTTATCAGAGCAGGTTTGCTCTTGTGGTATGCTTATGTCGAGGATGTGATGTCTCTATGAGCTGCAGTTCGTTATCAACCTGATAATTAGGATGCCAGTATGATAGTTAGTAGGATTGAATCGTGGATAGTTGGTTCAGTATTTGATGCCTGAGTATGTCATAGTTCTGTCGTGGTTTGGCAGTGTGAGACCTTACTGAGCGATGAACATAGTAGTACTTTAGGGTTTTGACCGTGGGACAGTTATGTCGGGATCGTCTTTCACGATGTAGTATGATCAGTTATGATGATAGTATGGAGTTTTGACCATTAGATGGTCAGGTCATTCTGAGTTATGAATTGTGTTGCGAGGAGCAGCCGGGTTCGAGGAACCCTATTTGAGCTGACAGTAGGATTGGATTGACGTCCATACGATGTCAGGGCCATCGGTCGGTCATGCCATCTTAGCTTTGGTGATATGACTACACTGTGCAGTCGAGGTTATATTAATCGATTAGACCTAGTTGGTTGTCGCACTACTCTAGTTGTGATGGATAGTTGGTGCGGCTAAGGTCATGGATGACCTAGTAGACGACATTGGTTGAGTCGAGTTAAGATTGGTTAGAGATTGGTTGGACAGGATACCAGGTTTGGTACTTGTCAATGGAATCTTGGAGTAGGGATACAGAGTAGTTAGTATGGGCGATTGATTCCATCGGATGCGGAGTCTTGATAGCGATGTCTAGTGGTTGGGTCTACACGCAGTTGTGGCAGACACTGCTATCTATGGACATGATCGAGTCTTATTGAGTTGGATAGACTCAGGTTTCCGTGGCGACTGAGGCAATGAGATTCGTTAGTCGTGACGAGGATATGAAGGTGCATGAGCGACGCATAGTATGAGTCGTGATTTTGGGGAGTTGGCTCAGTTACGGCTTAGTGCGATCACTGAAAGAGATGAGCTTTGGGCATTGGCAAGTGTGCCACGCTACCTCTGTGGAGGTGACTGTGATGAGTGGGATATACCTGGATAAGTGACAGGTGCCCTAGATATCCTTGGATGGATTACATGTGTGTGAGTGCTGGAGTTGATCCCATAGAGTTGGGACGTGCGAACTAGTATAATGACGGGATGGTAGATGTGCCCAGAGTGGCGAACAAGCGTGTTCGGTGGGCACTGAGCAGGAGAGAGAGGATCACGAGTGGTTCAGTACGAGGCACGGAGAGTACTTGGTTTGGTGACAAGTTCCCTGATGATACGAGACTTGAGGCATGAGTGTGTGCCTAGGAGTGGTAACGTTAAAGGTTGAAATGCCTAGGTAGTGATTGGATGGAACGACATAAATGGACGACACGAATACTGTCATGGGGATTAGTGACCAGTTGGTCAGATATGGTGATATGCAGAGATTTGGCTGCAGATCACAGTAGGATTCTACTGTGACTCTTCAGTCGAGTGGTACATCAGATTAGGATGAATTGACATCCATAAACAGTATACGGAGGATATACAAGGTTTAACCTTGAGTCGAGTAAATCCCAAGTGGAATGAATGTACCTACAGAAATGGTCGTAAACGGATAGGCGCGTTGGAAAGTGTCAGAGTGGTAGACTAAGAAGCTGACTACGATGTCAACTTAGGTTGTCAACTGAGAAGAACCATCAGGGTGAAAAGCTGATATGCTGTCGACTAGTATAGCTGACCTGTCGGAGTGAGTGACAGGCGATATCAACGAGTGTCGACGTCTCGAGTAAGACTTAGGAGCTGATGTGGAGGCTCTCGAGAGTCAACGATCGGAACTCGGTTGGTGAAAGTTGAGATGGAGCTTTGGAAGCTCCGGTGACAGTGCGAACCGACAAGTACGGCGTTTGTGACGGACGTGTATGATTACGCAAGAGTACCCCTTACTTAGGACATGATTGGATACCACAGTTTGGTTGTGGAATTGGGTTGGTTGGAATTTCTAGGACGTAATTCTTTAAGGAGGGAAGTTTGTAACGACCCATCCCTGATTTTAGGGATTAATTAAGACTAATTATGGATTAGTGAGGCTAATTGGGGATTAGCCGAGGATTAACGGACGCTCAGGATGAAATTACGATCTTGACCCTAAACGATGGAAAAAAGTTGACTTTTGACCCGGGAGGTCCGATGGCTGAGGGCCGATGACTGTGACTTAGATCGAGACGTCATGAGTCTGTAGGCAGGTGGCACGTCGAAATCGGACGTTCGACAGAAAAGTTATGGTTCACAGAAGGTCCGAGGAACTATTGCATGAATCACGAGATGGGAAAACTTTTGACTGGAATGGGCCCCAAATATTTCCCCAGGCCAATCGATGAGTGACAAGTGTCACCCATCCATTGTTTCCCTTAAACAGATGCATGCATATCCCCATTTCAATATATACGAGTTTTCACCCGATATCATTCGAACCCTTCACCACAAACCACCCCTCCCCTTATTGATTGACTGAGGGCCTTGAGAGACTGAGAATGAGGCGATGAATGATGAGGATGGTGGCAGAGTGAGGACAGAACCACCGTGGACGGCAGCGATGGCCCAGGAAACAGGTTACCGAAACCCCCCTTTACCCATTTCAAATTCGAATTTTCGGTTGGGATGTTGGGGATTGTTTTTGTTGGTCAGGAAGTGTTTTTTGGGTAAGTATGAAGGCCTAGAGAAGGTTTTGGATAGTGGGGAACAGCTGAGTAGACTGGAACAGCGACTGGGAGATTTTAGATGACTGCCCACCGAAATCACTTTCTGGTCAAATAAACCCCAAATCGAACCTTCAAACCCGTTTTTAGGGACTTTAGGGACTAAATGGGATCCTTAGGATGAAGTTTTGACCCCTAGAAGTGCCCTGAACTTGGATAGGAAGTTTGGGTTCAAATTGGTTTCCTGAGCCAATGGGTTTTAGGATCTTTTTGTGTGTTTTGAGGACATAGGAGGATAGGAATTGAAAAGAGGAGGAAATTGGAATTGGAAGGATTGAAATCGGACCAAAAATGAGAAAGGCAATGGACTAGACCGATTCCAGGGGTCCGGTCATACCGAAAATCAGCGGACCCGGTTCGGACCCGGTCTGCCGAAGGACAAGGATGAACAGTGAAGGGGCGCGTGGCTTTCACGCGCAGCCCCTTTTGGCAGCGCGTGAGGGCACGTTAGGGGTCTTTTGGGGATGACTTCAACATGTGAATTAATCTATTCGATGTAGCGAACATTTTGGAACTGGTTTCGTGTCGATCCGACATCGTTTCGATATGGTTCGGGATGTTCGAAGGTTTAGGATCGAGTTTAAAAATAGTTAAAAATTCGGGAAAACTACAGGGCTTTAATAATAGGTTAATGAGGTACTTAGTAACCCTTTAGTATGATTTGGACAGGTTTGGGAGCCCCGGTGAAGGTGTTTAGCCTGGGAAGATGTTTTGGCATGCATATCGAGGCGGCAACTAGGACATTCCGTGAGTGGACCCTGGTTTCTAAACTGTGATGCATGCATAAATGTTTTATATGTTTTATGGATATGATTTCTGTCATGATGATTATGGATTGGTGATTTACATGAATGCACGTATATCGAGGTTTGTGGTTTTGCACTGATTATACGTGCTTATGATTTTGTTAATGGTTTAATGAAATGGTTTTGGATTTGAAAAGGTAAACTCAAGCACGAGACCCATTTGTTTTGGAAACCCCGGACTTGAAGTCCAATTAGTTACGTTATTGGCCCAAAGCCTAATTGGTTCGTGAATTGATTTCGGATTTGGAAATATGGAATCGGGCATGAGGCCCATTTAATTTACATACTATCGGACTTTGAGTCCATTTGATTTAATAAGGCATCGTGCTGGAGGCCCAGTTGGTTTACGAATTGGGCCGAAGGCTCAATTGGTTTACAAATCAGGCTTGAGGCCCAATTGGTTTACGACATCGGTTGTGAGGCCTAGTTGGTTTATGTGATCGGGCCTGAGACCCAATTGGTAATGATATCGGGCATGAGTCTTATTTATGGTTTATAAAGGTGATTTCGGGTTCAGAGACCCTAAATGGATTTGGAATTGGTAAACATGGATTTCTGGTTTCATGACGGTTTATGGGGACTGGGCATGAACCCTTTAAAAAGTTGAAAGGTTTTAAGAATGATTACGAAATAGTTTTACATATATCATCCTTTATATATGCATTGTCTCCTCCGGGGAGGGTCGTTGGCCTAGGTGGACTCCGGAGTAGTCACGGAGCACTAACTGAGTGGAGTTGCCCCCGTGGGAAGGTCATTCATAAACAGACATTAACCTAGGTGGACCTTGGGTAGACTTCGGATTTGACACCCTGGGTAGCACGCACATAGCTTTGGAAACCGTGACAGGATTGGTAATATGATATATGGTAAACATGATTTCTTGGATTTGTGAAATGATGTTTTGTTAACAGTAAATGGATTTGGGCAATGACCCATATACTCGAATTTATGGTTTTGGGCTGAGTTCCCACATATGGTTGAAATGAAATATGGATGTGTGTAAATGGTTTTGCCCAGGGGCCCGTGACAGGACCCATCCCAATCCCCCCGGGATTAACACGGGATGACCCTGCTCCCGTCTGACACGAAGTGTCAAACAATGGATATTTTCGTCCTTTGCCCTCCCGGGCTATCAGAGTACGCCAGGATCCGGAGGAGGTATGTGGTATCTCGGTCTCTGCTACAGTCCACATCCGATGTTAACCTGAAGGGCAGTCAAAACATTAAAAGCTGTGAGTGGACAAAACAAAAGTTTATAAAAACAGTTCCATAAAGACATTTGTACCCTTCACTAAAAAGCATGCATGCATTCGAAAATCATTTAGCCAAATGGACCACATGTGGGAACTAAGCCCAAATCAGAAATAAACCAAGGTCGAAAGGACCACCATGAAATCGACCATACGGGCCACTACCCAAATCCATAAGGAAACCAATAAGGGACTCAGCCCATAACCATAAACATACTGAAACCAAATACACGAGCCACTACTCAATCCTGTGCACACCTGTGCACACCACATATCAAATCCATATATCACATATACATATAAGTCACACAACCAATCTTGTCACGGTATCTAAAGCTACGCGCGTGCTACCCGGGTCTCAATCCGAGTCTTCTCAAAGTCAAGGTCAATTTCCGCAGACCACTGATCCTACTTGAGGTTATAGTAATAGAAGGTTACTAACTACTTAATTAACCTCCTACCAAAGTCCCGTAATTTTCCCGAAATTTTAACTATTTTTCAACCGATCCTAAACATTCGGACAGCCCGAAACCTGTCGAAACGATGTCCGATTGACGCAAAACCAGTACCAAAATGTTCGTTACATCGAAGAGATGATTTCATATGTTGAACACTTCCCCAAATTACTGTTCACATGCCCTCACGCGCCCCAAGAAGGCTCAGAATATTATTCATCATCACTAACTCCAGCTTTTATTGTTCACGCACTGTTCTGAACCGGCGTGACCGGTTCAGTGGTTTCTCTCCCCTATTTTGGTCCGATTTCAACCCTAATTAATCCTATAATTCCTGTTTCTTCATTCCCTGTCATTTCCAATCATTAAAACAACCTAAAAACACCTAAATCCTATGGTTTAGTTTTGAACCAAACGGTTCAATGTTTCCAAAATCCACCCACGACTTCACAGCCGTCCAACACCTCCCAAAACCATCTTAATAGGTTCCTAATAACCCAATAAGCTCATCCTAATCACTAAAAACAGCCCATAATATCACATCTCGAAATGTAGAAGGAAAATGAGTTTTATCGATACCTTGCAAGGTTCATGGCCGCCGTCCATGGCGGTGTGGCTTCCAGCTGGCCACCATCATTCAGCCTTCATTCTCTCAGCCTCTGGTCTTCACGGGCAGGATCAACTGGGTCAAGGGTTTGGTCTGGGATTGAAAATGGGATCGGGAATTATTGGTTTAGGGAGAAATGAAGAAAATGAAGATGCACGGGAAAAAGGGAGATGCATGAATAAATGAAGTTGGCCAGTGGATGGGTGACAAGTGTCACTCATCCATTGGGCCTCCACAAAATATCTGGGCCCCACTAGAGTCCAAAAGTTAAGTTATATTGTAATTCGTGCAATAGTGCACTTGAACTTTCGTGAACCGTAACTTCACCGTCGAACGTCCGAATTCGACGTGCCACCTGCCTACGGATTCATATCGTCCCGATCTATGTAACAGTCCTTGGCCCTCGACCATCGTACCTCTCGGTCAAAAAGTCAACATTTGCCCCTTTTTAACCAAAATTACCAAATTGCCCCTAAACTTCCGAACGTCATAACTTCCTCCCCGAACGTCGAAATTGAACGTGCCACCTGTCTATGAACTCGCGACGTCACGAACTACGTCACAGTCATTGGTCAAAGTCCATTTGACAGCTCGAATGAAAAGTCAACATTTTGCCACGACTAGGGGCAAAATGGTCATTTTGCATCGTTCGTCCGATTTCGCCTAACTAATCACAGATTAGCCTCAATAATCGTGATTAGTCACTAATCTAATCTCGGAATTTGGGACGAGTCGTTACAACCTTCCCTCCTTAATTAATTTCGTCCTCGAAATTCCAACCAACCTAAATCCAACTGTTCTTCCCTCCTTAATTGAGTTTCGCTATCGAAACTCCAATTATCCTGATTCCACATCCACCCCGTGGAAAGTAAAATCTACCTCGTAACACGTGTACACTCGTACACCAACTACCTAGAATAATACTTGCTCGCACCCAAGCGTACCACTAACGGTTACGTCGCAACGACTACATTCGACCACGTCGAATGACAGTAGTCATATGTTCCGAGTTGACACTAGTCAAATCTACCATTTCGTTAACACAACAACTCGAAGGTTCCCTTCTTTAATTACCAATCTATCCTGACGTCTGCTCCCACTTGGAGTCATGAGAACTCACACAACGATCCACGTTGACACATCCGACAAACTATCACCACTTGGCAGTCGTCAGTCGAAAACTGACACTATACTCACTTGTGGTTACAACGTCCACCAATTTACTCAACCTGAGCAAACACTTACCAACATCTAACTTGACTTGTGTGTAACTAGACCCATCAGAAATACCATGACCCAATGCACAATATCCAATGTCCAATTCACGTCCTCAACTAATCCAATGCTATCGGAACCAATTCAACTACCAACACGCTCACCAACATACCTCTAGTATAACCTATATACCGTCACTAGGCACGACAAGTCTGCCCAGTATCGTACCTCAAACAACGTACAAGGTACGTACATCTATTACCAACCAGACTACAACAACAACCTAAGTCGCAGTCAATCACGTTTCAATTATGTAGTCCATCTGTCCAATCCAATATCAGACAAATCGAACTCCGACTCAACATCCATTCCCAAATCCGAATCTGAATCCGCAATTTCATAAGAAATCCCGAATCCAAACCCAGAAATCAAATCCATAATCATGTCCAAATTTGAATCCGAAATCATCATTCCGTAAGCTAGCATATGGAATAACCATTCCGAACCCAAATCCATAAAAGAAAATCCACTGTCAAGCTCCAGAATCAAATCCTGAATCGTCACCCAGAATCCGATTCCAAAACCCAAATCCAGAAATCCTCTTTCAAGTTCCAAAATCAAATCCTAAATTGTCATCCAGAAATCTAATTCCAAAACTTGAAATCTCGTTCTCGTCTACTGAGACGCACCATATCCGAACCTATCGGATATCTGTTCAAACGATCTACCACAATACAATCGATTGACTTCATAGGGAAGAAAATCCCAACATCAACACATCTAAGGTTGAAAAAATCCAACCTCTTCGGACACCTACTCGTCGGACAACTACTCATCGGACAACTACTCACCCGAGTAATAAGCCATATAGGATTTACCCCCAAAAAAAGTTCATTCCCAACGTCCTCAACTCAAACATCCAAGTAAGAGTGATAAACTCTCCATCCATCTGGATCATCAAGATCACGATCTAGATCCATCACTACGTCACCTGACCATGAACATCACGATCGAGAATCGTCACAATGCCCAAAGTCCTCAACCATTTCCCACATCTAAATATATCAGTCAACGACGAGACACGCCGAGACTGTGGGTTCTCTCCAATTACCTCGTATCGATCCTTGTCATTCCACCTAGGAAAAATCAAGAATGACCCAACACGATGACACCAACAAAGTCCATCCTACGTGAATACAACCAAACTCGCTGTACTCAGCACACCATGCAATCCAACATCGTCCGCCACCAAGCAAAAAATGAGAAATCTCATTCACTTAACTCCGAAATACCCCACTCTCCTGATGACCCAAGACAAATCCTGGGTCCACCAACCAATACACGACCAATGTACTAGTGGCAACCAACAACATCTATATCATCAACGTCATCTACCATCATCAATTATGGTAGTACCTGAGAAGTCACCCAAAATGACTTCGAAATACCCGATACCAATGCGGATAACCCGCATTCCTCTCGTCACCTCAATCGCAACCTTTCGCTATTCTGAAGTTCCAACCATACCAGAACCACCACACTTGGACATCAGCCACGTGTCCCATAACCAATTTAACTCTATCCGTCATCCACTGCCGAACCACAGATACCGAACATATGCCTATCTCGACGAAGTCACATCCTGACTCGTAACTCTCCGTTATCATGATCACCAGCACCAGCACCAGCACCAGTACCAGTACCAGCACACCAACACCAGTATCAACATCAGCATCGGCACACAGACATCAGTATCAGTATCAGCACCGGCACATAGGGTGCAAATCTGACAACCCTGGATCTCCGCTCGTACCGAGCGACGACCCAGTACCTCAGCTCGAATAGGAGAAACTCCGCCTCCATCGTACCCAACACCTCTGGGTACAGTCACCTTGACAACTCATACGAGAAAAGGAAACGTCCCCATCTCATTCTGTGATCGCACTCAGACGTAACCGAGTCGAATCCAAAATCACTACTCGTACCTATGCGTTACTCACACACCTCGTATCATTGTCACGACTGACAAACCCATCGTCATAATCGTCACGGTAACCCGAGTCTACTCGACCTGATAAAACTCGACTACGTCCATCGATAGTAGAGTCTGCCACAACCTCTTGCAGACCTAAATACTAGGCATCTCGATATCCAGACTCCGCATCCAATAGAATTAATCACCTGTACCAATTACTCCATATCCCCGCTATGGGATTCCATCGACAAGTACCAACCCTGGTAACCTCTCCAACCGAACTCTAACCTGTCGTACCTCGACTAAACCAAATGTCGTCTATCAGGTCGCCCATGACCTTAGTTGTACCAAAAATCCATCACAACCAAAGTAGCACGACAACCAACTAGGTCTAACCGATAAGTACAACCTCGACTGCGAAGTGCAGTCCCAACACAAGTTGACATGACTAGACCGACTAACGAATCCAAATCCGAATAGTCATCCAAGTCAAACCACTCGTCAACTCACATTTCTAAACCATACACCCAAGGTAGGGTTCCACGATCACACCTAGGGTCACTATGAACCCAACTGCTACTGCCAATCGCAGTACACTACACGAATTGACCGACTACACGGTCTCGACATCGCAAGGATGTCAATCCAATTCTACCGCCAAAACGACACAACTCCAAAATACGAATACGTTAATCTTTCCATAGGGTCCCACACTGTCAACCTTGACAGAACTATGGCAACCCCGACATCAAATGCCGAACCAAGTCGTTTCTCGATTAAAATTTACTAACTATCCTTCCGGCACCCTAACTATCAGGTTGACCACGAACTGTAGCCCCTTGAGATATCACATCCTCGACCTGCGTACCGCTTTAAGAGCTCCACGGTTGCTCGAATAGAGACAACCCCGCTCTAATAGAGCCAACCGAAGCTCTGATACCACGTTGACAGGACCCATCCCAATCCCCCCGGGATTAACACGGGATGACCCTGCTCCCGTCTAACATGAAGCGTCAGACAAAGGAGATTTCCGTCCTTTGCCCTCCCGGGCTATTAGAGTACGCCAGGATCCGGAGGTGGCATGTGATATCTCGATCTCTACTACAGTCCACATCCGATGTCAACCAGAAGGGCAGTCAAAACATTAAAAGCTGTGAGTGGACAAAACAAAAGTTTATAAAAACAGTTCCATAAAAGACATTTGTACCCTTCACTAAAAAACATGCATGCATTCGAAAACCATTTAGCCAAATGGACCACATGTGGGAACTAAGGCCAAATCAGAAATAAACCAAGGTCGAAAGGTCCACCATGAAATCGACCATACGTGCCACTGCCCAAATCCATAAGGAAACCAATAAGGGACTCAGCCCATAACCATAAACATACTGAAACCAATCCTGTGCACACCTGTGCACACCACATATCAAATCCATATATCACATATACATATAAGTCACACAACCAATCTTGTCACGGTATCCAAAGCTACGCGCGTGCTACCCGAGTCTCAATCCGAGTCTTCTCAAAGTCAAGGTCAATGTCCGCAGACCACTGATCCTACTCGAGGTTATAGTAACCATTGCCTTCCTGAGAGTAAGTTACCCAACTGGGGGGTGACTCCACTCAGTCGGTGCTCCGTGACTACTCCGGGGTCCACCCAGGCCAACGACACTCCCCTGAGGAGATAATAGAAGTAAAGGAAGGTATAAGAACATATATATATACATAAGACAAATATCCATGCCCGGTTCCCCTGAACCGTCATGATCCATAGCATCCATGCCATTCATATATATATATATATATATAGAAAACATCCTCCATGCACGGTTCCCATAAACCGTCATGTACCACCATACCATAACCAGGGTTCATGCCGGTTCCCATAAACCTTCATGTACCATAATAACATAACCAGGGTTCATGCCGGTCCCCATATTCCGTCATGAACCACGATACCATAACAAGGATTCATGTCGGTTCCCATAAACCGTCATGTACCATAATAACATAACCAGGGTTAATGCTGGTCCCCATAATCCGTCATGAACCACGATACCATAACAAGGGTTCATACCGGTTCCCATAAACCGTCATGAACCGAGAAATCCATTTAAGGTTCCCTGACCAGAAATCAAAACCGTAAAGTAACCTGGGTCTCGTGCCCGAACATAGGAAATCAGCTGGGCACCGTGCCCGATATATGAGGTCATATGCCCGAGAAAAAACCCAATGGGTCTCATACCCGAGTTTATCCTTTTAGAAATCCAAAACCAAATCATTAAAGCCAATAAAGAATTACCGACCCGTATATGCACCGTATAGGGCCGAAACCTCGAAATACGTGCCTATACGTAACCACATAAAAATGCACCCATGGCATCAACAAACATGTATGAAAACATATAAGAAACATTTATGCATGCACCAATTTAGAAAACCAAGGTCCACTCACAGACCGTCCGAGCTGCTGCCTCGATTTGCGTGCCATAGGCTACCCCAAGCCAATCACCATCACTGGGACTCTCGAACCTGTCCAAATCGTAATAGAAGGTTACTAACTACTTAATTAACCTCCTACCAAAGCCTTGTAATTTTCCCGAACTTTTAACTATTTTTAAACACATCCTAAACATTCGAACAGCCCGAAACCTATCGAAACGATGTCCGATTGACGCGAAACCAGTCCCAAAATGTTCGTTACATCGAAGAGATGATTTCATATGTTGAGCACTTCCCCAAATTACTGTTCACACGCCCTCACGCACCCCAAGAAGGCTAAGAATACTATTCATCATCACTAACTCCAGCTTTTACTGTTCACGCACTGTGCTGAACCGGCGTGACCGTTTCAGTGGTTTCCCTCCCCTATTTTGGTGCGATTTCAACCCTAATTAATCCTATAATTCCTATTTCTTCATTCCCTATCATTTCCAATCATTAAAACAACCTAAAAACACCTAAATCCTATGGTTTAATTTTGAACCAAATAGTTCAATGTTTCCAAAATCCACCCACGGCTTCACAGCCGTCCAACACCTCCCAAAACCATCTTAATACGTTCCTAATAACCCAATAAGCCCATCCTAATCACTAAAAATAGCCCATAATATCACATCTCGAAAATAGAAGGAAAATGGGTTTTATCGATACCTAGCACGGTTCATGGCCGCCGTCCACGGCGGCGTGGCTTCCAACCGGCCACCATCATTCAGCCTTCATTCTCTCAGCCTCTGGTCTTCACGGGCATGATCAACTGGGTCAAGGGTTTGGTCTGGGATTGAAAATGGGATCGGGAAATGTTGATTTACGGAGAAATGAAGAAAATGAAGATGTACGGGAAAAGGGAGATGCATGAATGAATGAAGTTGGCCAGTAGATGGGTGACAAGTGTCACTCATCCATTGGGCCTCCACAAAATATCTGGGCCCCACTAGAGTCCAAAAGTTAAGTTATTTCGTAATTCGTACAAAAGTGCACTTGAACTTCCGTGAACCGTAACTTCGTCGTCGAACGTTCGAATTCGACGTGCCACCTGCCTACGGATTCGTATCGTCCCGACCTACGAAATAGTCCTCGGCCCTCAGCCATCGGACCTCTCGGTCAAAAGTCAACATTTGCCCCTTTTTAACCAAAATTACCAAATTGCCCCTAAACTTCAGAACGTCATAACTTCCTCCTCGAACGTCGGAATTGAACGTGCCACTTGTCAATGAACTCGTGACGTCACGAACTACGTCATGGTCATTGGTCAAAGTCCATTTGACAGCTCGAATGAAAAGTCAACGTTTTGCCACGACTAGGGGCAAAACGGTCATTTTGCATCGTTCGTCCGATTTCCCCTAACTAATCAAGGATTAGCCTCACTAATCATGATTAGTCACTAATCTAATCTCAAAATTTGGGACGGGTCGTTACAGCCCGTATGACTTGGATTTATGGAATTTGGGCTGAGACCCCAATAATGGTTATTTGAATAAATGGTTTGGTAAATAGTTTTCGAATGCATGCCTACTTTTTAGTGAAGGACATAAATATCTTTATGAAATGTGTTTTTATGAACTTGCTGATTTTCGTCCACTCACAGTTTTCGTTGTTTTTAATACCCTTCAGGTTGATCATGGATGCGAACTGTAGTAGAGACCGAGACATCACACTTCTCCACTAGATCCTGGCGTTCTCTGGAAGCCGGTCGAGCTGAAGGTTTTAAATTATCCCTTGTTTGACACTCTGTGTCAGACTGAATCATGACACATTCCGTGTTAATCCGGGGGGGGGGGGATTGGAATTGGTCGTGACACTAGGTGTTAAGGACAGTCACCACATGTTCCCATAGAGCTCGGGAACAAGCTAGGCGCATATTTATCTAGTATTATGAGCTGTGCAGGGTGAACAATCTTGTGGAAGCTGGGTCAATGGCTAATCAAACAAGGTACAAGATACAAGCGACTCCTAAGTGGTTTAGTCTCATATCTCAATAATGTCCCAGGACTCAACATGCACAAATTCCATGAATGCCAAACTACCATGCCATGCAATAAATAATGCAACCATGGACCTATATGACAGCCCACATTTAACTGCTCCATCAAGTTTTCCATCCATTTGACTATAAAAATGCCATGTGGAAATTTTTTTGTCCAGTTAGCCACTGACCTTATAAAAATTATAGGGTCATTATCGAGATTTGTTCAAATATTAACACCTACCCTCTTCCCCAAAATTAAACCCTAAAACCCATCAATTTCCCTGTGATAAGCATATATTTCATCACCTTTTTATATTAATTTCCTTTACTTGTTATTTTGATATAACATTAATCATATCATTTCTAACTAACTTTATGAATTTTAGGTACAAATTGCAAATATGACATTTTAATGTCAAATGGTGGAAATATATCATGCCATGTCACCAAGGGCCAAATCATCACTCAAAATGTGGTTAGAACTCCCAAATTTCACCAAGGACACCTAAGAAACATGGCAAGGAAAATAAGGACTCCTAAAATGCGGTAGAGACCTATAAACCCCCTAAAATGCGATTAAGGATAATTGTTTATCTTTGTCCAATTTGGACATTTTAGCCACATAATTCCTTTCCCTTTCATACTTGGATTGATGTGAATTTACTTGGAAAAGAAGACTAAAAGTTTTCCTCCTCAAATATGCACTCAAATTGGAAAGAAACAAGGAAAAGGATTCCTTGCACTTCAAGGAACCCTTTTCACGGCAACAAAGGAGATTTGCGGCTAAACAAGGAGTTATATTTAGTTTAGGATTTTGTTTTCATTCTTAATTAGGATTGAGCTAGGGTTATGTCCTATGTCTATAAATACTTAATTTTTTCTCATTAGTAAGGGTCACTCATTCTTTGTATCAAAACTCTGTCAAAACTAAATCTTCCTTTCTTTTAAGGCCGAAATTCCTTGTGCAAAAGTAAACTACACCATCCTCCACAATTAATCATCCTCCATTGACATATAAGGCGAATTCCTGAGTATCTCACCAAAGAATGTCAAACCACTTAGCATCTATAGGGCGAATTCGCGAGGATTCAAAGTGTAACTCAACCTCTTTGCTCTGTAGTCTTATCTTTGCATTTGAATATCGTACTTATGGATTGATTCATAATATTTTTATAGTTTTATATTATATATTAATTTGAATAATCTTCCATGTGTTCTAATAACTTAGTTTTTGTTATGCATGTTATGTTTATACTTAATGCTTGATTAGATATAGGGCGAATTCCCTAGTCTAGATCAATGAAAGTGTATAGGGCAAATTCTCAAGCATGTACTTGAGATAATATGCATGTATTTTGTAGAACTAAGGTTATGGAATTTCGTAGGTTTTGAAGTTGTTATAATTTATGAATGAGTTAAGTTGAAGATGAGTTAACCACGTGTAAATAATAGATTAGGTTAGTTTAGATTAGTTAATCACATAGGACCTTAGTAAAAAACCAATTACCCCCTTAATTAATTAATCAAATGACAATCATGCTTAGGTACCCTCCATCTTCGGTTCAAGAACGATCCCTAATTATCAATGCAACAATCTACATAAAAGGATTTTAACTTGTATATGTTTTCATTGAATGTTGAGTGTGACTTTGTATTTACTTTAATGCTTGGTTTTAACATATCAATTTTTGGTGCCATTGCTAGGGATTGAAATAATCTCTTGTATGATTTAGTCTGTATAAAAAATTTTATAATGTAAATATCATATCCGTACATAACTTTCATACTTGTATATAAACTGTAATACTTGTTGATAAAAATGTTTTAATTGTAAATAATTTTTTTCTTTCAAACTAGTCTTGGCTATATGTGGATCACTTGTGTTTCAGAATTTAGATCTTGATCTTTAATGGAATAGGTGAAGTCTCGTTTGTTAACCTAATCCTAAACCCTTCATGGACCTTAAAAGTCATGAGGTTGAGGACGAAATTTGTTGACACTGGAGTTATCTTGGAACGAATACATGCTTGCCCTTAGTAAGAAATTTTCGATGGTGATGCCTAGGACATGAGATAATGCTTTCTATAGGTCAGGCTCTGAGAAGTAGGACTTCAGAGTTCCAAAATCATCCTTCCCTTGCAAGTATTTTTTCTACCTAGTCATCTTGAACTTACCCAAATTGGGGGACAATGGTTCAAAATCCAGGATACTAACTTGGGCCACACGGACATAGAAGTCTTCATCTAAACTTCGAAGCTATGTGAATCATATATAGCTTTGACTTCCCCAACGTGTAAATTGTTTCCTATTAAATGTTTTAGAGTTGCATGAATCCCAAGACCTTTTTGTTTAAAATCTCACTTTCGGGAATAGGTAGTGCCCCTTTTGGTTACTTTCTCGTTAGCCGTTCATGATATGTGGATTTCATCACCGCACACTGTAGACTCAAATCTATGGGCATGAGGTTGTGGGCGGAGATTGTAAACACTTGGGTTTGGTAAGAATCAACTTTGATAACTTCCATCAATTGGTTATGGTGTCTAGGAGGGTTATGACTGGTGACAAGTGGGAAATTAAGAAAGAGAACTCCAATGGAGTGCATAACATGGCCAGGTTAGCCTCAGGGTGTTCTTGAAATTAGTCATTGCTTCTCGTGTTACATGTATCCCAACTAGCCATGATTAACGTTGAATGGTGGATGGGAAGTGTGCCTATCAGTACTCGCAGGCTGTAAGCCCGGGAAAGTAAAATGAGAAGCAAAGTGGGAAAGTTATTCATGTCACACTAAAACGCTATCTATTGCATTGGTAGTTGGGATACCGTCCCTACCGTTTCATGATGTTGGATTTCATCAACGGGCCCCCTATGACTAAGTAAATATAGGGAAGTGAGATCAAGGGTGTAGGCCATTCTTTTCATGCACTGTCATGTAACTCTTATGTCTTACGTAAGTTCTAACGATTTCCCTCTTATGCATTCACGCTATTCTTCATGTAGTTTTTTATGTGTTGTATCAATTTGGACGTTTTTGAAATTGTGTCTTTGCATGCCATTGACGTGATCTACCATGCATATTCTTGTTTATACTTCTTGACTTCTTTACTTCTTCCTCGAATATAACCTATCCCTCATACATACAATGCTATTTGCGTATTTTCGATTCTCTACATTTCATGACTATCGATGTCAGGACCCGTCCCAAATCCCTCAGGATTAACGTGGGATGCGCCTGATCCCGTCTGACACGAAGTGTCAGACCAGGGATAATTCCGTCTCTAGCTCTCATTGGGCTTCCAGAGTACGCCAGAATCGTAGGAGGAGGAGTATGATGTCTTGATCTCTACTACAGCCTGCATCCGTGATCAACCTGAAGGGCATTCAAAACATTAAAAGTCGTGAGTGGACAAAATAATATTTTAATAAAAACATTTCATAAAAAGACCTTTATGCCGTTCACTAAAAGAATATGCATGCATTAAAAAATCATTTATCAAACGTTCATAAAACCATTTGAAAACATTCTCAAAACCTTTCAAGGGTTGATGCCCGGTCCCCATAAACCGTCACGAACCATAAAAGCCTTTTATGGGTCCCCGACCCGAAATCACAATCTTAAAGCCATAAATCAATACATGGGAACTCAGCCCAAATCAACACAAGTGGGACTCGGCCCAAAATCCAGTAAACGTGGGTCTCAACCCAAAACTGTTCTCAGTGATATCCCAAAATATCGAATATGGGGTCTCTGATAGGACTCCTCCCAATCCCCCCGGGATTAACGCGGGACGACCCTGCTCCCGTCTGACACGAAGTGTCAGACAGGGGATATTTCCAACCTTTTCCCTCTCGGGCTATCAGAGTACGCCAGGATCCGGAGGAGGTATGTGATAACTCGGTCTCTTCTACAATCCACATCCGCTGTCAACCTGAAGGGCAGTCAAAACATTAAAAGCTGTGAGTGGACAAAACAAAGAGTTTAGAAAAACATTTCATAAGAACATTTGTACCCCTCACTAAAAAGCATGCATGCATTCAAAAACCATTTATCAAACCATTCATTAGGGACTTAGCCCAAAATCGTAAATGAAACCGAATACACGAGCCACTGCCCAAATCCATAACCGAAAGAACCATAAGAACCAACCATACGGGCCACTGCCCAAATCCATACGGGACTCAGCCGAAAACCTGTACACATCACATATCATATATCGTACACATCACATATCATATGTAACAACCCGTACCTACGGGAAGGGTAAAAATGTAATTTCTGTGAAGTTTTGTAAAAAGGACGATCTTGCCCCTGTGAATAGTAAACGAAAAGTTGACTTTTTGTAATATTGATTGGATGAGTGTTAGCCCTTGACCGTGACGTAGGTTAGGACGTCACGAGTCCGTAGACAGGCGGCAGGTTCGATTCGGACAACCGGAGGAAAAGTTATGATGTACGGAAGGTTGGGGGCGTTACCGTAATTTTGAGTAAAAAGGGGGAATGTTGACTTTTTGGAGGATGTGTGATTTTCACGTAGACCGAGGACCGTTGGATAGGTCTCGACGTCCTGAGTTCAACGACAGGCGGCACGCTGTCATCGGACGTCGGACGGAAAAGATACGGGTCTGGGAAGTCTGAGGGCAAAATGGTAATTTTGTGCAGGAGGGGCATTTTGGTCATTTTTTCCTCAGCCCAATCAGATAAGGGCAAGTGGCAGATATTTTGGGATGGCCAATTGCTGATGGACACGTGGGGGACCCTAGATGGTTCCAGGAGGAACTTAAGTGTGCACGGCCACACTTGGACATTTTTGAACCGTGCACCAATTCGAAGGAAACTGAAAACAGAGAGGAGTTTGGGTGAGGCGGTGATCGATCTAGAGGCTAGGGAGAGTGAGGAGTGACTGGTGAGAGTGACAGAGAGACGTGGGTGAGGTGCTGATCGTGTTTTGGGATTGGAATCGTGCACGGCGGCACGGTGGTGGTGCGGCGAACGTTTGAGGAAAACAGAGGAGATCGTGGACGGTGGAGGCTGTTGTGCCGTGTGGTGAGGCAAACCAGGGCGGTAGGAGACTCAGGAGGTTGAGGGGAGTCCCACGAGCACCGTGGTGGTTGACGGTTCTCACGGCGGCGCCGGAATCGAAAGGTAAGCTCGTTTACTCTGTTTTTCGTGGCTTTTTCAATTGCAAAGTCGTGATGATGGGCTTAGAGACGAGGGATTAGGAGGTCAGGGTGTTGTTCAGGGAGGTCTTAGGCGTCGTCTGTGGTGGTTGCCGTGACGGGAGGTTCACGGTGGCTGGTGGTTCGACGGCGAGTATCCAATACTCTGTTTTGGCCGTGATTTCAAACTTGAAGTCGTGGACTTCGGGGATGAATCGACGGATTCTGTGAGTTGGGTAGGACTAAGTAAGGGCCTAGGGTGGTGCTGGTATCACCACCGTGAAGGGGGAAGCTGTGGACGGCCGGGAAGGAAAACAGAGCCCACGGGCAAAGTCCATCGCCAAATCCGAATTCGAAATCCCCGGTTCGAAGCCCTTCCGGCATTCAGAACCGACATTCCGAACCCAAATCCGGAAAATCCATTTCCATACTAAAAAACGTAAGAAATCCCTAACCATGTTTCGTAACCCATTTACGATCATCAGAAAACATTTATAGGGTGAATTTCTCAAATATAGCATCAAAATCTGAAAACCGGCTTTTTCTCGAAAAACGTGCAAAACCCCGAAATATCTCGAAAAACGTGCAAACATCTCAATCACGTATAACCATCATTTAAAACATAAAAACACACATAGAATCATAAAACAGTAATTAAAACAGTTGGCATGCTTGGAAATAAGAAAGAGTCCACTCACAGTTTACGACACGTCACTCGCGCTCCGTGCGCTCCTCAACCGTCTCTGGTGTCTCCCGTCCTGTCAATAGATACCAAATAGGGTCACAATAACATCAAGGATACCTTCCCTATTTTCCCCAATTTTTCGGGAATTTAATAATATTTTAATCATAAACCCTAAACCGTACGGATTTCCGAACCATTCCGTAATACCGTCCGATTATTCCGAAAACTGTACCATTGGACTCCTTAGGACATTTAGGGCTAAACTCATGTTGGACGCTTAACCGGATTCCTCCCCACGCGCCCCCACGCGCCGCCCAAAGTGGCTGCGCGTGGGCCTCACGCGCCTGCTACAGTCACCTTCATCCTCGAGTCACCCGGTTCAACACAGTTGAACCGGCGTGACCGGTTCTCCGCCGTTCACCCACCGTCCTTCTCCATTTCAATCCCACTAGCTTCGTCCAGTTCCCTGCAACCAACCTTCGAGGTGATATTTGGGACGGGTCCTGACAATTGTAACAACCCGTACCTACGGGAAGGGTAAAAATGTAATTTCTGTGAAGTTTTGTAAAAAGGACGATCTTGCCCCTGTGAATAGTAAACGAAAAGTTGACTTTTTGTAATATTGATTGGATGAGTGTTAGCCCTTGACCGTGACGTAGGTTAGGACGTCACGAGTCCGTAGACAGGCGGCAGGTTCGATTCGGACAACCGGAGGAAAAGTTATGATGTACGGAAGGTTGGAGGCGTTACCGTAATTTTGAGTAAAAAGGGGGAATGTTGACTTTTTGGAGGATGTGTGATTTTCACGTAGACCGAGGACCGTTGGATAGGTCTCGACGTCCTGAGTTCAACGACAGGCGGCACGCTGTCATCGGACGTCGGACGGAAAAGATACGGGTCTGGGAAGTCTGAGGGCAAAATGGTAATTTTGTGCAGGAGGGGCATTTTGGTCATTTTTTCCTCAGCCCAATCAGATAAGGGCAAGTGGCAGATATTTTGGGATGGCCAATTGCTGATGGACACGTGGGGGACCCTAGATGGTTCCAGGAGGAACTTAAGTGTGCACGGCCACACTTGGACATTTTTGAACCGTGCACCAATTCGAAGGAAACTGAAAACAGAGAGGAGTTTGGGTGAGGCGGTGATCGATCTAGAGGCTAGGGAGAGTGAGGAGTGACTGGTGAGAGTGACAGAGAGACGTGGGTGAGGTGCTGATCGTGTTTTGGGATTGGAATCGTGCACGGCGGCACGGTGGTGGTGCGGCGAACGTTTGAGGAAAACAGAGGAGATCGTGGACGGTGGAGGCTGTTGTGCCGTGTGGTGAGGCAAACCAGGGCGGTAGGAGACTCAGGAGGTTGAGGGGAGTCCCACGAGCACCGTGGTGGTTGACGGTTCTCACGGCGGCGCCGGAATCGAAAGGTAAGCTCGTTTACTCTGTTTTTCGTGGCTTTTTCAATTGCAAAGTCGTGATGATGGGCTTAGAGACGAGGGATTAGGAGGTCAGGGTGTTGTTCAGGGAGGTCTTAGGCGTCGTCTGTGGTGGTTGCCGTGATGGGAGGTTCACGGTGGCTGGTGGTTCGACGGCGAGTATCCAATACTCTGTTTTGGCCGTGATTTCAAACTTGAAGTCGTGGACTTCGGGGATGAATCGACGGATTCTGTGAGTTGGGTAGGACTAAGTAAGGGCCTAGGGTGGTGCTGGTATCACCACCGTGAAGGGGGAAGCTGTGGACGGCCGGGAAGGAAAACAGAGCCCACGGGCAAAGTTTTTCGAGGTTGAAGACGAAGGGTTCTAGGCCGTGATTTCTGGATTTTAGGACTGGGATTGGTTGCAGGGAACTGGACGAAGCTAGTGGGATTGAAATGGAGAAGAACGGTGGGTGAACGGCGGAGAACCGGTCACGCCAGTTCAACTGTGTTGAACCGGGTGACTCGAGGATGAAGGTGACTGTAGCAGGCGCGTGAGGCCCACGCGCAGCCACTTTGGGCGGCGCGTGGGGGCGCGTGGGGAGGAATCCGGTTAAGCGTCCAACATGAGTTTAGCCCTAAATGTCCTAAGGAGTCCAATGGTACAGTTTTCGGAATAATCGGACGGTATTACGGAATGGTTCGGAAATCCGTACGGTTTAGGGTTTATGATTAAAATATTATTAAATTCCCGAAAAATTGGGGAAAATAGGGAAGGTATCCTTGATGTTATTGTGACCCTATTTGGTATCTATTGACAGGACGGGAGACACCAGAGACGGTTGAGGAGCGCACGGAGCGCGAGTGACGTGTCGTAAACTGTGAGTGGACTCTTTCTTATTTCCAAGCATGCCAACTGTTTTAATTACTGTTTTATGATTCTATGTGTGTTTTTATGTTTTAAATGATGGTTATACGTGATTGAGATGTTTGCACGTTTTTCGAGATATTTCGGGGTTTTGCACGTTTTTCGAGAAAAAGCCGGTTTTCAGATTTTGATGCTATATTTGAGAAATTCACCCTATAAATGTTTTCTGATGATGGTAAATGGGTTACGAAACATGGTTAGGGATTTCTTACGTTTTTTAGTATGGAAATGGATTTTCCGGATTTGGGTTCGGAATGTCGGTTCTGAATGCCGGAAGGGCTTCGAACCGGGGATTTCGAATTCGGATTTGGCGATGGATTTTGAATTGGTTTTACACTGGATATGGATTGGATTTGCTGGATCTGGATATGGGTTTAAAGACCCGGATTGATATTGATGGGGGACGGGCCCGGATTGAGTTTAAAGACTCGGGAGTTTAAAGACTCGGATATTATGATATTACCCCCATAGGCCTATTGAGTTTAAAGACTCGGGAGTTTAAAGACTCGGATTTATATGTGAGGCCTGGTTGAGTTTAAAGACTCGGATAGGTCCAGCAGGTTTGATCGGGTTATACTCTGGTTTCTTATGATGTTTTATAGTGTATCTGTTTCTTATGGTATTTATAGTGTCTCTGTTTCTTATGATGTTCATATTATGGTTTTTCTAACACTTCATTGGCATGCCTGGTTTTAAACCGGAGGGAACAAATGATTTTCTTTCCTTACGTTGATTTGCTAGTAAACGGTTTTAAAACTTCCATTCTTTTCGGTCCACTCACACCTTTGGTTTTTAATTTTCCCTCCAGGTCGTGGTGATAGCGCTGGGGTGAACGTTGAGGCAGATATCGAGGCATAGGGCTTTCGACGTTCTTCCGTTGCGGACTTAGACTTGTAGGACTTTTGGTGCCCATTTTGTAGAACTATGCTCTGACTTACTGTTGTATATATTTACTCCTTCGTCTGATGGTTATGCTTATAGTTGTATTAAGTTTATTTTGGTTTTGTAAGTGTGATTGTCAGACGGGAGCAGGGTTCATCCCGAGTATCGAGGTGATATTTGGGACGGGTCCTGACAATTGGTATCAGAGCATAGGTTGTGTCAATTTGTGTTGGGTCTAGGTTATTATACTAACTCTATGCCTCTTTCAGCGTACGATTGATCATGCCTCCGAGACGTGAACCCCCTCCACGACCTGAAGATGAAGCGGCGAGAGGGACTGAGAGCGCTTCGATCGAGAGAGCCCAGAGGCTTGGGGCTACTACGTTCAGCGGTGGGGCTGATCCCGAGGAAGCTCACCGATGGATCACCCGACTCGAGCGTATTTTTGGGGTGATGCACTGTCCTCCCGAGGATCGGGTATTGTTAGCCACTTTTCTGTTGGATGGAGCTGCCTACGAGTGGTGGTATACGCTGGAACTGTCCGGCTGGGATGCACATACTGTGACTTGGGAGACTTTCCGGGAGAGGTTTCTAGATCAGTACTATCCCCGTTCTTTCAGGGATGCGAAGGAAGCGGAATTCCTTCACTTGAAGCAAGGAAACTTGACAGTGGCTGAGTATGAGCAGAGGTTCCAGATGCTATTTCGTTTTGCTCCGGCATTTGTGGCGACTGAGGCGGAGAAGTGCCGCCGGTTTGAGTTGGGTCTCCGGGGAGAGATCAGGGCCATAGTGACAGCCGGCTCTTTTACTACTTTCCGAGAGTTGTCTGATGCTGCTGTCAGGGTGGAGGCCAGTTTACCTGCTCGACCACAGTATTCGGGCAGTGTTCGACGCCGGGAGCAGTCATTCCCAGGAGCATCGAGTCAGAGGCCCCCGAAACGGGGTAATTTTGGTGGATCACTATCGGCTGGTGGAGCCCGGTATGGCAGACCAGGCAGTTTCCAGGGCTCAGGATTTCGAGGAGCTAGGTCACAGCCGACTCCTCAAGCGAGTGCGACTTCAGTGGCTTCGACAGGGAGGCATACCGGTGGACCCGGTAGAGACACTTGCTTCTACTGTGGGGAGCGAGGACATTTCCGTCGGGAGTGCCCATTGTTAGCTCCGGAGGGTGGAGCAGGTAGAGGTGCAGCAGAACCCGGGCGGAGTACTGCATCAGTATCAGGGGCGGCAGGCCCTAGGGGTGGCGGTGGTGCCACGAGCAGTTCCAGAGGGCGCGGTAGGTCGTCGGGACCTCAGGCGCGAGTTTTTGCTATGACTCAGCAGGAGGCTAGGTCAGCACCGGGAGTGGTGACAGGTACACTCACCATACTTGGTCACACTGTTTTTACTTTGATAGATCCCGGGGCTACCCATTCATTTATAGCTCGGAGTTGTAGTCTGGTTAAGGAGAGGGAGGTGTCTACTTTGGATTGTGCGTTAGGAGTGAGTACACCTACTGGGGAGGTGTTGGTAGTGACTCAGGTTTTGAGAGAGTGTCCGGTACTGGTAGGCCAGGTGGAGTTACTGGCAGATTTGTTACTCTTGGATTTACGGGACTTTGATGTGATCTTGGGTATGGACTGGTTGACGAGACATCATGCTTCTATCGAATGTTTCGATAGGAGAGTGACTTTTCGGAGTCCCGGATTATCAGAGACTACATTTCAAGGGGATCAGCGTGCACTTCCTACGGGAGTTATTTCGGCACTCGAGGCTAGTAAACTGTTACGGAAAGGGTGTCAGGGTTACTTAGCTCATGTGGTGGATACGCGTGCTACGCCAGAGAGGGCGGAGGATATACCAGTGGTACGGGAGTTTCCCGATGTTTTTCCCGAGGAGTTGCCAGGACTACCCCCACACCGAGATCTTGAGTTCACGATTGAGCTTCTACCAGGTACACAGCCTATTTCTCAGACTCCTTATCGTATGGCACCTGCCGAATTGAGGGAACTTAAGGCCCAGTTGCAAGAATTGGTCGATATAGGATTTATTCGACCGAGTATGTCACCTTGGGGAGCACCTGTTTTGTTTGTCAAGAAAAAGGACGGAGGATTGAGGTTGTGTGTGGATTACAGGCAACTGAATAAGGTAACTATTCGGAATAAGTACCCCCTACCCCGGATTGATGATTTGTTTGACCAGCTCAAGGGAGCACAGTATTTCTCGAAGATTGATCTTCGCTCCGGCTATCACCAGTTACGGGTTAAAGAGGAGGATATATCGAAGACAGCTTTCCGGACCAGGTACGGTCACTATGAGTTGTGGTGATGCCTTTTGGTTTGACTAATGCCCCAGCAGCTTTTATGGACCTTATGAACCGAGTGTTCCGGCCCTACTTGGATCGTTTCGTGATTGTTTTCATTGATGATATTTTGGTGTTTTCGAAGAGTGCGAAGGCGCATGAGAAACATCTGAGGATCGTGCTTAAAACGTTGAGGGAGCATCAGTTGTATACGAAGCTCAGTAAGTGTCAGTTCTGGTTGACCAGTGTTGGATTTCTTGGCCATGTGATTTCGGCCGAGGGCATTCGTGTGGATCCTCAGAAAGTTGAGGCGGTAGCCAATTGGGAACAGCCTAAGACGGTGACGGAAATTCGGAGTTTTCTGGGTTTGGCAGGGTATTACCGGCGTTTTATTGAGGGTTTTTCTATTCTTGCAGCACCGTTGACGAGGTTGACACGGAAGGGAGTTCGGTTTGAGTGGGATGAGAACTGTGAACAGAGTTTCCAGGAGCTTAAAAGGCGGTTGACATCTGCTCCTGTGTTAGCCCTTCCAGATGATAGTGGGGAGTTCGAGGTGTACAGTGACGCTTCTTTACAAGGTTTGGGTTGTGTCTTGATGCAGCACGGGAAAGTGATTGCTTATGCTTCCCGGCAATTGAAACCCCATGAGGTGAACTACCCTACACATGACTTGGAACTGGCTGCGGTGGTTCATGCATTGAAGATTTGGCGACATTACTTGTACGGTGAGAAGTGCAGGATTTTTACGGACCACAAGAGTTTGAAGTATTTGTTCACTCAAAAGGAATTGAACCTCAGACAGCGCCGTTGGTTGGAGTTACTTAAGGACTACGACTGTACTATTGAGTATCATCCAGGGAAGGCTAATGTGGTAGCCGATGCTCTGAGCAGAAAGTCAGCTGGTTCTTTGTCGCATCTGAGGACAGTACGGTTACCTTTGTTGGTTGAGCTCCGTAAGTTGGGAGTAGAGTTGACTGTGGATGATCAGGGAGCCCTCCTAGCGAGTTTCCATGTGCGACCCGTTTTGATTGATCAGGTGATTGATGCTCAGTTTGAGGACCCTATTCTGGGCATCATTCGGATTGAGGTCGAGGCTGGAGAAAGACAGGATTTTGAGATCCGTGAGGATGGAGCCTTGGTTAAGAATGGACGGTTGTGTGTACCTGAGGATGAAGTTTTGAAGAAGGTGATACTGGATGAGGCTCACTGTTCAGCTTATGCGATGCATCCTGGTGGGACCAAGATGTATCGTACCCTTCGAGAGCATTATTGGTGGTCAGGGATGAAACGTGAAATTGCAGAGTATGTCAGTAGATGCTTGATTTGTCAACAGGTAAAAGCCGAGCGGCAGAGACCTTATGGAGCAATGCAACCTTTGCCGATTCCCGAGTGGAAATGGGATCACCTGACTATGGATTTTGTGTTCAAGCTTCCGAGAACACCGAAGGGACACGATGGTGTATGGGTTGTTGTGGATCGACTTACGAAGTCTGCTCATTTCTTGCCAGTACGGGAGAACTTCAGGCTGGAACAGTTTGCACAGTTGTTTATTAATGAGATTATTCGATTGCATGGGACTCCGGAGTCGATAGTATCTGATAGAGATCCGAGATTCACTTCTCGTTTTTGGCAGAGCTTACAGGAAGCTTTTGGGACTAAATTACACTTCAGTACTGCTTTTCATCCTCAGACTGATGGGCAGTCTGAGCGGACTATTCAGATTCTCGAGGATATGATGCGAGCTTGTGTGCTTCAGTTTCAGGGTACTTGGGAATCACATCTGCCTTTGATGGAGTTCGCTTACAATAATAGTTTTCAGGAGAGCATTGGGATGGCTCCTTACGAGGCTTTGTATGGGCGGCAGTGTCGGACTCCATTGTGTTGGACTGAAGTTGGTGAGAGGAGGTTGACTACTTCTGAGCTGGTGGAGCTTACTCAGGAAAAAGTGGTATTGATTAGGGATCGATTGAAGGCAGCGCAGGACCGCCAAAAGAGCTACGCTGACCGTAGGATCAGGGATTTGGAGTTTGCTGTTGGAGACTGGGTTTTCCTGAAGCTATCTCCTTGGAAAGGAATTGTACGATTTGGCAGACGAGGGAAGTTGAGTCCTCGTTACATTGGACCGTATGAGATTTTGGAGCGGATTGGTCCTGTAGCTTATCGGTTGGCCTTACCAGCAGATTTGGAAAAGGTACATAATGTCTTTCATGTTTCTATGCTTCGGAAATATATTCGAGATGATTCGCATGTGTTGGAAGCACAACCAGTGGAACTGAGGGAAGACTTGAGTTTTGAAGAGCAACCTGTTGCAATCTTGGATCGGAAGGATAAAGTGTTGCGAAGGAAGACGGTTCCCTTAGTGAAGGTATTGTGGCGAAATCATCAGGTCGAAGAAGCTACTTGGGAACCCGAGGCCTTGATGCGAGAACAGTACCCTTATTTATTTCACTGAATTTCGGGGACGAAATTCTTTTTAGGGGGGTAGATTGTAACAACCCGTACCTACGGGAAGGGTAAAAATGTAATTTCTGTGAAGTTTTGTAAAAAGGACGATCTTGCCCCTGTGAATAGTAAATGAAAAGTTGACTTTTTGTAATATTGATTGGATGAGTGTTAGCCCTTGACCGTGACGTAGGTTAGGACGTCACGAGTCCGTAGACAGGCGGCAGGTTCGATTCGGACAACCGGAGGAAAAGTTATGATGTACGGAAGGTTGGGGGCGTTACCGTAATTTTGAGTAAAAAGGGGGAATGTTGACTTTTTGGAGGATGTGTGATTTTCACGTAGACCGAGGACCGTTGGATAGGTCTCGACGTCCTGAGTTCAACGACAGGCGGCACGCTGTCATCGGACGTCGGACGGAAAAGATACGGGTCTGGGAAGTCTGAGGGCAAAATGGTAATTTTGTGCAGGAGGGGCATTTTGGTCATTTTTTCCTCAGCCCAATCAGATAAGGGCAAGTGGCAGATATTTTGGGATGGCCAATTGCTGATGGACACGTGGGGGACCCTAGATGGTTCCAGGAGGAACTTAAGTGTGCACGGCCACACTTGGACATTTTTGAACCGTGCACCAATTCGAAGGAAACTGAAAACAGAGAGGAGTTTGGGTGAGGCGGTGATCGATCTAGAGGCTAGGGAGAGTGAGGAGTGACTGGTGAGAGTGACAGAGAGACGTGGGTGAGGTGCTGATCGTGTTTTGGGATTGGAATCGTGCACGGCGGCACGGTGGTGGTGCGGCGAACGTTTGAGGAAAACAGAGGAGATCGTGGACGGTGGAGGCTGTTGTGCCGTGTGGTGAGGCAAACCAGGGCGGTAGGAGACTCAGGAGGTTGAGGGGAGTCCCACGAGCACCGTGGTGGTTGACGGTTCTCACGGCGGCGCCGGAATCGAAAGGTAAGCTCGTTTACTCTGTTTTTCGTGGCTTTTTCAATTGCAAAGTCGTGATGATGGGCTTAGAGACGAGGGATTAGGAGGTCAGGGTGTTGTTCAGGGAGGTCTTAGGCGTCGTCTGTGGTGGTTGCCGTGACGGGAGGTTCACGGTGGCTGGTGGTTCGACGGTGAGTATCCAATACTCTGTTTTGGCCGTGATTTCAAACTTGAAGTCGTGGACTTCGGGGATGAATCGACGGATTCTGTGAGTTGGGTAGGACTAAGTAAGGGCCTAGGGTGGTGCTGGTATCACCACCGTGAAGGGGGAAGCTGTGGACGGCCGGGAAGGAAAACAGAGCCCACGGGCAAAGTTTTTCGAGGTTGAAGACGAAGGGTTCTAGGCCGTGATTTCTGGATTTTAGGACTGGGATTGGTTGCAGGGAACTGGACGAAGCTAGTGGGATTGAAATGGAGAAGAACGGTGGGTGAACGGCGGAGAACCGGTCACGCCGGTTCAACTGTGTTGAACCGGGTGACTCGAGGATGAAGGTGACTGTAGCAGGCGCGTGAGGCCCACGCGCAGCCACTTTGGGCGGCGCGTGGGGGCGCGTGGGGAGGAATCTGGTTAAGCGTCCAACATGAGTTTAGCCCTAAATGTCCTAAGGAGTCCAATGGTACAGTTTTCGGAATAATCGGACGGTATTACGGAATGGTTCGGAAATCCGTACGGTTTAGGGTTTATGATTAAAATATTATTAAATTCCCGAAAAATTGGGGAAAATAGGGAAGGTATCCTTGATGTTATTGTGACCCTATTTGGTATCTATTGACAGGACGGGAGACACCAGAGACGGTTGAGGAGCGCACGGAGCGCGAGTGACGTGTCGTAAACTGTGAGTGGACTCTTTCTTATTTCCAAGCATGCCAACTGTTTTAATTACTGTTTTATGATTCTATGTGTGTTTTTATGTTTTAAATGATGGTTATACGTGATTGAGATGTTTGCACGTTTTTCGAGATATTTCGGGGTTTTGCACGTTTTTCGAGAAAAAGCCGGTTTTCAGATTTTGATGCTATATTTGAGAAATTCACCCTATAAATGTTTTCTGATGATGGTAAATGGGTTACGAAACATGGTTAGGGATTTCTTACGTTTTTTAGTATGGAAATGGATTTTCCGGATTTGGGTTCGGAATGTCGGTTCTGAATGCCGGAAAGGCTTCGAACCGGGGATTTCGAATTCGGATTTGGCGATGGATTTTGAATTGGTTTTACACTGGATATGGATTGGATTTTCTGGATCTGGATATGGGTTTAAAGACCCGGATTGATATTGATGGGGGACGGGCCCGGATTGAGTTTAAAGACTCGGGAGTTTAAAGACTCGGATATTATGATATTACCCCCATAGGCCTATTGAGTTTAAAGACTCGGGAGTTTAAAGACTCGGATTTATATGTGAGGCCTGGTTGAGTTTAAAGACTCGGATAGGTCCAGCAGGTTTGATCGGGTTATACTCTGGTTTCTTATGATGTTTTATAGTGTATCTGTTTCTTATGGTATTTATAGTGTCTCTGTTTCTTATGATGTTCATATTATGGTTTTTCTAACACTTCATTGGCATGCCTGGTTTTAAACCGGAGGGAACAAATGATTTTCTTTCCTTACGTTGATTTGCTAGTAAACGGTTTTAAAACTTCCATTCTTTTCGGTCCACTCACACCTTTGGTTTTTAATTTTCCCTCCAGGTCGTGGTGATAGCGCTGGGGTGAACGTTGAGGCAGATATCGAGGCATAGGGCTTTCGACGTTCTTCCGTTGCGGACTTAGACTTGTAGGACTTTTGGTGCCCATTTTGTAGAACTATGCTCTGACTTACTGTTGTATATATTTACTCCTTCGTCTGATGGTTATGCTTATAGTTGTATTAAGTTTATTTTGGTTTTGTAAGTGTGATTGTCAGACGGGAGCAGGGTTCATCCCGAGTATCGAGGTGATATTTGGGACGGGTCCTGACAATTGGTATCAGAGCATAGGTTGTGTCAATTTGTGTTGGGTCTAGGTTATTATACTAACTCTATGCCTCTTTCAGCGTACGATTGATCATGCCTCCGAGACGTGAACCCCCTCCACGACCTGAAGATGAAGCGGCGAGAGGGACTGAGAGCGCTTCGATCGAGAGAGCCCAGAGGCTTGGGGCTACTACGTTCAGCGGTGGGGCTGATCCCGAGGAAGCTCACCGATGGATCACCCGACTCGAGCGTATTTTTGGGGTGATGCACTGTCCTCCCGAGGATCGGGTATTGTTAGCCACTTTTCTGTTGGATGGAGCTGCCTACGAGTGGTGGTATACGCTGGAACTGTCCGGCTGGGATGCACATACTGTGACCTGGGAGACTTTCCGGGAGAGGTTTCTAGATCAGTACTATCCCCGTTCTTTCAGGGATGCGAAGGAAGCGGAATTCCTTCACTTGAAGCAAGGAAACTTGACAGTGGCTGAGTATGAGCAGAGGTTCCAGATGCTATCTCGTTTTGCTCCGGCATTTGTGGCGACTGAGGCGGAGAAGTGCCGCCGGTTTGAGTTGGGTCTCCGGGGAGAGATCAGGGCCATAGTGACAGCCGGCTCTTTTGCTACTTTCCGAGAGTTGTCTGATGCTGCTGTCAGGGTGGAGGCCAGTTTACCTGCTCGACCACAGTATTCGGGCAGTGTTCGACGCCGGGAGCAGTCATTCCCAGGAGCATCGAGTCAGAGGCCCCCGAAACGGGGTAATTTTGGTGGATCACTATCGGCTGGTGGAGCCCGGTATGGCAGACCAGGCAGTTTCCAGGGCTCAGGATTTCGAGGAGCTAGGTCACAGCCGACTCCTCAGGCGAGTGCGACTTCAGTAGCTTCGACAGGGAGGCATACCGGTGGACCCGGAAGAGACACTTGCTTCTACTGTGGGGAGCGAGGACATTTCCGTCGGGAGTGCCCATTGTTAGCCACGGAGGGTGGAGCAGGTAGGGGTGCAGCAGAACCCGGGCGGAGTACTGCATCAGTATCAGGGGCGGCAGGCCCTAGGGGTGGCGGTGGTGCCACGAGCAGTTCCAGAGGGCGCGGTAGGTCGTCGGGACCTCAGGCGCGAGTTTTTGCTATGACTCAGCAGGAAGCTAGGTCAGCACCGGGAGTGGTGACAGGTACACTCACCATACTTGGTCACACTGTTTTTACTTTGATAGATCCCGGGGCTACCCATTCATTTATAGCTCGGAGTTGTAGTCTGGTTAAGGAGAGGGAGGTGTCTACTTTGGATTGTGCGTTAGGAGTGAGTACACCTACTAGGGAGGTGTTGGTAGTGACTCAGGTTTTGAGAGAGTGTCCGGTACTGGTAGGCCAGGTGGAGTTACTGGCAGATTTGTTACTCTTGGATTTACGGGACTTTGATGTGATCTTGGGTATGGACTGGTTGACGAGACATCATGCTTCTATCGAATGTTTCGATAGGAGAGTGACTTTTCGGAGTCCCGGATTATCAGAGACTACATTTCAAGGGGATCAGCGTGCACTTCCTACGGGAGTTATTTCGGCACTCGAGGCTAGTAAACTGTTACGGAAGGGGTGCCAGGGTTACTTAGCTCATGTGGTGGATACACGTGCTACGCCAGAGAGGGCGGAGGATATACCAGTGGTACGGGAGTTTCCCGATGTTTTTCCCGAGGAGTTGCCAGGACTACCCCCACACCGAGATCTTGAGTTCACGATTGAGCTTCTACCAGGTACACAGCCTATTTCTCAGACTCCTTATCGTATGGCACCTGCCGAATTGAGGGAACTTAAGGCCCAGTTGCAAGAATTGGTCGATATAGGATTTATTCGACCGAGTATGTCACCTTGGGGAGCACCTGTTTTGTTTGTCAAGAAAAAGGACGGGGGATTGAGGTTGTGTGTGGATTACAGGCAACTGAATAAGGTAACTATTCGGAATAAGTACCCCTACCCCGGATTGATGATTTGTTTGACCAGCTCAAGGGAGCACAGTATTTCTTGAAGATTGATCTTCGCTCCGGCTATCACCAGTTACGGGTTAAAGAGGAGGATATATCGAAGACAGCTTTCCGGACCAGGTACGGTCACTATGAGTTTGTGGTGATGCCTTTTGGTTTGACTAATGCCCCAGCAGCTTTTATGGATCTTATGAACCGAGTGTTCCGGCCCTACTTGGATCGTTTCGTGATTGTTTTCATTGATGATCTTTTGGTGTTTTCGAAGAGTGCGAAGGCGCATGAGAAACATCTGAGGATCGTGCTTAAAACGTTGAGGGAGCATCAGTTGTATGCGAAGCTCAGTAAGTGTCAGTTCTGGTTGACCAGTGTTGGATTTCTTGGCCATGTGATTTCGGCCGAGGGCATTCGTGTGGATCCTCAGAAAGTTGAGGCGGTAGCCAATTGGGAACAGCCTAAGACGGTGACGGAAATTCGGAGTTTTCTGGGTTTGGCAGGGTATTACCGGCGTTTTATTGAGGGTTTTTCTATTCTTGCAGCACCGTTGACGAGGTTGACACGGAAGGGAGTTCGGTTTGAGTGGGATGAGAACTGTGAACAGAGTTTCCAGGAGCTTAAAAGGCGGTTGACATCTGCTCCTGTGTTAGCCCTTCCAGATGATAGTGGGGAGTTCGAGGTGTACAGTGACGCTTCTTTACAAGGTTTGGGTTGTGTCTTGATGCAGCACGGGAAAGTGATTGCTTATGCTTCCCGGCAATTGAAACCCCATGAGGTGAACTACCCTACACATGACTTGGAACTGGCTGCGGTGGTTCATGCATTGAAGATTTGGCGACATTACTTGTACGGTGAGAAGTGCAGGATCTTTACGGACCACAAGAGTTTGAAGTATTTGTTCACTCAAAAGGAATTGAACCTCAGACAGCGCCGTTGGTTGGAGTTACTTAAGGACTACGACTGTACTATTGAGTATCATCCAGGGAAGGCTAATGTGGTAGCCGATGCTCTGAGCAGAAAGTCAGCTGGTTCTTTGTCGCATCTGAGGACAGTACGGTTACCTTTGTTGGTTGAGCTCCGTAAGTTGGGAGTAGAGTTGACTGTGGATGATCAGGGAGCCCTCCTAGCGAGTTTCCATGTGCGACCCGTTTTGATTGATCAGGTGATTGATGCTCAGTTTGAGGACCCTATTCTGGGCATCATTCGGATTGAGGTCGAGGCTGGAGAAAGACAGGATTTTGAGATCCGTGAGGATGGAGCCTTGGTTAAGAATGGACGGTTGTGTGTACCTGAGGATGAAGTTTTGAAGAAGGTGATACTGGATGAGGCTCACTGTTCAGCTTATGCGATGCATCCTGGTGGGACCAAGATGTATCGTACACTTCGAGAGCATTATTGGTGGTCAGGGATGAAACGTGAAATTGCAGAGTATGTCAGTAGATGCTTGATTTGTCAACAGGTAAAAGCCGAGCGGCAGAGACCTTATGGAGCAATGCAACCTTTGCCGATTCCCGAGTGGAAATGGGATCACCTGACTATGGATTTTGTGTTCAAGCTTCCGAGAACACCGAAGGGACACGATGGTGTATGGGTTGTTGTGGATCGACTTACGAAGTCTGCTCATTTCTTGCCAGTACGGGAGAACTTCAGGCTGGAACAGTTTGCACAGTTGTTTATTAATGAGATTATTCGATTGCATGGGACTCCGGAGTCGATAGTATCTGATAGAGATCCGAGATTCACTTCTCGTTTTTGGCAGAGCTTACAGGAAGCTTTTGGGACTAAATTACACTTCAGTACTGCTTTTCATCCTCAGACTGATGGGCAGTCTGAGCGGACTATTCAGATTCTCGAGGATATGATGCGAGCTTGTGTGCTTCAGTTTCAGGGTACTTGGGAATCACATCTGCCTTTGATGGAGTTCGCTTACAATAATAGTTTTCAGGAGAGCATTGGGATGGCTCCTTACGAGGCTTTGTATGGGCGGCAGTGTCGGACTCCATTGTGTTGGACTAAAGTTGGTGAGAGGAGGTTGACTACTTCTGAGCTGGTGGAGCTTACTCAGGAAAAAGTGGTACTGATTAGGGATCGATTGAAGGCAGCGCAGGACCGCCAAAAGAGCTACGCTGACCGTAGGATCAGGGATTTGGAGTTTGCTGTTGGAGATTGGGTTTTCCGGAAGCTATCTCCTTGGAAAGGAATTGTACGATTTGGCAGACGAGGGAAGTTGAGTCCTCGTTACATTGGACCGTATGAGATTTTGGAGCGGATTGGTCCTGTAGCTTATCGGTTGGCCTTACCAGCAGATTTGGAAAAGGTACATAATGTCTTTCATGTTTCTATGCTTCGGAAATATATTCGAGATGATTCGCATGTGTTGGAAGCACAACCAGTGGAACTGAGGGAAGACTTGAGTTTTGAAGAGCAACCTGTTGCAATCTTGGATCGGAAGGATAAAGTGTTGCGAAGGAAGACGGTTCCCTTAGTGAAGGTATTGTGGCGAAATCATCAGGTCGAAGAAGCTACTTGGGAACCCGAGGCCTTGATGCGAGAACAGTACCCTTATTTATTTCACTGAATTTCGGGGACGAAATTCTTTTTAGGGGGGTAGATTGTAACAACCCGTACCTACGGGAAGGGTAAAAATGTAATTTCTGTGAAGTTTTGTAAAAAGGACGATCTTGCCCCTATGAATAGTAAACGAAAAGTTGACTTTTTGTAATATTGATTGGATGAGTGTTAGCCCTTGACCGTGACGTAGGTTAGGACGTCACGAGTCCGTAGACAGGCGGCAGGTTCGATTCGGACAACCGGAGGAAAAGTTATGATGTACGGAAGGTTGGGGGCGTTATCGTAATTTTGAGTAAAAAGGGGGAATGTTGACTTTTTGGAGGATGTGTGATTTTCACGTAGACCGAGGACCGTTGGATAGGTCTCGACGTCCTGAGTTCAACGACAGGCGGCACGCTGTCATCGGACGTCGGACGGAAAAGATACGGGTCTGGGAAGTCTGAGGGCAAAATGGTAATTTTGTGCAGGAGGGGCATTTTGGTCATTTTTTCCTCAGCCCAATCAGATAAGGGCAAGTGGCAGATATTTTGGGATGGCCAATTGCTGATGGACACGTGGGGGACCCTAGATGGTTCCAGGAGGAACTTAAGTGTGCACGGCCACACTTGGACATTTTTGAACCGTGCACCAATTCGAAGGAAACTGAAAACAGAGAGGAGTTTGGGTGAGGCGGTGATCGATCTAGAGGCTAGGGAGAGTGAGGAGTGACTGGTGAGAGTGACAGAGAGACGTGGGTGAGGTGCTGATCGTGTTTTGGGATTGGAATCGTGCACGGCGGCACGGTGGTGGTGCGGCGAACGTTTGAGGAAAACAGAGGAGATCGTGGACGGTGGAGGCTGTTGTGCCGTGTGGTGAGGCAAACCAGGGCGGTAGGAGACTCAGGAGGTTGAGGGGAGTCCCACGAGCACCGTGGTGGTTGACGGTTCTCACGGCGGCGCCGGAATCGAAAGGTAAGCTCGTTTACTCTGTTTTTCGTGGCTTTTTCAATTGCAAAGTCGTGATGATGGGCTTAGAGACGAGGGATTAGGAGGTCAGGGTGTTGTTCAGGGAGGTCTTAGGCGTCGTCTGTGGTGGTTGCCGTGACGGGAGGTTCACGGTGGCTGGTGGTTCGACGGCGAGTATCCAATACTCTGTTTTGGCCGTGATTTCAAACTTGAAGTCGTGGACTTCGGGGATGAATCGACGGATTCTGTGAGTTGGGTAGGACTAAGTAAGGGCCTAGGGTGGTGCTGGTATCACCACCGTGAAGGGGGAAGCTGTGGACGGCCGGGAAGGAAAACAGAGCCCACGGGCAAAGTTTTTCGAGGTTGAAGACGAAGGGTTCTAGGCCGTGATTTCTGGATTTTAGGACTGGGATTGGTTGCAGGGAACTGGACGAAGCTAGTGGGATTGAAATGGAGAAGAACGGTGGGTGAACGGCGGAGAACCGGTCACGCCGGTTCAACTGTGTTGAACCGGGTGACTCGAGGATGAAGGTGACTGTAGCAGGCGCGTGAGGCCCACGCGCAGCCACTTTGGGCGGCGCGTGGGGCGCGTGGGGAGGAATCTGGTTAAGCGTCCAACATGAGTTTAGCCCTAAATGTCCTAAGGAGTCCAATGGTACAGTTTTCGGAATAATCGGACGGTATTACGGAATGGTTCGGAAATCCGTACGGTTTAGGGTTTATGATTAAAATATTATTAAATTCCCGAAAAATTGGGGAAAATAGGGAAGGTATCCTTGATGTTATTGTGACCCTATTTGGTATCTATTGACAGGACGGGAGACACCAGAGACGGTTGAGGAGCGCACGGAGCGCGAGTGACGTGTCGTAAACTGTGAGTGGACTCTTTCTTATTTCCAAGCATGCCAACTGTTTTAATTACTGTTTTATGATTCTATGTGTGTTTTTATGTTTTAAATGATGGTTATACGTGATTGAGATGTTTGCACGTTTTTCGAGATATTTCGGGGTTTTGCACGTTTTTCGAGAAAAAGCCGGTTTTCAGATTTTGATGCTATATTTGAGAAATTCACCCTATAAATGTTTTCTGATGATGGTAAATGGGTTACGAAACATGGTTAGGGATTTCTTACGTTTTTTAGTATGGAAATGGATTTTCCGGATTTGGGTTCGGAATGTCGGTTCTGAATGCCGGAAGGGCTTCGAACCGGGGATTTCAAATTCGGATTTGGCGATGGATTTTGAATTGGTTTTACACTGGATATGGATTGGATTTGCTGGATCTGGATATGGGTTTAAAGACCCGGATTGATATTGATGGGGGACGGGCCCGGATTGAGTTTAAAGACTCGGGAGTTTAAAGACTCGGATATTATGATATTACCCCCATAGGCCTATTGAGTTTAAAGACTCGGGAGTTTAAAGACTCGGATTTATATGTGAGGCCTGGTTGAGTTTAAAGACTCGGATAGGTCCAGCAGGTTTGATCGGGTTATTCTCTGGTTTCTTATGATGTTTTATAGTGTATCTGTTTCTTATGGTATTTATAGTGTCTCTGTTTCTTATGATGTTCATATTATGGTTTTTCTAACACTTCATTGGCATGCCTGGTTTTAAACCGGAGGGAACAAATGATTTTCTTTCCTTACGTTGGTTTGCTAGTAAACGGTTTTAAAACTTCCATTCTTTTCGGTCCACTCACACCTTTGGTTTTTAATTTTCCCTCCAGGTCGTGGTGATAGCGCTGGGGTGAACGTTGAGGCAGATATCGAGGCATAGGGCTTTCGACGTTCTTCCGTTGCGGACTTAGACTTGTAGGACTTTTGGTGCCCATTTTGTAGAACTATGCTCTGACTTACTGTTGTATATATTTACTCCTTCGTCTGATGGTTATGCTTATAGTTGTATTAAGTTTATTTTGGTTTTGTAAGTGTGATTGTCAGACGGGAGCAGGGTTCATCCCGAGTATCGAGGTGATATTTGGGACGGGTCCTGACATCATATATCATATATACATATAATCACACACCAATCCTGTCACAGTTTCCAAAGCTACGCGCGTGCTACCCGGGGTCTCAAACCCAAGTCTTTCAGGGTTAAAAGTCAAAGTCCGTAGACCAAAGACCCGTCCTGAGGTTACGATCCAAGCCTTCCTGAGAGTAAGGAACCCAACTAGGGTGACTCCACTCAGTCAGTGCTCCATGACTACTCCGGGGTCCACCTAGTCCAACGACACTCCCCGGAGGAGATAATTGAAGTAAAGAAAGGTATATGAATATACATATATATATATATATAACAAACTCATTCATGCCATTTATATACATAGAGAAAAAATCTTTAGAACCTTTCAAAGGATTCATGCCCGGTTTCCATAAACCGTCATGAATCATAAATACCTTTCAAGGGTTCATGCCGGTTCCCATAAACCGTCATGAACCTGGAAATCCATTAGGGTCCCCGACCTGAAATCATAAATGTAAAGTAACTGGGTCTCGTGCCCGAACACATGAATCAACTGGGCATCGTTCCTGATATCTCAGGGTCAGTCACGACTCCGATGATAGTGACGCGACCACCGATAGATTATGGTGCACCTATCACCGATCGATATCCTGAACCGTCAGCACTCCGAAGTCAAGCCTCCATCGGCTGCACGACAACAGATCGTGCATCGTGACCTCTCCGGAAGGAACATAACCTAGTCTGGAGGCGAGCATCGTATCCTTTGTCGCCGTGCACATAGCACCTGCGCGACCACGATTCAGACCCGTAGGTCATCAATAGGGTCATATGCCCGAGACAAAACCAACTGGGTCTCATACCCGAGTTTTTCGTATTGGAAATCCAAAACCATTTCTGTAACGACCCGTCCCGAATATCGGGATTTAATATTATTTAATTATGGTTTAGAATGACTAATCTGGGATTAGTTGAGTGAAATCGGACGAATTGTGCAAAATGACCGTTTTGTCGCTGTGCGTGGGCAAAATGTTGACTTTTAATTCAGACGGTCAAATGGACTTTGACCAATGACTGTGGTGTAGTTTGGGACGTCACGAGTTCATGGACAGGTGGCACGTTCGATTCCGACGTTCGTCGTGAAAGTTATGAAGTTCGGAAGCCCAAGGGCATTTTCGTAATTTGGACGAAATAGGGGAAAATGTTGACTTTTTGACCGGGATGTCCGATGGCCGATGGCCAAGGACCGTTATGTAGAGCATGTCGATACAAATCCATAGACAAGCGGCACGCCGAAATCAGAATTCGTACGAGGAAGTTATGGTATGAAACGTGAAATCGGGGATGTTTACATCTCGGTAAGCGTGTCGATTATTTTATTCTGAAATGGTGGTTGGAGGACACTTGGATGAGTGACAAGTGTCACTCACCCATTGGCTAGATTGGATCATGTTCCATTAATTATAAATTATAAGCTAAAGTTTCCACTATGAAATTAATTAGGATTAAATCTCTTCTTTTAATCTGTGCCATCCACCTCACTCCCCAGATTGCATCTCATCCGTTCATCTTATCTCTTCCCTTCTATTTCTGATCAGCCTTCATCACTCTCAAACACTTCCTTAGAGGTGAGAGTTTGATTTCTGGCCATCATAAATCATCCTTCCACAACTGATCTTATGAATGGAAATTGAGTGAGTTGGGGAAGGAATTGGCCGAGGAAGAACACGAGGGACCGAGAGGGGCAAACTAAACAAAAAATCAAAATTTTGGAGCAATGGAGGTAAATTCGAATTTTGAGCTATGAGCTCTGAGGATCAAATTTGAGTTCAATTTGAGCCTTTTGGGGTTGCCTCGATCACAACCAACTCAAGAACGATGAATTTTGGCAACCATTTGGCTCTGAACTGACTTGGTGACAGAGAAGGAGCTTGAAGATTGAGTCGTGATTCTAGAGGGCTTAAACGGTGAAATTGGATTAGGAAATGAGTTTATCTTGGTCCAACGAAGCTTCTTAGTGGATCAATTTAAGGAAATCCAGTGGAATTGATGAAATCCGAATGATGAACAGTGCCCAAATGTTCTTCGATGTTCATCTTCAAATCGTTGGATTTCAGGTAAGGATTGTTGTAATTGGGTTTGCAGACCCCTAATTAGAATTAAAACGAATCTATCTGAATGTTCAATTGAAAGGATTGAGGTTGAATTGACAAAGAATAGATCGGGTCATCTCCCGGGTCAACTCGACCCGTTTTACAGACATACGGGTTGGAACGATGACACTGTAGCAGGCACCTGGCTTTCACGCGCAGCCACTCACGGCGGCGCGTGGGCACGAATCTCGAGGTGAGGTCAACATGAATTTTGTCCTATGTAATGTAACGAACATTTTAAGATTGGTTTCGTGTCAATCGGACCCCGTTTCGTTATTGTTCGGGATGTCCGAAGGTTTTAAATCCAGTTTAAAAATAGTTAAAAATTCGGGATAATTACAGGACTTGAATAGGATGTTAATGAAGAGGTTAGTAACCCTCTAATGTGATTTGGATAGGATTGGGAGTCCCGGTGATAGTGGTGTGGCCCGGGAAGGCCTATGGCACGCGTATCGAGGCGCTCGGTTAAACGGTCTGTTAGTGGACATTGGTTTTATAAATTCGATGCATGCATAACTGTTTCATGATTGTTATAATTGCTTTTATATGCTTTGATTTGGATATCGGTGAATTTATGTGATTTCACGCATTTCGAGGCAATTTACGGGTTGCACGTAAATCCAGGTTTTCCGAATTTGCACTGATTTCCATAATTGTGGTTCGGATATGATTTTTATGAAACAGTTACGGATTTGTTGAAGTAAATTCGGGCCAGGGGCCCAGTTGATTTAAGAAATCGGGCCAGGGGCCCAGTTGACTTATGAAATCGGGTCAGGGGCCCAGTTGATTTATGTATGTGATTTCGGTCGAGGACCCTAAAATGGAAATGAATAAATGATTTCAGATTTGATAATCAACTATTTAGACTTATGTCAGTTTTATGGAAATTCGGGGCAGGGCCCTTGTGATATTTTGGAAATGAGTAATAAAATTTGTTCCATAAAACCATCTCGATACAAGGATATATATTGGTCTCCTCCAGGCGTCGGGGACACTGGGGAAGTCACGGTGCATTGTCTGCGAGGGGTCATTGTACGGAGCAGCCGGACCGTATAGTGAATTAGGAGCAGGATTGCTATGATTGACGTCAGGGACGTCAGACATCGGGGATGTCAGAAATATGGACCCGGTGAGACCCCGGGCAGCACGCGTTGCTTAATACCGTGAGATATGACGTCGGGGACGTCAAACGTCTGGGACGCTAGGCATCGGGGATGCCGGAGATGGAAAAAAAATAAATGTATATTACTGGATTTATGAAATAACTCTTGGTTTGACTTTTGGGATTTGAAACTATGCTTATGGTTCCCGGGCGAAGGCCCTAATGGTTATTTCTAAATAAATATGTGATCATTGGTTTTTGACGCATGCATATGTTTTTACTGAGGGGAATAAATGTCTTTATAAATGTTTTAAACAGACTTGTTTATTTTCGTCCACTCACAGCTTTTGTTTTTAATGCCCTTCAGGTTGATTACGGATGCGACTGCAGCAGAGACTGGGACATCGCACACCTCCTCCATCGATCCGTGCGCACTCTGGAAGCCCGGTTGGACAGTGGCAACAGGTTAGCCCTTGTCTGACACCTCTTGTTAGACGGAAGCATGACACATTCCATGGTAATCCCGGGTGGATTGGGATGGGTCGTGTCAAGTGGTATCAGAGCAGGTTTGCTCTTTTGTGCGCGAAGGTCGAGGGTGTGTTGTCTCTTTGGGCTGCAGTTTCGTTATCAACCTGATAGATAGTTTTGGGTTTGAATAGTGTATAAAGTGTGTTTGGCCCGATACGCCGTGCATTAACGTGTTTCGACCCAAGTGGGGTTGTTGTGATTAACTGGTAATGTGGGACCATCGGTTCGGTCATGTACTATTAGATTGTTGTGCTGCTAGGTGCAGCTAGGTTCGAGGAACCTCTTTCGAGTAATGGTCTAAAAAGGTGAACCCTTGTGGTGATTGCTAGGGAGAGGGATGTGGGTGCATCGGAGTTAGCCGATGACCTTCGTGGTGGAACCCACAATGGAACCCACGTTGAGTTGACGTCTATACGATGTCAGGACCGCGGGGTCGGTCAGGTTGTGGATTTTACTACAGAAGGTAGTTGGGTTCGGTGGAAACCCTAGGGTGTGATTTTGGAACCCTAACTTATAATGGATGGACTGGAAAAGTGAACTTTAAATGGGAACTTGTGCTGCGACGAGCGGATGAGGTCGTGGATGACCATGTGGATGACCATGTGGATGACTCAAGTGAGTCTAGTCAGGATTATGGGATTCGATCCACGGATACGGTTACGGGATAAGATGTGGGATTCCGTGTTGGATCGAATAATAGTGTGAGGTGTGGATACGGATCTTGACAACGATGACTGTTGGTCGACAGTTTTGTCGAGATAACTGGCTATCGAGGGTATTTAGTGTGGTTTTAACACTTGAGGATTAGGGGAGGTTCAGGGAATGTTCATTATCCTGATGTGCGGATGGTCAATTGGAGGTACCCATAGTTTGGGGGTACGAGTGGTGATACGGGATTGTCGTTCAGTATGAACGGAGATCCAGGGTATCAACTTTACACCTAGTGTGCTAGTGCGGACGTTCATGTGCTGGTGTGGATGTATGGATGTCTGTGTGTTGAGGCACGTGTCGGTGGTACTAGCGCTGGTACCGGTGTCGGTGATTGAGATTGTGGTGAGCCACGAGTTGGGATGTGACTATGTCATGATGGACATATGATCGGTATCTACGACTCAATGTGGTTGAGTCATGGACTGGATGGGATCCAGTGGAGGTTGTGACGTGTTGGGATAAGTCCCAACAGTTGTGAGATAACAAGTGATGAATGGATAAAAAGGTATGATTGAGACTTGAGGGGTCTTGGGATGACGTCCCGTACGTCATGAGAATCAGTGGATTTTGGGGGTTGTTGTCAACTCCGAGATTGGTAAGGTTGTATAATTCTAATATCCCCAGAAGGTACAAGGAAATTATTGGAATTGGAAAAGTCGAGGAAATCATTGGTGGTGTTGTTGTGGGGATTTGTAATTTTGAATAACTTGGAAAACCGCGTGTTGAACCATTAAAGGTGGGAATGTGGGCAGTCCAGTGATTGGACTTGTCATCTCATTGGGAGCATGTCTGTTTCCAACATGGTTGGAACTCCCGATTCGGGGAGAGTTGTGATTGGGAGACGAGAGGAGTGCTCGTTCCCGCATTGGTGATAGGTATCCTGAAGTCATTGGGGTTGACTTCTTGTTTTCTGCCCTGACGAACATTGATTATTGCTACCAGTACGTTGAGCGTGTATTGGTGGGTGGACCCACGATTGGCCTTGGGTCATTGGACACAAGAAGTTGTGAATGATTCTGGAATTGGTGGTGAAAATCTAGGTCACGATTCCACCTAAGGAAATTTGACAATGGATTCAAGAGGGTGTAAGACCCTACGATCGGTTTCAGATGGATTGTTAGCTACATGAGCATGTGTGGATCCTAGGTGGATCTGAATTGTGATGTTGTGGACTTTGGACGATGTGACGATCTAGGATCGTGATCTTACTTGTGGGGTGACGTAGTGATGGATCTGGATCGTGATCTTGATGATCCAGGTGGGCTGAGAGTTTATCACTCTTACCGTGGTATGTGAGTTTTAAATGACGGGACTGAACTTCTTCTCGAATGAGTCCCATATGGTTTGTTACTCAGGTGAGTAGGTTTCCGATGTGGTCGGATTTTGTCAACCTTAGACGTGTGGATATTGGGATTGGCTTCTCTATGAAGTCAATCGAGTGTTTTGAGCAGGTAACCGATAGGTTCGGTTTTGGTACGTCTCGGTGGACGTAAACGGGATTTTGGGTTTTGGAATCGAATTTCTTGGTGACTATTCAGGATTCGATTTCGAAGCTCGAAAGTGGATTACTGGATTTGGGTGCGGAATGATTATTCCAATGCTAGCTTACGGAATAATGATTTCGGATTCAGATTTGGAAATGGATATTGGGTCAGAGTTTTGATTGTCTGGTACGGTATCTGATAGATGGACTCTAGAGTAATTAGAACGTGTTTGGCCACGACCTAGGTGGTTGTAGGCGGATTGATGGATAGATGTACGTACAGGGTACGTTGTACGAGGATCGATAGTGGATAGGCTGAGTGGTGCCTAGTGCCGGTACATGGGATGTACCAGTGGTGTGTGATTAAACGTGTTGGTAATCGGCTTGGTTCCGATATCATTTGTTTGGTTGTGTGTGTGAAATGGACATTGAGTACTATGCACTGGGCAGATGTAACGACCCGAACCGAGAATAATAATATTTTAATGTAAAAAGACTATTTTGCCCCTGAAGGGGGGAAACTTTGACTTTTGACCCGGGAAACAATTTGGACTTTGACCCATGACTATGACGTAGGTCGGGACGTCGCGAATCCGTAGACAGGCGGCACGCCGAAATCGGAGTTCGTATGAAGAAGTTATGGTCAAGGAAGCGTTTTAGCGGAATTTACGAACCGAGAACAACGGAATAAAATATTAATTTATTACGGGAATCCGTGCCAACCTAATCTTTAAATCCAACCAATGGATTGGTGACAAGTGTCACCCATCCAAGCCCACACTATTCTAATAAAGCAACTTACACTATTTAATCCATTTTATATTATTTATTTTTCCCTCCATTTGTTTCCAGTCGTTGGATCTTCTGTCCCAATGAATCCTAGCCTTCTATTTTCATCTGCTTCCCTTATTCATGCACGATCATCTCTGCTTTTTCTTACAAACACACACATTCATCCCCCCATCACCCGTGCTTCTTCCTTTCATTTTCTCTCAATCCAAACACACGAACCAGCCATCCTCATCACACCAGACGACCACCCACAACACCACCATTATCTGATATTCATCACCGTGCAACACCTGCAACCACCAGCCCATTTCCCCGCCTGAAAATCCCGTCCAAAAACACGACCCGAAACGCTAAGGAAACGGGTCCAAGGAGCAAACCTCGACAGCCACACCACCTCGACGCAGGGGAAGCTCCAGTCTGCACCGTGGGGACCCCAGGAGCTTAACTGGACGACGGCGCGGCCTGCGGCGGCGTGACGGCGGCGGTAAGACCCAAAACCCGAAAGCTCCGTTTTGATCCCCTGTTTCGAACCAACGTGTTTTAGTGCTAGGAAATTGATTGTGTGATGTTAGAAATGTCCTAGGGTGAGAGACGAGTTGATCAGGACCGGTTTGGATGATGGAGACGGCGTGGATCGCCGGAGAAGACGATCGGACGTTGGCCGTGAGTTTCAGTGACGAACTGGTGAGTTTTCTCCCGTTTTCTTCCTAGTTTGAGGTTGTAGAACCATAGAACAGACCTAGACGACCCTATAGGGATGAACCCCGTTGAAAATGGTGGCCGGAATTGTACGGTGGAATCGGGCCAAGCCGTGGGTCGACGGCGACCCGGTTCCAGTCAAACGGGTCTAACCCGGTACTGTAGCATGATGGCGTCATCATGCTGACGTCACTTCTGACGTCATGATGACGTCATCCTGTCAGATGTTATCAGACCAGGGACCAATCAGAACATGCCATGTGTCACCTGACAAGTGTCAGTGATGACGTCATGCTGACGTCAACAGTACTGTAGCAGCGTTGACCCACGCGTTGACCAGGCGCGTGGGGGCGCGTGTGAACAGTGATTTTGGTGGGGCCGGTACCATTTTCAAGGTTTCGACGATACGGATCCAATGGAGGTGGTTTCGTGTCGATCGGAGATCGTTATGTTAGTCAAAATGGGGTTTGAAGCACCGGGAATAGTGCCCGGGATGCGATTTTGAGGCGGATCTGTTCTAGGGTCTGGGTATTGATGTTATAGGGTCCTTAAGTAACCCTCAGGAATAATAATACAGGTTTATAGAGATCGTTGAGCAGCAAGGACCGACTGTGAGTGGGCTGTTTGATTTATAAAAAGCTTGCATGCATAAACTGTTTTACTATTTCCACTGATGAGTCTTATGAACTGTTTATATATGCTATGTTTTGGGCATGAGACCCGTCTGGATTATATGTGGATTTTGTTTGGGATGTCCGGGGGACATAGGGTAAACTATACTGTTATTGTACTGTACTTTCCTACCTGTGTATATTGTCTCCTCCAGGGAGGGTCGTTGGCCTGGGTGGACCCTGGAGTAGTCACGGGGCTCTGACTGAGTGGAGTTGACCCCCGTTGGGCTGCTTACTCTCAGGAAGGCATGTTCATATACCTCGGGCAGTGACCGGGATACCGGGAGCTGATGTACCTAGAGAGTCTCGGGTGTGAGACCCTGAGTGGCAACGCGTAGCCTTAGAACCGTGACATCATTTAGGTTAGGTTTTACAGTGCACTGCTATGTTAGTTTCGCCTTACGATTATTATTGTGGTTCATTTGTTATGATTTCATTATAATATTATATTTTCAATGCATGCAAGATTTGGAAAACGGAGGCGTAAAACCTTATGATTATTTTATTATTAAATTGATTTCTAAACTGTTATTTTTGGCCCACTCACCCTTGTTTTACTGACCCCTCCAGACCCTGACACGGAAATAGAGGAGGAGGACCCGGAGGAGGAGGCAGAGGTAGTTTGCCTAGCTGTGCACCTGTACACCCACTTGTGGGTAGGTTGAGCACCGAATAAATGTACTCTGACTAGTGTGCTCACATGTTGTATTTTACTTTCCCTTGTCTGACAGTATCACTTTAAACACTGTGGTTGTACGTTGTCTATCTATTTAAGTCTTCGGTTTTTATTTAAGGGTAATTTTGGTATGTTTAGAGTCATTGTCAGACGGGAGCGGGGCAGGTCCCCGGGTGGTCCCAGTGGGATTGGGACGGGTCCTGTCAGCAGAGTTATTCTTGTTGGGTTCAGCAATTTTATGAGCAGGCGCTCTTAGCCCCGGATGGCTAGTGAACCCCAGTGTGGAGATATGTGATCACTGTTTTGGCTAGTATTCATTGTGTGTCAGTTACACCACTTGATTGAGTAAGTGGACGGTATACGTACACTCAGGATGAGTGAGTTGGTGGTCAGTGAAACTACGAGTAGCCTTGTGTGATGTTATTACGCCGCGTTTTTCCAGCGACATGGTTCGCTGACGGAGTCGGCGGTTATGGACATTGAGATTAGTATATGTCGCAGGATTGGGCTTGCCCTGCGAATTGAGATCATGTGGTTTATCTTACGCTACTTTGAGCGAGTGGCAGTATGGGGTGTTGTCACTGATTAGCTGATGGTTGGAGCTTTACTCGGGTGGTAAAGCTTGGTGGTGACAGTGTGGCTGATGGTGTCAGCATGGACTGACAGGTGTGTTTTGGTGACTCCCAGGGGGGGAGCAGACGTCATATATATTGATGATGGAAAGGAACCGACAAGCTGAATGAGTTAGCTAAATAGTAAAATTGACAAGGATCAGGTGATCAAATTCACTCGCGGTCTCGAGTATGGTTGGTACAGTGCGAGACCGTGATGGGACGTCTGAGTTCAGACGAGCATTGTATTGGTTAGTGGGTGTACAAGTGTACACAGATGTGAGATCGAAATGTTTTCCACGAGGTGGATGTGGAGTAAGGATATTTGGTAATTTCCAGGACGAAATTATTTAAGGAGGGAAGGTTGTAACCACCCGTCCCGAATATCGAGATTTAATATTATTTAATTATGATTTAGAATGACTAATCTGGGATTAGTTGAGTGAAATCGGACGAATTGTGCAAAATGACCATTTTGCCCCTAGGCGTGGGAAAAATGTTGACTTTTAATTCGGACGGTCAAATGGACTTTGAACAATGACCGTGACGTAGTTTGGGACGTCACGAGTTCATGGACAGGTGGCACGTTCGATTCCGACGTTCGTAGTGAAAGTTATGATGTTTGGAAGCCTTAGGGCATTTTCGTAATTTGGACGAAATAGGGGAAAATGTTGACTTTTTGACCGGGATGTCCGATGGCCGAGGGCCAAGAACCGTTATGTATAGCATGTCGATACGAATCCATAGACAGGCGGCACGCTGAAATCGGACTTCGTACGAGGAAGTTATGGTCTGAAAGGTGAAATCGGGGATGTTTACGTCTCGGTAACCGTGTCGATTATTTTATTCTGAAATGGTGGTTGGAGGACACTTGGATGAGTGACAAGTGTCACTCACCCATTGGATAGATTGGATGATGTTCCATTAATTATAAATTATAAGCTAAAGTTTCCACTATGAAATTAATTAGGATTAAATCTCTTCTTTTAATCTGGGCCATCCTTCTCACTCCTCAGATTGCATCTCATCCGTTCATCTCATCTCTTCCCTTCTATTTCTGATCAGCCTTCATCACTCTCAAACACTTCCTTACCCGTGAACAAGCAAAGCAGGGAGGTGAGAGTTTGATTTCTGGCCATCATAAATCGTCCTTCCACAACTGATCTTGTGAATGGAAATTAAGTGAGTTGGGGAATGAATTGGCTGAGGAAGAACACGAGGGACTGAGAGGGGCAAACTAAACAGAAAATCGAAATTTTGGAGCAATGGAGGGAAATTCGAATTTTGAGCTATGAGCTCTGAGGATCGAATTTGAGTTCAATTTGAGCCTTTTGGGGTTGCCTCGATCACAACCAACTCAAGAACGATGAATTTTGGCAACCATTTGGCTCTGAACTGACTTGGTGACAGAGAAGGAGCTTGAAGATTGAGTCGTGATTCTAGAGGGATTAAACGGTGAAATTGGATTAGGAAATGAGTTTATCTTGGTCCAACGAAGCTTCTTAGTGGATCAATTTAAGGAAATCCAGTTGAATTGATGAAATCCGAATGATGAACAGTGCCCAAATGTTCTTCGATGTTCATCTTCAAATCGTTGGATTTCAGGTAAGGATTGTTGTAATTGGGTTTGTAGACCTCTAATTAGAATTAAAACGAAACTATTTGAATGTTCAATTGAAAGGATTGAGGTTGAATTGACAGAGAACAGATCGGGTCATCTCGCTGGTCAACTGGACCTGTTTAACAGACATACGGGTTGGAACGATGACACTGTAGCAGGCGCGTGGCTTTCACGTGCAGCCATTCACGTCGACGCGTGACGGCGCGTGGGCACGAATCTTGAGGTGAGGTCAACATGACTTATGTCCTATGTAATGTAACGAACATTTTAGGATTGGTTTCGTGTCAACCGGACCCCGTTTCGTTATTGTTCGGGATGTCCGAAAGTTTTAAATCCAGTTTAAAAATAGTTAAAAATTCGGGATAATTACGGGACTTGAATAAGATGTTAATGAAGAGGTTAGTAACCCTCTAATGTGATTTGGACAGGATTGCGAGTCCCGGTGATAGTGGTGTGGCCCAGGAAGTCCTATGGCACGCGTATCGAGGCGCTCGGTTAAACGGTCTGTGAGTGGACATTGGTTTTAAAAATTTGATGCATGCATAACTGTTTCATGATTGTTATAATTGCTTTTATATGTTTTGATTTGGATATCGGTGAATTTATGTGATGTCACGCATTTCGAGGCGATTTACGGGTTGCGCGTAAATCGAGGTTTTTCGAATTTGCACTGATTTCCATAATTGTGGTTCGGATACGATTTTTATGAAACAGTTACGGATTTGATGAAGTAAATTCGGGCCAGGGGCCCAGTTGATTTAAGAAATCGGGCCAAGGGCCCAGTTGACTTATGAAATCGGGTTAGGGGCCCAGTTGATTTATGTATGTGATTTTGGGTCGGGGACCCTAAAATGGAATTGAATAAATGATTTCGGATTTGATAATCAACTATTTGGACTTATGACGGTTTTATGGAAAGTCGGGGCAGGGCCCTTGTGATATTTTGGAAATGAGTAATAAAATGTGTTCCATAGAACCATCTCGATACAAGGATATATATTGGTCTCCTCTAGGTGTCGGGGACACTGGGGAAGTCACGGTGCATTGTCTGCGAGGGGTCATTGTACGGAGCAGCCGGACCGTATAGTGAATTGTGAGCAGGATTTCTATGATTGACGTCAGGGACGTCAGACATCGGGTATGTCAGAAATATGGACCCGGTGAGACCCCGGGAAGCACTCGTTGCTTAATACCGTGAGATATGACGTCGGGGACGTCAAGCGTCTAGGACGCTAGGCATCGGGGATGCCGGAGATGGAAAAATAATAAATGTATATTACTGGATTTATGAAATAACTCATGGTTTGACTTTTGGGATTTGAAACTATGCTTATGGTTCCTGGGCGAAGGCCTTAATGGTTATTTCTAAAAAAATATGTGATCATTGGTTTTTGACGCATGCATATGTTTTTACTGAGGGGCATAAATGTCTTTACAAATGTTTTAAATAGACTTGTTTATTTTCTTCAACTCACAGCTTTTGTTTTTAATTCCCTTCAGGTTGATTATGGATGCGACTGCAGCAGAGACTGGGACATCGTACACCTCCTCCATCGATCCTTGAGCACTCTGGAAGCCCGGTTGGGCAGTGGCAACAGGTTATCCCTTATCTGACACCTCTTGTCAGACGGGAGCATGACACATTCCAACATTCCATGGTAATCCCGGGGGGATTGGGATGGGTCGTGTCAATAGGAACCGTATAAGGCCGAAACCTCGAAATACGCGCCAATACGTAACAACACCCAAATGCACTCATGGAATCACAAAACATGTATTAAAACTTATAATAAACATTTATACATGCACCAATTTAGAAAACAAGGTCCACTGATAGACCGTCTGAGCTGTCGCCTCGATAAGCGTGTCATACGGCTCTCCCGGGCCAATCACCGTTACTGGGACTCCCAAACCTGTCCAAATTGTAATAGAGGGTTACTAACTACTTAAATAACCTCCCACTAAAGGCCCGTACATTTCCAGAATTTTTAACTATTTTTAATCCCAATCCTAAACCTTCGGACACCCCGAAACCTACCAAAACGATGTCTGATCGACACGAAACCAGTCACAAAATGTTCGTTACATCGAATAGATGATTTCACGTGTTGAACACATTCCCAAAAGATGGGACACATACCCTCATGCGCCCCTAGAACCTTCTGTGCCGGTTCGGTCCTTTCTCTAAATGTTCATGCAACTCGACCGGCGGTCCCGGTTCAACCATATTCCTCCCCTCTTTTCAGTCCAATCCTCTCCTTTTTAATTCCTAAACCATCCTAACATTGAATCCAATCTTTTTAGCTAACTAAAAACCGAATTAAATGGATTAAAACTTACTTAAATGTTCATGTATGAACCGGCCGTCTGTAAGCAACCACCGCTGTGGCCTCCAGCCGTTCTAGGCCTCAAAACAATTCCACCTCGACTTCCCTAGGTCCCTAGATGTCAGCCCAATTAATGAAAATAACCAAGAAGCTCCCAAACTCAAACTTGGATTTTAGAACAAGCTTACTCGCCAAACCGGGTTTCCTTCCGCCGTGTCCTCCGTCGTGAGCCACCGTCCATCACGTCACCGTCGTGCCCTCAGCTCTCTTTCCCCGACTCTCACAAGACCATGAGGAATGTGGTGTTATGTGTTTGATTTTGAGGGAATGAAAATGGAAAATGAAGAAATATGGGGAGTTCGGGTTTGGAAGAAGAAAAGAGAAGAGGATGATGATATCTGATTATAGTGGGGATGATTAAATGAATGATGAGGATTTGAGAGATTAATTGGAATGGAGGGCTAAGATTGAGTGATAGATAGATTAGATTATAAAATTAATTAAATAATATTATTTAATTATGTTAGATCCACTTTTTAGGGAAATTACCCAATGGGATGAGTGACACTTGTCACTCATCCATGGGTCCCACTTAAAATATCTACCCAATCAGATATTGCCAAATCATCATCGTCTCGAACTACGTGCATAGTGAAACGAACTTCCGTGACCCATAACTCTCCCGTTCGAAGTCCGATTTCAGCGTGCCGCCTATCTACGGATTCGTATCGTTCCGATCTACGTAACGGTCCTCGGCCCTCGGCCATCGAACCTCCTAGGTCAAAAGCCAACATTTGTCCCTTTTAACCATAATTACCAAAATACCCTTGAACTTCCGAAAGTCATAACTTTTACCACGAACGCCGGAATTGAACGTGCCACCTGTCTATGAACTCGTGACGTCTGAAACTACGTCATAGTCATTGGCCAAAGTCCATTTGACCGTCAGAACGAAAAGTCAACGTTTTGCCCAGGCCCAAGGGCAAAACGATCATTTTGCATCTTTCTTCCGATTTAGCCCAACTAATCACTGATTAACCTCACTAATCCCGATTAGTCACTAATCTAATCCTAGAATTCGGTACGGGTCGTTACAACCTTCCCTCCTTAATTAATTTCGTCCTCAAAATTCCAACCGTTCTTCCCTCCTTAATTAGTTTCGTTCTCGAAATTCCAACTATCCTGATTCCACAACCACCTCATGGAAATAATTCGATCTCACGAATCGTGTTCACTAGTACACCCACTAGTCAACATAAAACATGTCTGCACCGAGACGTACCACTAGTACTGATGTCGTATCGACTACATTAGACCACGTCAAATGATAGTAGCCATACGTTCCGAATTGACACAACTTGTCGAATCTACCGATTCGCTGACATAAACAACTCAACGGTTCCTTTCTCAATCTCAATCTATCCTGCTATCTACTCCCACTGGGAGTCACTAAAACTCACTCATCGATCCACGATGAATTATCCGACAAACTGTCACCACTTGACAGTCGTCAGTCGAAAACTGACGCTATACTCACTTGTGGTTACACTAACCACCAACTTACTCAACCTGAGTATACACTTACCAACATCGCACACGACCTGTGTGTAACTGGACCCATCAGAATCACTATGACCCAATGCACAGTATTTCATGTCCAGTTCACGTCCTCGACTAATCTAATGGTATCGGAACTAAGCCGACTACCAACACGTTCACCAACGTACCACTGGTATAACCTATATACTGTCACCAGGCACCATAAGTCTGCCCGGTATTGTACCTCGATCAACGTACAAGTTACGTACATCCATCCACCAACCAGTCCACTACAACCACCTAGGTCGTAGCCAAACACTTTTCAATTTTTGGATTCCATCTGTCCAATCCAGGACTTGACAGATCAAAAACTTCAACGCAACATCCATTTCCAAATCAGAATATGAAATCATCATTCCGTAAGCTAGAATTTGGAATAACCATTTTGAACCCAAATTCAGAAATCCACTTTCAAGTTCCAAAATCAAATCCTGGATCGTCATCTAGAAATCCGATTCCAAAATCCGAAATCTCGTTCTCGTCTACCGAGACGCACCAAATCCGAACCTATCGATTACCTGTTAAATCGATTACCTCAATCCGTTAGATTGACTTCATAGGGAAGCCAATCACAATATCCACACATCTAAGGCTGACAAAATCCGGCCTCGTCGGACACTTACTCGCCCGAGTAATACACTATACGGGATTAACTTCGAAAAGATGTTCAGTCCCATCATCCTCAACTCAACATCCAAGTAAGAGCGATAAACTCTCCACCTATCTGGATCATCAAGATCACTATCCAGATCCATCACCACGTCAATGTTACGATCCTCGATCGTCACGATGTCCTAAGTCCTCAACATAAAAATCTCGATACACATCGCGATCCTAGATCGTCACAATACCCTATATCCTCAACACCATGACCCAGATCCACACAGTTAACTACCAGATTCCAAACCATAGGGTCTTACACCCTCAACGAATTTGCATACTGACACATCGTTCGTCAACCAATTACCACATATAAACAGATCAGTTAACGACGAGACATGCCGAGACTGTGGGTTCTCACTAATTACCTCGTATCGATCCTTGTCCTTCCACCTAGGAAAATCAAGAATGATCCAACAAGATGACATCAAAACACATCCTACGTGAATGCAACCAAAACTTATTGCACTCACAACGCCATGTAATCCAACATCGTCTGCAACCAAGCAGGAAATGAGAAATCTTAGTCACCTAACTTCGATATACTCATCTCCTCCTGATGACCCAAGATAACTCCCGGGTCCACCAACCAATACACGACCAACGAACTGGTAACAACAACCATTATCAACCATCCACTGTCATTATCTGACATCATCCAACATCATCTGTCATGGCAGAACCTGAGAAGTCACCCTAATGACTTCGAAATACTCATTACCAATGCGAAAGACCCGCATTCCTATCGTCACCTTAATCATAACCTCTCGCAATTCCGAAGTTCCAACCATATCGGAACCAACACACACAGACATCAACCACGTGTCCCATTTAGACTGGTTATAGACACATGCCCATCTCGACGGAGTCACATCACGACTCATGACTCAACATAATTACAATCACCGGCACCAGCACCAACGCTAGTACTAGCACCAACGCACTATCACCAACACTAGTATCAGCACACCAACATTAGCATCAGTATCAGCACAATCCCCAACACTACCACCAACACTAGTGTCAGTATTAACCTTCGCATCAGCACACAAGCATCCATACTAGTATCAGTATCAACACGCTGTGTGCAAAACTGACAACCCTGGATCTCCGCTCGTACCGAACGACGATCCCGTACCTCTGCTCAAATTAGAGAAACTCTGCCTCCCTCGTACCCATCAACTATAGGTACAGACACCCTAACATCTCATAATGGAAAAGGAAAACGTTCCCCGAACGTCCTCGATTCCCAACAACTCTAACTACAACCACTCCCGATATTAGTGCCTGCCACAGACTCGTGCAGACCTAACCACCAGACATCATGATCTAGACTCCGCATCCAACAGAATCAATTGCTCGTACCAACAACTCTGTATCCCCACTCCGAGATTACATTGACATGTACCAACCTTGGTAACCTGTCCAACCAATCTCTAACCAGTCGTAACTCGACTTAACCAATGTCGTCTACCAGGTCGCCCATGACCTTAGCTGCACCAACAATCCATCGCAACTAAAGTAGTACAACAACCAACTAGGTCTAACCGATAAGTACAACTCTGACTGCAGAGTGCAATCCCATCACCTAAGCTGACATGACTAGACCGAACATGACCAAACATGTCCAAACATGACCGTACATGACATGACCAACCAACGGTCTCATCTCCAAAAAGTCGTCAAAATCGATCCTACGACATCGTGAAAGACGATCCCAACTAACCGTCACACGATCACAACTCTAAAGTATTGTTACGTTCATCCCTTCCGTAGGGTCCCACACTACAAACCACAACAGAACTATGTAAACCCCGACATCTAATGCCGAATCAAGACGTTCCATGATTCAAACCTACTAATTATCATACCGGCACCCCAACTATCAGGTTGATAACGAACTGTAGCCCATTGAGTCATCACATCCTCGACCTGTGCGTCACTCCAAGAGCTACACGGTTGCTCTAATAGAGACAACCCCCTCTGATACCACTCTGACAGTATTTGAGCGTTCTGGGTATCCTACGAGCAAACTATGCTCTAATATGAGCTAGCCGTGCTCTAATACCACACTGACATGACCCGTCCCAATCTCCCCGGGATTAATGCGGGACGACCCTGCTCCAGTCCGACACGAAGTGTCAGACAAGGGATATTTCCAACCATTGCCCTCTCAGGCTATCAGAGTACGCCAGGATCCGGAGGAGGTATGTGATATCTCGGTCTCTGCTACAGTCCACATCCGTTGTCAACCTGAAGGGCAGTCAAAACATTAAAAGCTGTGAGTGGACAAAACAAAGAGTTTATAAAAACATTTCATAAGAACATTTGTACCCTTCACTAAAAAGCATGCATGCATTCGAAAACCATTTATCAAACTGTTCTTTAGGGCCTTAGCCCAAAATCGTAAATGAAACTGAATACACCGGGCCACTACCCAAATCCATAACCGAAAGAACCATAAGAACCAACCATACGGGCTACTGCCTAAATCCATACGGGACTCAGCCCAAAACCTCTACACACCAGATATTATATATCGTACACATCACATATCATATATCATATATACATATAATCGCAAAACCAATCCTGTCACGGTTTCAAAAGCTACACGTGTGCTACCCGGGGTCTCAAACCGAAGTTTTTCAAGGTTCAAGGTCAAAGTCCATAGACCAATGACCCGTTCTAAGGTTACGATCCAAGCCTTCCTGAGAGTAAGGAACCCAACTGGGGCGACTCCACTCATTCAGTGCTCCGTGACTACTTCGGAGTCCACCCAGAACAACGACCCTCTTGGGAGGAGATAATTGAAGTAAAGGAAGGTATATGAATATACATACATATATATATAACGAACTCATTCATGCCATTCATATACATAGAGAAAACATCTTTAGAACCTTTCAAAGGATTCATGCCCGGTTCCCATAAACCGCCATGAATCATAAAGACCTTTCAGGGGTTCATGCCGGTTCCCATAAACCGTCATGAACCTGGAAATCAATTAGGGTCCCTCACACGAAATCATAAATGTAAAGTAACTGGGTCTCGTGCCAAAACACATGACTCAATTGGGCATCGTGCCCGATATCTCAGGGTCAGTCACGACTTTGATCATAGTGATACGTGCAACCATCCATCCAGGACCACCCTCAATTCTGGTATGTCGTCGTGAACGAATCAACCGACGCGACCAACGCTACATTATGGTGCACCCATCACCGATCGATATCCTGAACCGTCAACACTCCGAAGTCGAACCTTCATCGGCTGCCCGACAACAGATCGTGCATCGTGTCCTCTCTGGAAGGAACATATCCTAGTCCGGAGGCTATTGTCGTATCGTTTGTCGCCATGCACATAGCACCTGCCGCGACCACGATTCAGACCCGTAGGTCATCAGTAGGATCATATGCCCGAGACAAAACCAACTGGGTCTCATACCCGAGTTTATCCTATTGGAAATCCAAAACCATTTCATTTAAACCAATAAAGGAATACAAACCCGTATAGGCACCGTATAAGGCCGAAACCTCAAAATACGTGCCAATACGTAACCACACCCAAATGCACTCATGGAATCACAAAACATGTATTAAAACTTATAATAAACATTTATGCATGCACCAATTTAGAAAACAAGGTCACTCACAGATCGTCTGAGCTGCCGCCTCAATAAGCGTGCCATACGGCTCTCCCTAGCCAATCACCATCACCGGGACTCCCAAACCTGTCCAAATTGTAATAGAGGGTTACTAACTACTTAAATAACCTCCCACTAAAGCCCCGTAATTTTCTGAAATTTTTAACTATTTTTAATCCCGATCCTAAACCTTCGGACACCCCGAAACCTATCGAAACGATGTCCGATCGACACGAAACCAGTCTCAAAATGGCCGTTACATCGAATAGATGATTTCACGTGTTGAACACATTCCCAAAATATGGGACACACACCCTCACGCGCCCCGAGAACCTCCTGTGCGTGGTCCTCACGCACGGGCACTATTCATGCATCTTCAAGCTTCAGCGCCGGTTCGAACTGGCCGGTTCGGTCTGTTCTCTGCAACTGAACCGGCGATCCCGGTTCAACCATATTCCTCCCCTTTTTTCAGTCCAATCCTCTCCTTTTTAATTCCTAAACTATCCTAACATTGAACCCAATCTTTTTAGCTAATTAAAAACCGAAATAAATGGATTAAAACTCACTTGAATGTTCATGTATGAACCGGCCGTCTTTAAGCAACCACCGCCGTGGCCTCCGGCCGTTCTAGGCCTCAAAATCGATCCACCTCGACTCCCCTAAGTCCCTAGATGCCAGCCCAATTAATGAAAATAACCAAGAAGCCCCCAAACTCAAACTTGGATTTTTGAACAAGCTTACACGCCAAACCGGGTTTCCTTCCTCCGTGTCCTCCGTTGTGAGCCACCGTCCATCACGTCACTGTCCTGCCCTCAGCTATCTCTCCCCGACTCTCACAAGACCATGAGGAATGTGGTGTTATGTGTTTGCTTTTGAGGGAATGAAAATGGAAAATGAAGAAATATGGGGGGTTCGAGTTTGGATGAAGAAAAGAGAAGAAGATGATAATATATGATGAGACAGGGGATGATTAAATGAATGGTGAGGATTTGAGAGATTAATTTGGAATGGAGGGCTAATATTGAGTGATAGATAGATTAGATTATAAAATTAATTAAATAATATTATTTAATTGTGTTAGATCCACTTTTTAGGGAAATTTCCCAATGGGATGAGTGACACTTGTCACTCATCCATGGGTCCCACTTAAAATATCTGCCCAATCAGATATTGCCAAATCATCATTGTCTCGAAGTACGTGCATAGTGAAACCGAACTTCCTTGACCCATAACTCTCCTGTTCGAAGTCTGATTTCAGCGTGCCGTCTGTTTACGGATTCGTATCGTCCCGATCTACGTAACGGTCCTCGGCCCTCGGCCATCAAGCCTCCAGGGTAAAAGTCAACATTTACCCCTTTTAACCATAATTACCAAAATACCCTTGAACTTTCGAATGTCATAACTTTAACCTCGAACGTCGGAATTGAACGTGCCACCTGTCTATGAACTCGTGCATTCGAAACTCCGTTACAGTCATTGGCCAAAGTCCATTTGACCATCAGAACAAAAAGTCAATGTTTTGCCCACGCTAGGGGCAAAACGGTCATTTTGCATCATTCGTCCGATTTAGCCCAACTAATCACGGATTAACCTGACTAATCCTGATTAGTCACTAATCTAATCTTGGAATTCGGGACGGGTTGTTACAGTCTCTGCCCCAAATCCCTTTCTAAAACTTGGAACATGGGGTCTTCTCCCCCAAATCTCCTTCATAAAACCTCATACGTTTAAACGTACGTATAACCCATCGGTGGCACTTCCGTTAAGATTCCAAATCGGTGCACACAACCCCTAGGGAACACATCCCCGATATATGTCACGATTCATCTCTATACTAGTGTGCACACTACTCGGGGTCTCAATCCGAGTCTTTCCCCAGGAATCCTCTGTCTGGGAGGCTCTATCTCTTGATCTAGTCCGAGCTCTATCTCCGGATCTAGTCCGATCTTCTCTCCGGAATCTGGTCTGGGACCACATCATAATTTTCACTCTTAGAACGGGATCCCTATGGGGATGCCCATTCTGATATGTGGATCATGACTCTCCAGGTCGATGTCTGGACGAGACCATATAAATCATATGGAGGGTATAATTCATTTTCCAAATACTTTCTTTCTCAAAACATTTCTCAACTGGGCCTCATACCCGATTCATCTCAACAAGATTTCTCGAATCCGATTCAAATCAATTTCACAGGCCTCGGCCTAAATCCACAAATCAACAGGGTCTCATGCCCGAATTCTTATTTCATAAATCGAACTGGGACTCAAGACCGATTTCACAATCAATTGGGCCTCTAGCCCAATATCAAGAATAACTGGGCACTAAGCCCAAAACCGTAACTCAACGGGGCCTCAAGCCCGATTTCACCACCAACGGGGCCTTAAGCCCGATACCACAGTTAAAGGGGCCTCAAGCCCGAGATTACAACCAACTGGGCCTTAAATCCAAATTCGTAAACCAACAGGGCCCTCGGCCCGATCGTATAACTCAAATGGACCCTCGGTCCGATTCCTCGTCAAATGAAATTGACTCCAAGTCCGAGAGTTTGTAAATCAAATGGGTCGCATGCCTGAGTTAATATTTCCAAATCCAAAACCAATTCATTAAACCCTCATTGAAAACCTAGCACGTATAAGCATCGTATAAAACCAGAAATATTGAAATACGTGCAAATACTTAAATCCTAGGCTACCACAAACAACTACACTCATGGCATCACAAAACATGTATTTAAAACATTTATAAACATTTATGCATGCATCAGTTTAGAAAGAAAGGTCCACTCACAGACCGTTCGAAGCCGCGCCTCGATAAGCATGCCAAAACGTCTTCCTGGGCCAATCGTCGCCTCTGGGATTCCCGAACCTTTCCAAATTAATTTAGAGGGTTACTAACTACTTAAATAACACCTCACTAAAGCCCCGTAATTTTTTGGAATTTTTAACTATTTTTAAACGTTAACCTAAACCTTTGGACAACCTGAACTATATCGAAACTTTGTCTGCTCGACTTGAAACCAGTCCCATAATGTTCGTTACATCGAATAGATGATTTCACATATTGAAACCTTCCCCAAAGGAGGGCTCATGCGCCCCGAGATGGCCCTGCGCGTGGGCTTCACGCGCCACGCTATAGTGGCTTCTTCTTTCTCTCGACGGCCGATCCAGTTGTACCGGCATAACCGTTCTGGACCCATATCTTCTCCAATTTTCGTCCAAATCCATCCAATCCAATCCCAATCTTCCTATTTTCTCACTAGCAATCTTTTTGTATAATTAAAAACAGGAAAAAGCTATAAAATCCCATTGGTTCGAATTCCTTCCCACAGTCCATGTTTTTCCATTTTCCTCCCACGGTTCCTCAGCCGTCAAACCCCAACAAAAACCTCCTTAAAACCTTCCTAGAAGCTTAATAAGCCTATTCTAATCAACTAAAATGGTCCATAATGTTACAAATAAAAAATAAGGGAAAATTGACCAAAACCGATACCTTCACGGTTCCATGGCCGCCGTGCATGGTGGCCTGCGATCTTGCCACCACCATCATGAGTTCAATCTTCTCTCTCTCTTCTATGTTCATACCAAAAGCATCAACTGAGGATTGAGGGTCATGGTGTGAGATTTTGGGGAGGGTTGTGTGTGTTACGGGTTTGGTTTGGAAGAAACAAAGAAGATGATCGATGCATGTATGTCGGAAGGTGGGCAATGGATGAGTGAAACTTGTCACTCATCCATTGGACAGCACAAAAATATCTAGGCTCCACTTAAGACAAAAGTCTCCCGTCTCGCAAAACGTGCAATAGTACGACGGAACTTCCGTGAACCGTAACTTCTCTGTCAAATGTCTGAATTTGATGTGCTGCCTGTCTACGGATTTGTATCGCCTCGATCTACGTAACGGTCCTCCTTCCTTGGCCATTAGACCTCCCGGGTCAAAGGTTAACTATTCGCCCCATTTCAACTAAATTACCAAAGTACCCCTGAACTACCAAAAATTATAACTTCTTCCTCGAACGTCGGAATTGGGCGTGGCACCTGTCTATGAACTCATGACGTCCTGAACTATATCACAGTCATTGGTCAAAGTCCATTTTACCGCCTGAACAAAAAGTTAACGATTCGCCCATTGTAGAGGCAAAATCGTCATTTGGCCCTGAACGTCCGTTAATCTTCGTCTAATCCCCGATTAGTCTTGCTAATTAGTCATTAATTCTTAATTAATCCCGATAATTCGGGACGGGTCGTTACAATCAATCCTGCATGCCGATTTCTTATATTACTGAGTATATGATATGATCCTCCGAGTGTTTGTTTATTGCATCTCAGGTTCCTATGCATGACCAAGCCAAAGCTAGTGACTCCACTTTGTCGATCTCAACGCTTTGCAAGTTTCGATACACAACCTAAAATGAGAGGTGAGTCAAGTGAAACAAACTTTGAGAAACCAACCTTAAAACCTATCTTGGAACTAACTTTGAGGAAGAATACGAATCTAAGTCTTCTTTTTCCTCTAAACACCAACCCAAGAGTGAACCTGAAATTGACATGGCTAACAAAGAACGTAAGTCTCTTCATCAACGTACTTGCTCAACTAAGTGGAACAAATGACCCTCTTGCATTGTTTTCCCTCTACCAACGAAAAACATAGAGCTTAAGAGTGGATTCCTTCATAGACTACCCACCTTATATGGACTTTCTAATTGGGATCCTAACAAACACTTAGGACTTTCCAATTCGATTACAATAGCATGAAACCAAGTGATGCTGATGATGAACTTTTGAAACTTAAAGCCTTTCCCTTCACTTTGGTGGATAGAGCCCGATCTTGGCTTATGGACTTGCCCGTCAATCACTACTTGGAAAAAACTTGCAGACTTGTTCTTGGGTAAGTAATTTTCCACTTCTACGATCACTTCAATGAGGCGAGAGATCACATCCATTACCAAAGCACTAGATGAAACCTTTGGTTTATACTATGATCGTTTCAAAGTCCTTTGTGCAACTTGCCCTTCACATGGTATCTCGGAGAGAAACTTAATGAATTAATGATATGATGGTCTCAAATCCATAGACCGAGACCTTCTTGATGAAACTTCACATGAGGAATTTATGGACTTAGATGAGCCCAAAGCAAGACTGTGACGACCCAAAAATTCGAAAAAGGAAAAATTGGAAAATTTGAAGAAAACGATGATTTTGCCGATGGAATTGGGCGAACGGTTGACTTTTGGTTCGAGTGGTCAAGCGGACTATGACCGATGACTGTGACGTAGTTCGGGACGTCACAAGTTCATAGACAGGTGGCACGTCCGATTCCGGAATTCGAGGAGAAAGTTATGATGTTCGGAAGTTTAAGGGTAATTTGGTAAATTGATTAAAAAGGGGCCGAAGGTGACTTTTTGATCGAGACCTTGTTTGGACTTTCTGAAAGTACCGTTGGATAGGTCTCGGGATGCTGAATCCGTAGACATGTGGCATGCGTTAATCGGAGTCCGGATGAAAAAGTTATGGATTGAGGAATGCTAGGGGCATTTTGGTCATTTGTGTATAAAAGGGTAAAATGGTAATTTTGGGCAGTAGGGTGATTAGGACGGTCATCAGTGGCTGATTCAGCTAATTTGGATGTGGATTGGTAACTTGGTGGCACTTGTCACCATATTTACAAAATTAGTGGCTTTGAATGCCTAACAAGGACAAAACAACTCGCCCACCCTTTTGTTTGAATTCCATCAATTAACTGATGGATGAAGCTGAGTATATAAACCTGAGACGGTGGGATGAGTTTACAGAAAAAGAGAAGTGGGAATGAGAGGAGAAGAGAAGAAGAAAAACTATAAAAACCTGAAAACCTTGAGTTGACAACTTAGGATCGAATTTGTAATTGTGGACATTTATGAGTGAAATTAACCTTGGAGTTAGCCTTCTGGGATCAATTCAACTAGGATAAGTTCAAAATTAACACAAATCGGGGTTGTTTTGGACTAGAACACAGAGGGGAAGACTTTGAAAATTTGAGCTTGAGTCGAGGAATTTGAAACATGGAATGATGAAATTGGACTTGGAAAGATGTTTATGAGAACACCACAATGCTTTCTGATGCATCAATAGATGGAAAACGATGGAGAATGACGGAGTTCGATGAATGCACAGTGTATGGCTGTTCTTCGAAGGTCGAGTTTGATTCGATGGGATGAAGGTAAATATTGATGTAATTGGGTTTACAGAACCTAAATTGAACCGGGTCTGTTCGCGGGTCGTAGGGATCCGTTTGCAAGGAATCGGGTGAAGAGGGTGACACTGTAGCAGGCGCGTGAGTTTCACGCGCAGCCACTCACGGCGGCTCGTGAGGGCGCATGGGTACGATTCTCGAGGTGAGTTCAACATTACTTTTATCTTTTGCAATGTAACGAACATTTTGGCGTTGGTTTCGAGTCGATCGGACATCGTTTCGATAGTGTTTCGAGGGTCCGAAGGTTTATGTTACATGTTTAATTAATATTTAATTCCCAGAAAATTATTGGGAATTAATATGATGTTAATTGAGTCCTTAGTAACCCTGAGTAATGATTTTGGACAGTATTCGAGATTCCTGGAAAATGTCAGAAATTACGGAAACACGTGCAGCTCGGAAAGCGAGCGGTTTGGACGGTGTGTGAGTGGACGTTTGTTTTATAAACTGATATGCATGCATAGTTAAGTTTTTTACATGATTGATTGCTTGATTTGAGTTGCAATGATGTCCTGATGATGTGGCATGATTATTCGTGATTTAATGATTATTTTAATCGATCTTTTGGGCACGTTTTACGAGAAATGTGCAAATGATATTTTGGGCTAGGCCCGGAGTCAAAATGGTTTCAAAATGGATGTTTTGACTTAATTGATGAGTCAAGGATGATTTCTGGATTATTTTAATGCTTCAAATGAGATTTTACGGATTTACGTGTAAATGGTATTTGGGCTTGAGAACCGATCGGGAATGATTTTGACTTGGTTTGAAGTCAAGGATTTGATTGAGATGTTTTGGGATGTAATCCCGGGATGGTTTTCATTGTGATTGTGGATACCCAGACAGTCGGAGCTAGGGGATTACCCAGACGACCGGAGCTTGGGGGATATGATTGTATGATTGTGAGCTGTTATGGTAAACCAGCTTCTCGGATGCAACTGAGCCTGAATGTACCACTCAGATGTGTTTGAGCCTGGGGATGTGTTCGCCCAGATGTGACTGAGCCCGAGGGTTAAGCCCAGATATGCCTGATCCCGAGAATGTGGCTGGATGTTGGCCTACGTGTAGTGCGGATGTGACTGTGTGATTGATTGTGCACTTGTGTGAATAGTGCGGATTATGGATGGATTGATTGATTAATTGTGCACTTGTGAGTAGTACTGTTTGATGTTGATTGTGATTGCGTACTGGTATTGAGTACGAGTTTTTGGTCTGTGTGGCCTGGTGATTATGTTTTCATATGTTGATTCTATGCATGCATGGTTTGACAAACAGGAGGGTAAATGATATATTTTGATAAATGTGTTTTAAATGATATTATTTTTGTCCACTCACACCTTTATTTTTTATGACCCTCCAGGTCGTGGCACGACGTTCGGGGCTGATCAAGAGGCAGAGGCATAAGCGGAAATTAGTGCAGTTATCATTGGTCTGACAGGTGCTAAAGAGTAGTTTCGGTACTTCAGGTGACTTGTCAGACGGGAGCAGTTCCAGGCACGGTTATCAACGTCCATTTGAGACGGGTCCTGTCAAATTGGTATCAGAGCATTTAGTTACTAATTTGCCATGTAACGACCCGTCCTGAGTATCGAGATTAAATATAAATTAATTATGGTTTAGAATGACTAATCTGGGATAAGTTGAGTGAGATCGGACGCAATGTGCAAAATGACTATTTTGCCCCTAGAATGGGCAAAATGTTGACTTTTTGATAGGGCGGTCAAACGGACTTTGACTGATGACCGTAACGTAGTTCAGGACGTCACGAGTTCATAGACAGGTGGCACGTCCCATTCCGACGTTCGAGGAAGAAGTTATGACGTTTGGAAGTCGAGGGGTATTTTGGTAATTTGGTTGAAAAGGGGCCAAATGTTGACTTTTGACCTGGGAGGTCCAATGAACTAGGGACAAGGACCGTTACGTAGATCGAGTCGAGACGAATCCGTAGACAGGAGGCACGCCGAAATCAGAGGTTCGACGACGAAGTTGTGGTCACGGGAGCGAAATCGATTAACCGAACGAACCAAGGTTTCGATTAAAATAATATTAAATTAGTGAACAGTGATCAATGAATCTGGACCCTTGGATGAGTGACAAGTGTCACTCATCCCCACACTCCTTAAAATCTGGATCATGTTTCCATTATTAAATGAAATCTAATTTATTTTCCCCTTTTTAATCTAAGCCGTCCATTGATTCTCAAGATTGAATCTGCACCCTCCATTCCCTCTCATCTGGTCAATCATCTCTCTCACTCTGATATATTTTCCCACCCGAAACACGTACACGCACAAACTTATTCGAACAAACACACCAGCCCATCTCCTATGTTCTTATGTGTGAGAGAGCAATCGTTGGTGAGGACTGAGAGACGACGGGAGGCGGCAAGGACGACGGCGGAGATCACGGTGGTTCACGGCAGGTGAGTTAACCCGAGAGCTAATTATGTCCATGTTTTGAAAGTCGACTTTTAGTTGATTTTCGAGCTCCTTCTTGCTTCTAATGAGACCTGGGGACAGAAACATACCAAGTAGACTTGATTTCGAGGCTCAAGGTGGCCTGGATCGACGAGGAGGATAATCGAAAAATCTGGGCTTCTGGTTTCTTGTTCAGAGGTATGAATCTAATTGAGTTTTCTTGTTTTTAATTCCATAGAACTCTTAGTTGAACTTAGGCGATCTTATAGGTGAAAACCTCGTCGAAAATGGTTGAGTAATGGATGAGAACCAGCCGGGTCGGTTCAGCAGTTCGGCTGAACCGGTTCGAACCAGTGAACCGGGTCCAACACGAGGTTGACGATGATAGTGGTATGGCCCGGAAAGGCCTATGGCACGTGTATCGAGGGGCATCATTGGACGGTTTGTTAGTGGACTTTGGTTTTATAAATTCTATGCATGCCTAACTATGTTATATGTTTTATATACGTGATTTCGATGATGATGATTGTGATTATTGATTTCGCGTATGTTGCATGTATTTCAAGATGTTTTTCGTATTGCACGTATATCGATGCTGACGGTTTTATTGTGGTTTTATGTGCTTGTGGTTTCATGAATAATGTGATGAAATGGTTTTGAACTTGGAAAGATGAACTCGGACATGAGGCCCAATTGTTTTGGAAACCTCGGACTTGAAGTCCATTTGAGTTACGTAATCGAGCCGGGGCCGAATTGCTTTATGAAATCGGGACAGGGCCCCAGTTTTTTACGGAATCGAGCTGAGACCCATTTGAGTTATACTATCGGGCCAAGGGCCCAGTTGATTTACGAAATCGGCCCAGGGGCCCAGTTGATTTGCGAATTCGGGCCGTAGGCCCAGTGGTTTATAGAATCGGGCATGAGGCCCAGTTTGGTCATAAATGTGATTTCGGGTCTGGAACCCTATGTTTCATAAATGTGATTTCGGGTCTGGGACCCTATGTTTTATAAATGTGATTTCGGGTCGGGGACCCTAAATGGAATTGTGATGTTTTATGGAGATTTTGGGCAGGGCCCATTGAAATGTTGTCAAATGATTTGATAAAACTGTTTTCCATATACCATCTTGATACGAGGATATGTGATGGTCTCCTACAGGTGTCTGGGACACTGGGGAAGTCATGGTGCATTGCCTGCGAGGGGTCATTGTACGAATCTACCGGACCGTATAGTGACTTAGGAGCAGGATTGCTATGATTAGACGTCTGGGATGTCAAATATCTGGGATGTCAGAGATATGGACCCGGAGAGACCCAAGGCAGCACGCGTTGCTTATTATACTGTGAGCTATAACGTTTGAGACGCTAGGCATCAGGGATGCCAGAGATGGACTGTGGTAAACATGGACTATTGGATCTATGAAATGGTTTTTCGGTTGGATTTATGTTTATGGATTTGGGCGGTGGCCCACATGGTTTTGTATTTATCGATGTTGTATTCCACAGTTTTGGGCTGAGTTCCCACACTTGGTTTTAAGTTACGGTTTTGGGGCTAAGGCCCTAATGGCTTGTTGAGTAAATGTTTTGATTACTGGTTTTCGAGGCATGCATACGTTTTAATGAAGGGAATAAATGTCTTTGTGAAATGTGTTTATGAACTTAATGATTTTCGTCCACTCACAGCTTTTGTTGTTTTTAATGCCCTTCAGGTTGATTAGTGAAGCGACTGCAGCAGAGATCGGGACATCGCATACCTCCTCCATTGATCATTTCGCACTCTGGAAGCCCCGTTTGGGCAGTGGCATCAGGTTATCCCTTGTCTGATACTTCGTGTCAGATGGGAGCATGGCACATTCCACGGTAATCCCGTGGGGATTGGGATGGGTCGTGTCAATTTGGTATCAGAGCAGGTTTGCTCTTTTTGTGCGCGCAGGTCGAGGGTGTGATGTCTCTTTGAACTGTAGTTCGTTATCAACCTGATAGATTATTTTTGGGTTTGAATAGTGGATAGAATGTGATTGACCTAATATGCCGTGAATTAATGTGACTCGACCCAAGTGGGGTTGTATGTGATGAACTGGTATTGTGGGATCGTCGGTTCGGTCATGTGATATAAGATTGTTGTGCTACTAGGCCCAGCTGTGTTCAAGGAACCCCATTTGAGTAATGGTCTAAAATGTGAACCCTAGTGGTGATTGCTAGTGTGAGGGATTTTGGTACATCAGAGTCAGCCGATGACCTTGGTGTTGGAACCCACGTTGTGTTGATGGTAGGATTGGAATTGATGTCTATACGATGTCAGGACCGCGGGGTTGGTCAGGTTGTGGATTATACTGCAGAGGACAGTTGGGTTCAGAGGAACCATAGTGTGTGATTGTGGAACCCTAATATATGATGGATTGGAAAGGTGAACCTTAGTTGTGACTTGTGGATGAGGACTTGTGCTGCAACGAGCAGCTGAGATCATGGATTACCATGTAGAGGACTCTAGTGAGTCTAGTCAGAACTATGGGATTCGATCCACGAGTACGGATTGAGATAAGATATGGAATCCTGAGTTGGACCGAATAATAGTGTGATGTGTGGATACGGATCTCGATAGTGATGACTGTTGGTCGATAGTCGTGTGGAGATGACTGGCTATCGAGGGTATTTGGTGTGGTTGTAGAAATTGAGAATCAGGGGACGTTCAGGGAACGTTCATTATCCTGATGTGGATTTTCAGAATAGGGATACCCATAGTTGTGGGGTACAAGTAGAGATACGGGATCATCGCTCGGTATGAGCGGAGATTCAAGGTTGTCAGATTTACACACTGTGTGCTAGTATGGATGCTTGTGTGCTGATACTAGTGTTGATGATAGTGCGTTGATGCTGGTACTAGCGCTGGTGCTGGTGTCGGTGATTGTGATGACGATGAGTCACGCGTTGGGATGTGACTCCGTCATGATGAACCTATGTTCGGTATTTGAGATTCAGTAGTGGTTGAGTGATTGACTGGATGGGATCCAGTTGAAAATGTGATGTGTTGGGATATGTCCCAACAGTGATAAGATGACAAGTGATGAGTGGATAAAAGGTATGATTGAGACTTGAGGAATCTTGGGATGACGTCCCCTATGTCATGAGAATGAGTGGATTTGGGGAGTTGTTGTCAACTCCGAGATTGGGTGATTTTACGTTTCTAATATCCCTAGAAGGTACAAGGAAATTATTGCAATTGGAAAACCCGAGGAAAATCGTTGGTGGTATAGATGTGGGATTTTGTGATTGTGAACAACTTGGAAAACCGAGAGTTGAACCTGTAAAGGTTGGGATGTGAGAACGAGATAGTAACGAATGACATCCTTCCGGATGTACGTAAATACGTAAACGGTTACAGACTTGAGGTCTGAGTAATGGATTGATTGTGGACACGTGGTTTTCCAAGTGAGTTGAGGATGTGGGAAGTCCAGTGGTTGGACTTGACATCTCGTTGGGAGCATGTCTATTTCCAACGTGGTTGGAGCTTCAGATTCGAGGAGAGTTGTGGTTGAGGAGACGAGAGGAGTGCTCGTTTCCGTATTGGTGATCGGTATTCTGAAGTCATTGGGGGTGACTTCTTAATTTCTGCTCGTGGTAGACGATGATTGTGGTTACCAGTACGTTGAGTGTGTATTGGTTGGTGGACCCATGATTGGCTTTGGGTCATTGGACACAAGGTGTTGTGTTTAATTCTGGATTTAGGTGGTGAAAATCGAGGTCATCATTCCCCCTAGGGAAATTTGACGAAGGATTCAAAGAGGGTGTAAGACCCTACGATCAGATTCCAGGTGGATAGTTAACTAAGTGGGCATATATGGATCCTAGGTGGATCTGGATTGTGATGTTGTGGACATTGGGCATGGTGACGATCTAGGACCGTGATGTTACCCGTCGGGTGACATGGTGATGGATTTGAATTGTGATCTTGTTGATCAGGTTAAGTGAAAAGCTTATTGCCCTGTCGTAAATATTTGGATATGGGAATGGTTGGATTGAACTTCTTTTCGAAGTTAATCCGGTATGAGAAGGTACTCGAGGAAGTTGGAATGTTTACGAATTGACTCAAGGATTTGACTTGTGAATGATGGGATTGGCTTCTTTTCGAAGTCAATCGAATGTGGTACGTAAATCATTTGAGCGAGTATCCGATAGATTCGAAGTTGGTACGTCTCGGTAGACGTGAGTGAAATTAGATGCTCATTTGGCATGATTGGATACGCCTTGGTGAGCGTGCTCGGATCGGTACATTTTGGATGTACGTACCCTGTACGTTGTACGAGGATCGATACTGGATAGGCTGAGTGGTGCCTAGTGATGGTACATGGGATGTACCAGTGGTGTGTGGTTGAACGTGTTGGTAGTCGGCTTAGTTCTTATATCATTGGATTGGTTTTGAATGTGAACTGGACATCGAATACTATGCACTGAGCAAAGTGATTTTGGCGGATTCAGTGGTTCTGTGAGCAGGTGCTCAGAGCCGTGGATGACTAATGCAACCCTAGAGATGGGATGTGTATTACTGCAAGGTAGGTATTCGATGGGGTCCAGTTACATGCAGGTCGAGTGAGATGTTGGTATGCGTATACTCAGGATGAGGGAGTTGGTGGTTAGTGTAACCACAAGTTGCTTTGCGTGATGTTATCACGCCGTGACTTTACCAGCGTCTTGGACCGCTGAGGGAGTTGACAGTTTTAGACATTGAGATCGATATTTGCCGCAGGATTGAGCTTTCCCTGCGAGGTGAGATCATGTTGTTGATCTTACGCTACATTGGGGGAGTTGTAGTACGAGGTGATGCCACTGAGTGGTTAATGATTGGAGCTTTACTAGGGTGGTAGATCTTAGTGGTGACAGTTTGGGTGGTAGTGTCAGCGTGGACTGACAAGTGAGATTTGGTGACTCCCAATGGGAGCGGAGGTCAGGGTATATTAGTGATTGAAAGGAACCGTCAAGCTGAAGGAGTCAGCCTAATGGTAAATTTGTCAAGCGGTATTAACGCGGATCAGGTGATCAATTTCACTCAAAGTGGTCGAGTGTAGTCGGTACAACGTGAGATTATGATGTGACGTCTGAGTGTAGATGAGCTTTGTGTTGGTTAGTGGGTGTACAAGTGTACACATGGTGTGAGATCGAATTATTTTCCCCGAGGTGGATGTGGAATAAGGATAGTTGGAATTTCGAGGACGAAATTATTTAAGGGGGGAAGATTGTAACGACCCGTCCCGAGTATCGGGATTAAATATAAATTAATTATGATTTATAATGACTAATTTGGGATTAGTTGAGTGAGATCGGTCGAAATGTGCAAAATGATCGTTTTGCCCATGAAATGGGCAAAATGTTGATTTTTTTATACGGCTGTCAAACAGACTTTGACCGATGACCGTGACGTAGTTCAGGACGTCACGAGTTCATAGACAGATGGCACATCTGATTCCGACGTTCGAGGAAGAAGTTATAACGTTTGAAAGTTGAGGGGTATTTTGGTAATTTGGTTGAAAATGGGCCAAATGTTGACTTTTGACCCGGGAGGTCCAATGGACGAGGGCCAAGGACCGTTACATAGATCGAGTCGATACGAATCCGTAGACAGGTGGAATGCCGAAATCAGAGGTTCGACGACGAAGTTGTGGTCACGGGAGCGAAATCGATTAACCGAACGAACCGAGGTTTCGATTAAAATAATATTAAATTAGTGAACAGTGATCGATGAATATGGACCCTTGGATGAGTGAAAAATGTCACTCATCCCCACACTCCCTAAAATCTGGATCATGTTTCCATTATTAAATTAAATATAATTTATTTTGCCCTTTTTAATCTCAGCCATCCATTGATTCTCAAGATTGAATCTGTACCCTCCATTCCCTCTCATCTGGTCAATCATCTCTCTCACTCTGATATATTTTCCCACCTTGAACACTTACACACACAACCTTATTCGAACAAACACACCAGCCCATCTCCTCTGTGCTTGTGTGTGAGAGACCAACCGTTGGTGAGGACTGAGAGACGACGGGAGGCGGTAAGTGCGACGGCGGCGATCACGGTGGTTCACGGCAGGTGAGTTAACCTGAGAGCTAATTATGTCCAAGTTTTGAAAGTCGACTTTTAGTTGAGTTTTGAGCTCCTTCTTGCTTCTAATGAGACCTAGGGACAGAAACAGACCCAGTGGACTTGATTTCGAGGCTCAAGGTGGCCTGGATCGACGGGGAGGATAATCCGAAAATATGGGCTTCAGGTTTTTTTTTCTGAGGTAAGAATCTAATTGAGTTTTCTTGTTTTTGATTCCATAGAACTCTTAGTTGAACTTAGATGATATTGTAGGTGAAAACCCCGTCGAAAATGGTTGAGTAATGGTTGAGAATCGGCTGGGTCGATTCAGCGGTTCGGCTGAACTGATTCAAACCAGTGAACTGGGTCCAACGCGAGGTTGACGATGATAGTGGTATGGCCCGGGAAGGCCTATGGCACGCGCATCGAGGCGCATCGTTGGACGGTCTGTGAGTGGACTTTGGTGTGTTATATGTTTTATATATGTGATTTCCATGATGATGATGGTGATTATTGATTTCACGTATGTTGCACGTATTTCGAGATGTTTTTCGTATTGCACGTATATCGATGCTACAGTTTTATTGTGGTTTTACGTGCTTGTGGTTTCATGAATAATGTGATGAAATGGTTTTGAACTTGGAATGATGAACTCGGGCATAAGGCCCAATTGTTTTGGTAACCTCGGACTTGGAGTCCATTTGAGTTACGTAATCGGGCCGTGGGCCTAATTGCTTTATGAAATAGGGCTAGGGGCCCAGTTGTTTACGGAATCGACCCGAGACCCATTTGAGTTATACTATCGGGCCAAGGGCCCAATTCATTTACGAAATCGGGCCAAGGGCCCCAGTTGATTTTCGAATTTGGGATGTGGGTCCAGTGGTTTACAGAATCGGGCATGAGGCCCAGTTGGGTCATAAATGGGATTTTGGATCTGGAACCCTATGTTTCATAAATGTGATTTCGTGTCTGGGACCCTATGTTTTATAAATGTGATTTCGGGTCGGGGACCCTAAATGGAATTGTGATGTTTTATGGAGATTTCAGGAGGGCCCATTGAAATGTTGTGAAATGATTTGATAAAACTATTTTCCATATACCATCTTGATACGAGGATATGTGATGGTCTCCTCTAGGTGTCTGGGACACTGGGGAAGTCACGGTGCATTGCCTTTGAGGGGTCATTGTACGAAGCTACCGGACCGTATAGTGACTCAGGAGCATGATTGCTATAATTAGACGTCTGGGACGTCAGACATCTGGGATGTTAGAGATATGGACACGGAGAGACCCCGGGTAGCACGCGTTGCTTATTATACCTTGAGATATGACGTCTGGGACGTCAAGCATCTGGGACTCTAGGCATCAGGGATGCCGGAGATGGTACTGTGGTAAACATGGACTATTGGATCTATGAAATGGTTTTTCATTTGGATTTATGTTTATGGATTTGGGCGGTGGCCCACATGGTTTTGTATTTATGGATGTGGTATTCCACAGTTTTGGGCTGAGTTCCCACACTTGGTTTTGAGTTACGATTTTTGGGCTAAGGCGTGAGTCCGGATGAAAAAGTTATGGATTGAGGAATGTTATGGGCATTTTGGTCATTTGTGTATAAAAGGGTAAAATGGTAATTTTGGGCAGCAGGGTGATTAGGACGGTCATGAATGGTTGATTCAGCTAATTTGGATGTGGATTGGTCACTTGGTGACACATGTCACCATATTTGCAAAATTAGTGGCTTTGAATGCCTAACAAGGACAAAACAACCCGCCCACCCTTTTGTTTCAATTCCATCAATTAACTGATGGATGAAGTTGAGTATATAAACCTGAGACGGTGGGATGAGTTTACAGAAAGAGAGAAGTGGGAATGAGAGGAGAAAAGAAGAAGAAAAACTAGAAAACCCTGAAAACCTTGAATTGAGAACTTAAGATCGAGATGTGGAGAGGTGGAGGCATGAGCGGAAATCAGTGTAGTTATCCCTGGTCTGACAGGTGCTGAAGGGTAGTTTTGGGACTTCAGTTGACTTGTCAGATGGGAGCAGGACCGGGCACGGTTATCAACATCCAGTTGGGACAGGTCCTGTCAAAGACAACTACTCGAGGCCCACTAATGATGCCTAATATGGTATGTCTTAAAGGTAAGGGTAAGTGCACTAAACTCTAAGGGACCCTCTGATGAAAAGATTGAAAAGCTCCAAAAGGGTTATGCAACCTAAGGGACCTATATGTGGCTTGTACCAATTGGACGGACACCTAAGTGATCAATACCCTCAATTTACAAACGCAATTGATAGAATGGAACAAGCCAATGCCGTAGGAGGATATCAAGGGGGCCAACGGCTCAATAACTTTAACTACTATGGACAAGACAACTTTGATCATCTAGGATTCCAGTGGAACAACAATGAGGGATGTTTGAACCAACAAGGGTATTCACGACAACAATTCCTACTAGGGCTGCTGATTCCTCACTAACCTATGGGTATGCAACAAGCTCCTCTAGTTCATAAATTCTCTAACCCGGATTATGATAAGATGTTTGCACAAATATCCACTTCAACTCAAGTCCTTCTAGATAGCCAAGAGCAAACAAAAGAGACGTTGAAAACTCATGGCCATGACATTTCCGAAACTAAGAAGCTAATTGGTCAAATCGTTGATTTCATGGGCCAAGTCAAAGATACAGGGAAGTTTCCTTCACAAATCATCCCTAACCCAATGAATAATACTTTTGAGCATGCTAGTTATGTTACAACTCAAAAGGGGAAGGTTTGGCATCACCTTATGCCCAAGGAGGGCCCAAAATTAAGTTCTAAGGATCCTAGGAAGGAAAGTGATGAATTGGTTCAAAATGAGTGGGATAAGCTCACCATTATGAACCTAGAAGAGGAAGTGGTACCAATTCTGACACGACCCATCTCAATCCCCCCTGAGATATTGTGGGGTGCGTCATGCTCCCGTCTGACACGAAGTGTCAAACAAGGGATAATACGTACTTTAGCCTAAACGGGGCTCCCAGAGCGCGCTAGGATCGGTGGAGGAGTGCGATGTCTCGGACTCTGCTACAGCCCCCATCCGTGATCAACCTGAAGGGCATTAAAACCATTCATATCTGTGAGTGGACGAAAATCAATAAGTTTATAAAAACACATTTCATAAAGATATTTATGCCCTTCACTAAAAAGTATGCATGAATCAAAAATCAGCAATCAAAACATGTACTCAATGAGCCATTAGGACCTTAGCCCAAAAACCTGGGAACTCAGCTCAAAACTGTAGAATCAACCAAGTGGGCCACTGCCCAAATCCATAACCGCAAATCAACAAATACCGAAATACCATTTCATGAATCCAATAATCCATATTTACCATATAACCATCCTCAGCATCCCAGATGCCTAGAGTCCTAGACGCTTGACGTCTCAGACGTCATATCTCACGGTAATAAGCAATGTGTGCTACCCGAGGTCTCTCCGGGTCAATATCTCTAACATCCCAGATGTCTGACGTCCCAAACGTCTAATCATAGAATTCATGCTCCTAAGTCACTATACTATCCGATAGCTCCGTATAATGACCACTCGCAGGAAATGCACCGTGACTTCCCCAGTGTCCCAAACACCTGGAAGAGACCATCACATATCCTCGTATCAACATGGTATATGGAAAAAATGTTTTACAAAGCCATTTCAAAACATCTCAATGGGCCCTGCCCGAAATTCCCCTAAAACATCACAAATTCATTTAGGGTCCCCGACCCGAAATCACATTTATGAAATATAGGGTCCCAGACCCGAAATCACATTTATAAAACTCAACTGGGCCTCATGCCCGATTTTGTAAACCACTGGGCCTCCGGCTCGATCACATAAGTCAAATGGGACTCAGTCCGATTTCGTAAACCAACTGGTCCCCTGGTCCGATTACATAATAAAAATGGGTCCCATGCCCGATTTCATCTTCCCAAAACCAAAATCGTATCATAGAACCATTAATAAACACACAATCACATAGCAATAGCATAAACTCGTACCTCGAAATACGTATAAATACGAGATTACCTCGAAATACGTACCATCATGTAAAGAACCAGTTCTACAATCATCATCATAGAAATCACGTATGTAAAACATATAAACTAGTTATGCATGCATCACAGTTTAGAAAACGAAGTACACTCACGGATCGTCCTACAATGTCGCCTCGATACGAGTGCCAAAAGCCACCCCGGGCCACACCACTATCACCGGGATTTCCAGACTTGTCCAAATCATACTAGAGGGTCACTAACCTCCTCATTAACCTCCCATTAAAGCCCCGTAATTTTCCCAAATGTTTAACTATTTTTAAACTCAATCCTAAACCTTCGAACACCCCGAAACATATCGAAACGATGTCCGTTCGACATGAAACCAGTCCCAAAATGTTCGTTACATCGAATAGATGATTTCACATGTTGAAAGTTTTCCTAAAAAGCCCCTCACGCACCCCCACGCGCGGCTTGAATTCCCTGCACGTGAAACCCACGCGTCGGGCACTGTTCATCACTGACCTTCTGCAAACTAGTCCGATTGAGTTCGGCTGGTCTAACTGGACCGACGTGGCTAGTTCGGGCCAAAACCAACCCCATCCTCAACCCGTTTTCATCCCAAATTCCTCTTAATCCATCATCTAAACATTTCTAATCTATCTGTGAGTTCAAAACTTGAAAACCAAGTATAAAAATCATACCTTCCATTTGATCCTTGAACTGGCCATCCAAGCCTCGTCTGTTTCCGGAAACCATTGGCCGTCCTTTATGGTTCATTAGGTCCCTAGCAACCCCAGATACATTCTCTAATTAAAAGGATCGATCAACCATCACTAAATCACGGTTTACCATTTTTGAATTCAAAACTATGAACTCGACGCCTTACCTCCGAATTTCCGCCTCAATGCACGACGGTGCAAGCCACGACCGTCCTCCCTCTCGTCTCACCTCACTCTCACTCTTCCATTCACACATCAAGGTCAGAATATGAGGATTGAAGGGTTAATGGAAATGGGTTTGGTTCATGGTTGCACTTTCACGGGTTTGGGAGAAAAGATAAAAATGATCGATCATGTGGGAAGGGAAAATATCCATAGTAAGGGGGATAGGGCCAATCAGATGGGTGACACTTGTCACTCATCTGGTGGTTACTTCTAGAAGCTTCCCCAATCCAAACTGCCACATATCCCTACATCTCGGTTTACGTGCAATAGTTCCGTTTTCTGTTTTAGATCCATAACTTCTCTGTCGAACCTTGGATTTCAACGTGTCGCCTGTCTACGAACTCATGATGTCCCGATCTACATCACGGTCATCGATCTTCATATGTTTGACCCCCCGAGTCAAAAGTCAACATTTGCCCAATCTCAAGGGCCAAATGGTCATTTTGCACATTTCGTCTGATTTCTCTCAACTAATCCTTGATTAGTCATTCTGAACCATAATTAATTAATATTTAATCCCGATATTCAGGACGGGTCGTTACAACCTTCATCCCTTAAATAATTTCGTTCTCGAAATTCCAACTATCCCGATTCCACATCCACCTCGTGGAAACAATTCGATCTCACACCATGTGTACACTTGTACACCCACTAACCAGAACCATACTTGTCTGCACCCAGACGTTCCATTACGAACTCACCTTGTATCAACTACAGTCGACCACCTCGAGTGAAATTGATCACACGATCCGAATTAATACCGCTTGACAATTCTACCCTTACTCGGACACATTCAGCTTAATGGTTTCTATCAATCACTAATACACTCTGACATCTGCTCCCACTGGAAGTCACTAAATCATACTCATCAATCCACGCTGACACATTCAGCCAAACCGTCACCACTTACCAATCGCAAATCAGTCTGACATCTCTTCCACATCGAGAGTTACTAAATCTCACAATTTCTCCGCATTTCCTGAATTTCTCACAATTTCTCTGCCCCACTAACTCACTCTAGAGTCGCACCAAGGTACCTCGTACCAAAATTTCCTCATAATCCATGCTGCCATTAGTGAGAGTCACGGAGCAGCCGCACTACGTAAAGCAACCCGTGGTTACACTAACCAACAACTCACTCAACCTGAGTATACGTATACCAGAATCTCACTCGACCTGTGTGTAACTAGACCTCATTGAATACCTGCCGAGTAGTGATACACATTACAACTCTAGGGTTCCACTAGCCATCCACGGCTCGGAGCACCTGCTCGTACAATCACTGAATCCGTCAAAATCACTCTGCCCAGTGCATAGTAATCAATGTACAATTCGCGTCCGCAACCAGTCAAATGATATCGGAATTAAGCGGACTACCAACACGTTCAACCACACACCACTTGTACATCCTATGTACAGTCATCTGGCACCACTCGGTATATCCCGTATCGATCCTCGCACAACGTATAGGGTACGTACATCCATCCTCCAACCAATCAACTACATGGTTCGTAGTCAATCACGATTTAATACTGGGGTTCATCTGTCCAATCCCGTACTAGAAAAATCGATCACTCCAACTCATCATCCATTCTGAGTCCCATGATCACCCGACCAGCGTCACAATGTCTACTCCCAAACGCGTAATCCAACACGTACCAATGTGACTCACGCCTACCAAGGCGTACCCATTCATGCTAATTGGGCATCCAATCTCACCCATGTCTACTGAGACGCACTAACACCGAACCTATCAGTTACCTACTCATTCGATTTTCGTACCATAATCGATTGACTTTGAAAGAAAACCAATCCCATTGTCGACATATCCATGGCTGACCAAATCCGACCCCGTCGGATACCCACTCGTTCACAAAGTCAAACATTCAAGTCAAGACGTAAACATCTCAACTCACTCAAGTACTGTCTCATACCGGATTAACTTCAAAAAGAAGTTCAATCCAACCATACCCATATCCAAATATTCACGACAGAGCAATAAGCTCTTCACCTAGCCTGATCAACAAGATCACAATTCAAATCATTACCACGTCACCCAATCGGTAACATCACGATCCTAGATCGTCACAATACCCAACGTCCACAACATCACAATCCCGATCCACCTAGGATCCACACATGCTCACTCAGCTAACAATCCACCTGAAATCTGATCGTAGGGTCTTATACCCTCTTTGAATCCTTCGTCAGTCACACCATTCTTCAACTATTTCTCACATCTAAACAGATCAGTCAATGACGAGAAGTATTATCCAATTACCTCGTATCAATCCTTGTCATTCCACCTAGGAAAAATCAAGGATGATCCAAGACGATGACAACAAAATTCAACCTATGTGAATGTAAGCAAAGACTCATTGCACTCACCACACCATGTAACCCAACATTGTCTGCCCCTGAGCAGAAAATGAGGAATCTCATTCACTTAACCCCAAAATTCCTAATTCCTCCTGATGACCCCAAAACACCACACGGGTCCACCAACCAACAGGTAGAAAATAAGAAGTCACCCCAATGACTTCAGAATACTCAACACCAATGCTGAAACGAGCACTCCTCTCGTCGCCTCAAACATAACCTCCCTCGATTATGAAGTTCCAATCATGTATGAAACAGATATATTTCCAACGAGATGTTAGGTCCAACCACCGGACTTCCCAAATCCTCAACTCACTCGGACAGCCCTGTGCTCGTAACCAATCCATTACCCGGACTTCCTGTCTATTTATCACCATTTATAAACATCGAAAAGGATGTAATTCGTTACTATCTTATTCTCACATCTTAACCTTTACAGACTCGACTCTCGGGTCTCCATGTTATTCGCAATCGGAAACTCTCACATCAATAGTACCAATGATTCTCTTCGGTTTTTTCTAATTTCAATAATTTCCTTGCACTTCCCCGAATCCACTAATTTTCATGACGTCCTCTGCGTTATCCAAAAACTCCTCATGTCTCAATCGTACCTCTTTCATCCATTCATCACTTGTCATCTCATAACTATTGGGACTTATCCCAACACATCACAACCCCTGCTGGATCCTGTCCAGACCAACTCATCCACTATCGAACATCAGATACCGAACATCTGCCCATCACGACAGAGTCACATCCTAAATTGTGGCTCATAGTCATCACAACCACTGACACACAGTGTACGAATCAAAAAAGCCTAAGTAATTACTCATACCGAGCAACAACCCCATACCTTCGTTCAGGTTAGAGGAACTCTGCCTCTCTCGTACCCCACAACTATGGGTACTACCATTCTGACCATCCACATCAAGATAATGAACGTTCCTGAACACCTCCCGATTCTCAACCACCACAACTATGCCAATTACCATCGAAAGCCAGCCATCTCCACACGCCTATCGACCAACCGTCATCGCTATCGAGATCCGCATCCACGCATCACACTATTACACGGCACAACTCGGGATTCCATATTTTATCGCATAACCGTATTCGTGGATCGAATACCATCATTTCACTTCATGTCCGGCTAACCAATCTTTATAGTTTCAACTAGACTCACTAGAGCCATCCACATGATCATCCACAATCTCAGCCGTTCTTTGCAGCATAAGTTCCAATCCAACAGTCACAATTCTAGGTTTGACTCGACAGACCACCATGACTTTGGAAAGTCGTCCAATCCACAACAACTACGGACTTACAACTCAAATTATTCAATCACAACTAAGGTTCACCTTTCCAGTCCATCCATCATAAATTAGGGTTCCACAATCTTACCTCAAGCTTCCTTTGAATCCATTTGCTCTCTGCAATAAAATCCACAATCTGACGGACCCCGCGATCCTGACATCGTATAGACGTCAATCCAATCCTACCATCAACTCAATTGGGGTTCCACCACTATGGTCATCAGCTAACTCATGTACTAGCATCCTTTACACCAGCAATCACCACTAGGGTTCAGATTCTCTGACCATTACTCAACTGAGGTTCACATTTCCAGATCACTACTCAAATGGGGTTCCCTGAACCCAGCAGCACCACAATCTAACATCACATGACTGAACCACCGGTCCCACATTACCAGTTCATCACATACAACCCCACTTGGGTCGAATCACACTAACGCACGGCGTATCGGGCCAATCACACTCTATCCACTATTCAATCCCAAAAACTATCTAACTGGTATCCTACTATCAGGTTGATAACGGGCTAACCACGTAGAGACATCACATCCTCGATCTGCACATACCACAAGAACTACTGAATAGCGACAACCTCGCTCGGATACCACTTGACACGACCCATCCCAATCCCCCTAGGATTAACGTAGGATGTGTCATGCTCCAGTCTAATACGAAGTGTCAGGCAAGGGATAATACGTACCTCAGCTAATACAGGGCTCATAGAGCGCGCTACGATTGGTGGAGGCGTGCGATGTCTCGGTCTCTGCTACAGCACGCATCCGTGATCAACCTGAAGGGCATTAAAACCATTCAGAATTGTGAGTAGACAAAAATCAATAAGTTTATAAAAACACATTTCATAAAAATATTTATGCCCTTCACTAAAAAGTATGCATGCATCGAAAATCAGTAATCAAAACATGTACTCAATGAGCCATTAGCGGCTTAGCCCAAAAACTGTAACTCAAAAACAACTGTGGGAACTTAGCCCAAAACTGTAGAATCAACTAAGTGGGCCACTGCCCAAATCCATAACCATAAATCCACAAATACCGAAATACCATTTCATGAGTCCAATAATCCATATTTACCATATAACTATCCTCAGCATCCCAGATGCCTAGCGTCCTAGACGCTTGACGTCCCAGATGTCATATCTCACGGTAATAAGCAACGCATGCTACCCGGGGTCTCTCCGGGTCAATATCTCTGACATTCAGATGTCTGACGTCCCAGACGTCTAATCATAGCATTCTTGCTCCTGAGTCACTATACGGTCTGGTAGCTCCGTACAATGACCCTTTCAGGAAATGCACTGTGACTTCCCCAGTGTCCTAGACACCTGGAGGAGACCATCACATATCCTCGTATCTGAATGGTATATGGAAAAATAGTTTTACAAAGCCATTTCAAAACATCTCATTGGGCCTCAGACCCTAAATCACATTTATAAAATTCAAATGGGCCTCATGCCCAATTTTGTAAACCACTGGGCCCCCGTCCCGATCACATACCTCAAAAAGGTCTCAGCCCGATTTCGTAAACCAACCCAGCCCTTGGCCCGATTACATAATTCAAATGGGCCTTATGCCCGAGTTCATCTTTCCAAAACCAAAATCGTATCATAGAACCGTTAATAAATTCACAATTACATAGCAATAGCATAAACTCGTACCTCGAAATACGTATAAATATGAGATTACCTCGAAATACGTGCCATCATGTAACCCACCAGTGCCAGAATCATCATCATAGAAATCACGTATATAAAACAGATAAAATAGTTATGCATGCATCACAGTTTAGAAAACGAAGTCCACTCACAGACCGTCCTACGCTGCCGCCTCGATACGCGTGCTAAAAGCCTCCCCGGGCCACACCACTATCACCAGGACTTCCAAACATGTCCAAATCATACTAGATCGTTACTAACCTCCTCATTAACCTCCCATTAAAGCCCCATAATTTTTCTGAATTTTTAAATATTTTTAAACTCGATCCTAAATCTTCGAACACCCCGAAACATATCGAAACGATGTCCGATCGATACGAAACCAGTCGCTAAATGTTCGTTACATCGAATAGATGATTTCACATGTTGAATGTTTCCCCAAAAAGCCCCTCACGCACCCCTACACGTGGCTTGAACTCCTTGCGCGTGAAACCCATGCGCCGGGCACTGTTCATCATCTCTGGCCTTCTGCAGACCGGTCCGGTTTGGTCCTGACAGTCTAACTAGACCGGCGTGGCTAGTTCGGGCCGAAACCGACCCCTTACTCAACCCATTTTCATCCCAAATTCCTCCTAATCCATCCTCTAAACATTTCTAATCTATTTGTGAGCTCAAAACTTGAAAACCAAGTATAAAAATCATACCTTCCATTCGATCCTTGAACCAGCCATCCAAGCCTCGTTAGTTACCTATGTTTCTGGCCACCTTTGGCTACCCTTTTTGGTTCATTAGGTCCCTAGAAACCCTAGATACATTCTCTAGTTAAATGGATCGATCAACCATCACTAAATCACGGTTTTCCATTTTCGAATTCAAAAACTATGAACTGGGCGCCTAACCTCCGAATTGTCGTCGCAGTGCACGATGGTGCAAGCCACGACCGTCCTCCCTCTCATCTCACCTCACTCTCACTCTTCCATTGACACACCAAGGTCAGAACATGAGGATTAAAGGGTCTATGGAAATGGGTTTGGTTGTTCACGGTTGCACTTTCACGGGTTTGGGTGAAAAGATAAGAATGATCGATCATGTGGGAAGGGAAAATATACATAGTGTGGGGGAATGGGCCAATCAGATGGGTGACACTTGTCACCTATCTAGTGGTTCCTTCCAGAAGCTTCCCCAATCCAAACCTGCCATATGTCCCCATATATCGGTTCACGTGCAATAGTGCCATTTTCCGATTTAGATCCGTCACTTCTCCGTCGAACCTTCGATTTCGACGTGCCGCCTGTCTAAGAACTTGTGACATCCCGATCTACGTCACTGTCATCGGTCTTCGTACGTTTGACCCCCCGAGTCAAAAGTCAACATTTGCCCAATCTCAAGGGCAAAATGGTCATTTTGCACATTTCGTCTGATTTCTCTCAACTAATTCTCGATTAGTCATTCTAAACCATAATTAATTAATATTTAATCCCGATACTCGGGATGGGTCGTTACAAATTCCAGCACCATCTAGCCATGGAAAAGGTAACAACCATATCTCTTCAAATTCAGTTCCTACTAACACCTTGTTGTCTCGAGCACCCTTTCTAAGCAGATTTTCCAAGACTTAGAAAGATGAGAAGTATGAAGAGATCTTGGACATATTCCGAAAGGTACAAGTGAACTTACCCTTGATTGAATGTATAAAACAAGTGCTGGCTTATGCCAAGTTTCTTAAGGAGTTATGCCCTCAAAGACTAAAAACAAGGGAGAAATAATTGGTTATGGTAAACAAAACTATTTATACAGTAATTCAATGAAAACTGCCACCGAAACTGAAAGATCCCGAGAGCTTTTCAGTTCCCTGCATAATAGGTAACCAGTCCTTCGATAATGTCAGGCTAGAGGATAATGCCATACTATCTATATGCATCAATGAATCTAGGTGAATTAAAGAAAGACAATGTGATTATTCAATTAGCATATCGTACTAACACATATCCACAGGGATATGTAGAAGATGTTCATGGGCAGGTTAATCAGCTTATCTTTCCGGCTAACTTTTATATACTTGACACGAATGAGAGTCCTTTGGACACCGCACAATTGCTTTTGGGACGTCCATTCATGCGGACTGCAAAAACAAAGATAGATGTCCACGACGACACTTTATCCATGGAATTCGATGAGGGAGATGATTGAGTTCAACATCTTCGAAAGTATTATGTATCCTACTACTACTGTTAATGCTTGCTTTGTTATTAACATTATTGAATCTATGTTGCATGAACACTTGAACCATATATAGGATGATAAACTCGACATAACCATTCAAGAAGGAGCAAGTCTGACCCAATTCAAAAATAATGTCCTCTTAGATGCACTAATTGTGGTCGTTGAACCCAGAATCATTAAATTGGTCCTGGCCCTAAGTGAAATGTTGAGATATGTAAGTCCTCATACTCCCATTCCAATCACTTTTGGTACTAATTAAATGCTTCCCTCTGTTGTCAAAGCCCCTGAACTAGATCTCAACGTACTTCTGGAAGATTTGAAGTACGCATTCCTAGGTGACAATGTCACTTTACCCGTGATGTAATGACCTATCCTGGAATTCGAGATTAGATTAGTGGTTATTGACGGATTAGTGGAATTAATCGGTGATTAGTTGGGCGATTTTGGACGGATAGTGCGAAATGACGGTTTTGCCACTAGAATGGGTAAACGGTTGACTTTTATTTTGGACGGTCGAACGGATGTTGTCCGATGACTGTGACGTAGTTCGGGACGTTAAAAATTCATAGATAGGTGGCACGTCCAATTCTGACATTCGAGGAGGAAGTTAGGACGTTCGGACGTCTAGGGGTATCTTTATAATTTGGTTGAAAAAGGGAAAATTGTTGACTTTTCAGACGACATGGATTTGTCACGCATTTCAACGACCGTTAGGTAGGTCTCGATTCCCTGAGTACAACGACAGGTGCCACGCTGTCATCGGACTTCGGACTACTCGGATTTTGGTCTAAATGCCTTAGGGGAAAAATGGTAATTTGTGGGACAAGGGGCAGTTTGGTCATTTGATGGCTTAGAGATCTGTGCCCAGTGATAAGTGGACATCTGGCTGCTTTATAATGGTGGTTTAATGAGATTGGGACACTTGTCCCATCTCTAGAGGTCTGTGGAACCTTTCTTAGCCGACTTAATTGGTTTTTAAAAAATTGGGAAGTTTGTTTGCACGGATTGGTTCAAAATGAAAAAACAGAGTGTGAACCGTGAGAAACCATCCCCACAAACTTCTTGATCTTCGTTCCTTGGGTGTAACCTGAGAACGGAACAGAGGGAGACTGACGAGGGGATTGTGGTGGTGGTGCCACGAAGGCCGTCGTGGACGGTGGCCTCGAACCCCTGAAGACCAAAATAGGGGACCTTGCGGAGTTCAGACTAGAAAACTATCAAAACATGTCCTTGTCCCCTGATTTTTAAAGAAAATTTGAAGAGGGAGTCGTATGGCTGATAATGGATGGCACAGCGGAGGCCACGATGGCGTGGGAGGTAAGTTCCCGCGAAAAACTCGGTTCGATTTCAAAAATGGCAAGAAGTGATATTGTGGCTAATGCTCAATATGGATAATTAAGAAAGATTTTGGAGATGAAAACGACTCTGTTAGACTTGGGAACGACACTTGTGAAGGCCTGTGGTGGCCGGACATGGAAGTCGAGTGTAGCCGGTTCTTTTTAAACGCGGGAAGGTACATTTATGTTCTTAACTTCCAGTTTTGTGGTCATAGGTAGAAAGAAGATAATTAGATGAAGGTATAGGAGGTGGAATGGTTGAAAACGAAGAAGGAATGGAACTGAACCGTCCTCGTCAGTTCGGTTGGACCGGGCCGATTCGAGCCGGTTCAGACCGGGTCCAGCTTGATGCTGAAGAAGCCACTGTGCAGGCGCGTGGCTCCCACGTCTAGCCCCTTTGGGCGGCGCGTGAGGGCACATGGAACACCTTTTGAGGAAGGTTCCAACACGACTTTTAAAGTATTCAATGTAACGAACATTTGGGACTGGTTTCGAGTCGATCAGACATCGTCTCGATATGTTTCGAGATGTCCGAAGGTTTTAGGGCTCGTTTAAAAATAGTTAAAAATTCGAGAAAATTACAGAGCTTTAGTATAAACATGGTGAAGTAGTTAGTGACCTTATTATGGTATTTGAACAGGTTCGGGAAGTCCGGTGATAGTGGATTAGCCGGGAAAGAGTAAGTGCACACGTATCGAAACGGCGCGCGCGAATGGTCTGTGAGTGGACTTTGCTTTCTAACTTATGATGCATGCATTAATGTTTTTATATGTTTTCTACATGTGATTTCTATGTTCATGATATGGTATTGATGATTTACGGTTTTGCACGTATTTCGAGATATTTACTTAATTGCACGTTTTACGAAATTATGGTGTTATGATATTGATTTCATAATGGTGCTGTTACTATGATTTGGGATTTGAATTATAATTTGAATTCAATGATTTATAATGGATTTTGGGAAAGTGAAATGTCATTTTGGGTTTTGCAATCGGATTTCAAAAATATGAAGCGGGATTCGGTTTTTGAACTTGAAAAGTGAATTTCTGGATTTGGATTCGGAATGATAATTTTGGATGCAAACTTTGCTTCGGAATGGTGATTTCGGATTCGGATTTGGACATGGATTTGGAAATGGTTTAAAAATGGTTTTCATTGGATTTGCTGGATCTAGTTATTGGGTTTAAAGACCACGATATGATTGTGAGGGGGACGGGCCTAGATAAGGGTTAAAGACCCGGATTGAGTTTAAAGACTCGGGAGTTTAAAGACTTGGATATTTTAATTTACCCCTTAGGCCTATTGAGTTTAAAGATTCGAGAGTTTAAAGACTCGGATTATATTGAGGCCTGGATTGAGTTTAAAGACTCAGATTGCTATTGAGTTTAAAGACTCGGATAGATCCAGTGTAATGACCCGTCCCGAATATCGGGATCGAATATTAATTAATTATGATTTAGAATGACTAATCGGGGATTAGTTGAGTGAAATCGGACGAATTGTGCAAAATGACCGTTTTGCCCCTAGCGTGGGTAAAATGTTGACATTTAGTTCGGGCGGTCAAACGGACTTTGACCGATGACTGTGACGTAGTTCGGGACATCACGAGTTCATAGACAGGTGGCATGTTCGATTCCGACATTCGAGGTGAAAGTTATGGCGTTCGGAAGTTGAGGGGTATTTTGGTAATTTGGCATATTAGGGGCCAAATGTTGACTTTTTGACCGGGAAGTCCAATGGACGAGGGCCAAGGACCGTTACGTAGGTCTCGTCGATACTAATCCAACGACAGGCGGCATGCCGAAATCGGAGATTCGACGACGAAGTTATGGTCACGGGAACGGACTCGATTAACCGAACGAACCGGGATTAAAATAATATTTTAATATGAACAGTACCCGGTGACTGAACACACTTGGATGAGTGACAAGTGTCACTTATCCCCTAAATTCAGGCATGAAACCAGATCCCATGTTTTGGGGAAAACATAATTATTATGTTTTATTAATTAATTAAACTAAATTATTCCTTTAATTTCCATTACCCTCTTTGTTTTTCAAACCGTGCACAATTTGGGGGAAACTGAATTGAGAGAATTGGACTCTCTTCCACGGCCGGTTTTGAGTGAGAATTGTGAGATTTGTGGGACTGATTGAACTGGGAAAACACGAGGGAACGATTGAGAGCTGTGTAACTGGAATTCGAGTTTTAGAAAATTTGGGGGGAAATTCGAAATGGATGAATTGAGCCGTGATGATCAAATTGGAGCTTAGAAGTAGCTTCATGAGGTTGAGACGAGTGGAACCAGATCAAAAACGAGAAGAATTGAGACCCATTTGGCTCTGAGCGGGTCTGGTATCAGTATGCACGATTCGAGCTTGAGTCGTGGAGTTTGAGGCTTCGATTGATGCAATTGAGTTGGGGAAAGAGTTTACCTGAGTCCATTGAAGCTTCTGGTTGCATCAATTGAGAGAAATCGATTGAAATTGAAGGAGTTCGAATGATGAACAGTGGTCGGATGTTCTTCGATTGATCATCTGTGATTGTGAGGTTCGAGGTAAGTTCGATTGTAATTAAGTCCACAGACCCCTAATTGAAACTAATTCGATAGTAATGGACGTTTGAATTGTTGAAAACGGTGTCGAATTGACAGAGAACAAACCGGGTTGCCTCGCGGGTTAAATGGCCCGTTTTACAGACAAACGGGTATGAACGACGACACTGTAGCAGGCGCGTGGGTTTCACGCGCAGCCACTCACGGAGGCGCGTGAGGGCGCGTCCAGCCTAGTCTCAAGGTGAGGTCATCATTACTTTTGATCCTCTCAGTGTAACGAACATTTTAACGTTGGTTTCGAGGAAATCATATATTGTTTCGATAATGTTCCGCGTATCCGAAGTTTTGTTTTACGTTAAAAATACGTATTTAAATTCTGGAAAAATTGGGAAAAATTATATGATGTATTTTGAGATGTTAGTAACCCTCTATAATGATTTTGGACAGGAGTTGTGATTTCCATAATTTACGGAAAAACGTGCAGCTCGGAAACTGACCGTTTTGGACGGTGTGTGTGAGTGGACTTTGTTTTCTAACCGTGATGCATGCATATATGATTTTAAAGCCTTATTATATGATTATATTTGCTTTGGCATGATTGATGTTTCAATCCGGTAATTTCTCGGTTTTATGATTATTATATTATTATTTTTGGGTGATTTTCGAGAAATTACGAAATTTGGTAAAAATGATGTTTGGACTTGGTTTATGAGTCCGGGATTAAAATTAATTGAAAATAATGGTTGGACTCGGATTATTGAGTCATGGATTGAAAAATGATGTGTTGACTCGGGAATGAGTCAAGGGTCGATTTCGTGGATTTACGTGAAAATGGCAACGGAGGTTGCAACGCATGGATTTGCGTGATAATGGTATGTTGGGCATGAGAACCCAAGTGAATAGTGATTTTGACTCAGATTTGGAGTCACTTGTGAAATTGTGAAATTAATGATTTATTGGGATTTTATGATTATTTTAATCAGTCTTTCGGGCACGTTTTACGAGGAACGTGCAAATGATGTTTTGGGCTAGGCCCAGAGTCTAAATGATTTCTAAAATGATATTTTGGCTTTGTTGGCGAGTCAATGATGATTTCTGGATTATTTTATTGATTTAAAATGTGATTTTAATGGTTTATGTGTAAATGGTATTTTGGGCTTTGAGACCCAGTCGGAAATGATCTTGACTTTGTATGAAGACAAGATTTGATTGAAATGTTTTGGGATGTAATTCCCGAGATGGTTTTCATGGTGCAACACTTGTTCCTGAGAGTGTGACTGGATATTGGCCTACGCGTAGTGCAACACTTGTGAGTAGTGCAGTTTGATTGATTGAGCACTTGTGAGTTGTGCAGTTTGATTGATTGTGCACTTCTGAGTAGTGCAGATGTGATTGTGATAGTTTGTGCACTTGTGAGTAGTGCGGATTGATTGGATTGATATATTTATTGTGCACTTGTGATTAGTGCTGATTGATGTTTTTTGTGATGCCGTACTGGTATTGAGTACGGGTTATTGGTCTTTGTGGCCAGGTGATTATGTTTTCACATGTTTTGGCCTGAGAGCCGGGATTTGATGTTTTATAACATGAACTGATTTGGTGAACATGAGTTTTATGGACCATGGGAAAATATATTTTGATTTTATCGGTCCACTGTTCATACTTGAATAATTTCATATTATTACTCATGTTTTATGATATGCATGCAAGTTTGTGAAAACTGGAGGGTAAAATGTAATTTTGGCAAATGTTTTTATAAGAGGTCATTTTTGTCCACTCACACCTTTTCTGTTTTGTGACCCTCCAGGCCGTGGTACGACGTTCGGGACTGATCGTGAGGCAGTGGCGACAACAGAAATCCGCGCAAACATCCCTTGTCTGGCAAGCACTGAAGGGTAGTTTCGGACCTTTAGTTGACTTGTCAGACGGGAGCAGGACCGGGCACGGTTTTTGACGTCCAGTTGGGACGGGTCCTGTCATCCAGCAGGTTCGATTGATTGAAATGGGTTACAAAAGTTTTTTTTCAAATATTTTTGGATTACTGTGATAACTTGATGGTTTTCAAATGGTTTCCATATGTTATGGGTTGAGGCCCTGGATTTAAGAAATGGGATTTGATAAAAGAAATGGTTTCTAGTTTTTGAAACGGTTCTAATATCGTGGAAATAAGTGGTTCTATGAAATGAGTTCATATGCATGCATTGGTTTTTAAGTGGAGGGTATAAATGTCTTTCTTATAAAATTTTTTGTAGATTTATTCTTTTTTTTTGTACACTCATGGTCTTTTATGTTTTTTGATACCCTCTAGGTTGTTGGTGCGGTACGGGCTGTTGTGAGAGTGAAGGAGACATCACACACGTGATCCACAGTAAGGCTGCGAACTCTGGTTAACTCAAGTTGGTTTTTGGTACGTTGACCTGGGTATCCCTTGTCTGGCTTACGTGTTCCACGGGGGTTGAACGTGTGTTTAGCCTTCGTGTCGCACGTGAGTTAGACGGGAGCATGACTTAGCCCTTAGTCTCGGGGGATTGGGGGTGGGTTGTGTCAATTTGGTATCAGAGTTGGATTTGTGGGCTTTGCGCGAGGTTTGGCTTCCAGAGCAGGTGATTTGTCGATTAGCGTGTTGTGATGCTGCTGTAGATGTGATGTCTCGATGTGGAACAGCCTATCATCAACCTGGATATGCTGGTGAGAACGAGTGATAGTACAATAGTTAGTGGCTTAGTTAGTAGCGAGGGTACTAACGACTCGATGATGTGTTGCCCGATACGCTGTGTGAGGTGTGATTCAAGTTGGCTTAAGGCCGGAGTGGATGGCGTGCTTGGCACTGGTTATGCTCGACAGTTGGTTGGACCTGATGATCAGATGGGGGCCGGGTGGTTAACCCGGATGGTAACCAGTGAGTTGGTTGTGAAGGATACGATTAATGGTTGGCCAACTAGCCCATGGGGGCCGGTTGACGGTGGCATGTTGGGCCGGATAGCGATTGGATGCCATTAGTCTGGATTGGTGACCATTTGGTCAGGTTGAGATTGGATTTGTGCGGCTATGAGTAGCTGGATGCCTAGCGTTGAGGGATTCCCCCCTAGCGATGGTTACCGGTTGACGATTATGTAGACTTTACATTAAGGGATGTTCTTAGCTGAGTGTTACGACCCAAATGGTGAGGTTGTTGTGAGCTAGTGGATGTCGTGGGTTTTGATAACCCGAGTAAGGATGAGGATTTGAGGAACCCCGTCGGGATGACTGGTTTGGAAAACGTGAGTTGGGTTTGTGGTTAGTGAGTTGTTGTGGCTGGGGCCGACTTACGACCGATTTGGAAAGGGTGTTGCTGGGTGCAGCCGAGGTTTTTGATGGCTTGGTGGATGACTCTGGTCGAATCTAGTGAGATAGTGGAGTTTGGTTGGCTTGCCCTAACCTGTAGAGTCGTTGAGTGTGTGGTGTAGTGGATCTGGTTGCGGTGTGTTGGCCCTAGGTTTCCCTAGATGGTATCGTGGAGCGTTGGGTTGCTCAGAGTTTTGGAAAATGAGGGAGGTCAGTTTCTCCGACCCGAGCGTAGATTAAGGGTTTGGGCTCGGTAGGAGCGGACATTCAGGATTAGTGTATTGTGAGCCCTAGATCAGAGACGATGTGCCACGAGCTAGAATTTCTGATGACTATTGGCAGGTCATGATTTGGTGCGAACAGTTAGGATACCATTAGTTTGATCAGAGTAGCGCAGCGGAAGCGCGGTGGACCTAGGCTTTGGTTTGGAGCGGGCTAGGTGGTATGGTCAGGTTGACCATGAGTGAGTTTGGTTTTCGTGGTTACCACAGGAGGAAATGAATGAGCCGACAAATATTGGTTGTGTCGGAGTATGTTGGCATTTGGTGATGCTGAGGTTGGTACTCGAGACGAGGGATTGACGAATTCGAGGATAGTGACGGAGGAGTCCGAGGGTATTGATTGTTGGTTGAGGATCCCGAGAATTGGAAACTCGTACTTTCGTGATGCTCAAAGTTAAACCTCGGAAAGGTTGAGACGTGATCATCAGAAAGAGTGATGATTGACATCTTTTTGGATGTGCATAAACGATGATAACCGACAGGCGAGTTGGTCGGTGAGTTGGCTTGGTTACGGGCACGTGGTTGTGATCCGTAGGAGCTGTGGTTTTCCTCAGTGTAGTAGAGGAGTTGACGTTGGACGGTTAGTCAGGTTATGGTATATTTGTTGGGATGAAGTCCCATGGTTGGAAAAGATGGATACACTTGCACCATGGTGCAAATCTCGGAATCAGGAGATGTTGTGGTTTAGACGATGAGATGTTGTGTTGCTTTTGAGTTTGTGTTAGATGTTGAGTGTTAGATGCTTTAGAGTCGATTTTGGAGGCTCATTGATGGAACTTCAGGTGTTGTGACCCCCCTTCATCGTGGACACATGTGGATGCATTCAGGAGTAGAGAGAGTACTTGGTGACGCCATGTTTGGCCTGGATGGCGTGTGTCATGGGATTGTGTTAAGTGAGATTAAGGTAGGATGACTTGTGATCTCATAGTTATGGACCATTGTGAGTTCTGTGGTATGATGACAAAAGAAAAGTGATAGGGAGTGACTATAACTGATCGAGATGAGGTAATTGAAGAGAACCCACAAGCTAGACGTATCTCGAGAAGTGTGATAGTTTTGATCGAATTGACCCGATACAATGATCTGATCATTTGTGGGAATTGAAGACGAAGCAGTGACACAATAAGTGGGATCCACTTAGGAGCGAGTGGATCGGGATTGGATCGCTTCTGGATTGAATTATTGTGGATGCAGAAAATCGTATGCAAAATAGAGTTTGGACGTGGTAGGCCGATAACAAGACAGAAGTTGGATACGTGGCTGAGGAGTGCGGTCTGATTTTGCATATGTATGAGTATATAGATTTGGATCTAGTGCTGGATCTACCCTGAGTTATGTGATTGGATGAGATTATGATTGGATTTGATGTTGGTTGGGAGACCCAGGAGACCGAGAGACTCGGGATGGACTTGAATTGGTCTTCCTCAGAAGACATGTAGATCGGCGTGCCAGGATTGGACCGATGGACTTCAAAAGTCAACCGTGATTGGCTTGTAGCAAGGTGGTAGTCAGTCTGGATACGAGGATGTTTTGTGTGCCCTGGCGATACACTGGGAGGATGAAGGGTACACTATGGTGTTGTTGGATGGAATTATGGGTATATTAAAGCTCGGCTGATGCCGATAGGGTTGATTGGTGGACTTAGCATAGTACGGCATTGGAAATTCTTGAGAAGGTATTGTGACGTATTGGTGGTATGCACCGTGATTCTTGTTGGTTGTGATTGGTACATGTACTTGAGATGTGTGCGTAGAGGTTGTCTTAGTGGTCGGGGCTATTCCGATGCGATTGGATGGGTATCGTGATGTTTGGATAAAAGTGTTGGTGAGCGGCTTCGTGCCGAGTTATGTGGATGATTGTATGGTTGATCGGAGTCGTTCCGCTGTGATTAATTGACTGATTGAGACGTGGACTGGATCAGGGTGATCCCGAGTGATCTGTTTGGTTGGCAGGAGTCAGTACTGTTGTGAGCTGGACGCTCAGAGCCATGAGTGGCTGGTGGAACCCTAACGTTGAGATGTGTGATCACGGTTTGATAGGTATGCGATAGAGTCCAATTACAGAGAGGTAGTGTGTGACGTGGGTGGTGATCCCACAGGTTGACAATGTTGGTGGTTAGGGGAACCACCGGAGAGATGATAGGTTGAGTTGTTGGTACGAGCGAGTAAGTTGTGACTCCGGTGAGGACGACACGGCTCGCTAACAAAAGCAGTATGGAACGTTGAACGACTAGGAGTACCGAGACGGGTAGACGCCGGCTTACAAATTGGTTTGTGAGGTAAGATTCGTACCCGTTGACGACAGACTCGCACGATGTCCTAATGTGGTGGTATGAGGTACACTTGACTCGAGAATGAGTCGAGATTGTTGTAACTGGTAGGAAGGGTGTTGTGACGTACCAAGTAGTGGTTGAGCCATGAGTGCTGGTGTGACGTTAGAGGTACCTTGGGTACGAGTTGGAAAGGTGTTGACCCATGTAAGAATGGGATGATCGCCAGATGGACTGAAAGTTGGTTGAGTTGATTTGCTTGGTAGAGATGTGATGAAAGTTTGGGAACTGTCAGGAGAATGCTGGATTGGCAGGCGAAGGATACCGGGTAGGAGACCTAGGTGGGTGTGAGCATAGTTGAATTTTCTCCCTGTAGTTGTGGACATACGTTATTCAGAATTTCGGGGACTAAATTCTTTTAAGGGTGGAGATTATAACGACCCGTCTCGAAATTCAAGATTAGCTTATTGGTTATTGACGTATTAGTGGAATTAATCGGAGATTAGTTGGGCGATTTCGGACGGACGGTGCGAAATGACAGTTTTTCCCCTAAAATGGGCGAACGGTTGACTTTTATTTCAGACGGTCGAATGGATGTTTTCCGATGACTATGACGTAGTTCGGGATGTCACGAATTCATAGATAGGTGGCACGTCCGATTCCGACATTCAAGGAAGAAGTTAAGACGTTTGAAAGTCTAAGGGAATTTTTATAATTTGGTTGAAAAGGGGCAAACTGTTGGCTTTTCAGATGACATGGATTTTTCACGCATTTTAAGGATCGTTAGGTAGGTCTCAATTCCATGAGTACAACGACAGGCACCACGCTGTCATCGGACTTCGAACGGCTCGGATTTTGGTCTAAATGCCTTAGGGGCAAAATGGTAATTTGTGCGACAAAGGGTATTTTGGTCATTTGATGGCCTAGAGATCTGTGCCCAGTGATAAGTGGACACTTGGGTGCCTTGGATTGGTGGTTTAATGAGATTGGGACACTTGTCCCATCTCTAGAGGTCTGTGGAACCTTTCTCAGCCGACTTAATTGGTTTTAAAAAAATTTGGAAGCTTGTTTGCACGGGTTGGTTCAAAATTAGAAAACAGAGTGTGAACCGTGAGAAACCATCCCCACAAACTTCTTGGTCTTCATTCCTTGTGTGTAACTTAAGAAGGGAACTGGGGGAGACTGATGAGAGGATTGTGGTGGTGGTGCCATGAAGGCAGTCTGGATAGTGGCCTCGAAACCGTGAAGACCAAAAGATTGGATCTCGGGGAGTTAAGACTAGACAAACTGTCAAACCACGTCCTTGGCCCCTGATTTGTAAAGGAAAGATGAAGAGGGAGTCGTATGGATGATAATGGAGGGCACGACAGACGCCACGGTTGCGTGGGAGTTAAGTTCTCGCGAAAAACACTGTTCGACTTCAAAAATGGCACCTGAGAAGGCCTGTGCTGGCCGAACTTGGAAGTCGAGTGTAGCCGGTTCTTTTTCAACTAGGGAAGGTACATTTTTCTTCTTAACTTCCAGTTTTGAGGTCATAGGTAGAAAGAAGATAATTAGATGAAGGTATTGGAGGTGGAATGGCTGAAAACAGACTGAAAACGAAGAAGGAATGGAGTTGAACCGCCCTCGCCGGTTTGGTTGGACCGGGCCGGTATGAGCCGGTTCAGACTGGGTCCATCTTAAGGTTGAAGAAGCCATTGTGCAGGTGCGTGGCCCCCACGCCAACCCCTTTGGGCAGCGCGTGAGGGCCCGTGGTACACCTTTTGAGGAAGGTTCCAACACGACTTTTAAAGAATTCGATGTAACAAACATTTTGGGACTGGTTTTGAGTCGATCGGACATCATCTCGATATGTTTCGGGATGTCCAAGAGTTTTAGGGCTCGTTTAAAAATAGTTAAAAATTCGAAAAAATTACGGGGCTTTAGTATAAACTTGGTGAAGTAGTTAGTGACCTTATTATGGGATTTGGACAGGTTCGGGAAGTCCGGTGATAGTGGATTAGCCGAGAAAGCGTAAGTGCATGCGTATCGAGGAGGCGGCGCGAATGGTATGTGAGTGGACTTTGCTTTCTAACTTATGATGCATGCATAAATGTTTTTATATGTTTTCTATACGTGATTTCTATGTTCATGGTATAGTATTGTTGATTTACGATTTTGCACGTATTTCGAGATATTTACGTAATTGCAGGTTTTACGAGATTATGGTGTTATGCAATTGATTTGATAATGGTGCTGATACTATGATTTGGGATTTGAATTATGATTTGAATTCAATGATTTATAAATGATTTTGGGAAAGTGAAATGTGATTTCGGGTTTTGGAATCGAATTTTGAAAATATGATTCGGGATTCAGCTTTGGAACTTGAAAAGTGAATTTCTGGATTTGGATTCGGAATGATGATTCCAGATGCAGATTTGGGTTTGGAATGATGATTTCGGATTCGAATTTGGACATGGATTTGGAAATGGTTTTAAAATGGTTTTCATTGGATTTGCTAGATCTTGTTATTGGGTTTAAAGACTCGGATATGATTGTGACAGGGGTGGGCCTGTATAGGCTTTAAAGACCCGGATTGAGTTTAAAGACTCGGGAGTTTAAAGACACGGATATTTTGATTTCCCCCATAGGCCTATTGAGTTTAAAGACTCAGGAGTTTAAAGACACGGATATTTTGATTTCCCCCATAGGCCTATTGAGTTTAAAGACTCGGGAGTTTAAAAACTCGGATTATATTGAGGCCTGGATTGAGTTTAAAGACTCAGATTGCTATTGAGTTTAAAGACTCGGATAGATCCAGCAGGTTCGATTGATTGAAATGGGTTACAAAAGTGTTTTTCAAATATGTTTGGGTTTCTGTGATAACTTGATGGTTTTCAAATAGTTTTCATATGTTATGGGCTGAGGCCCTGGATTCCAGAAACGGGATTTGATAAAAGAAATGGTTTCTGGTTTTTGAAACGGTTTTAATATCGTGGAAATAAGTGGTTCTATGAAATGAGTTCATATGCATGCATTCGTTTTTAAGTGGAGGGTATAAATGTCTTTCTTATAAAATGTTTTGTAAACTTATTCTTTTTTTTGTCCACTCACGATCTTTTATGTTTTCTGATACCCTCTAGGTTGTTGGTGCGGTACGAGCTGTTGTGAGAGAGACGGAGACATCACACACGCGATCTATAGTAAGGCTGCGAACTTTGGTTAACTCAAGTTGGTTTTTGGTACGTTGATCTGGGTATCCTTTGTCTGGCTTGCATGTTCCACGAGGGTTGAACGTGTGTTTAGCCTTCGTGTCGCACGTGAGTTAGACGGGAGCATGACTTAGCCCTTAATCTCGGGGGATTAGGGGTGGGTCGTATCACATGATCATCTCTTTAACTTTAGATAATGGTCAGGAGATGAAACTTCTGAACGTAATGAGGTAGTACAAGACTAAAATCGGATGGACACTTGCAGACATCGAAGGAATCAATCCTTCCACTTATGTTCATCTTGTACTTCTTGAAGATGATTCCAAACCTACTCGAGAACCTCAAATGTGGCTTCATCCACCTATAATGGAACTAGTTAAAAAGGTGGTAATCAAACTCTATGATTGTGGTGTGATATATCCTATTTCAGATAGTTGTTGGGCATCCCTTGTGCAGGTAATTCCTAAGAAGTTTGGCATAACCGTGGTAAAGAATGCTGAGAATGAATTAGTGTCTCAACGAACCATCACCGGACATAGAGTTTGAATTGATTACTGGAATCTCAATGCCACAACAAGGAAGGACCACTTTCCTTTATCCTTCATTGGCCAAATTCTTGAGAGACTCGCAGGACACTCCCACTAATGCTTCCTAGGTGGATACTCAAGATACAACCAAATAAGCATCACTTAGAAAGACCAGGAGAAAACCCCTTTCATGTGCCCTTTTGGTACATTTTTCTACATGAGGATGTCATTCGGTTTGTGCAGGTACTTTTCAACGTTGTATGCTCTCCATATTCTCTGATTATGTTGAAAAGATTATTGAAGTATTCATGGATGACTTTAGTGTATTCGGAGATAGTTATGATGCATGCTTAGAAAGCCTTGAAATTATATTGTAAAGATGCGTTAATTCTAGGTAACTAGGAGAAGTGTCACTTCATGGTAACTCAAGGGATAGTTTTAGGACATATTGTGTCGTCTAAAGGCATAGAGGTTGATAGGGATAAAGTAGATCTTGTGCTGTACTTACCTTCTTCCACTTCAGTGAGAGAGATCTGTTCGTTCCTTGAACATGCAGGTTTCTGCCGGCGATTCATCAAAGACTTCTCATCAACTTCTAGGCCTCTATCTCAACTACTTTAAAAAGACACATCTTTTGCGTTCAATACCGAGTACCAAGAAGCCTTTGACAAACTTAAGGAGTTTCTCACCAGTGCCCCTATCTTATGTGCTCTGGATTGGTCTTTATCATTGGAGCTCATGTGCAATGCTTCCAACTATGCAGTAGGAGCTATCTTAGGACAATGAAAGGATAAGAAGCTCTACACTGTTTACCATGCTTCTAGGGCATTGGACCATGCTCAACAAAACTAGAAAACTAGTGAAAAGGAATTACTTGTGGTAATCTTTGCTCTTGATAAGTTTTGTTCCTACTTACTTCAATCAAAAGTTATTGTGTATATAGATCATGCTACCCTGAAGTATCTGATGACCAAGAGGGATGCGAAACCAAGACTTATTCGATGGATCCTCTTGCTCCAAGAATTCGACATTGAGGTAAGGGAATAGAAGTGTCATGACCCGACTTTCTCCAACAAGATATTGTCCGCTTTAGGCCCAGCCTTCAAGGTTTTGTTCTCGGGAGCTAACGTGCAACTTCCCAGTGGGTCACCCATCTTGGGATTACATCAACCACAACTCGCTTAACTTTGGAGTTCCCTAGGAATCCAAAGCTTGTGATCTCCCAAAAAGCCTCCTGTTGGATAGATACGAGCCCACACATCCCCAGGGCGATGTGGGATTGCTAACCATGCCCCCAAGGACGGGTCCACACAAGAAGGGAGAAGAGAATGTTGTTGCCGACCATATGCAGAATCGTGAAAAATAAAAAAGATGGCATCATAATTGAGACCTTTCCAAATGAACAACTCTTCAAAATCCAGGGAAGTACCTCTGCCACCCCTTGGTATGCTGATATTGTAAACTACTTGGTCACTAAAGCTTTCCCCACTACCATGCCTCGATATCAACGTGATAAGCTTAAACATAATGTTAGAACTTACTTATGGGATGAATCTTACTTGTGGAAACACTGTTCTGATTTAGTTCTTAGGAGATGTATCATGGATAATGAACATAACTCTATTCTTGCATTTTTTTCATACTGAAGCACGTGGGGGATAATTTGGTTCCAATAAAACGGCCCTTAAGATGTTAGATTCAGGTTTCTTTTAGCCTTAGATTCAGGTTTCTTTTAGCCTTCTTTATTTCGTGATGCTCAAGCATTTTGTGCTACATGTGATAGATGTCAAAAATCTGGTAATCTAGGACCTAGAGATTAAATGCCGCGAACCTATATACTTAATGTCGAGATTTTTTATTTGTGGTGTATAGACTTCATGAGTCCATTTCCTCCTTAGTTTGGTTTTGAGTATATACTTCTTGTTGTGGATTATGTATCGAAATGGGTGGAAGCTAAAGCCACCCCTACTAGTGACTCTAAAGTTGTTGTAGATTTCCTTCGCACTAACATATTTTCTGGATTTGGCATGCCCCGAGTAATGATTAAAGATGGGGTAAGCCACTTTTGCAACAAGACGGTTGGAGCATTATTGAAGACGTATGGGGTCACTCATAAGATATCAACTCCATATCACCCTTAAACCAATGGTTTAGAGGAAGTTAGCAATCGGGAGATCAAGAAGATACTTGAAAGGATCATTGGAACTTCACGTAAGGACTAGAGTGCTACGTTAGATGGTGCTTTGTGGTCCTACAGGAAAGCCTACAAAAACCCCATTGGTATGTCACCATTTCGTTTAGTGTATGGAAATGCATGCCATCTTCCCTTGGAAATAGAACACAAAACTTGGTGGGCAGCTAAGAACTTTAACATGGAACATGTTGATGCGGAATTCATAGAAAGTCACAGATTTGTGAACTTGTAGAGATACAGAATGATGCTTTTGATAATGCTTGGGTCTACAAAGAAAGAACCAAGGCCCTACACGATAGGATGATCTGATGGAAGAGCTTCCACGTTGGTTAAAAAGTTTTACTCTTCAAATCACGCCTTAAACTACTTCTAGGTACGCTTCGTTCTCGGTAGGAAGGCCCTTATCTCATTATTCATGTTTTCTCTCATGGTGCTGTATAGGTTCAATGACCTATCACTGGGAAAAAATGCAAAGTTAATGGCGATTGTCTGAAGCCTTATTTCGATGCCTTCAAGGAATACAATGTGCAGGAGATACGCCTCCAAGATCTGGATGTTCAGAATGAATGAATGCAGCATCACTTTTAGGCTGAATGGACGTTAAACTTCAAGCGCTTCTTAGGAGGAACCCTAATGACAGAGAAGTGCAGGAGCCATCTACGGAGATTTTTTTCTTAAACCCTTTATACTCTTTACTTTAGTTACTTTATTTCTTTATTGCTTTCTTTTTGTGAATCATTCCTCCCTACTTATATTATATGCTTTCACTTTCATTGACAGGACCCACCCCGATTATCGCCTCGATAATCAGGAAGCATCCTGCTCCCGTCTGACAATCGAATCCAAAAGACCGGAAAACTAAATAATATTACATCACACCCATTGTCAGACCAGGGAGATTAAACAAATACATCCGACTGGACGTCAAGTCCACAGTTTCACAGAGCATAATATTACAAAACAGGCTAAAGAACAAATCCTACTCTGTGAACTAACTACTCCGCAACGGAAAACTTTATGCCTCCGCCTCTGCCTCGGTGCTTGCCCCCGCACTTGTACCACGACCTGGAGGGAATTTAAAACAACAAAGTGTGAGTGGACCGAAACATAAGTTTTACAGGAAAACAGTTTTTCGAAATCGGGTTCGCCCTCCAGTTTTGTAACACGCATGCATAACCGAATATTCAAAAATCCCGTATTAAGCCTTTGAAAACTCTTTTTCCGAAACACATGAAAAACGTTACAGAGATTCGTCATAACTCATGTAAAACAACTTAACATTACCAGAATCCATAAACCGTCATATTGAAACATCAATTGCACAGGTCAAGTAAAAAGTGAATCAATAATCACAATTATTCTGTTGGATCCATCCGAGTCTTTAAACTCCATATCAGGCCTTCCCGGGATATCAACGAGCCTTTAAACTCAAAACATAATCAATAGGCCTCGGGGGTATCACAATAACCGAGTCTTTAAACTCACGAGTCTTTCAACTCAATCTGGGTCTTTAAACCCAATTTCCGGGCCCGCCCCCGTCATCAATAAACCGGGTCTTTAACCCAAAACCGGATCCAACAATCAACCGGGTCTTTAAACCCAAAACCGTTTTTTTAAACACATTAAACCAGGATTTATCATAATCGTTTTCCAACAACATTCCGAAATCATATCACATCATAATAGGACTTATGTCCGAATTCACATGCAATTTCCAGAACGTGCAGTTTCCGAAATCACTTCACAATTATAATCAAAACATCATAAATCCGTAACATGCATGATCATATCCAGATACTTCATCAAAACATCATTCATGCGTAAGCAAAAACTGCAACCTCGAAATGCGTGAAATACGATGAATATCTCGAAAAGCGTGAAAAATACGTAAAATCGGAATATCATATCACCATCATAAAATCATATGTAAAACCATAAGATAAATAAGTAAAATAGTCATGCATGTCCAGTTAAGAAATCAAAAAGTCCACTCACGGTTTTAGGACGCGTCAATCGCGTCCAGCGCGTTCCTCCGTAGTTTCGGAAGTGACCGGGCCTGTAAAAACGTACAAGAGGGTTACAAACATCCTCAAATAGCTCGTATGATTTTTCCCTAATTTTCTCGGATTTTTCGACGAAATTAAACTTAGGGACTTAACCTTCCGGACTCCCGAAATTATCCCGAACGACTCCCGAACAACTCGAATCCTAAAGGTAAAATGTTAATTAGACTGAAAGGAACAAATTCCATGTTGACCGTGATCAGAGTTATCATCGCACGCGCCGTCACGCGCCGCCCAAAGTGGCTGCGCGTGAAGGCCACGTGCCAAGCTACAGTTTCTTCGTCCTTACCTGGATAGATTGATAAACGGGTCTATTACCCGCGACTCAACCCGACCAGTTCAAGTTCAATTCTCAATCAATTCTTCTCGTTTTCAATCCTATTACCTTCTCTATGCCACTAATTTTTGGTCTGTGTTGATGATTAACGTCGACTAACACCAAATCGACCCAACTCAAGCTCGAACAGTCGAACAAGTCGACTTCTGGAACTCACCCTACATGGTTCCATTTCCAAATTAATTTCACCAGTAGCTTAAGGGGACTTATACGAACACAATGGTACAATCAATTGGACTCGCCGTTACCTGGAAGTCGTCGACCTCAGCACTGGTTTTCCTCTGAAACTGAGACTCAGGTTCCCGGCCAGCCAGTCCACCTCCTCCTTCGATTTTTGCACGGTTGTGCTCGTAGTGACCCCAGAAGTCTCTCACGGCCCTTGGTTTCTCTCAACATACCTCAGGAATTGAATTCGATTTTTTTCCCTCCAACTGGTTCATCTCTGAACTAGAACTTGGGTTCCTGGGCAAAACGAGCTCCAATCTCCACAACTCTAGCACCGTCGTGTTCCTGTCACTCCCAGAAGTCTCTCAATGTGTTTAGATTTGTCTCTCAACCCATAGAAGTCGAATTCAGAGTTTCCCCCCCAAAAACCCGAAACTGTTTTCTCACTGGTTCTCTCAACCTCAGCCCTCACACTGATGCCCAAATGACCCAACTGAGTCCTCTCCTCACTCTTTTACTCTATCAATCGATTCAAACGGCCAGCAACCCGTGGGAGACCAACTGAGGTTTTCTGAAAAATGTCTCCCACGCACACAGAAGCCATAGCCATTTCTTTAACCCAGCCCGTGCTTGTGTGGGCACAGTCCGTTCACCCATGTCCCCCACTGCCTCAATCATCTTAAACAATGCACTGATCATTCCACTAGTCATAAACAATTGCACGCACAAGACACCACGGCCGTGCACTCTGTTTTCCACGGTGGTGAACAGTACCCCGTGTGAAAAGACCAAAATGCCCCTATGTGCAATAATTACCAAATTGCCCTCTAACTTCCGTGACCCGTAACTTGGTCACCCGATGTCCGTTTCAAGAGTGCCGCCTGTCGTTGTACTCGGGACCTCGACACGAACCTAACGGTCTTCGAGTCATATGGATATCAATTGTCAAACAAAAAGTCAACTTTTCCCTCATAACGTCAAAATTACGATAATGCCCCTGAACTTCCGAACATCATAACTTTCACCCTGTTCGTCCGAATCGAACGTGCCACCTGTCTATGAACTCGTGACGTCCCGAACTACGTCACGGTCATCACTCAACGCCCGTTAGACCCTCCATTCAAAAGTCAACAATTTGACCATACGAATCACAAGGGTAAAATCCTCATTTTATTCATTATTTTACAATATTACATTTCCCGAATTTCCGGGGCGTTACAATCTCCCCCCTTAAGAAATTTCGTCCCAAAATTTCAAGGAAACAAGTAGGGGAACTGTTCTCGCATCTGCGCTTCGGGTTCCCATGTGGCTTCCTCCACATTCTGGTTCTTCCAGAGAACCTTTACCAGAGGAACGGTCTTCCGACGTAGTACTTTATCCTTCCGATCCAAAATCTGCACCAGCTGTTCCTCAAAGCTCAAGTCTTCACGGAGTTCAATGGGTTGTTCCTCCAGTACATGAGATGCGTCAACCACATATTTCCGCAACATCGACACATGAAAAACATCGTGGACCTTCGAAAGCTCTAGCGGTAGTGCCAACCTGTAGGCCACCGGGCCAATCCTCGAAGTGATCTCATAAGGTCCGATGTAACGAGGGCTCAACTTCCCTCGCCTGCTAAATCTCACTACACCCTTCCAAGGGGACAGTTTCAGAAATACCTGATCTCCGACCGCAAACTCAAGAACTCGAATTCGATGGTCCACATAGCTCTTTTGTTTGTCCTGGGCTGCCTTGAGCCGATCCCTGATGAGTTTGACCTTCTCGGTCGTCAGTTCCACCAATTCGGATTTAGTCAGCTTCCTTTCACCCACATCCGTCCAACACAACGGGGTTCTGCACTGCCGTTCGTACAAGGCTTCGTACGGAGCCATCCCAATGCTCGCCTGATAGCTGTTGTTGTAGGCAAATTCCATCAAGGCTAGATGTGACTCCCAAGTGTCCTAAAATTGCAAAACGCAGGCTCGCATCATGTCCTCCAAAGTCTGGATGGTCCGCTCAGACTGGCCGTCAGTCTGAGGATGAAATGTCGTACTGAAGCGAAGTTTCGTCCCAAAGGCTTCCTGTAGACTCTGCCAAAACCGAGAAGTAAACCTCGGGTCCCTGTCAGAAACTATTGATTCTGGAGTACCGTGCAAACGGATGATCTCATCGATAAACAACTGAGCCAACTGTGACATCCTGAAGTTCTCTCGTACCGGCAAGAAATGAGCTGATTTCGTAAGCCTGTCCACAATCACCCAAACTCCATCGTGACCTCTGGGTGTCCTAGGAAGTCCAAACACAAAATCCATCGTTAGGTGATCCCATTTCCATTCCGGGATCGGTAGTGGTTGTAAGGCTCCATAAGGTCGTTGTCTCTCAGCCTTCACTTACTAGCAAATCAGACACCTGCTGACAAATTCGGCAATCTCCCGTTTCATACTCGGCCACCAGTAGTGCTCTCGCAAGGTACGATACATCTTGGTCCCACCAGGATGCATCGCGTAGGCCGAACTATGAGCCTCGTCCAAGATCTCCTTCTTTAGTGCCTCAACGTTGGGCACACACAACCGTCCTTCTTTTAGCAAAGCTCCATCCTCCCTGACTGTGAAATCTAGCTGTTCACCGGCTTCCACTTGAATCCGAAGTACACATGAGACAGGATCTTGAGATTGAGCCTCAACGATCTGATCGATCAAAAGTGGTCTCACATGAAAATTAGCTAGCAAGACACCTTGGCCATCCAAACCCAAATCAATGCTAGTCTTACGGAGTTCAACCAAAAGTGGTAAATGAGCCGTCCGTAGATGTGCTACAGAATGCGTTGACTTCCGGCTTAGAGCATCAGCCACCACATTGGCTTTTCTCGGGTGGTACTCAATTGTGCAATCATAGTCCTTAATTAGCTCTAGCCACCGTCGTTGCCTCACATTTAACTCCTTCTGAGTGAACAAGTACTTCAGGCTCTTGTGATCCGTGAACATTCTGCAAGTCGCACCATATAGGTGATGTCTCCAAATTTTCAACACATGCACAACAGCAGCTAACTCCAAGTCGTGCGTAGGATAATTGCGCTCATGCGGTTTCAACTGGCGCGAAGCATAGGCAATCACTTTCCCATGCTGCATTAGCACACATCCCAAACCCTGTAAGGATGCATCACTGTACACCTCGAATTTCCCACTGTCGTCTGGAAGGGTCAGTATAGGAGCAGATGTCAACCTTTCCTTTATCTCCCGAAAACTACGCTCACAATCGTCATCCCAGTCAAACTTGACTCCCTTCCGCTTCAGTCGCGTTAACGGGGCAGCAATGGTAGAGAAACCCTCTACAAACCTCCTGTAGTAACCAACCAAGCCCAAGAAACTTCTGACTTCAGTGACGGTCCTTGGTTGTTCCCACTTCGCCACTGCCTCAATTTTCTGAGAATCCACACTGATCCCGTTAGTGGAGATCACATGCCCCAAGAAACTCACGCTCGTCAACCAGAACTGACACTTGCTGAGCTTCGCGTACAACTGGTTTTCCCTCAAGGTACCTAGCACCATCCTTAAGTGCTCCTCGTGCGCTTCCGCACTCCTCGAGTAGACTAGGATATCGTCAATGAACACGATGACAAAGCGATCCAAGTAAGACTGCAACACTCGGTTCATCAAATCCATAAACGATGCGGGTACGTTGGTCAAACCAAACGGAATCACAAGGAACTCATAATGACCATAACGGGTCCTAAAGGCTGTCTTGGGTACATCCTCATCCTTAACCCGCAACTGATGATACCCAGAACGAAGATCAATTTTGGAGAAGTATTGCGCTCCTCGCAGCTGATCGAACAAATCGTCGATCCGAGGCAACAGGTATTTGTTCCTGACTGTTACTTTATTTAGTTGCCTGTAATCGATGTAGAGTCTCAAACTCCCATCCTTTTTCTTCACAAACAACACCGGGGCTCCCCAGGGGGATACACTCGGTCGAATAAATCCCATCTCAAGTAATTCTTGTAACTGCGCCTTCAGTTCTTTCAACTCAGCTGGCGCCATACGATACGGTGTCTGAGAGATAGGTTGCGTACCTGGAACCAGATCAATAGTGAACTCGACATCTCAATGCGGTGGCAATCTCGGTAGATCCTCCGGAAAGACATCCGGGAACTCCCGTACTATCGGTATATCCTCCACCCTCAATGGTGCAGCTCGTGAGTCCAACACTTGAGCTAAGTATCCCTGGCACCCTTTCCTCAACAATTTACTTGCCTTCAGGGCTGAAATCACTCCGACAGGAGTTGCTCGTTGTATTCCCTGAAAGGTGGTTTCTGGTAACCCAGGGCTCCGAAAAGTAACCTTCTTATCGACACATTCGATAGAAGCATGATGGAGCGTCAACTAATCCATTCCCAAAATGACATCAAAGTCGTGCAAGTCCAAGAGTATCAAATCTGCCACCAAACCAACATCACCTACCATTACGGGACACTCCCGCAACACTTGATTCACCACAAATACGTCTCCTGTGGGTGTACTCATACCCAAGTCACAGTCCAAGGCGGACACCTCTCTACCCGCCAACAACTCAGAGTCCCGCGAAATAAATGAATGAGTAGCTCCGGGATCAATTAAAGCACAAACATCATGCCCAAAGATCGTGAGTGTACCTGTCACAACACCAGGTGCTGCCCTGGCCTCCTGCTGCGTAACAGCAAAAACTCGGGCCTGTGGTCCAGCTGCTCGCCCACGGCCCCGGCCCCTCTGTCCATTAGCCGCTCCAGTACCACCTCCTCGAGTACTCCCAGTCCCAGAAACTGCAGCTGTGCTCCGTCCCTGCTCTGCTCCACCCCGACCTGCGCCGCCACCCTGTGGCAAAGATGGACACTCCCTCCGATAGTGGCCCCGCTCGCCACAGAAGAAACAGATAACACTGGAAGCATCGCGAGCAAAACCACCACCCTGCCGTCCTGTGGAAGCAACCGAAGTCGCGCTCGCCTGCGGAGCAGTCTGTGCCCTAGGCGCTCGGAATCCGGAACTCTGATAGTTACCAGGCCTGCCATAACGATCATTGCCTGCAGATGAGGCTCCACCATAACGTCCTTTCTTCGGGGCTCTCTGACCATACGATCCAGGATATGAACGTTCTCGACGTTGTCCACCACCAGAGTACTGTGGACGTGTCGGTAAACTGGCCTCAACCCGCACTGCAGCATCAGACAACTCCCTGAGAGTAGTAAAAGCTCCGGCCGTCACAATGGCCCGTATCTCACCCCGTAGGCCAAGCTCAAACCTACGACATTTCTCAGCCTCAGTAGATACAAAAGTAGGAGCAAAACGGGCTAGCATCTGAAATTTCTGCTCATACTCGGCTACAGACATGCTCCCCTGTTGGAGCTGCAGAAACTCGGTCTCCCTAGCATCACGGAATGAACGGGGATAATACTGATCCAGAAACCGTTCACGAAAGGTCTCCCAAGTCACTGTACGGGCATCCCAACCCGACAACTCCAGAGTATACCACCACTCATAAGCAGATCCATCAAGCAAAAAGGTAGCCAATACAACTCGTTCCTCAGGAGGACAGTGCATTACAGCAAAAATCCGCTCGAACCGAGAAATCCAACGGTGAGCATCCTCGGGATCCGCTCCACCACAAAACACTGTAGCCCCAAGACGCTGGGCTCGCTCGATCGAAGCACTCTCGGCATCGCCATCAGGTCGTGGAGGGGGTTCGCGTCGCGGAGACATGGCCGATGTCCTTCTCTGAAAGAGGCATAAGTTAGTATAATAATCAAGGCACACCCGAGTGCCAGACACGAATCGTAAACCTAGGCTCTGATACCAATTGACAGGACCCACCCCGATTATCGCCTCGATAATCGGGAAGCATCCTGCTCCCGTCGGTCAATCGAATCCAAAAGACCGGAAAACTAAATAATATTACATCACACCCATTGTCAGACCAGGGAGATTAAACAAATACATCCGACTGGACGTCAAGTCCACAGTTTCACAGAGCATAATATTACAAAACAGGTTAAAGAACAAATCCTACTCTGTGAACTAACTACTCCATAACGGAAAACTTTGTGCCTCCGCCTCTGCCTCGGCGCTTGCCCCCGCACTTGTACCACGACCTGGAGGGAATTTAAAACAACAAAGTGTGAGTGGACCGAAACATAAGTTTTACAGGAAAACAGTTTTTCGAAATCGGGTTCGCCCTCCAGTTTTGTAACACGCATGCATAACCGAATATTCAAAAATTCCGTATTAAGCCTTTGAAAACTCTTTTTCCGAAACACATGAAAAACGTTACAGAGATTCGTCATAACTCATGTAAAACAACTTAACATTACCAGAATCCAGAAACCGTCATTTTGAAACATCAATTGCACAGGTCAAGTAAAAAGTGAATCAATAATCACAATTATTCCGTTGGATCCATCCGAGTCTTTAAACTCCATATCAGGCCTTCCCGGGATATCAACGAGTCTTTAAACTCAAAACATGATCAATAGGCCTCGGGGGTATCACAATAACCGAGTCTTTAAACTCACGAGCCTTTCAACTCAATCTGGGTCTTTAAACCCAATTTCCGGGCCCGCCCCCGTCATCAATAAACCGGGTCTTTAACCCAAAACCGGATCCAACAATCAACCGGGTCTTTAAACCCAAAACCGTTTTTTTAAACACATTAAACCATGATTTATCATAATCGTTTTCCAACAACATTCCGAAATCATATCACATCATAATAGGACTTATGTTCGAATTCACATGCAATTTCCAGAACGTGCAGTTTCCGAAATCACTTCACAATTATAATCAAAACATCATAAATCCGTAACATGCATGATCATATCCAGATACTTCATCAAAACATCATTCATGCATAAGCAAATACTGCAACCTCGAAATGCGTGAAATACGATGAATATCTCGAAAAGCGTGAAAAATACGTAAAATCGGAATATCATATCACCATCATAAAATCATATGTAAAACCATAAGATAAATAAGTAAAATAGTCATGCATGCCCAGTTAAGAAATCAAAAAGTCCACTCATGGTTTTAGGACGCGTCAATCGTGTCCAGCGCGCTCCTCCGTAGTTTCGGAAGTGTCCGGGCCTGTAAAAACGTACAAGAGGGTTACAAACATCCTCAAATAGCTCGTATGATTTTTCCCTAATTTTCCCGGATTTTTCGACGAAATTAAACTTAGGGACTTAACCTTCTGGACTCCCGAAATTATCCCGAACGACTCCCAAACAACTCGAATCCTAAAGGTAAAATGTTAATTAGACTGAAAGGAACAAATTCCATGTTGACCGTGATCAGAGTTATCATCGCACGCGCCGTCACGCGCCGCCCAAAGTGGCTGCGCGTGAAGGCCACGCGCCAAGCTACAGTGTCTTCGTCCTTACCTGGATAGACTGATAAACGGGTCTATTGCCCGCGACTCAACCCGACCAGTTCAAGTTCAATTCTCAATCAATTCTTCTCGTTTTCAATCCTATTACCTTCTCTAAGCCATTAATTTTTGGTCTGTGTTGATGATTAACGTCGACTAACACCAAATCGACCCAACTCAAGCCCGAACAGTCGAACAAGTCGACTTCTGGAACTCACCCTACACGGTTCCATTTCCAAATTAATTTCACCAGTAGCTTAAGGGGACTTATACGAACACAATGGTACAATCAATTGGACTCGCCGTTACCTGGAAGTCGTCGACCTCAGCACTGGTTTTCCTCTGAAACTGAGACTCAGGTTCCCGGCCAGCCAGTCCACCTCCTCCTTCGATTTTTGCACGGTTGTGCTCGTAATGACCCCAGAAGTCTCTCACGGCCCTTGGTTTATCTCAACACACCTCAGGAATTGAATTCAATTTTTTTCCCTCCAACTGGTTCATCTCTGAACTAGAACTTGGGTTCCTGGGCAAAACGGGCTCCAATCTCCACAACTCTAGCACCGTCGTGTTCCTGTCACTCCCAGAAGTCTCTCAATGTGTTTAGATTTGTCTCTCAACCCGTAGAAGTCGAATTCAGAGTTTTCCCCCCAAAAACCCGAAACTGTTTTCTCACTGGTTCTCTCAACCTCAGCCCTCACACTGATGCCCAAATGACCCAACTGAGTCCTCTCCTCACTCTCTTACTCTGTCAATCGATTCAAACGGCCAGCAACCCGTGGGAGACCAACTGAGGTTTTCTGAAAATTTCTCCCACGCACACAGAAGCCATAGCCATTTCTTTAACCCAACCCGTGCTTGTGTGGGCTCAGTCCGTTCACCCATGTCCCCCACTGCCTCAATCAACTTAAACAATGCAATGATCATTCCACTAGTCATAAACAATTGCACGCACAAGACACCACGGCCGTGCACTCTGTTTTCCACGGTGGTGAACAGTACCCCGTGTGAAAAGACCAAAATGCCCCTCTGTGCAATAATTACCAAATTGCCCTCCAACTTGCGTGACCCGTAACTCGGTTACCCGATGTCCGTTTCAAGCGTGACGCCTGTCGTTGTACTCGGGACCTCGAGATGAACCTAACGGTCTTCGAGTCATATGGATATCAATTGTCAAAAAAAAAGTCACCTTTTTCCCTTATAACGTCAAAATTACGATAATCCCCCTGAACTTCCGAACATCATAACTTTCACCCTGTTCGTCCGAATCGAACGTACCACCTGTCTATCAACTCGTGACGTCCCGAACTACGTCACGGTCATCACTCAACGCCCGTTAGACCCTCCAATCAAAAATCAACAATTTGACCATACGAATCACAAGGGTAAAATCGTCATTTTATTCATTATTTTACAATATTACATTTCCCGAATTTCCGTGGCGTTACATTCATACATTGCAAACAATGTCAGTTTTAAGTGTGGGGGAGGGGTTTACACCATTGTTGACTCTTATTCTGAAAAAAAATAATAAACAAAAATGAATCTTATTTCAAAAATCAAAGAAAAAATTTGAAAATCAACAAAAACCCCAAAAAAGATTTTCATGTGTTTTAGTCTTTAGTCTTTAGTCTTTTTATTTAACTTAGTATTTTAATGAGCCTTAGGATGCCCTTTAACCTGTCGATGATAAGAATGAATGATAAACAAAAATAACATAGCTAAAAGATGATCACTACAACTTGAATTCATTTGTTAATGCTTTATGATTAAATGTTTATGACTTGTATTGGATGATGCACGATAAATTGGTACAGAACGAGCATGTTAAGATAAGTGTCAATCAAATGAACCCTATGTGAGATTTAGAGCCTTATATACTTCTTGATTGACTAATTCATAGGAATTATTTGTTTAAATTGATATACATATGCCCCATAACTGCTTTCCATAGCTTTTAATGAACTCTAGAGTATTAGAACTTATTCTATGTGATTTTCAAAGCTTTTAAGTCAATAAACTCTCTGATATTGGACATTATTAAGGCAATAGGGTTAGCACTACTTATCTAAATATCCGAGCCCTACTTTATCACATAAGTGTGATCTCCTTAGTTTACCCACTTTGAGCCTACATTAAGCCTTTCTTTCAGCACCCTAAGCATCTATTCATGTATCCATAGTATAGGACATTGTTTACCCTTGTTCCAAGGACTTGGTAGAAGAACATAAAGATGGCGTGAAACACAAGAAAAGGTTTGACGAATGAAGACTTATATGTAAGTGAAGGGAATGACTTGCTTAAACTATGTTGTTATTCATTGCATTACCTCTCAAAAGAACAAAAAAATATAAATAAATTGATGAAAAGAAAATACAATTAAGAACAAAAGTTCTATGAGGTACAAAAATTGGGTTTTGAGCTAAGTTCCCTATGCATGAGATTTGTAACAATGAAGATTGAAGGCCTACATGAAGAATCTCGGTCCTTGCCCCAGTTACAAACTCAAAGATGTTGATAATAAAGTTCAAGGCCCAACAAGTTGATACTTGGCCAATGACTATGGAAAACACTTATGGTTTTGTGATGAACTCTTTGGTTGAGTCTTGGAACAAACTTTAACACCATTATCTTAAAATTCCTTGACTCTAATGACATGACTCGTCCCAAATTGGATTGATCCTGCTCCCGTCTGACAATCTCTTGTAAGATAAGAGATCATATCAAGTTTTATTCGTACTTCTAAATTAACCAACATAAATTTTTCCTTACAGGATTTCCGACTAATCCAAATCAGGACGGAAAATACTAACTTATCTCTAATTAACTTCTTAATTCCTTATCTTCTCATAATCATAGTTTACACTAATAATTAATCAAAATCATCTATTATTACTCTACTTCTCTTTGTCCTTTAATAATAATAATTATTATGTTGCTTAGACTAAGACTTACCATAATTAAATCCCTTGATAAATCCTTAATTGTAGGATTAACTAAAATGAATTAAATAAAGCATATAATCTTCAAACAGACATAATTTCTTCATACTACGTCTGATTGACTCCATTTGTTGACCACTGTATTCAGAAGACAAAAAGAAGCAATTTTTAAGTTAACCGTTGTCCTAGATAATGCTTCACGTGCCCTCATGTGCCGCCCAATGTGTCTATGCATGGGAGCCACGCGCGCTACAGTGATTAGACTCAATTCACTGTTCATCATCCCCTTTAACCGAATTTCTTGCTATTCGCGTCACCAGACCCACCAACCCTACCAGAATTTTTCTCTCTCACTTTACATTCGTTTTCCATTAAATTTCGACTAAAACATCCTATTCGATCTCATAAGAAGATCTACAACTTCTAAATAACAAAAACATACTTGGATCGTGTTGCCCACGAACTAGAGCCCTTCGACCATGAAGTACAGAGGCTTTCTAGCCGTTCTCTGCTAGCAAATTACTCCCGCTTTGTTCTGGGAGGTGTGTATAACCTCCAAGAAGTCTTTTTTGTATCTAGTTCCGAGACCTTACGGGTTCCTTCAAACCTTTCATTATGTCGTCTCCTCCTCCTCCCAAACCCCACTACCTTCTTTGACAGGACCGCCCCCGAAGGGACATTGATAACTGTGCCTGGTCCTGCCCCTGTCTGGCAAGTCGACTGAAGTTCCCGAATTACCCTCAGTACTTGCCAAACCAGGGATAGCCACACCCGTACTCACTCATACCTCCGCCTCTCGATCAGCCTCGATCAACGCAACACGACCTGGAGGGTCAATAAAAACACAAAAGGTGTGAGTGGACAAAAATAATTCAGTTTATAAAACAGTTACAGAAGACGTTTCTACCCTCCACATAAAACCAATGCATGCACTCGAAAATCGTTTCGCAATCCATTTCATTTCCAACATAAGAAAACCGTGTATGAAAATAAAAATCATTTTCCTTTTCTTAACCTTCGGGTCTTAGCCCGTAGACATAAACACAGGGCCTCAGCCCAAAACCATGAATCAAATCCAAGTACACAACATAATCCAAAATCCATCAAAACCACATAAACTGGGCCATTTCCCAACAGATCCGAAACATCAGAAATCCACAGTAATTCACAAGTCAATCAATCTGCTGGATCTCAAGTGCGCCTGAGTCTTTAAATTCAAAACCACACGCATAATCAGGCCTTCCCGGGATATCAACGAGTCTTTAAACTCAGAACATAATTAATAGGCCTCGGGGGTATCATACCGAGTCTTTAAACTCAAAACAGTAACCGAGTCCTTAAACTCATCAAGGGCCCTCCCCCGTCTTCAATTAACCAAGTCTTTAAACTCAAAACATTATTCAGCGATAGTACTGGGTCTTTACACCCAAAACCGTTTGTAAATCACAACAATCCAGGATCCATCGTGATCCAAATTCCAAATCTAATCCGAAATCACATTTGTCGTAACAGGACTCATGTTCGCATTTCCACATTCAAATCCCCAAAATCTTACTTCACAAAACATAATCAAATCATCATTAAAAACGGGACATGTATAACCATATCAAATAATTTTATCAAACCATCATCCATTCCAGAATTCGAATTCGCAATGATGATTCCGTAAGCCGGCATCCGAAACCGTCATTCCAAACACAAACCAGAAATTCACTTTCAAGTTTCCGAAAACCGAAATCTAGTTCTTCAAATTACCTTTATGCCTTGGGCATCAAGCCCGAAATCAACTTTTTCAAAATCCATTTTGAATCTTTGAAATCACATCATATTTCAAATCCCAAGGTCAAAACATCAAATCCATGATCAAATCACAATATACTAGAAATCTCGTAAAACATGCAAATCCGTAAAAATCTCAAAATTTGTGTCAACACCGTAAGTCATACTCACAATCATAATCAAACATCCTTAAAACATCATATGCACATATCATGTAAAATCGTTCATCACACCATCATCAAAACATAAGAGAAACCATAGTCTTGAAATACGTGCAGTTCCGTATTGCATATTAAAATACGTATAAATACGGAAATCGAAGTCACCACAAGTCACAATCATAATCATTGAAATCATAGAAATATTTATGCATGCATTAAATTTTGAAAGCAAAGTCCATTCACACATCGTCCATAACGCCCGTTTTCGCGCTACACGCGTTTCCGTAATTTCTGACATTTTCCAGAAATCTCGAATCCTATCCGGAAACATTCCTCAGCGTCACTAAGGACTCCAATAACATCATATTAATTTCCCATAATTTTCAGGGAATTAAATATTAATTAAAAATGTAACATAAACCTTCGGACCCTCGAAACAACATCGAAACGGTGTATGACTAATTCGAAATCAACGCTAAAATGTTCGTTACATTGTATAGGATAAAAGTCGTGTTGAACTCACCTCGAGAATCGGACCCATGCGCCCTCACGCGCCGCCGCAAGCGGCTACGCGTGAAACTCACGCGCTACAGTGCCTGCACAGTCGTCTTCCTCACCCGACCAGCCTGCAAACGGGTTCTTCAACCCGCGACACAACCCGATTAAATCTCTGGCAATTCCCACTTAAATCCTTTAATTGAATCATCAAATAGGACCGTTAGAGTCCCAATTAAGGTTCTGTAACCCTAATTACACACATTAAACCTTTAATCCAACATTTCTCTCAAGATCAAACACACGGTCTTAACTTTTGAAACTCACTCAATTCAACTCAGTTATCAAATTAATTGATACGGAAGCTTCGTATGACCTAAACAAACCTTAAACCGTAACCAATTTCATGAAACCTTACCCCTAGGTGGTCGTCCTCAAGCTCGAAAATTTCCAAAACTAGTGACTTCTGTTCTTGGCTAAACTGTGATCGATTTCTTTCACAATCGATAAGGTTGGACTCCAAATGGTCCCAGAAGACTATTTCAATCCTCATTTTTGTCCAGCTCGACTCACAACTCAAAAATTGATTTTCCCTCCAAAGTCCAGTTTTCTTCTTTCCGTCTGTTTTTCTCTCAAACTCTCAAGCTCTCTTCAGTAGAAATGACTCTCAACTTAACAACCTTCTCTGTTAATTGAACCGTGTAGAAACAACTCGTGGGAATCTCTCAGTCCCACTGAGAATTCTGTTTCCCGCAAAGCCCAAAAATCCAATTTTAAAATTCACCCCGTGCACTGGTTTTCTGTCCAAACCACACCACAATGCTTCCATTATCCTTAAAACGGTTAAACAATACCTTGAATCAGAGAAAACTTAAACAATTCCTTGATCAGAGGGCAGATTAAACAATTGCACAGCATTTCCCATGGTTGTTTCAAATTGGGCTTGGCAAATTACCATTTTGCCCTTGTGCACAAAATTACCAAAATGCCTTTCCTCTTCCGAGACCCGTAACTCAATCGTCCGATGTCCGTTTCAGCGTGCCGCCTGTCTACGGACTCAGGACATCGAGACCTACCTAACGGTCCTCGAATTTTGTGGAAATTAGTTGTCAAACAAAAAGTCAACATTTTCCCCATTTTCGTCCAAATTACGAAAATGCCCTTGAACTTCCGAATGTCATAACTTTTTCCCTAATCGTCGGAATTGAACGTGTCACCTATCTATTGACTCGTGACATCCCGAACTACGTCACGGTCATCGGTCAATATTCGTTTGACCTACCAATCAAAAAGTCAACAAATTAACCATACTATTCATAGGGGTAAAAACGTCATTTCATTTATTATTTTACAAAATTACATTCTCCGAATTTCCAGGGCATTACATTCTTGCTCTTTCTCTATGCTTCACGTTTCTCTCTTCATTTTTTAATTCGTTTTTTTACTTATCTTAGTGAAATTTATTTTTAAAAATTTCGCAAAATAAAAAAAAATTATTTTCTTTTTAAATTCATTGCTTTTTTGCTTATTAATAAAGGTGTATATGTTAAGTTGATTGTTAATACTTTATGAAGGTTATGTCATATTTAATTTGGATCATATTTATGCACTTCACAATGCCATACCTTATGTGACTAAGTAGACAAGATGATTATGTTTAAGTGACTTTTAGAAAATTAGTAGAGACTACCCTTGTGAGTTTTTTGAGCCTATTACCATTTTTTAGAGGGATTTATTTTGTTTCTAGTCTTTAAAACTCTTCGATTTTTGTTCATAATTGTTTATTGGTACTCCTAAGTATCAAGAGTCGTACAATGTTCCCTATTACTTCCGTCAGCGATCTGTGTCGACCTCACCAGAGTCACAACGTACTCGTCTTATACCCCTAATGCAACCGATCCTTCCACCGGTGGTTCCACTAATCCACCAACACTGTCATCCTGTGGAACTTCATCCCTATCCTACACACTCCTTAGTGGATCCTACTGACTAGATTTCAGACCTCTGCATCCAATCGATCTTATCTACTGCACGTCTAGATTGTGGGTTATCTTCAATAACCTCATATCGATCAGTTATAGTCACTCCTTTCCTATTTCCTTCTGTCATCCTCTAACGGAACTCTCAATAGTCCACAAATATGGCATCGCAAGTTGTCTTGCCTTAATCCAACGTAGCACAATCCGATGGCACTTGCCACACCGGCCACTCCCGTTGTCACCCAGTGCTTTTCCTACTCTTGAACACATCCACCCATTTTCACGACCAAGGGGGTCATAATTCCTGAAGTTTCATCAATGAGTCCTCACGTCATCTCCAAAGTCTCCATCCCTCGTACTTGACATCTAACCCCAACTCGGAATCAATACATATCTCAGTGTCCAAACTACACTTCCTGCTTCGTAGATTCTAACCACCACGCCTCCGCTACGCTACTCTAATCAGACTCACGGTATCCTAACCGTTCGTCCAAACCATGACCTCACAATTGGCCACATCCTCACTCTATGCTCGTGTCGGGGAACTAGCCTCCCTCGTAGTCCAATACCCTGAGCAACCCAACACCGGACTCATCCATAATCAGCCACCAACCACTCACTGCCTCGGCTGCTCCCAGCAGCACCATCTTTAATCCAGTCGTCCATCGGCCTAACCACAAACCCCAACTTCACGGTTTCCAAGCTAAACCAGGTACTCACAAGCCCCAAAAATTATCTCCAATAGTCCTACGGGGTTCCCCAAAGGTAGTTCCTAAACCCTGCCACTCAAGGCTTCCGACTACTTGTAGCTGAACATGTCCAAGCTTAAACAATCTGACCAAATGGTCACAAGTCCATACTGTCATCATCCAAACACCATCCGGCCTAACAGGCCATCATCAACCAGCCTCCTCGGCCCACGGATCTCACTAGCTCAACGGGCTACTCTCGGGCCCCACAGGCCGATCAGCCTACTCAACCGTATCTCACCAGCTACCAACCAGGCTAATCCCGCTAGCAAACATTTGACCCTATGGTCCAACCACCGAGCCTCACTAGTGTCAACCACGTTAACTATTTCGGCCCTAAGTCGACAAACATCATATCCTACACCGTGTATCGAGCGACTAGCACCCTGGCACTAATAACCGCCGCTAACTAACCCCCAAACGAATGCACTACCTCTATCGAGTCCAGGTTGTTGTCGGGCTATTTCGCGTCGAGACATCACATCCACAGTAGTATGACAACACCCATGTCGACAAACTAACGACTCTGGGAACCAATCCTAGCGTAGAGCGCACAAAACCTGCTCTGATACCAAGTTGACAGGACCCGCCACTACTCCCCCGGGATTAAGGGCTAAATCTTGCTCCCGTCTAACTTACGCATGACACGGAGGCTAAACCGACGTCCAACCTCCATGGGACACGTAAGTCGGACAAGGGATTCCCGATTCGACCGCCCAACATCACCCGAGACTTCCCAGAGTGCACCGAAACTACTGTGGATCGTACGTGTGATGTCTCCGTCTCTCTCGACCAACAGCCCGCACCGCGATAACCTGGAGGGTATCGAAAACATGAAAAGACTCTGAGTGGACAAAAATAAAGAATAATTTTAAAAACAGCTCAATAAAACAATTACAGTTATACCCTCCATTTCAAAACCAATGCATGCATATCAAATTCATGTCATAAAAACCATTCAATATTCCGGTTCAGCAAACCATGTAAGAAAAATCGAACACGGGTTCCATTTTCCAAATCCTGGGCCTTAGCCCAAAACCATCGAAAACCATTTCATCCGGGCATAACCCAAAACCTCGGAAAACCATTATCATCAATCTCAGTGAAAACCAAAAACATATTTGAAACCACATTTCCATCCATCGAACCTGCTGGATCTATTCGAGTCTTTAAGCTCCCGAGTCTTTAAACTCAATCCAGGCCTCAATATAATCCGAGTCTTTAAAGTCTCAAGTCTTTAAACTCAATCCAGGCCTCAATATAATTCGAGTCTTTAAACTCCAGAGTCTTTAAACTCAACAGGCCTACGGGGGAAATATCATAATATCCGAATCTTTAAACTCCCGAGTCTTTAAACTCAATCCGGGTCTTTAAACCCAATCCGGACCCGCCCCCGTCATAATCATATCCAGGTCTTTAAACCCAATAACCAGATCCAGCAAATCCAATCCAAACCATTTGAAAACCTTTTTCCATTTTCGAATCCGAATCTGCAATCTAATCAGGATCCCGAATCAAAACCCAGAACTCATATCCATCTCCTTTTGCAGATCCGAGTCCGCAACCATCATTTCGTAAGCCGACATCCAGAATAACCATTCCGAACCCAAACCCGGAGTTCCACTTTCAAGTTCTCAACCAAATCCAGAATCGTCATCCTGGAATCCGATTTCAACACCCGGAAACACGTTCTTTAAAAACCACTTTTTTGAACTGGACCTCTAAGCCCCGAAATCAATTTTTCTAAATCCATTTCAAATCATTGAAATCAAATCATATTATTTGATTTCAGATCCCGACATCAAATCGTTAAAACAGGTTCAAATCACAAGATAATTCGAAATCTCGTAAAATGTGCAAAACGGTAAATATATTGAAATCCGTACAAAACCGTAAACCATCAAGATCATAAATCAAGTCATAGAATCATGTATAGAAAACATATAAAAAAAATCTATGCATGCATCAAGAGTTAGAAAACAGAGTCCACTCACAGACCATTCCGACGTCGCCTCGATACGCGCGCACTTACGCCATTCCCGGCCATTCTGCTATCCTCGGCTTTCCCGAACCTATTCAAATCCAAAAATTAGATCACTAACTACTTCACAATACTCATACTAAAGCCCCATAATTTTCCCGTATTTTTAACTATTTTTAATCGAGGCTTCAAACATTCAGACATCCCGAAACATATCGAGACGATGTCCGATTGACTCGAAACTAGGGCCAAAATGTTCGTTACATCGAATACTTTAAAAGTCATGTTGGAACCTTCCTCGAACTATGTGCCAAGCGCCCACACGTGCTGCCCAAAGGGACTGCGCGTGGGCTTCACGCGCCTGCTACAGGGTTGTCTTCAACCTCTGTCCAGCCGGTTCAGACTGGTCCGATCGAACTGAACCGGCGTGACCGGTTCTCACTCAAATCCAGTCCGTTTTCAATCCTTTTTCTTCCTAATTCTTTGTCTCAATGTTACCTCTCTATCTACATATAAAAACCACAAGATTAAGTCCAGAAATATACCTTCCCAATCCAAGAAATTTTTCGTGTTCTACAACTAAGTCCCTCCACGGTTTCTGACCTCCTTTAGCCTCAAATGTAGTCCCAATCGACTTTCTTATCCTTAAAAAGAACGTTCCAATTGTTAGCAGTAATCGATGGGGCCTGGAAACCCGTATTCAAAATTTTAGACTGAAACTTACCGCGTTGTGTTGCTGGCCACCAGTCCACGGCATGCCATCTTCTCCTTCTCCTCAGACACGACTCACCTTCCTAAGCACCATCCAATCAAGCAACACCGTTATATGTGGCCTCTACCAAAACTCCAAGTTCAAATTCGAAAATAGGGTTCACTCTGTTTCCAAGTTTGTTCCTCACCTTTCACCCACCTTCCACATTTCTCTACCTTGAACACGAGCACACAATCACAGTTAACTACTGGGCATTCACTCAAGCACCCTGAATTCAGACAACTCACACACGCACTGAAATGTACCCTCTGTCTTTGAGTCTCTGTTTCTCCCAATTGATCGATAAACCCAAGTTGTTTTTAAAACTATGATCGTGTGAGACAGAGTTGGCTAAAAGCCTCTGGGAGGGGACATGTGTCCTCCATTCTGTGGTTCAGCTCACAAAAAATCCAATTCATTATGTCCAGGTGTCCTCACCTGATGGTCCAAGATGCCCAAAAGACCATTTTTCCCCTCTAATGTCCAAATTACCATTTTGCCCTTCGTATTTCTTAAACCGTAACTCTATTTCCCGAACTCCAAATGGCACATACCGCCTGTCGTTATAATCAGAGGATCGAGACCTACGTAACGGTCCTCGAAAGACGTGAAATTGACTTAGCGTCCAAAAAGTTGACGAATTGCCCCTATTTAACGAACTTACCAACGTACCCTCGAACTTCCGAACGTCGTAACTTTTTCCTCGGATGTCGTAATCGGACGTGCCACCTATCTATGAACTCGTGACGTCCCAAACTACGTCACGGTCAGCTGTCAAAATCCATTTGACCGTCCAAACGAAAAGACAACATTTTTGCCCATCCTAGGGGTAAAATCGTCATTAACAACTAATCTAATCCCGATTTCCGGGACGGGTCGTTACATGTAGGCTATGCATGTTTTAACCCTAATTAAGCCTTTATCCTACCCTTGTGTGTGCTCCATCAACCAACTTTGAAGCCAAACACTTAAGCTCTTTCTTTGATCACCTAAATCATGATCCACCCTAAACACTTGCCCTATGTTTTGGCCACGCCCTATAACTTAGGTTTGTGCTAAGGTTGCTCAAAATTGAAGATCATGAAGGAAATAATTTTATCCAAGTTAGATAATGAAGCCATATTTAAAAGGCAATTTAGTTCAATTACAACTTTTTTTAAAAAAAACCAAAGAGTTTTGAACGTTGAAGGAAACTATTTTTGCGTTCAAGACAAAAAAAAAAGGTTTGGAAGTTGTTGGGGACATAATTTTTGCGTTCAAAGAAAAAAAAAAGAAAAAAAATGGAATTGAGCTAAAAACATGTGATTGATTCAAATTCAAAACTAAGTGTAATCACGATTGTTAAAACTATGTGAAGGTTCTTGGAGGTGTTTAAAGCTCAAGTCGCGGTACTTCATGCCTTGGTACAACCTAAGTTCTTTGAAATCCATATCCTTTGTTCTTTAACCATAAGCATAGCCCTATTACAACCTTAATTGAAGACCTAACGGCTCTTATGGTAAATTATGCTTGGAGTTGAGGTTTGTATCTACGTTCTTAATTTTTAAATCCTTTCATGAGATCTATTTTCAGAAATTATTCGTTATTTCATTGAATATTCATATGTGCTTGATTGAGTGTAAGCCTACGATTCTTCTGTGAAATTTGAGAGTTGCCTAGTGAGGATTAGAGTCAAGGAGAAATTCTAAAACATTTGAATATAGTTATCTTTAAACTTATTTACTTGAAGTTTTAGAATTCATATTTACAAATGATACATTTTTGTTTATGGCATCTCTTTAGTTTAGCAAAGCAAGATAGACTTATATTGGTTCTTATTAATTTTCTAAAAAATTATGTTTTTAATGTTTTAGTTGTTAAGTAAAATGTTTGTGGATATCGTGTTGCTATAACCCTCAGGAGACAAAGCTCATCCTTCTAGGTGAACCTAGGGGTTTAAATGTTCTATCTTAATTAAAATTGAGTCTTTTTTCTATTTCAAATTTTTAATTTTTGTGTCTTGCTTATATTTTGTTAATAATTTGTTCTATGCAATTGGAGAAGATAATATATTTTTTGAGAATGTGCAACATCAAATAGAGCTTGAGATTACGAGAATTTGAGCGAAAGAATCACCTAAATCGGATTTGAAAGGAAGAAGTTATGAAAGAAAAAAGATTGCACAGGAATTCGGTAGCCATCCACCGAAATAGGCATCAGAGTCATTTTGCAGTTATTTTAACAGGCCTATAATCTGGTACACGCCCACAGAATGTCCTTCTTGATCCACGGCGCTTGCATCCTGGAGCATATTTTCCCGATTCGGTTGGCGTCCACCGAACTCCTAAGACAGCAGACTTGCGCATTGACTTCTTGTTGACCGCGCCCTTTGACCACCTGTTTCGATGATCCTTTAATCCGTGATTCTTTTCCTTTTGTAGGATAATTCCAACTTCCTTTCACATTTATTCTTCATATTGTATAAGGATTTCAGTCCTGCTTCCTTTTCTATTATTATTTTTAGTCCCTTTACTTGTTGGAAATGTTTTTAATTAGATTTCTTAATTGTTTAGGAAGCCTTTTCTATTTGTATGAGGATTGATAATTCTCTTATAAATAGAGGTACCAGGTTTATGTTAAGAGGTGGAAGGTTTGGAGGTTTGGAAGGTTACGTTCAGAAATAATAAGAGCGAAATACTTTTATCTTTTATTTTATAATTGCCTTTATTTTGTAGTTTTTTTTAGGTTGAGGCTTCTTGAAGCCCTAGCCATGTTAGTTCGTTAATTAGATTTCAGGCTCTTGATTTTGATTATTATGCATGCTCTATTTGTTAGATTACTGCGCTTCATGAACTCAATTTATGCTTATAAGCTTAGCCAACTTGTTTGTGTATAATTGTTGATGTAATTTCTTGACGGACTTAAGATTAAGAGGGGGAATCTTATTCGTAATCTAAACTCATGACAACCTAAGATTGCATAGCACTTTTCTAGGGATAGTGACAACCTAGGATTGTGCATCACTTTTCTAGGAGTAGTGTAGTGTCATTAAATATTCTTCGTGTTTTATACATTATCATGCACCATCGATAATAGACGTTTTACAGTGGACATCACGTAAACCTCACGAACTAAGTGAAGATAATAGGTGTGGGGTGAACCTTAGTTGGACCCTTGCACGAGCACTTAATTTAGAATATGCATAGTAATTAGGTCAAGGTAATTTGATTAGCAACTATAATTGGTTAGTGGTGGATAAAGTGCCTTAACCTATTTATTTATATTATTTGTTTTATGTTAATTATTTTATTTGTTATTTTTAATAATCTTTAAACACCCCTCCCCCCATGCGTGCGTGCATTTGTGTTTTATTTTATTGTTAATTAGTATTTGAGTTAATTAATTAATATAAGAAATAATGTGGATTAAACATTAAGACAAGTCCTTGTGGGATTCAATCCTTGCTTATTTGCTATAATATCTTCTGATAGAAGACTTATCAAACAAGAGATCATGAATGAAAACTCCTAATGTAACACTTTTCAAGTGCACAAAAGCATTTGACGAGTATAATAGGTTTGCAAATGTCGATCCCTCGAGAACCTGTTCAACGTGTATCCACTTAGTTTAGAATGAAACAACTTGGTTTTAAAGTAGAAAACGATTGGGGGGTTGAGCTCAGCTAATTCTCCATGACCGTATCCAAGAGTGACCAATGGCCACTAGAACCTACAATGCTCAATCTCAAGTCTCAACGAGACATCAACACTCGTTGATCTTATCTTTCACTTACGCAGGTGTGCTCATAATCCAAACTGACAAGTCAATTTTACTGTCCTGCTCGGCTGACAATCCTAGCCAACAATCATGCTATACCAAGCTAACACCCCGTTCACCAATCAACATGACGATCATTCTCAGCTAACAATCCAAGTAGACATTCTGCTCAGTCTGGTTACTGCTGAGTATCACAAGTCTTTTTCTCACTCGACAGCTCCGAATGTCCAACACACTCATGACATCCACACATTCACGATACTCAATACATCGACGACACACCATTGTGCCCAACTGGTAATTCACGGCTCCACTACGCTTCTGTTACACAACTCTGACCTTAACTCGCTCGAGAGTTCCAACATTGTATCTCGTGTCACTCGTCGACCAACGTTGTGATCTTAACTCGTCACGAGCCTCAACAGTCATCTCACTCATCCTCTTGGTACACAAATAGACATTGCACTCATCCCGAGTGTATCTGGACCCCATCGATTACTTGCTCTAGCAGAGATAATCGCATATAAAAACACTAGGGTTCCTCAAGCCCATCATGACCCTGAGCTCCATGCTCACACAATCACTGACCCTCTCAAGCCATTCTGCACTAGTACAAAGTATTCGATGTTCGGTCCTCGTAATCAACGTACAATCAACGTTGGACACTGTCTGATTACCATATCATGTCCATCTCAGACTCAATCTGATGATCATACCACATCAATCAGATGATCAATAGTCTGCAATCTCGCCGTCAACTGTGTATTACTCATGGGATCACCCACATCACAAAAATCACCAAGGCACTACTCAGGCCCGTTCAATGACTGCACTCAGGTAATGTCCAACCACATACCAATGTCCATTCTTCCATCTTTGTCAATCACATGGCTATCATGTCGATCATGCTTCAATCATTGAAACTTTTCTGCTCGATCTCTCTCCTAGACAGATCGTATGCTACACTCACGTCCTTTCTGAGTCCTCGTGGTCACCCGACCAACTCCAGCCTATGTATCTCACTAGAACACGGTCTATAACCCTCCATGGTCATCGACCATCAATATAATCTCTCCATTCGGAGCCATAACGAGCCTGCAAACATCCTACTCGGGGCATCAACTATTCATCTTTTCCTGAATGATGCTCAACGTATCTTCATCATTGGCAATCTTAACTCTCTCGATCGATAACCCAGATCGATCCACAACTTTCTGATGACGCATCGTGAAACTCGGCACAACAGAAATCACTTCAAGCTCACTGGCTAACTGGGGACATCATAACATGTGTCCCACGTCCCTAGCAATCATACGACAGGACTGTCCTAGCCTCCAAGCTGTAACTCACTCGGACCTCAATCCACGTGTCCTGGAAACCACTATGTCTTTAGCTTAAAACTTCCTACGTAAATCCAATTGGTGGTCCCACTAGCGTACCAATCGGAGAACTATCTTTCCCGTCCCACTCTATGGGATCAAATCCTATTGCATACCACACTCGTGCACACTTGCCAAGGCAAGACAAGACACCTGTTTCTAGTCCAGGCATACCTCGCGCCTCCAGTCATCCTATTCAATTCAACAAGGAGGACACTGTGATCTTGCTAGGCCACACAAGCCCCTATCTGTCCGTTCAGTACAACGATAATCATATCCTCTCGACGCACTCGGTGTCATTCAGAATTAACCGATCGCTACTGGATTCCATCCAACTCATCTTACTCATCTCCGTTGGGTTTCCACCCATCACATATCAGTCATTGCTGGATTCCATCCAGCCCGTCTCACACATCCCAGTCATCTCAATCATCTCCACTAGGGTAGCGTGGCATTCCGTCACAATTGCCCGACTAGGCTCATCATCTCCTATCGACTTGTCCACTATTGTCTCTATCATCATTTCCTCTGCATCAATTACAGGAACTTCGAGAGGTGAGGCAGGAAGGTCAGTACTTCGCCTCTCAAGATCAATACAAGGAAACTCCGCTATCGAGACTCTGCATAAGTGCGGACAACTCACCGCCTGTAACAATCACTCAGGACTAACTGAACTATGTCCTCAAAAGCATAACTTAATGCCGGTAAAATCCGTTCATAAGCGTGTAACCCACTGATCGATCCACCCCAGGATCTGGTACTCTCCTAGTAACTTGTCGAACCGATCTCAACTCGGGTCATCCACGACCTCGGCTGCTCACAGTAGCACATCTATCATGACCATTCATCAGTCACGACTCCGAAAGTTGTCAGACTATTGTAACTAGTATCCAACCAACCAGTAACTACCATATGAGGGTCTTAATCATTTATAACTCTACGGCTCTCGGTCGCTACGTCTATAAGAAACTCGGCCTTCCTCGAGTCTACTTGGCCCTACGCGGAATCTACTCAGCCCTACTCGAGGTCAAACCTCACTGAAACACTGCATCTAGTGCCACAACTTGGGTGTCAAGTTCTTACACCCTCTTTGAACCCAAGAGAAAGTGCAACCCTATTGCAAGCAAAGTAGCAGAAAATGAGAAGTCTCCTTCATCAACCAACAATATATACTGATGACTACTGTAGCGATCCTTCCATGATCGCATCACTCCTCGAATCCCCATGAGTGAGGAGAAGTTCACTAGGAACTTTCAGGAGAAGGAAGTATATTTATTAGCTATCCTATCATATCTAACTCTAGAAGTTCCATCAAATTCGACAAGAAACCTTGGCTTTCCCTAACAGTGACATTCCAAGCCAACTACATCTCAGTTATCTTCTATGTCCAGTCACAAGACTCCCAACGCTATTAGCTCTGTCAGTACCTTCCGAAAATATGATTGCAACTGGGTTACGTACCTAGGAAACTCCCTTTAGCGGTGGCAACCGCGTAAACCATCCGATGACGCATTGCGAAACTCGGCACAGTCGAAATCACTTCAAGCTCACTGTGGGATGAAGCTTTACGTCTTCAATCCACTTATATTAGTTTCTTCTGGAAACTTCTAGTGCATCAAAGCCAAGTTTGTTGAGATGTGCCATTCTCTACAAAGATTAATTAATAATATTAGTGCTTTGGGAAAAACACATCCATAAGCAACTAATGAGAACTTCAGGTTCTATAACATGGTATGATAATTTAGGATAAACATGTAATGGTGAATCTACGAAGGAAACTTCAGGTTTCTTTTATTTGCAAGTAATCTCTCACATTTATAAATAATATCTAAATAATAAAATAAACATATAAAACAATTCAACAATATAATACTATGTAAAGAACATGTATATTGTGGATAAATTCTACTAGCATTTGTGGAACATCCCATCCTCGGAAATCGGGATTAGATTAGTGGTTAATGACGGATTAGTGAAATTAATCAGTGATTAGCTGGGTGATTTCGAACGGATGGTGCGAAATGACAATTTTGCCCCTGGACAGGGCAAAAAATAGACTTTTGATTCGGATGGTCAAACGGACTTTGGCCGATGACTGTGACGTAGTTCGAAGTCCAAAGTCTGATAATAGCGTGTCGCCTGACATTATACTCAGGGGATCGAGACCTACCTAATGGTCCTCGAAATACGTGAAAAATACATATCGTATAAAAAGCCAACAATTTGTCCCTTTTCAAACAAATTACCAAAATACCCCTGAACATCATAACTTCTTCCTCGAATGTCGGAATTGAACGTGCCACCTATTTCAATCAATCAAACCTGCTGGATTATCCGAGTCTTTAAACTCAATATCAATCCGAGTCTTAAACTCCCATGTTTTTAAACTCAATAGGCCTACGGGAAAAATCACAATATCCGAGTCTTTAAACTCCCGAGTCTTTAAACTCAATCCGGGTCTTTAAACCCAATCACATATACGGGCCTGCCCCCGTCACAATCATATCCGGGTCTTTAAACCCAATACCAGATCCAGCAAATCCAATTAAAAACCATTTTTTCAAATCCAAAATCCATTTCCAAATCTTAATCCGAAATCATCATTCCGAAGCAAAGTCTGCATCCGGAATCATCATTCCGAGTGCAAATCTAGAAATCCACTTTTCAAGTTTCAAAGCCGAATCCCGAATCATATTTTCGAAATCCAATTCCAAAACTGAAATCACGTTTCAAAATCCATTACAAATCATTGAAATCAAATCATAATTCAAATCCCAAAATCATAGTACTGAAACCATTATCAAATCATGAAATAAAAGCATATCTCGTAAAACGTGAAAATACGTAAATATCTCAAAATACGTGCAAAACCGTAAATCAAAGATATCATAATCATAAACATAGAAATCACATATTGAAAACATATAAAACATTTATGCATGCATCATAAGTTAGAAAGCAAAGTCCACTCACAGACGATTCCCGCTGGTGCCTCGATACGCGTACAATTACGCTTTCCCTGCTAATCCAGTATCATCGGCTTTCTCAAACCTGTCCAAATTAAATTCTAAGGTCACTAACTACTTCATTAAGCTTGTACTAAATCCTCGTAACTTTCCCGCATTTTTAACTATTTTTCACCTATTCTTCAAACCTTCGGATATCCCGAAACATATCAAGATGATGTCTGATCGACTCGAAACAAGTCCCAAAATGTTCGTTACAATGAATACATTAAAAGTTGTGTTGAAAAGTTCCCCAGATTCTGTGTCACGCGCCCCCACGCGCCTCCCAAAAGGGTTGCACGTGGAAGCCACCCGCCTCAGCACAGTTACCTTCAACCTCGGTCAAACTCGGTCTGAACGAGTTCGATCCACCTCGATCCAGCAGAACCGGTGAGGGCGGTTTAATGCCTAATTTCAGTCCATTTTCATTTTTTTCTTCTATTCCCTTCATCCTACCCTCTACAACCGATCCATGACTCTAAAACTGAAAAACAGGGTCTAGGGATTACCTTCCCGATCGACCATCAAATTTTGATTTTTCCTCCGTCGTGTTCTTTGTGTTCTGGCCACCAGTGGCCATGGTTCCAATCCCAGTCGACGCACCTGAATCTTCAGAACATTCTGCCAGCAATCAATTTGATCATCACCCATGAAAACTAGACTTTCCATGTTCGAACTCAAACAGGGGCCTCACAGATTTTGTCCTTACCTCGACGTCACGAACCCCGCCGTGGCTACCGTCCTGGTCAGTTCATCATCTTGGTTCACTTACCTTTAGTCCCTAGCACCATCAAGTCAGGTTTGAGGGTGATCATCCAAACTTGGATTTCATGGGTTTGCAGAGGTTCCCCGGGTCAAGACTGTTTTCTGGTTTCTCCCAGTCAGCTCAACCTCTCCCTTTCTCTTGTTTTCACGGATTAATCCCCCTCAGGTGCAGGTTATGGTGTTGTGTATTGGTTGTGTTCACGGTTTCACTCCCAACAACTACTATGTTTCTCTATTTTTCCCAACTCTACCTTCTCTTTGTTTCCTTCACTCTCACACCAGCATTCACCTATAGTTTTCACTCAAACACACACACACACACACACACACACACACACACACACACAGTCCCCCTTCACTCTCGACTAAAACCATATAAACCAGCATGTTCCTCCCCTGTTTTAATCGTTCAAATATGAGAATAGGCTGGAAGCCACTAGAGAATGGACAAATGTCCATATTCTACTGATCCAGGAGAAAAATATCCCACCAAGGACAGATGTCCTCCTCCCATTCATCAGGATTTAAACAAAGGCGGACAAAAGACCGTTTTACCCCTGCTGCCACACAAATTACCATTTTGCCTTAAGGCATTTAGACCAAAATCTGAGCCGTCCGAAGTTTGATGATAGCGTGCCGCCTGCCATTGTACTCAGGGAATCGAGACCTACCTAATGGTCGTCGAAATACGTGAAAAATACATATCGTATAAAAAGCTAACAATTTGCCCCTTTTCAAACAAATTACCAAAATACCCTAAACTTCCGAACATTATAACTTCTTCCTCGAATGTCAGAATCGGAGGTCCCACTTGTCTACAGACTCATGACGTCCCGAACTACGTCACAGTCATCAGCCAAAGTCCATTTGACCGTCCGAATCAAAAGTCAACTTTTTACCCTATCTAGGGGCAAAACCGTCATTTTGCACAGTCTGACCGAAATCACCCAACTAATCACTGATTTATTCCACTAATTCATCATTAACCACTAATCTAATCCCAATTTCTGGGATGGGTCATTACAATCTCCCCCCTTAAAAGAATTTCGTCCTCGAAATTCCGAATCTCGTACGTCCACAATGTCCTGGGGAAAATCCAACTGATCTCACACCTGGGTCTCCTACCCGGTGTCCATCACCTGCCAATCCTGCCTTATCCTGACATTTTCCAAACCGTTACCAACACTATTAACGTATCGCTACCAAGCGAACCAACTCACCCAACTTTCGGTCCATCTGGCGATCATCACATTCCTACGGAGGTCAACACATTTCCTACTCCTACCTGCGGTGCCTCTAACATCGCACCAGCCGACTCTCATGGCTCATTCATTACCAATCGAATCGCTATACAGTCACATAAATCTCGACTCCTCCTCGAGTCAAGCGTACCTCGTACCAACGTCTCAGGGTACAAGGCAGGTTAAAAGCTAGAGGAGGAGGACCTCGTACCAAGCGTACCTCGTACCAACGTCTCAGGGTACGTCGTACCAACGTCTCTGGGGAAGTTTACAACACGACTTTTAATGTATTCGATGTAACGAACATTTTGTGAATGGTTTCGAGTGGATCGGACATCATCTCGATATGTTTCGAGATGTCTGAAGGTTTAAAGGCTAGGTTAAAAATAGTTAAAAATTCGGGAAACTTACGGGTATTTAGTAGAAGCTAAATGAAGTAGTTAGTGACCCTAGAATGTGATTTGGATAGGTTCGGGAAAGCCGATGATAGTAGATTAGTCGGGAAAACGTAATTGCACGTTTATCGTGGCAGCTGCGGGAATGGTCTATGAGTGGACTTTGCTTTCTAACTTATAATGCATGCATAAATGTTTTATATGTTTTCTATATGTGATTTCTATATTTATGATTATGATATCTGTGATTTACGGTTTTGCACGTATTTCGAGATATTTACGTATTTGCATGTTTTACGAGATATGCTTTTATGTCGTGATTTGATAATGGTTTCAATACTATGATTTTGGGATTTGAAATATGATTTGATTTCAATGATTTTTAATGGATTTTGAAACGTGATTTTGGTTTTTGAATCAGATTTCAGAAATATGATTCGGGATTCGGTTTTAGAACTTGAAAAGTGCATTTCGGGATTTGGACTCGAAATGATGATTCCAGATGCAGACTTGGCTTCAGAATGATGATTTTGGATTCAGATTTGTAAATGGATTATGGATTTGATAAAATGGTTTTGAATTGGATTTGCTGGATCTGGTATTGGGTTTAATGACCAGGATATGAGTGTGACGGGGGCAAGCCCGGATATGTGATTGGGTTTAAAGACCCGGATTGAGTTTAAAAACTTGGATATTGTGATTTCCCTCGTAGGCTTGTTGAGTTTAAAGACTCGGGAGTTTAAAAACTCGGATTATATTGAGGCCTGGATTGAGTTTAAAGACTCGGATTGATATTGAGTTTAAAGACTCGGATAGATCCAGCAGGTTCGATTGATTGAAATAAGTTTCAAAAGTGTTTTCAAATATGTTTGGATTTCTGTGATAACTTGATGGTTTTCAATAATAAAGGTTTTCAAATGGTTTCTAGATGGTTTGGGCTGAGGCCCGGGATTTGAGAAAATGAAATGATTTTTGGCTTCTGGTTTCATAAATGGTTATATTAGCTTGAATATGAAATGGGTTTTATATGCATGCATTGGTTTTAAATGGATGGTATAAATGTCTTTTCTTATAAATGTTTTATAAACTTATTATTTGTTTTTTTCCACTCACAGCCTTTTGTTTTTCGATACCCTCCAAGTTTGATGATGTGCGGGCTGTTGTTAGAGAGACGAAGACATCACATACGCAATTCACAGTCAGTTCTGGTAACTCTAGGACATCAGAAGGTGGTTTTGGTACTTTGGCCCAGTATCCCTTGTCTAGCTTGCGTGTTACATGGAGGTTGGACGACTGTTTAGCATTCGTGTCACACATAAGTTAGACGAGAGCATGACTTATCCCTTAATCTCGAGGGATTGAGGGTGGGTCGTGTCAAATTGGTATCAAAGCAAGGTTTGTGCGCTTTGCGCGAGGTTTGGCTTCTAGAGTAATTGGTTCGTCGATTAGTGTGTTGTGATGCTGCTGTGGATTTGATATCTCGACGCGGAATAGCCCGTCATCAACTTGACGCTAGAACGATAGTACGTTAGTTAGTGGTGCTTGCTAGCGACTGGGTGCTTGTCGCCCGATACGCGGTATGGGGATGATGTATGTCGGCTTTGGGCTAGAAAGGATGGTGTGTTTGGTGCTAGCTATGATCAATAGTTGGTTGGACCTTAGGGTCAGATGGAGTAGCTCCGATAAATGGTCGGTTGTGTGTCAGAGTGGTACCGAGATAGTAACCAGTGAGCTACGATTGATGGTTGGCTGGTCGGCATGTGAGGCCGGTTCACGGTGGCTTGTTGGGCCGGATGGCGATCAGATGACGATAGTATGGAATGGTGACCACTTGGTCAGATTGGTTGAGCTTGGACCTGTGCGACTACGAGTAGCCGTATGCCTAGAGTTGAGGGATTTCCCCCTAGCGATGGTTACCGGTTGACGTTTGTGTAGCTTTTACGTTAAGGGATGGTCTTAACCGGGTGTGACGACCCTAGTGGTGAGGTTTTTTTGAACTAGTGGATGTCGTGGGTTTGATAACCCTAGGGATGGTGATGATTTGAGCAGCCCCGTTGGGATGGCTGGTCTGGTAAATGTGAGTACCTTAGTGAGAAACCCCAGAGTAAGTGCTTAGTCTAGAAATCGTGAGTTAGGGTCTGTGATTACTTTCGGCCGGATTGGTGATGGTGCTGCTGGTTGCAGCCGAGGTATTAAATGGATTTTATATGCATGCATTGGTTTTAAATGGATGGTATAAATGACTTTTCTTATAAATGTTTTATAACCTTATTATTTGTTTTTGTCCACTCACAGTCTTTTGTTTTTCGATACCCTCCAGGTTTGATGCAGTGCGGGCTGTTGTTAGAGAGACGAAGACATCACACACGCAATCCACAGTAAGTTCTGCACACTCTGGGATATCGGAAGGTGGTTTTGGTACTTTGGCCTGGTATCCCTTGTCCAGCTTACGTGTTACATGGAGGTTGGACGACGGTTTAGCCTTCATGTCACACGTAAGTTAGACGGAAGCACGACTTATCCCTTAATCCCAGGGGATTGAGGGTGGGTCGTGTCAATTTGATATAAAAGGTATATCGTGATGCGTCAGGAAAACACATTTATTATTTAAGGTCGAGGAGTGTATGGAAAAATCTGTTTTTTTTTTCCTTTTTTTTGGTAAGAGCCGAGCTGGAGAGCCAAGCCACTTGGCTGAGCCTATAACGACCCATGACAAACCTACAGAAATAATTAATAATTAAACGGGATTAATCGAAAATTAGTGGACGATCACGGTGAAATGAAGATTTTTCCTCTGGACGAGGGTAAAAAGTTGACTTTTGACCCAGGAGGTCAATGGCCCATGGATCGAGGTCCATTACGTAGATCGAGATAGGTCTAGAATGAATTGTGGTATGATTGCATGATTTACGAGGTGGATTCAATTTTGTTTGTAGTGGCCCAAAATATCTGTTTTAGGGACAAATGGATGAGTGACAAGTGTCACCCATCCATTGATCCCCATTTCTCATTCATGCATCTCATTCCCTTTCCATTTCCCATTCACCCGAAACCCAAACCCCATTTCCCCTCCCCTTGTTCTGGTTTGAGGGTCACAGAGGAACAGAGAGTGAGAGAGAGGGATGGAGGCATGAATGATGGCAGTGGTGAGAGGCTGGGCCACCGTGGACGACTGAGGAAACTAGGTAAACCGTGAAACCTATTTGGATCATTTTGAGAATTGTAATTTGGTTCTTTGGGAACCATTTATGATGCTTTGTGTGTGTTTTTGGTGGTTGTACGAGTATTATGGGATCAAAATGGATCAAAATCCACGGCGGGGCAGCCCTAGACAGCGGTTTGAAGAACAACCATGGAAGATCGATCTCTAGAAGTTAGTTTTAGTCCCTGTTTTCGTGTTTTGAAGTTACGAATTTTTTCCTGGGTTAGAGAAGATTTGAATGGTGAAAGAATGGTGAAAAAAGAAGTTGAAATGAGGGAAAACGAATCAGGTTAGGGTCACGGGTCGAATGATCCGATTGCAGAAAAAATGGGTCGACCTGTGAGAGGTTGATGATCATGACTTGGCAAGCCACGTCATCATCTGTCAGTTGCTGTCAGTCTATGGGGCAAATCAGATGATGCCACGTGGCAAGCAGTCATCTGTCAGAACCTGTCAGATCACATGGACCAATCGGGTGGTGCCAGGTGGCAGGGTGTCAGGACCTGTCACGGCAACGTGGCAACTGACGTGGCAAGTCCAGTTAGCACTGTCAAAAAATGTGGACCAATAGGCTGGTGCCACGTGGTAGTGTGTCAGAGTTGTCAAGGACACGTAGCATGATAGGTAGACCAATCAGAGAGTGACACGTGGCAGGTGTCAGACCTGTCATGATGATGTCAGTCGTTAACCTCCGTTGACTGGCGCGTGAGGGTGTGTGGACATGAATTTTATTTTGAAACTGATTATGTTCGAAAGGTTTTGACGATCAGAATATGAGATCAATCGATGATATGTTCAAGGCTATTTGGAGATTGTCGACTAGTGATGTGTTCACGGTGACATGCTTAGGATCAGTGTTGTCCTTGAGCTTGTGGGCACGCGCTGCGAGGATTGGAAACATGATTGATGATATTGATGATGATGGGCTGAGATCCCACATGGTTTTATAGTTGGGTTGAGGTCCCACGTGTTTTATATTGGGGCTGAGACCTTACGTGATTTGATTTGGGCTGAAGCTTTGTGTGATTTGGTTTTTGGGTTGAGTCCCTACTAAGGAAATGGCTTTGATTGAGAAGCATTTTACACTTATTTTTTTGTTTTGAAGCTTTGTGTGATTTGGTTTTTTGGATAAATTATTTTTATAAATGATTGTTTTTGTCCACTCACAACTTTTGTTGTTTTTGATAGTCTTTAGGTTGACTCGGTCGTGGGCAAGAGCAGAAATCAAGACATTACATGCCGCCATACATCCTTGCGTACTCAGCATAACCGCAAGTGGGTTTCGGTTGAATCCCTTGTCTGACACGCATTGTCAAATGGGAGCAGGCACATCCCACGATAATCCAGGGGGATTGGGATGGGTCTTGTCAAAGTGGTATCAGAGCACTGAGTTGCTCTCGTGGTATTGCGCATGTGCCGGATGTGATGTCTCTATGATAAGAACAACCCATCATCAACCTGATAGTGAGGGTAAAGATAGGAAAGTTAAGTGGGAATGAACCCCAGAGAGATTCTATTTGGCATCCTATGTCATGGTTAAGTAGTGTTAGACCTTGATTACTTGACACGACCTATCCCAATCCCCCCCGGCATTAACGCGGGATGTTCCATGTTTTCGTCAAACCCACGTGTGACATGAAGGGCCAGACAAGGGATAACTTAAACCTTAGCCGACTCGAGGCTTCCAGAGTGCGCTAGGATCAGTGGTGGCATATGATGTCTCGGTCTCTGCTATAGCCCGCATCCGCGATCAACCTAAAGGGCATTAAAAATGATAAAAGCTGTGAGTGGACGAAAAGAAATAATTTAATAAAAACTCATTTCATCAAGAAGACATTTATGCCCTTAACTTAAAAACCATGCATGCATACGAAAACTAGTTAATTCAAATATAAAAAAACCATATATAAAACCAAAGCCATTTCCTTCCTCAAATCATTAGGGCCTTAGCTCAAAACCATAAATCCAAATCTATGTGGGAACTCAGCCCAAAATCGTAAAATTAAACCATGTGGGTCCCTGCCCAAAACCATTAATCAACACAAAAATACAGATTCTTAAATCTAGTGAAATATAGTTTAAACCAATCCTTGCATCCCAAACGCCTGACGTCACAGACGTCATGTCACGATCTAAGGCTATGTGTGCCACTCGTGGTCTCTACGAGCCTATCTATGACATCCAAGATATCAGACGTGTCAGACGTCTAACAATAGAAATCCTGTTTCTGAGTCACTATACGGTCTGGTCGCTCCGTGCAATAACCCCTCGGAGGCAATGCGTCGTGACTACCCCAGTGTCCAAGACAGCTGGAGGAGACCATCCACATATCCACATATAAGGATGGTATATGGAAAACATTTTATAAATCCTTTTAAAACTTTTTTAAAGGGCCCTACCTGGGATTTCCATAAAACCATTGTAAATCCATTTCATAAACCATAACTGGGCCTCATGCCCGATACTTCATTAAAACAAATGGACTCCAAGTTCGATAGTTTCCAAATCAAATGGGTCTCATGACCGATTCCATATTTCCAAATCCAAAATCATTTTATCAAACCATCATTGAAATACCTGCACATATAAACACACTAGAAAACCATAATCTCGAAATACGTGCAAATTGTAACAACCCGTCCCGAGAATTGGGATTAGTAGAGTGATTAAGGTGTGATTAGTAAGGTTAATCAGGGGTTAGGTGGTCCCGAGGGGTCCGGGAACTTAGAATGACGATTTTGCCCTCTGCTTTGGGCAAAAATGTTGACTTTTATTTCGGGTGGTCAAATGGGAGTTGACCAGTGACCAGGACGTAGTTTAGGACGTCACGAATCCGTAGGCAGGTGGCACGCCCGATTCCGACATCCGAGGAGGAAGTTGTGATGTTCGGAAGGTTGAGGGCTTAACCGTAATTTGGGTAAAGTAGGGGGAATAGTTGACTTTTCATATAATCGAGTTTTGGTAGGTTGACCTAGGATGTTTAGATAGTTCTTGTCGTCCTGAGTTCGATGACAGGCGGCACGTGTTCATCGGACTTACGAGGCGAGAGTTACGGGTCTAGGAAGTTTCGGTAAAACCGTAAAAATGTGTTAAAAAGAAGGGTATTTTGGTCATTGTGGCACATTGGGATTTGTGCACAGAAGAAAAGAATGGACGGCTGGGGTTTAAACAGATGGGCTATAGATTGAAGGGATGGTGACACGTGTTGAAGGCCTAGAGGATTCTGGTGGAATCCTGTGCATTCACGGCCCAATTAATTGGGGTGCACCCGTGTTATGCATTCTGGTGCTTCGACACACAGAGAGAAACAGAGGGAGGAAATTGAGAGAATTGGAAGGCTGATTGTGGTGGCTGGTGAGTTTGTGAGTGTGCGAGGGAGATTAGAGAGTGGGAGAGAGCAGTTGAGACGGTTGGGAGGTGAGAAATCGTGGTGTGAGCGAGTGGGGAGCCACGGGAACCAGGGAGGAACTCAGGGGGGAAAACGGAGAAGATTGAGGGCTTGTGGTGGTGCGGTGGCCGTGCACGGTGCAACGAAGATCGCGGTGGTGTCGTGAGGGCTGTGGGGAGTCGACCAGCCCCGGGGGAGCTCACGGCGGCAGCAGGAGGCAGGTAATTTCCTCATCCCCGTTTCGGTACTCTGTTTTCCATTGAAATTCAATGTGAAAGTCGTGAGTCTAGGGCTAGAGTCGAGGGAGTTGGAGGCTAGGGTGAGACTCCTGAGGGTCCTAGGAACCGGTTGAGTGTGCTGCCGTGATGGGTGGTGCACAGTGGCGGCCGGCACGACGGAGTGCACTTGTGTGCTCTGTTTTAGCCGTGAGGTTTGAACAGCAAGTTGTGCAGCTGGGGAGTGAGTCGACGGTTCTGGTTAGTTGGGTTAGGTTTAGAGAAGTCCAGGGGAGAGTCTGGTGTCACCACCGTGACAGGAGGTGGCTGGAGTCGAGGAGTCGTGAAACAGGGGTCGAAGGGCTGTCTGGTTTTGAGTTCAGTCGAGGGGATTGGGACAGTGTCGAGGTGAATGGAGTTGGGGAATCGATAGGGTTGGCCTGGACGATACTGTTGGTGAAGGAAGGAACCGTTTTGGTGGACGGAAGAGGAAGAACCAGGTACGCCGGTCTGAGTGCAGACCACTGTACTGAACCGGGTTTGATCGAGGAAGGAGGTGATACTGTAGCAGCGCGTGAGGGCCACGCGCAGCCACTTTGGGCGGCGCGTGGGGGCGCGTGCGGCGGCGGATGGGAAAACGGTCAACATGGATTTTGGTCTAGGAGTCATGGTGAGTTCCATGGAGTTGGTTTCGGGTTAATCGGGCATCGTATGAGTTTAGTTCCGCGAGGGTGAATGTTTAGAGTCCCGGGTTTTTCGGGTTTTGATTCGGGGACTTTTGAGGAAATCTAGGTGTTTGCTTATAGACGTATTAGTGACGTATTTTGACGGTGATTGACAGGATCGGGATTTCCCGAGGAAGCCGAGGATCGGGCTGGACGTTCAGGACGCGAGTAGGGCTCGGTATGTGAGTGGACCCTTTTCTTAAACTCGAGCATGCATAACTGTTTTTATATAAGTATTTTATGGTTTTACTTATGAATCTATGTTTATTAAGTATGAAGTGATGATTTTATGTGTTAGCACGTTTTTCGAGAAAAAGACGGTTTTGGCACGGTTTTTGAGAAAATGTTGGTTTTCGGATTTTGATGCCACATTTGGGGATTTTCACCTATAAAGGTTTTCTAATAATGATAAATGGGTTATGGAATGTGATTTGGAATTACATGGGGTTTTGGTATGAAAATGGATATTTTCCGGATTTGGGTTCGGAATGACGGTTCTGAATGCCGGAAAGGGCATCGGACCAGTGGTTTCGGATTCGGGTTTGGATATGGATTGGTAAATGGTTTTCAAATGGTTTTGGGATTGGATTTGCTGGATCTGGATTGGGTTTAAAGACCCGGATATATGTGACGGGGGACCGGCCGGATTGGGTTTAAAGACTCGGATTGAGTTTAAAGACTCGGGAGTTTAAAGACTCGGATATATTGATTTTCCCCCGTAGGCCTATTGAGTTTAAAGACTCGGGAGTTTAAAGCCTCGGATATGATTAAGGCCTGGATTGAGTTTAAAGACTCGGGAGTTTAAAGACTCGGATAGGTCCAGCAGGTTTGATCGGGAAAATGATGATTTGATGTTTATGGTTTTTGATACGGTTTCTGATACTCATGCTGTGGTTTCTTAAGGTTTTTATAGTGTCTCTGTTTCTTATGATGTTTATAATGATTATTTTATAACTGTGTTCATAACTGTTGGTTATGCATGTGGTTTCAAAATGGAGGGTTAAACTTGATTTTCGTGTAAAATGGTTTTTGAATTTTTGTACCTTCTGGTCCACTCACATTTTCTGTTTTAATTGCCCTCCAGGTTGTGGAGCTAGCGCGGGGTCTTGACGTCGAGGCAGAGTCTGAGGCATAGAAGCGACGTGAGGGATCCTAGAAGAGTTTAAAGGCTTCTGTGTGCGTGTACTTTCTCGGTTTTTATTTTCCTTGTAATGTAGTGCTATGCTCTGTAAACGATAAGGATTTTGGGATATTTTGTAATTACTCCTGTGTTTGACTGGGTTCGAGTGAGTGTTCCTTAGGTGTTGTGTCGGGGAGTCAGACGGGAGCAGGATTTACCTCGGGTTTCGGGGTGAAACCGGGGTGGGTCCTGACCCAAATACGTAATCATAATCACACAAATCACATATATAAAACATTAAAATAGTTATCCATGCATCATAATTAGAAAACAAAAGTCCATTCACAGACCATCCTTGCTGCGTCTCGATACGCATGCCATAAGCCGCACTAGGCTAATTCACTTCTCCGAAACTTCTGGAGCTGTCCAAATCATACCAACGGTCACTAACGAACTCTATAAGGTCATACCTAATACCTATTAACAGTACTAGCCTGAAAACCCGTCTCGAGGCTAAAAACCACATTTTGACCCATCAAACGATCTCTAATCGACCGAAAACCACCACGTTTGAATCCGGATCGTCGAAACCTTCAAAATGACACTGGTCTCACCTCGTAATTTTTGCCCACGTGCCCTCACTCGCGTGGTCAATGCAAATGTCAACGTTGATGTCAGTAAAAGTTAATGCTTACGTCAACAGTCAACGTTCACTTCAGCATGACGCCAGTCTAATAAGTTCTGATAGTGCCACGTGTTAGCCTGCCACTGGTCCATGCAGTTTTTGATTAGGCGACGTCACTAACATGTCAATGCTGACTGGGCACTAACATGTGACACGTGTCAAGTTCCCATTGGTCCACTTTGACACATGTCAGTCTGACATGTCAGACCTGACATGATGATGTCATCACTGGCGTCACTTCACCTTTAACCTTAGGCGGGTCAACCCGAATGCCCAACTGAGTCGTACCGACCCCTGACCTTCACCTATCCCTCACTCTTCTGATTCTAACCCAAATAGATACCATCGTCCAACCATTCCTAATGGATCTATGGACTCAAAACTAGAAAACCAGGCCAAGATCATACCTGTTTATGGATGCAAGGTAATCGGCCTTCTACAAACGTGGATTCGGACCGACTTAATACCCTGAGCTCGTACAGACCCCTATAACCTATCCCAAAGCAACCAGATCGATTAACAAACATCCAAACTAAAAATCCATTTTTGAACCCAAATATACGTACCGTTAAAACTCCAGGCACCGTGCACCGCGTCCATCCCATTGCAACCATCCAACTCGTCTCCCCTCACTCTCTCACTTCCATTCGCGGGCCATACACAAAAAATGAGGATTGAAAGGGTGATGGTGTGGGTTTGTACGGGTATGTGGGTTTCACGGGTTAGAGAAAATAGATGAGGATGAAGATGATAACCCAATTAATTAGGGTTTGGACCAACTAGATACGTGACACTTGTCACTCATCTAGTGGTCCCCCTAACAAGACCAATCCCAATCCCCCCGGGATTAACGCGGGATGACCCTGCTCCCGTCTGACACGAAGTGTCAGACAAGGGATATTTCCGACCTTTGCCCTCCCGGGCTAACAGAGTACTCCAGGATCCGGAGGAGACATGTGATATCTCGGTCTCTGCTAAAGTCCACATCGTATCCAACCTGAAGGGTATTAAAAACAGAAAGACTGTGAGTGGACAAAAATAAAGAGTTTCGTAAAACACATTTATAAAAGACCTTTATACCCTTCACTAAAAAGCATGCATGTATAGTAAAACCATTGATCCAAACACATATGTTTAAACAACCATCATTAGGGTCTCAGCCCCAAATTCTGGGAATACAAGTCACACGGGCTCCTTCCCAAAACCATTTACAGAAAACCATAACATAGTAAACATATGTGGGATCTCAGCCCAAAACCATTTATCATCATAAACACAAATTCCCAAACCACTTGAAATCATGTTTATCCATTATATTCATATCCAGAACCTGTCACAGAAAAATAAAGCTACGCGCGTGCTAACCGGGGTCTCAAACCCAAGTCTCTCCAGGGTCCACCCAGGTCAATGTCCGTAGATCAATGACCCTCCCTGGAGGTAACGAACCATGCCCATCCTGAGAGTAAGGAACCCAACTAGGGTGCGACTCCACTCAGTCAGTGCTCCGTGACTACTCCGGGGTCCACCCAGGCCAACGATCCTCCCCAAAGGAGACAATCACATATAAAGGATGGAATATGAAAAACCTTTTGAAATCATTATTTAAATCTTTCCAGGATTCATCCCCGGCCCTCATAAGCCGTCATAATCCATAAAATCCTTTCCGAGGGTTCATGCTGGTTCCCATAAACCGTCATGACTCGTAAATCCGTTTCAGGGGTTCATGCCGGTTCCCATAAACCGTCATGACCCATAAAAACCATTTGTAACACATAGATGGGCGCTAGGCCCGAATCCACATAGAAACTGGACCTCCGGTCCGAATCGTAAACCAACTGGGTCTCCAGCCCGATTCCGTAAATCAAATGGGTTTCGAACCCGAGTTTACCTTTTCGAATCCAGAACCATTTTATGCAATCACATCCAAAACCATAAGAATGTTAAATCAGTATAAAACCGAAAAACCTCGATTTACGTGCAAGCAAGTAAATCGCCTCGTAAAGCGTGAAATCATATAAATCACAAGCATCCAAATCAACATCATAAAATCATATTCATAATCCATATAAAACATTTATGCATTCATCACAGTTTTGAAATCAAGGTCCACTCACAGACCGTCCGAAGTCGTGCCTCGAAACGCGTGCCATAATCGTCTCCCGGGCCAATCACCGTCATCGGGACTCCCAAACCTATCCAAATTCATTTAGAGGGTTACTAATAGCCTCATTAACCTCTCATTGAAGTCCCATAATTTTCCCGATTTTCGAACTATTTTTAAAACTGAACCTAAACCTTCGAACAACCCGAAACCTATCGAAACGATGTCCGATCGACTCGAAAGCAGTCCCAAAATGTTCGTTACATCGAATAGATGATTTGATATGTTGGAACCATCCTCAAATTCTCCCCCACGCGCCCGCACGCGCTACCTGAAGTGTCTGCGCGTGGGAGCCACGCGCCTGCTACAGTGTCATCCCCTACCTCGCGTCGACCGGTCTGAACCGGTCCGGTCCGGTTCGCCTACAACTTGGACCGACGTGACCGGTTCAAGCTCATTCTGGCCCAGTTTTTCACCGTTTTCAATCCTAATCAATCCTAACCTTCCTATAATCGTCCTAGGAACCTAACCCAATTAATTAGAAGCCCTAAAACCTCTAAAACGCGACCGGTTTGATTTTTCACTTCACGGTTCGAAAATCCCAAAACCTCCCAGGGCTTCCCCGATGTCCAAACTACATCCAAACCTTCCAAAAAACTCCCTAGCAACCTAAATAACACATCCTAATCATCCAAAACAGTCCATAACATCAAAATCCAAATAAAAATTGAAAATGGGCTTACCGGGTACCCGCTCGGGTTCTGGGTTCCAGCCACCGCCCACGGCGGTTCCAGCCACCAGCTGCCATCCCTAGTCCTCCTCTCTCACTCTCTGGTCTCTCCAGGATCATTTGGGGTTAAGGGTTTGGTGTTTGGGTTGCACAGATGAGAGAAATGAGATCGGGTGGGTTTTTCGGTTTGAAATGAAAATGGAATGGTTTGCACGGTGCATGAATCAATTTGGGTGTCCATTGGATGGGTGACACTTGTCACTCATCCATTGGGCATCAGGACAAATATCTGGGCCCACTAGAGTCCAAAAGTGAACTCGTCTCGTAATTCGTACAATAGTGCACTCTAACTTCCGTGAACCGTAACTTCGCCGCCGAACGTCTGAATTCGATGTGCCGCCTGTCTATGGATTCGTATCGTCCCGATCTACGTAATGGTCCTCGGCCCTCGGCCATCGGACATGCCAGGTCAAAAGTGAACTTTTTGAGCCTTTTAACCAAAATTACCAAAATGCTCCTAAACTTCCAAACGTCATAACTTCCTTCTCGAACGTCAGAATTGAACGTGTCACCTGTCTATGAACTCGTGACGTCCTAAACTACATCACGGTCCTCGATCAAAGTCCATTTGACCGCTCGATTGAAAAGTCAACGTTTTACCCATTCCCAAGGGCAAACCGGTCATTTCTCATCGTTCGTCCGATTTCGCCTAACTAATCACCGATTAGCCCCACTAATCGTGATTAGTCACTAATCTAATCTAGGAATTTGGGACGGGTCGTTACAACCTTCCCCCCTTAATAAATTTCTTCCTCGAAATTCCAACTGACCTAATTCTAACCGTTCTTCCCTCCTTAATTAGTTTCATTCTCGAAACTAGAACTATCCCGATTCCACATCCACCTCGTGGAAGTAATTTGATCTCGAAACTTGTGTACACTAGTACACCCACTAGCCAACATAAAACTCGTCTGCGACCAGACGTACACTAACACTCACATCGTATCGACTACATTCGACCACGTTGAATGACAGTAGTCATACGTTCCGAATTGACACTATTTGTCAAATCTACCGAGTCGCTGACACAACCAACTAGACAGTTCCTTGCTCAATCACCAATCTATCCTGCTATCTGCTCCTACAGGGAGTCACCAAATCTCACTAACCGATCCACATTGACACCTTCCACAATCTGTCACCACTTGACAGTCGCTAATCAAAAACTGACACTATACTTACCTGTGTTTACACCGACCACCAACTCACTCAACTTGAGTATACGTATACCAACAAAACACTCGACCCGCGTGTAACCGGACCAATCAGAACTACTATGACCCAATGCACAGTATCCAATGTCCAGTCCACGATCTCAACTAATCCAATGGTATCGGAACTAAGCCGACTACCAATACGCTCACCAACGTACCACTGGTATAACCTATAGACCATCACCAGACACCAAAAGTCTGCCCGGTATCGTACCTCGAACTATGTACAAGGTACGTACATCCATTACCAACCAGACTATAGCAACAACATTATCTACCAATCATGGTAGAACCTGAGAAGTCACCCTAAAATGACTTCGAAATACTCGTTACCAATGCGAAAAACCCGCATTCCCCTCGTCACCTCAATCACAACCTCATGCGATTCCGAAATTCCAACCAAATTGGAAACAACATACCCGGACATCAACCACGTGTCCCCTAACCAATTTAACTCTATCTGAGATCCACTCTGGGACCACAGATACCGAGCATATGCCCATCACGACGGATGTGACTCAACGTCATCACAATCACCGGCACCAGCACCAGCACGAGTACCAGCACCAACGCATTATCACCTACACTAGTATCAGCACACAGGCATCCACACTAGTAGCAGCACACTAACACCAGCACACCGTGTGCAAAACTGACAACCGTGGATCTCCACTCATACCGAGCGACGACCCCGTACCTCAACTCGTATTGGTGAAACTATGTCTCCGTCGTACCCGATAACTCTGGGTGCAGTCACCCTAACAACTCATTACAAGAAAAGGAAACATTCCCCGAACGTCCCTGATTCCCAACAACCGTAACTACAACTATTCTCGGTAGTAGTGCCTGCCACCGACTCGTGCAGACCCAACCACCAGACATCTTGATATACGGACTCCGTATCCCACTCAGGGATTCCATCGATAAGTACCAACCCTGGTAACCTGTCCAATCGAACTCTAACCAGTCGTAACTCGACTTAACCAATGTCGTTTACCAGGTCACCAAGACCTTAGTTGCACCCACAATCCATCACAACTACGGTAGTACGACCACCAACTAGGTCTAACCGATAAGTATAACCCCGACTGCGAAGTGCAGTCCCAGCACAAGCTGACATGACTAGACCGACTAACGAATCTGACCGACCTCACGGTCCCGACATCGTAAAGACGTCAATCCAATCGTACCGTTAAAAGGATCCCATGCCATCGTGAAAGGCGATCCCAACTAACCGTCTCACGATCAAACTGCTAACGTACTGTTACGTTCACCTTTCGTAGGGTTCCATACTATAAACCACGACAGAACTATGGCAACCCCGGCATCCCGTGCCGAACCAAGACAATCCAAGACCCAATCCTACTAACTATCGTACCGATACCCTAACTATCAGGTTGACCACGAACTGCAGCCCATTGAGATATCACATCCTCGACCTGCGTAAGGAGTAGTAAGCAAAACACGCTCTGGAATTCAGAGTAACACGAGCAACGATGCTCTGATAAGCAATCCTACGAACAATCCTATGCTCTGATACCACGTTGACAGGACCCATCCCAATCCCCCCGGGATTAACGCGGGATGACCCTGCTCCCGTCTGACACGGAGTGTCAGACAAGGGATATTTCCAACCTTCGCCCTTCCGGGCTATCAGAGTACGCCAGGATCCGGAGGAGGCATGTGATATCTCGGTCTCCGCTACAGTCCACATCGTATCCAACCTGAAGGGTATTAAAAACAGAAAGACTATGAGTGGACAAAAATAAAGAGTTTCGTAAAACACATTTATAAAAGACCTTTATACCTTTCACTAAAAAGCATGCATGCATAGTAAAACCATTGATCCAAACACATATGTTTAAACAACCATCATTAGGGTCTCACCCACAAATTTCGTAAATACAAGTCACACGGGCTCCTGCCCAAAACCATTTACAGAAAACCATAACATAGTAAACATATGTGGGATCTCAGCCCAAAACCATTTATCATCATAAACACAATTTCCCAAACCCCTTGAAATCATGTTTATCCATTATATTCATATCCAGAACCTGTCACAGTAAAATAAAGCAACACGCATGCTAACCGGGGTCTCAAACCCAAGTCTCTCCAGGGTCCACCCAGGTCAATGTCCGTAGATCAATGACCCTCCCTGGAGGTAACGAACCATGCCCATCCTGAGAGTAAGGAACCCAACTGGGGGGCGACTCCACTCAGTCAGTGCTCCGTGACTACTCCGGGGTCCACCCAGGCCAACGACCCTCTCCGAAGGAGACAATCACATATAAATGATGGCATATGAAAAACCTTTTGAAATCATTATTTAAATCGTTCCAGGATTCATGCCCGGCCCCCATAAGCCGTCATAATCCATAAAATCCTCTCCGAGGGTTCATGCCGGTTCCCATAAACCGTCATGATCTGTAAATCCATTTCAGGGGTTCATGCCGGTTCCCATAAACCGTCATGACCCATAAAAACCATGTGTAACACATAGCTGGGCGCTAGGTCCGAATCCACATAGAAACTGGACCTCCGGTCCGAATCGTAATCCAACTGGGCCTCTGGCCCGATTCCGTAAATGAAATGGGTTTCGAACCCGAGTTTATCTTTTCAAATTTAAAACCATTTCATGAAATCATATCCAAAACCATAAGAATGTTAAATCAGTATAAAATCAAAAAACCTCGATCTACGTGCAAGCACGTAAATCGCCTCGTAAAGCATGAAATCATATAATTCACAAGCATCCAAATCAACATCATAAAATCATATTCATAATCCATATAAAACATTTATGCATGCATCACAGTTTAGAAATCAAGGTCCACTCTCAGACCGTCCGAAGTCGCACCTCGATACGAGTACCATAATCGTCTCCCGGGTCAGTCAACATCACCGGGACTCCCAAACTTGTCCAAATTCATTTAGAGATTTACTAATAGCCTCATTAACCTCTCATTGAAGTCCCATAATTTTCCCGATTTTCTAACTATTTTTAAAACTGAACCAAAACCTTCGAACAACCCGAAACCTATCGAAACGATGTCCGATCGACTCGAAAGTCCCAAAATGTTCGTTACATCGAATAGATGATTTGACATGTTGGAACCATCCTCAAATTCTCCCCCATGCGCCCGTACGCACCGCCTGAAGTGGCTGTGTGTGGGAGCCACGCGCCTACTACAGTGTCATCCCCTACCTCGCGTCGACCGGTCTAAACCGGTCCGGTCTGGTTCGCCTACAACTTGGACCGGCGTGACCGGTTCAAGCTCATTCCGGCCCAGTTTTTCACCGTTTTCAATCCTAATCAATCCTAACCTTCCTATAATCGTCCTAGGAACCTAACCCAATTAATTAGAAGCCCTAAAACCTCTGAAACCCGACCGGTTTGATTTTTCCCTTCACGGTTCGAAAATCCCAAAACCTCCCAGGGCTTCCCCGACGTCCAACCTTCATCCAAACCTTCCTAAAAACTCCCTATCAACCTAAATAACGCATCCTAATCATCCAAAACAGTCCATAACATCAAAATCCAAATAAAAATGGAAAATGGGCTTACCAGGTACCCGCTCGGTTTTGGGTTCCAGCCACCGCCCACGGCGGTTCCACCCACCAGCTGCCATCCCTAGTCCTCCTCTCGCACTCTCTGGTCTCTCCAGGATCATTTGGGGTTAAGGGTTTGGTGTTTGGGTTGCACAGATGAGAGAAATGAGATCGGGTGGGTTTTTGGGTTTCACGGTGCATGAATCAATTTGGGTGTCCATTGGATGGGTGACACTTGTCACTCATCCATTGGGCATCAGGAAAAATATATGGGCCTACTAGAGTCCAAATGTGAACTCGTCTCGTAATTCGTGCAATAGTGCACTCGAACTTCCGTGAACCGTAACTTCGTCGTCGAACGTCCGAATTCGACGTGCCGCCTGTCTATGGATTCGTATCGTCCCGATCTACGTAATGGTCCTTGGCCCTCAGCCATCGGACATCCCAGGCCAAAAGTCAACTATTTGCTCCTTTTAACCAAAATTACCAAAATGCCCATAAACTTCAGAATGTCATAACTTCCTCCTCGAACGTCGGAATTAAACGTGTCACCTGTCTATAAAATCGTGACATCCTAAACTACGTCTCGGTCCTTGGTCAAAGTCCATTTGACCGCCCGATTAAAAAGTCAACATTTTACCCATTCCCAAGAGCAAAACGGTCATTACGCATCGTTCGTCCGATTTCGCCTAACTAATCACCGATTAGCCCCACTAATCGTGATTAGTCACTAATCTAATCTAGGTATTTGGTACGGGTCGTTACACCCCCCACATATATTTATCCAATCAAAACAGTCCATGTGTCCAATTTCTCGGTTTACGTGCAATAGTACCATTTTTCATTCTAGACCCGTAACTTTCCCGTCGAATGTCCAATTTCGACATGCCGTGTGTCTACGGACTCATAACATCCCGATCTATGGAAGGTCCTCGATCCTCATGCATTACACCCAATCCTAGGGGAAAAACGATCATTTTACATCGGTTGTCTGAAATCCCTCGACTAATTAGAGATTAGTCATGATAATCCTTAATTACTCCTTAATTTATTCTGAAATTCGGAGTCGAGACCGATGGATCGATTAGGATAGATGTGCTGTAGTGAGCAGCCGAGGTCGTGAATGACCCGAGTGGGCATTGGTTGGAAAAGTTACCAGGAAAGTGGTACTTATGGATTAGATCATAAGGTGACCGATCAATGGATTATACGCTTCTGAGTGGATGGTACGGGCGATGGATTGCAACCTCGGTGAGTGATTGGTATTGACGGTGAGTTACCCGCGTGAGTACGGAGTCCCAATAGTCGATTGTTTCCTCGATTGATTTGCGCAAGGTTGTGGCGGAAATTTCAATCGATAAGACTTATCCATCGGATTGGTCTTCTTATTGATCTTGATACGCTTATGTTCCAGTGACAGTGAGACGAGGAGGAGTCCTCAGTGGTATCGGGTACCATGAAGTGAGGTTCCTACATTTGATGCAGAGGTATGTGAGATTGTCATCGAACATAGGAGATGACGACAGGAGACGATGAGCCTTGGTCGGTGGCGATTGTGTCGGGATGTCACGCTATCCTAGTGGATATGACTTTGATGACTGGGATGATTGGGATGAATGAGATGAGCTAGGTAGAATCCAGCAATGACTGAGATGTGAGTGGTAGAAACCCAATGGAGATGAGTGAGACGAGTTGGATAGAATTCGGAGATGACCAAGATAAGTTGACGGAATGTCAGCAACAATCATCCAATCGTTGGAGAGGATTACAATAGTTTATGATTCTGAGGGCCACCGAGTGCGTCGAGAGGATGTGATTACCATTACAGTTATCGTTGAGCTAGATAGATAAGTGTCAGGACCCGACCCTCCTCTGTTAGGTCCCGACTCATCTAGCACGATATTTTCCTCTTTGGGCCACAGCAATACTCAACGGCAAGCCTGCGCCCTCAAGGTTTTGTTTTCGGGAGCTCACGGTGCAACTTCCCAGGGGGTCACCCCATCATGAAATTGCACCAACCTCAACTCGCTTAACTTTGGGGTTCCAATCCCCCCCAAAGCCACTGAGCTCCCAAAAGGCCTCATGCTAGATAGATGTGTGCCTACACCTTTAAGGCACACCACCATTTCCTTCCCAGACCATTCCCCCCTCGCAGGAATGTGAGATTGTTCACCGTTCCCTCCGTGACACGACGTTCGGGGCTAACCGAGAGGCGGAGGCATAAGCGGAGATAATCCCTATTCTGGTAGGTGCTGAAGGATAGTTTCGGGACTTCAGTGGACTTGTCAGACGGGAGCAGGACCGGGCACGGTTATCGAGGTCCAGTTGGGACGGGTCCTGTCAATAAGGGTCTAAGTGGCCTAATGAGATCATAGTATCCTCCTTGTTGAATTAGATTGAATTACTGGAGGTACAAGGTATGCCTGGATTGGAAATAGATGTTTTATCTTGCCTTGGCAAGTGTGCCGAGTGTCGTGTGCGGGAGTTGGCAGGAGTTGATCCCATGGAGTGGACCGTGCTAGATAGTACTCTGACTGGTACGGTGGTCGGACCACCGAATGGATTTGTGTAGAAGGTTTTGACCTAAAAACCGAGCAATTTCTAGGACACGTGTTGTGATGTCCCTAGTTAGCTCGGTGAGCTTGGAGTGAGATGGGTTTCAATTGACTTGGAATATCACTGTTAAGGAAAGCCAACATTTTTTGTCGAACTGAATGGAACTTCGAGAGTTAGATATTACAAGATAGCTAATAAATATACTTCATTCTCTTGAAATTTCTTAGTGAATTCCTCATCAATCATGGATGCATAAGCTTGTAAAGGTCAAGCTGATTTGAGGAGTGATGCGATCGTGGGAGGATCACGATAGTATCTATCAATATATATTATTAGTTGGTGAAGGAGACTTCTCATTTCCTGCCTCTATGATTGCAACAGGGTTGCAATTTCTCATGGGTTAAAAAAGGGTGAAAGAACTTAACACCCAGACAGTGAGTCAAATTGGAATGACATGAAGAGGGAAGGTGACACCATCACTTGACGTGATGAGTGAGTATCAGATCTGGTGGACCCGTGTTAGTATTATGGATCGTTGGCTGAGAGAACTAGTGATGGGCTCTCATGCCAGATGAGCTAGATGATGATTGGATTGAATTCGCGATGGACGCGGTACGATAGATGAACTGGATCAGGGATATTAGTACGTGTCTGGTTAGTGTGTGTGCAGCCCCGGACAGAGTTTGCACATTGCGTAAGTGCAGTCCTTGAGAAGGCATGGGTAGTGCCTTGGTGTTTGTTGGGAAGTGAGTGCACCAGTGAGTAGTGCACGATGGAAAACGTGAATGCTGAGTGTTGATCATTTGTGGTACGATCATCAGATTGAGTCCGAGACGGACATGGTATGATGATCAGACGGGGTCCGATGTTGATTGTAGATTGAGTACGAGGGCTGGACATCGAATACTGTGCACTAGTGTAAAGTGGCTATAGAGGGTTCAGTGATTATGTGAGCAAGGAGCTTAGGGCCATGTGGGCCAGAGGAACCCTAGTGATTATGTGTGGGACTATCTCTACTAGAGGAAGTATTCAGTGGGTTCTAGATACATCTTGAGTGTATCAAAATGATGAGTGAAATGTCGGCTTATGTACTGAGAGGATGAGTGAGATGACAGTTGAGGCTCGTGACGAGTCGACATCACAACATTGGTCGCAAAATGATACGAGATACGATGTTGGGACTCTAGAGCGAGTCAAGGTCAAAGTTGAGTAGCGTAGCGTAGCACAGCCGTGAGTTACCAGCTAGGCATGATGTGTGTCGTCGATGTATTGAGTACTGTGGACCCATGTTGGACGCATACCTCGGGATGGAGGTAGGATTAGATCTCCGCAGTTTGGATATAGAGTTGAGTCGATTTGAATTTCGAGGATGAAATTAAATAAGGGGGAAGATTATAAAGACTCGTCCTGAATTTATGGTTTAATTTAGGATTAATGATGGATTATCGAGAAGTAATTGAGCACTAATTGAGGATTAGCGGACGATCTGGGTAAAATGACAATTTTTCCCTTGAAAAGGGTAAAAAGTTGACTTTTGACCCAGGAGGTCAAATGCACGAGGATCAAAGATCGTTACATAGATCGAGTTGATACGAGTCCATAGAGAAATGGCACGTCGAAATTGGGCATCGTACAGGGAAGTTACAGGTCAATAATGGTTTAGTGAAATATTCATGATTGTACGAATTACGAGAAGTTGACATTTGGTGTTTGAACAGTGGGACCCCAAATATCTCATGTGGACCAATAGATGAGTGACAAGTGTCACTCATCAATTGATCCACACAACACATACATGTACCTCTCATCCCCTTCATTCCCATTACACACGAAATCCCCAAACCCATTCCCCTCTGCATTCCATTTGAAATTAAGGCCACAGAGAGACTGAGAGAGGTCAAGGGTGAGGTTGAGAGGCAGAGAGAACGATGGTGAGAGGCTAAACATGGTAATGGCCTGAGGAAAAGGTAAAAACTTGAAACCCTGTTTGATTTGAATCTGGGTTTTGTTTTTTAGACGTTTGAGAACCATTCTAATGCTTGGGTTATATTCTGTTAGTTTGTGTGAGTTCATAGAGACTAATAGGAAGGAAAAAGGAACATTGGACAAGTTGTGGGATTGGGTCGAAGTTTGACCGAGAAGGATCAAATTTGAAAGGTAAGTTTTAGGTCCTTTCCCTTGGTTTTATGCTTGTAGGATTGTTTATGGGTGAGAAACGGAGAGATTGGTGAAAGAACGCTGGATTTTGGTGAAGAAATGAGGGATATAGGACTTGGTTAGGGTTGTGGGTCCAGTGACTCGATTTCAAGCAAATGGGTAGACCCACGAGAGGTTGACGACGATGAAGTGGCAATCCACATCATCATCTGTCAGTGTTGTCGGCCCACGTGGCCAATCAGGTGGTGTCAGGACCCGACCCTCCTCTGTCAGGTCTCGACTCATCTAGCACGATATTGTCTTCTTTGGGCCACAAAAATACTCAACCGCAAGCCTGTGCCCTCAAGGTTTTGTTTTCGGGAGCTCACGGTGCAACTTCCCAAGGGGTCACCGATCATGGAATTGCACCAGCCTCAACTCGCTTAATTTTGGGGTTCCAATCCCCCCCAAAGCCACTGAGCTCCCAAAAGGCCTCACGCTAGATAGGTGTGTGCCTACACCTTTAAGGCACACCACCATCCTCTCCCAGACCATTCTCCCCTCACAGGAATGTGGGATTGTTCACCATTCCCTCTAGGACACGGGCCTTACAATTCACCCCCCTTAGGGCCCAGCGTCCTCGCTGGCACACTTCCCAGTTGGGGTCTGGCTCTGATACCATTCTGTCAGGACCCGACCCTCCTCTGTCAGGTCCCGATTCATCTAGCACGATATTGTCCTCTTTGGGCCACAACAATACTCAACGGCAAGCCTGTGCCCTCAAGGTTTTGTTTTTGGGAGCTCACGGTGCAACTTCCCAGGGGGTCACCCATCATGGAATTGCACCAGCCTCAACTCTCTTAACTTTGGGGTTCCAATTCCCCCCCAAAGCCATTGAGCTCCCAAAAGGCCTCATACTAGATAGGTGTGTGCCTACACCTTTAAGGCACACCACCATCCTCTCCCAGACCATTCTCCCCTCGCAGGAATGTGGGATTGTTCACCGTTCCCTCCAAGACACGGGTCTTACAGGTGGTGCCACGTGGTGAGCTATTAGAAGCTATCAGGTCCAGTTAGCAAATGACATGGCAAGTCCACATCATGCATATCAGACCACGTGGACCAATCAGGTGGTGCCACATGGCAGAGTGTTAGGACCTATTAGGCCTACGTGGTAGCTGACGTGACAGGTCTGGTCAGCACTATCAGAACACGTGGACCAACATAGTGGTTCCATATGGCAGTGTGTCAAGATGTCAGAGCTAGCGTTTTAGTGACATATGGCACCAGTCAGGGAGTGCCATGTGGCAAGCTGTCAGATCTTATAGGTGTCAGATCTAACAGGTGTCAGACCTGTCAAGCTGATGTCAGTATGACGCCAGGGTTGACCATTGAGGTGAAACGAGTCATGTTTGAAAGGTTTCGACGATCTGAATTCAATGGTGGTGGTTTCAAGTCGATCGAAGGTCATTTGATAGGTCATTTAGAGGTTTTTAGCCTCGAGAAACGTGTTCAAGACACGTTTACTGTAACAGAAGTTTTGAGAGTTTATATTTTGGACTTGTATAGGTTGATAGTAACCTTTGGATGTGATTTGGACAGGTTCATACGTCCCGGAGAGCACGGATTAGCCCCAGAGTGACTTACGACGCGGATTGCAGGCGTGCAGCTTGGACGGTCTGTGAGTGGACTTTGTTTTATGAAATATGAGTCATGCATAATTGTTTTATATGTCTTATGAACATAATTTGAGATTCCTTGAGCGCATATGATTTACATTGTTGATTTGTAATTTTCATAGATAATGTAATATTACACGTAGTTCGAGATTCCTGTTTGATATGATATTTGGGCTTCGGCGAGTATTCTACATGCATGTATTTTATATGATTTCGATGATTTCATGGAGATACGTGAAACCGAGGATTTGATTTACAGTTTTAGAGAAATTCACGTAGATGCGTGAAAATTGGTATTCGGGCTTGAGTCCCAATTGATAAGACTTGAGTTGGATTGAAGTGAAGGACGATTTTGGAAAAGTTTTTTGAATCGTGAAATGGTTTCTAAATTGTGATATATCTTTCAGGCGTATGACCTAGTTGATTTATGGTTTGACTTAGAGTATAATCAAACGTGAGGTATATCGGGCTGTGATCCAATTATGAGATTATGAAAGATATTTCGGGCATGAGACCTAGTTGTGGATTTGATAAGATTCAGGAATTCTGGGTTTATGAAGTGTTATAGACATTGTTTTCGGGCTTGAGACCCATTTGATGATATTTCGGGCTTTTTACCCCATTGATGATATTCGGGCTTATGTCCCAATGATTTTAAGTTTAAAGACTGGTATTTTATTAGAGGGCCACCGGCTGTGAATATGTTTCCCTAGAGATCACCTTGGAGATATGCTCGCCTCCAAGGTATGGAGAGGTCACGATGCGCTTGCTATCGAGCAGCCGAGATAGGCGGCAGTCGCGGGAGGCTCGGTCCAGAAGTGTGGTATATGAGATCGATCAATGATATGTTCAAGACGATTTAGTGATTGTCGGCTGGTGATGTGTTCACAGCAACATGCTCGGGATCAGAGCAGTCCTTGAGCTTATGGGCACACGTTGCTGGGATTGGAATCGTGACTGATGACACTGATGATGATGGGCTGAGATACCTCATGGTTTTATAGTTGGGATAAGGTCCCACGTGTTATATATTGGGGCTGAGACCCTACGTGATTTGATTTGGGCTTAGACCCTGTGTGATTTGGTTTTTGGGTTGAGTCCATACTAAGGAAATGGCTTCGATTGAGAAGCATTTTTCACTGTGTTTTGTTTTGAAAGCCAATTCAACTTCCTTTTGAGAAAGTATTTGAAATACTTTGTTTTCTGATGCATGCATGCTTTTACGTGAAGGATATAAATGTCCTTTCGATAAATTGTTTTTATAAATGATTGTTTTTGTCCACTTACAGCTTATGTTGTTTTTGATATGCTTCAGGTTGACTCGGATGCGCGTTAGAGAAGAGATTGCGACATCACTTGCTGCCACAAATCCTTGTGTACTCAGGATAACCCCAAGCGGGTTTCAGTTTAATCCCTCGTCTAACACACATTGTCAAATGGGAGTAGGCATATCCCACGATAATCCAGGAGGATTGGGATGGGTCTTGTCACTACCATCATCTATTTTTCGAATGTGGGACAAATGGGTCCTAACATTCCACTGCGTTTCTAGAACCAACGTCCTCGTTGGCCCACTTTACCGACACTGACCATGTGGTAGCCGGTGACTCACTCATCTATTAGTATTCGGTGACTCGATATTACGCTCATACATAATATTGATCGCCTTAATCTAGCCTCTAGGTCACCCCTTATGTGGAGTCTGGGCCCAGTCGTGGTGAAATCAGGCTCTAATACCAATTGTTAAGGACATAAGGGTAGAACTTCCCCAAAAGCTAGCTCAAAGTGAAGGAAGCCCAAAAGCTCTTATAAACCCCTCTAGCATTATTTATTTTTCCAATGTGGGACAATTGGGTCCTAACAATTAGAAATCTCATCACAAAATTAATGAGTCTTCTGCTACTAGTATCAGGAAACATAAAGTAAAGCAATAACGGAGATTGGCAACCACAACACATGGCAGGACCCATCCCAATTCCCCTAGATTATCGTGGGATGTGCCTTCTCCCGTCTGACACCTTGTGTCAGACAAGGGACAAACCTGTAACCCGCTCGGGGATATCCAGTGTATGCAAGGAGCTATGGAGTTGCGAATCGGCATGTTATGTCTTGATCTCTACTTCAGCCTACATCCGTAATCAACTTGAAGGGTATCAAAAACCATAAAAAGATGTGATTGGACAAAACAACAGTTTATAAAATCAATTTCTCGAAATGATATTTATACCCTTCACGTAAGAGTATGCAAGAAAAAAGTATTTCAAATACTTTCTTAAAATCAAATCATTTTGTTTTTCAAATCAAAACACAGTGAAAAATGCTTCTCAATCAAAGCCATTTCTTCAATGGGGTCTCAACCCAAACCCAAATCACATAGGGTCTCATCCCAAAATATAAACCACGTGAGACCTCAGCCCAAATATGAAACCATGTGGGATCTCAGCCCATCATCATCAGTGAAAACCTTCGTGCACATAACACCCATAAAAAACAAACATAACCAATCCTTGTATCCAACATCAGTCACGATATCCCAGTAACGCGTGCCAAATAGCTCTAGGACTATTCCAATCCGAGCACATCACCGTAAACACATCACCGGCTGATGTTTTAGATTGTCGTGAACACATCACCGATCGACCTCCATATAATACCAGTACTCCTGAGTCTAGACTCCCTCGGCTCCACGACAACAGGCAGTGCTTCGTGACCACTCCGGGCGAACACACTCCATCGCCGAGGCGAGCATTATCACCAGGACTTCTCCCAGGAAACACATTCCAACCAGAGGCCTTCAACCATATTAATCACAAGATGATGGTCTCAGTGAGAGCAGTAATCAAATCTTGTAGAGACTCAGTCCAAAATCATTTCAATAGGGTCTACGCCCAGATATAATCTCATCAAATCCTTTTCCACAAAACCATCATAAAATAGTGTCTAGATACAGTTCATAAATCCAGGATTCCTCAAATCCTATCAAATCCACAACTGGGCCTCATGCCCGAAATATCTTTCATAAATCATAACTGGGTCATAACCCGATATCATTTCCTCATGTTTGACTATACTCTATGTCAAAAAGTAAATCAAATGGGACTAAATCCCGAAATATATTTCCAAATCTGAAAACCATTTCCTTATTCAAATCTTTATTCAAAACCATCTTTGACTATCATCCAAGTCAAAGTCAACATCCAAATGGGACTCAAGCCCGAAAACCGATTTCACATATCTCTATGAAATCATACAAAACTGATAATCAATCCTTGGTTTCACGCCACTCCGTGAAACCATCAAAATCACATAAAACATATGCACGTAGAGTACTCTGCCTAAGCCCAAATATCATATAAAATAAAAATCTCGAACTACGTGTAATATCGCATTTTCTACGAAAATGCCAAATAAAAAATATAAAACATATTTAAATCATATTCACTAAAGGCATCTCAAATAATGTTCATAAAACCTATAAAGTAGTTATGCATGCATCACATTTATAAATAAAATGTCCAGTCATAGACCATCCAAGTTGCATGCTCCGAAATTCGCGCTGTAAGCCACTCAAGGGCTAATCCATAATCTTTGGAACAACCGGACCTGTCCAAATCACATCCAAGGGTCACTATCAACCTATACAAGTCCATATCAAAGACAATAAAAACTCCCGAAATGGTCAATGTGTTCCGAACAGGCTTATCGAGGCTAAAAACCTCTAAATAACCCATCAAACGATCTCTGATTGACTTGAAACTACCACCATTGAATTCAAAACATCAAAACCTTTTAAACAAGACCAATTTGACCTCAAAATTCGTGCCCACGTGCTGTAACGACCCGTCCTGAATTTCGAGATTAGATTGGTAACTAATCATGATTAGTGAGGTTAATTGGTGATTAGTTGGGCAAAATCGAACGAACGATGCAAAATGACCGTTTTGCCCCTAGTCGTGGGTAAAACGTTGACGTTTTGCTCGGGCGGTCAAATGGACTTTGACCGATGACCATAACATAGTTTGGGACGTCACGAGTTCATAGTTTGGGACGTTCGGAAGTTTAAGGGCATTTTGGTAATTTTGGTTAAAAAGAGGAAAATGTTGACTTTTTGACTAGGATGTTCGATGGCCAAGGGCTAAGGACCGTTACGTAGATCGGGATGATACGAATCCATAGACAGGCGGTATGCTGAAATCGGACTTCGAACGGGAAAGTTATAGGTCACGGAAGTTCGATTTCACTATGCGTGCATTACGAGGCGAGGACACTTGGCTTATTCTGTTTGGGTCAGATATTTTAAGTGGGACCTATGGATTGGCCAACAACCCTAAACTGTGGATCTATGTCTTGATTGGTGAGATTGGATTATAATAATAATATTTTAATTATTTTATAATTCCCATTTCCCTCAGCTTTTAATCTCAGCCCTTTATACCAAATCATCCCTATCATCCTCACCGTTTATCTCACTCCCCTCTCATCAAAATGGCATCTTCTCTATTCTTTCAAAAACCCGAAACAGCACACATCACCACCATCCTTCATCTTGTGTGTGATTTACTTTGAGTGGGACTGAGGGAGAGTGAGAGGCTAGTGGAATGGGAAGACTGGACGGTGGTGTTAGGCCACAGCGGCGGTTCACGGCGGAGGAACCCGAAACCGTGAGGTAAGCTTTTGAAAATTCGAAAAATGAGTTTTAGGGAGCCTTAGTCTATTCTATTGATTGGAAACGGTTTCTGGAAGTCTTAGGGACCATTTGAGATCAAGAAAGGATGATAGGATGGCCTGGAACGGCCTTGAACGGCGGAGGAAATCACAACCACCATTGTTGAACTTGGAAGGTACGGGTTTTACGGTTTCCTTCCATTTTTAATAATCAAAATGATAGGAAATGAACGTAGGAAACTATAGGATTGAAAATGAAACTAAATGGGATTAAAAATGGACGGTTTGAACGATGAACCGGTCGAGCCAGTCCGATCTGGTTCGAACCAGTCGAACCCAGTTAGGCTGGAGGTTAGTTGTAACGCTACAGTAGGCGCGTGATCTCATGCGCAGAGGCTTCCTAGGACGTGTGGGGGCGCGTGAGTGACTGTTCGGGAAAGTGTTCAAAACGTGAAATCTTCTATTCGCTGTAAAAAAACATTTTGGGACGGGTTTCGTGTCGATCGGACACCGTCTCGATAATGTTCGGGGCATCGGAAGGTTTTGGATCGGGATTAAAAATTGTTGAAAATTTGGGAAACTTACGGGGCTTCAATGAAAGGTTAATAAGGTAGTTAGTAACCCTCTAGATTGATTTGGACAGGTTTGGGAGTTCCGGTGATGACGATTTGCCCGGTGAGGCTTACGGCACGCAAGCCAAGGCAGCAGCTTAGGACGGTCTGTGAGTGGCCTTTGATTTCTAAACTGTTATGCATGCATAAATGTTTTATACGGATTATGATTGTGATTATATGATGTTGATTTGAATATTGGTGAATTATATGGTTTCACGCATTTCGAGCTGATTTTCGTGCTTTCACGTAAATCGAGGTTTTCGATTTTACTCTGATTTTCCGTACTTATGATTATAGAAATACTTGAATGAAATGGTTTTGATATTGGAACGATGGACTCTGGCATGAGGCCCCATTGTTTTGGAAACCTCAGACTTGGAGTCCATTTGAGTTACATAATTGGGCCGGGGGCCCAATTGCTTTATGAAATCGGGCCAGGGGTCTAGTTGTTTACGAAATCGGGCTGAGACCCATTTGAGTTATATAATCGGGCCAGGGGCCTAGTTGATATACGAAATCGGGCCAGGGGTCCAGTTGATTTACGAAATCGGGCCGCGGGCCCAGTTGGTTTACGAAATCGGGCATGAGGCCCAGTTGGTTATAAATGTGATTTAGGGTTAGGGATCCAAAATGGATTTGAATAAATGGTTTTGATTTGAAAAATCAGAAGTTTGGACTTGTGATGGTTTTGTGGAAATTCCGGGCAGGGCCATTGAGATGTTTTGAAATGATTGATAAACTATTTTCCATAAACCATCTTGATACGAGGATATGTGATGGTCTTTTCCAAGTGTCTGGGACACTGGGGAAGTCACGGTGCATTGCCTGCGAGGGGTCATTATACGGAGCTACCAGACCGTATGATGACTCAGGAGCAGGAATGCTATGATTGGACGTCTGGGACGTCAGACATCTGGGATGTCAGAGATATTGACCCGGTGAGACCCCGGGTAGCACACGTTACTTGATACCGTGAGTTATGGCATCTGGGACGCTAGGCATCTGGGATGCCCATGATGGTTTAAACATGTTTTTCTTGAATGTTATTTATGGTTATGGTTTTGGACGATGGCCCACGTGGAATTGGAATTTTGTTTCACGGTTTTGGGCTGAGTTCCCACATTTGGTTTCGAGTTATGGTTTCTGGGCTAAGGCCCTAATGGTTGCTTTTAGTAAATAATTTGCTTACTTATTTTCGATGCATGCATATGTTTTAATGAAAGGCATAAATATCTTTGTGAAATGTGTTTTTATGAACTTATTTATTTTCGTCCACTCACAGCCTTTGTCGTTTTAATGCCCTTCAGGTTGATCACGGATGCGACTGCAGCAAAGACTGGGACATCGCATGACTCCTCCATTGATCCTTGCGCAGTCTGGAAGTCCTGTTTGGGCAGTAGTTTTAGGTTATCCCCTGTCTGACACTTCGTGTCAGACGGGAGCATGGCACATCCCACAGTAATCCCGGGGGAATTGGGATAGGTCGTGTCAAGTGGTATCAGAGCAGGTTTGCTCTTTTTGTGCGCGCAGGTCGAGGATGTGATGTCTCAATGGACTGTAGTTCGTTATCAACCTGATAGTTGAGATGGTGGTATGTTAGTTAGTAGGATGGAATCGTGGCATGTCTTGGTTTGGCACTTGATGTCGGGGTTGCCGTAGTTCTGTAGTGGATGACAGTGTGGGACCCTACGAAGGGATGAACGTAATGGTACGTTAGTGTTTGGATCGTGAGACGATTAGTTAGGATCGCCTTTCACGAGGTTATTGGATCGTTTTGACGGTAGTTTGGAGTTGTGACCATTAGATGGTCAGATTTTGCTGAGTAGATGGCTATGCTGCTGGGAGCAGTCGAATTCGAGGAATCCTAGCTGATCTGATGGTTGGATTTGATTGACGTCTTTACGACGTTAAGACCGCGGGGTTGGTCAGATTGTGGCTTATACCACAGATAGCAGTTGGTAGTTAACAGTGGTAGTTAACAGTTAGGTTCAGAGGGACCCTAGGTGTGATTGTGAAACCCTAAGGTAAGATGTGTATGGTTTGAAAAGGTGAGTTGGCGAGTGGTTTGACTTGATTACTATTCGGATTTGAGGTCGTTGGTCGATCTAGTCATGTCAGCTTGTGATAGGACTGCACTCCGCAGTCGAGGTTGTACTTATCGGTTAGACCTAGCTGGTTGTCGTACTACTTAGTTATGATGGATTGTTGGTACAGCTAAGGTCGTGGATGACCTAGTAGACGACATTGGTTTAGTCGTGTTACGACTGGTTAGAGTTTGGTTAGAAAAGTTATCAGGGTTGGTACTTGTCGATGGAATCCATTAGTGGGGATACAGAGTAGCTGGCGCAGGCGGTTGATTCCGTTGGATGCGGAGTCCGTATATCGAGATGTCTGGTGGTTAGGTCTGCACGAGTCTGTGGTAGGTACTACCATCAAGAGTGGTTGTAGTTACTGTTGCTGGGAATCGGGGACGTTTAGGGAACGTTTCCTTTCTTCGTATGAGTTATCAGGGTGACTATACCTAGAGTTGTTGGGTACGACGGAGGCAGAGTTCTCCAACTTGAGTAGAGATACGGGATAGTCGTTCGGTATGAGCGGAAATCTAGGGTTTTCTAATTCACACACTTTGTGCTGATGCTGACAGGTGATAGTGATGGTACTGGTACTAGTGCTGGTACTAGTGCCGATGATTTTTTTTCAGTATTAGTCACGAGTCAGAATGTGACTCCGTCGAGATAGACATATGTTTAGTATCTGTGGTTCGGGAGTGGATCACGGATAGTGATGGACTGGATAGGATCCAACGGTAGTTGAGACGTGAGGATCGAGTACTGTCATGGGGGATTAGTGACCAGTTGGTCAGTGTTGGCCAGAGTTGGTCAGTTATGGTGGTATGCAGAGATTTGACTGTAGGTCACAGCAGGGGTCTGTTGTGATTCCCCAGTCGAGCGGTACATCAGATTAGGATGAATTGACATCCTTTTGGATGTACATATACGGTCGTAACAGGATAGATGAGTTGATTGTTTACTGACACGTGGATGATGTCCGGATGAGCTAAGAACTTGAGAATCCATTCCGGATTGGTTATGGTTGACTGCGGTTGACCATATCTCCTGAGTTTCGGATAGACTTGTTGTGGAGAAATTGGATTGTAAGAAATGAAATGGGTCATTATAGTAGTTATCGACAGTCGTTGTTGGACGGAAAGGTCGGAGAAGGATTTCTAGCTCAGGAATAGAAACTGTTAAGCGTGGTTCTTATATAGTTGGAACTTCAAAATCGAGAGATACTGTGATTGAGGTGACACGAGGAATGGGGGTTTTTCGCATTGGTAATGGGTATATCAAAGTAATTTTGGGTGACTTCTCAAGTTCTGCTAGGGCAGATGATAGGTGTATCACTAGTACATTGGTCGTGTATTGGTTGGTGGAACCAGGATTTGTTTTGGGTCATTAGGAGGAGTTGAGTATATCAAAGTTCGGTGACTGAGAGTTCTCATTTTCTGCTTAGTGGCAGACGATGTCAGGTAACATAACGTGGTGAGTGCAACGAGTGTTGTTTGTATTCACGTAGGATGAGTGTTGATGTCATCGTGTTGGATCATCCTTGGTTTTTCCTAGGTGGAATGACAAGGATCTATACAAGGTAATCAGTGGGAACCCATAGTCTTGACGTTTCTCATCGTTGACTGATCTGTTTAGATATGGGATATAGTTGGGGAGCGATTTCACAGTATGCAGATTCGTTGAGGGTGTAAGACCCTATGGTTTGGAATCTGGTAGTTAACTGTGTGGATCCTAGGTGGATCAGGATGGTGACGTTAAGGACTTTGGACGTCATGCGTTCACGATCGGGTGACGTATTGATGGATCTAGATCGTGATGTCGATGATCCAGATAGGTGGAGAGTTTATCACTCTTACTTGGATGTTTGAGTTGAGGATGTTGGACTGAACTTCCTTTCGAGGTAAATCCCGTATGGTATATTACTCAGGTGAGTAGGTTTCAGACGTGGTAGGATTTTTCCAACCTTAGACGTGTGGATGTTGGGATTGGCTTCCCTACGAAGTCAATCGAATGTATTGAGTAGCTAACCGATAGGTTTAGTTTTGGTGTGTCTTGGTAGACGTGAATGAGATTTCGAGTTTTGGAATCGAATTTCTGGGTGACGATTCAGGATTCGATTTTGGAATTTGAAAGTGGATTTCTGGATTTGGGTTCGGAATGGTTATTCCAAATGCCGGCTTACGGAATGATGGTTTCGGATTCAAATTTGGAAATGGTTATGGATATAATTTCTGGGTCTGGATTCGGGATTTGTTACGAAATTACGAATTCGGATTCGGATTTGGAAATGGATAATGGGTTGGAGTTTCGATTTGTCTAGCACTGGATTGGACAGATGGACTCCAGAATTGAAACGTGTTTGGCTACGACCTAGGTGGTTGTAGGCTGGCTGGTAATGGATGTACGTACCTTGTGCGTTGTTCGAGGTACTATATTGATTAGGCTTGTAATGCCTAGTGACGGTATATAGGTTATACCAGTGGTACGTTGGTGAGCGAGTTGGTAGTCGGCTTAATTCTGATACCATTGGATTAGTCGAGGACTTGTACTGGACGTTGGCTACTGTGCACTAGGTCATGGTATTTCTGAGGGGTCTAGTTACACACAGGTCGAGTGAGGTGTTTGTAAGTCTATACTCAGGTTGAGTAAATTGGTGGTTAGTGTAACCGCAAGTTGTTATAGTGTTAGTTTTCGACTAGAAACTGTCAAGTGGTGACAGTTTTTTGAATGTTTCTTCGTGGATCGATGAGTGAGTTGGTGACTCCTAGTGGGAGTAGATATCAGGATAGATTAGTGATTGAGAAAGGAACTGTCGTGTTGTTGTGTCAACGAAATGGTAGATTTGACAAGTGGTGTCAATTCGGAACGTGTGGTTTCTGTCATTCGACGTGGTCGAGTGTAGTCGTTGTAACGAGAGTACTAGTGGTACGTCTGGGTACGATTAAGTTTTGTGTTGGCTATTGGGTGGACTAGTGTACACGTGTGTAAGATCAAATTTTCTTTCCGCAAGGTGGATGTGGAATCAGGATAGTTGGAATTTCGAGAACGGAACTAATTAAGGAGGGAAGAATGGTTGGAATTTCGAGGACGAAATTAATTATGGAGGAAAGGTTGTAACGACCCGTCCCAAATTTTGGGATTAGATTGGTAACTAATCATGATTAGTGAGATTAATTGGTGATTAGTTGAGCGAAATCGGACGAAGGATGCAAAATGACCGTCTTGCCCCTAGTCGTGGGTAGAACGTTGATTTTTCGCTCGGGCGGTCAAATGGACTTCGACCGATGACCGTGACGTAGTTTGGGACGTCGCGAGTTCATAGACAAGTGGCACGTTCGATTCCAACGTTCGAGGAAAAAGATATGACGTTCGGAAGTTTAAGGGCATTTTGATAATTTTGGTTAAAAAGAGGCAAACGTTGACTTTTTGACTGGGAGGTCTGATGGCCGAGGACCAAGGACCGTTACGTAGATCGGGATGATACGAATACATAGGCAGACGGCACGCTGAAATCGGACTTCGAACAAGAAAGTTATAGGTCACGGAAGTTCGATTTCATTATGCATGCATTACGAGGCGAGGACACTTCGCTTATCTATTTGGGTCAGATATTTTAAGTGGGACCTATGGATGAGTGACAAGTGTCACGCATCCCATTGGCCAATAACCCTAAAATGTGGATCTATGTCTTGATTGGTGATATTGGACTATAATAATAATATTTTAATTATTTTATAATTCCCATTTCCCTCAGTTTTTAATATCAGCCCTTTATCCCAAATCATCCCTCTCATCCTCACCGTTTATCTCACTCCCCACTCATCAAAATGTCATCTTCTATATTCTTTCAAAAACCCGAAACAGCACACATCACCACCATCCTTCATCTTGTGTGTGATTTACATTGAGTGGGACTGAGGGGGAGTAAGAGGCTAGTGGAATGGGAAGAATGGACGGTGGTGTTGGGCCACGGCGGCGGTTCACGGCGGCGGTTCACGGCGGAGGAACCCGAAACCGTGAGGTAAGTTTTTGAAAATTTGAAAAATGAGTTTTAGGGAGACTTAGTCTATTCTATTAATTGGAAACAGTTTCTGGAAGTCTTAGGGACCATTTGAGATCAAGAAAGGAAGGTAGGATGGCTTGGAACGGCCGTGAACCGCGGAGGAAATCACAACCACCATTGTTGAATTTGGAAGGTACGGGTTTTACGGTTTCCTTCCGTTTTTAATAATCAAAATGATAGGAAATGAACGTAGGAAACTAAAGGATTGAAAATGGAACGAAATGGGATTAGAAATGGACGGTTTGAAAGATGAACCGGTCTAGCTGGTCCGGTCCAGTTCGAACCAGTCGAACCCGGTTCGGCTGGAGGTTAGTTGTGACGCTACAGTATGCGCGTGATCTCACGCGCAGAGGCTTCCTAGGACGCGTGGGGGCGCGTGAGTGACTGTTTGGGAAAGTGTTCAACACGTGAAATCTTCTAATCGATGTAACGAACATTTTGGGACTGGTTTCATGTCGATCGGACACCGTCTCGATAATGTTTGGGGCATCAGAAGGTTTCGGATCAGGATTAAAAATAGTTAAAAGTTCGGAAAAATTACGGGGATTCAATGAGAGGTTAATAAGGTAGTTAGTAACCCTCTAGATTGATTTGGACAGCTTTGGGAGTTCCGGTAATGACGATTTGCCCGGTGAGGCTTACGGCACGCAAACCGAGGCGGCAGCTTAGGACGGTCTGTGAGTGACCTTTGATTTCTAAACTGTTATGCATGTATAAATGTTTTATATGGATTATGATTGTGATTATATGATGTTGATTTGAACATTGGTGAATAATATGGTTTCCCGCATTTCGAGGTGATTTTCGTGCTTGCACGTAAATCGAGATTTTCGATTTTACTTTGATTTTCCGTACTTATGGTTTTCGAAATACTTGAATGAAATGGTTTTGAAATTGGAAAGATGAACTCGAGCATGAGGCCCAATCGTTTTGGAAACATTGGACTTGGAGTCCATTTGAGTTACATAATCGGGCTGGGGCCCAATTGCTTTATGAAATTGGGTCAGGGGCCCAGTTGTTTACGAAATCGGGCTAAGACCCATTTGAGTTATATAATCGGGCCGCGTGCCCAGTTGGTTTACGAAATCAGGCATGAGGCCCAGTTGGTTATCAATGTGATTTAGGGTCAGGGATCCTAAATGGATTTGAATAAATGGTTTGGATTTGAAAAATCAGAAGTTTGGACTTGTGATGGTTTTGTGGAAATTCCGGGCAGGGCCCTTGAGATGTTTTGAAATGATTGATAAACTATTTTCCATAAACCATCTCGATACGAGGATATGTGATGGTCTCCTCCAAGTGTTTGGGACACTGGCGAAGTCACGGTGCATTGCCTGCGAGGGGTCATTATACGGAGTTACCGAACCGTATGATGACTCAGGAGCAGGAATGCTATGATTGGATGTCTGGGACGTCAGACATCTGGGATGTCAAAAATATTGACCTGGTGAGACCCCGGGTAGCACGCGTTGCTTGATACCGTGAGATATGGCGTCTGGGACGCTAGGCATCTGGGATGTCCAGGATGGTTTAAACATGTTTTGCTTGAATGGTATTTATGGTTATGGTTTTGGACGATGGGCCACGTGGAATTGGAATTTGGTTTTACGGTTTTGGGCTGAGTTCCCACATTTGGTTTCTAGTTATGGTTTCTGGGCTAAGGCCCTAATGGTTACTTTATGTAAATAGTTTGCATACTGATTTTCAATGCATGCATACGTTTTAATTAAGGGAATAAATATCTTTGTGAAATGTGTTTTTATGAACTTTTTTATTTTCGTCCACTCACAGCCTTTGTCATTTTAATGCTCTTCAGGTTGATCACGGATGCGACTGCAGCAGAGACTAGGACATCGCATGCCTCCTCCATCGATCCTTGCGCGCTCTGGAAGCCCCGTTTGGACAGCGGTTTTAGGTTACCCCTTGTCTGACACTTCGTGTCAGACGGGAGAATGGCACATCCCACGGTAATCCCGGGGGGATAAGGATGGGTCACGTGCCCCCACGCGCTGTTAAGAGTTCGATCAACGAAAAGTCAATTGTCAACACCGACGTCAGTGGACGCCGGAGAATTCGACCGGTACCGCCGTCTGGTTCGGTCGCTAGTGACCAAATTTCCTCCATTTTTGTCCCATTTTTCAAACCTTCATAACTCTCTCATTTCTCAACTAAATCCTGCGTTCAAGATATGAAAATCATGCTATTCGAGCCAAGGAATCCAAATCTAAACCTAGAATTTCAAGAAAATACATGGATTTGAAGGTATGGCCTCCCAACACTTTGGCCAAACTTCGAACACATGTTCTGGCCACTCTCGTCGTCCAAAACATTCCATTCTTGCACCTACATGCTCGTATGAGTTCCAAGAACATAACAATGGGCTTAGAATTGATCCAAAACTTCAAAAACAAAAACCCAAAATCAAAGCCCATGGGTTACCTTTCTTTTTCGCATTTTTCGACCACCCTCGCGGCAGCTCCGTCGTCCTTTGCCGTCTTTCAGTCTCTCTCTCATCCTCTCTGTCTCTCTATGTTCTCAAGCAAGGACGGAATGATGAAGATTGTGGTTTTGGAGGTGGGTATGGGTATTGGGTTAAGAAGATGAATGAAAAAGATGAAAAATGAAGATGACGATGGTTTCATGTATGTGTATGGGTGTGGATCAATGGATGAGTGATACTTTTAACTCATATATTGGTCCACAAAAGATATTTTGGGTCCCACTAAAGAAAAACCTATATGAAAATCGTACAATCGTGAATAGTTCTTGAAACCGTTCTTGACCCGTAACTTTCTCATACGAAGTTTGATTTCAACGTGCCACCTGTCTACTGACTCGTATCGTCTAGATCTACGTAATGATCATAGATCCACGTGCATTGGACCTCCTAGGTCAAAAGTTAACTTTTTTACCCTTTCCAAGGGCAAAATTGTCATTTTTCCCAAATCATCCGATAATCCTCAATTAATCTCGATTTGTCCTTAATTAATTCTCAATAATCCATCATTAACCTTAATTGATCCCGTAAATTCATGACGGGTCCTTACAACCTTCCCCCTTAAAGAATTTCGTCCTCGAAATTCACACTGACATAATCCATTGTGGAAATCCAATCTTGTCTCCAACCCGAGGCACACGTCCAACATCCATCCACAGTACTCAACCATAACCAATGTCACTTGACGTCAACCACAATCCAACGGTCAATGCTAAAAATCAGCTCATCCTCCCTGACCGTATCCCCGAGTGACCTGCCGTCATTGGAAATCTCCAATGCTTAATCTCAAGACTTACTTGAGACATCAACACTTATCGATCTCACTTGTCACCTACGCAGGTGTGCACAAAATCCAACTAACAAGTCAATCTTACCGTCCTGCTCGGCTGACCATCAGGCTAATAATCTTGCTATACCAAGCTGACATTTTATTCAGCATCCAATTCAGTCCTGCTCCTCATCCTACTCAGCATCCAATCTGCCAATCATGCTCATTTTGAGCATCAAATGTCCTCTATCTCACTAGACAGCTCCCAACGTCCAATACACTCACGACGGTTCATCGTGTCAAGCTGGTAACATGCACTACGTGTGCATACAATGTCCATCTCGGACTCAATCTGATGAATGTACCACATCAATCAGATTGCTCAATACTCTACTGTTGTACCATCTAACATGCACTACTCACATGTGTATCCATATCATAGCAATCACGTAGGCACTCTCATGCCTGCTCGAGGACTGCACTCACGCAACGTCCAAACTCCGTCCGAGGACTGCACACGCACCAACTGGACACGTACAATATCAACCTCCACTCCACACACCATATCAACCTCAGACTTAATCCGTCTATCATCTAGCTAACCTGCCAATCACAGTCCGATACGAGAACCCATCTATCAGATCTTTACTTTAGACCGACCATACTATACTTAACGTCCTCTCTGAGCCCTAGTGGTCACCAGAACAACTCCAAAGATATCCAATTAGTTCACTATCTAATCTCATTCCTTGGTTCTCTCCAAAGGTCAACAGAGGTAATTCGGTTACCTACCTCGACCTCCATCTTGATGCTGCAAAGGGTCGAATCCTAAAACCTGTTGTAACCCGCTGATTCAGCCTATGTGTCTCACTGGAACACTATCTAGTAGCGCTCCATAGTCCTCTACCACTAGTACAATCTCTCCATCTAGAGCCATAACGCCTGCAAACATCCTACTTTAGGGATTGACTATTCATCTTTTCCTAAATGATGCTCAGTGTATCATCATCTTGCATATCTCTTGAGGAGATCGTAAATCAAGCTTTCCTGCCCACACGCTATCGTGGAAAAACTCCCACTAATGTCCAAAGTAGCCAACCTAGAGTAGTGGTCACGATTATGCTCACTCAATCATTATCTCCTACCAGATTAACTCTGTTCCGAGTTAATTCCATCAACAAGCTGTAATTAAGGGGATAGGATTCATTTCCTGCCCACACGCTATCGTGGAAAAACTCCCACTAATGTCCAAAGTAGCCAACCTAGAGTAGTGGTCACGATTATGCTCACTCAATCATTATCTCCTACTAGAAAAACTCCCAACAAGCTGTTTTTATGATAGGAATGTGTTTCATCCCGGAGGCGAGCATTTTCACCAAGACTTCTCCGGGGAAACACATTCCTACAGGAGGCCCTCAACCATATTAATCTCAAGATAATGGTATCAGTGAAAACAGTAATCAAATCTTGTAGGGACTCAGCCCAAAATCATCTCAATAGGGTCTGGTCTACGCCTAGATATTATCTCATAAAATCCGTTTCCACAAAACCATCATAAAAACACTATCTAGCAACACTTCATAAATCCAGGATTCCTCAAATCCTATCAAATCCACAACTAGGTCTCATGCCCAAAATATCTTTCATAAATCATAAATGGGTCACAACCCAATATCATTTCCTCGCGTTTGACTCTACTCTAAGGAAAACCGTAAATCAACTGAGACTCAAGGCCGAAACTTATTTTCAAATCTGCAAACCTTTTCATTATTCAAATCTTTATTCAAAAGCATTTTTGACTATCATCAAAGTCAAAGTCAACATGTAATATCCCAGACTGTTAATTAATTTTTAAGAAATTTTATGTAAAATCACCATTTTACCCCAAGTTAGGGAAAAATGTTGACTTTTGACCTGGGACACTATTTTAACTTTGGCTGAGGCCCATTACGTAGATCAAGATGTCATGAGTCTGTAGAAAAGCAGCACGTCGAAATCAGACGTTCGACGAGAAAGTTACGAGTCACGAAAGCAAATCGGTACTATTCATATTTTACGAGGAATTATGTAAGTGGCATTATCTGATTGTTCAAAGATTCCAGTGAACCAATCAGATGAGTGATAAGTGTCACTCATCTAATTGGCAAAGTAACCCAAATAATTATGGTTCATGTATCTTCATCTCCCTTGTTTTCTCTTTGCACCCGAAACACAAACACCACAAACTAACCCTAATTTCCATTCAGCCATCATCTTCTATGCTTCACCTGAGAGAGTGAGAGGGGAAGGACGGCTGAGGGATGACAGAGAGAAGCTGGACACAACAGAGCAGCTTGGAGTCACAACTAGGTAAGAACCCGAAAACCCGATCTTGGACCAAAAATGCTAATTTGATTTCTAGGGCTTGTTGAGCCGTTTTAATCATTAGGAAATGTTCCAAGGGTCTGTATAATCTCATAGAGACCAAAACGAAGGACCAAGGTGGCTAGGATCGACGGAAAGCAAGGTGGAAGTTTCCCGTCACTGTTCAACATTTGGAAGGTACCATTCTGAACCTTTTAGCTACTTTTAGGTTCATAGAACCCTTCCTGAAGTCAAGATGATCATGTAGGAACAAACGGGGTAAAAAATGGTGTAGAATGGCATGAGTTAGGATTGTGTTAGGCCACGGGTCTAATCGACTCGTTACAGAGGACCGGGTCAACCTAGCTGGAGGTAGAAAATGATGACGTGGCAGTCTACATCATCATCTTTCAGAGGTGTCAAACACGTGGACCACTTATAGATTGACACGTGGCATGCTATAAGACCTAATAGCTATTAGAACCGATAGGTGGCATGCTCTTAGGCTGCCGTCAACATGAAGTCATGCTAATGTCATCGTTGATCATTGTCTGATGACGTCAGTGTTGACCTTGGTAACATCAGCGTTGACCATTGACCCTTGACCTGATGTTTGACCAGCGTATAGGAGTTAGTGGGACCGATTTTTGAAGTGAAATCGATCATGTTCCAAAGTTTTCGACTATATGAATCTAGTGGTGGTGGTTTTGGATCGATCAAAGACGATTTATAGGTCATTTAGGGGTTTAAAGCCTCGGGAAGTGTGTTCGGGACATATTTACGGTACCGGGCTTTGTGAAGGTTTAGTGTATGAACTTTTATAGCATTTTAGTGACCCTTAGACAAGTTTTGAACAGGCCCGGAGATATTGTACTATCTCGGTGATAGATTGAACGCTGAGGTTTAGCGTGGAGCATGGACCGAGTGTGAGTGGGTCGTTTGTTTTATAACCAAAATGCATGCCTAATTGTTTTACATATTTTATATTATGATTTAAGTTAAATTATTTCATATCATGGTATTTATGAACCTAAATCATCGGTCATGGACCATTTTACGGATTTGCGTGAAAATGCGGTTTTGGGCTTGAGACCCGTTTGGATACCGTTTAACCGGATTTTGGGGTCAACGGGGATTTAAAGGTAAAAGGTTTTCGTATGGATTTGAAAAGTGATTTGGTATGATCAGTTTTTAGAAAGAGAGTTCTACAAATTATTTTAAGCAGTGTTAAAGGAATCTGATGCATGATTCCACATATACCATCCTATATACATTGTTGAGTCTCCTCCAGAAGTCGAGGATCCTAGAGTAATCACGGTGCACTGTCTGGGATGAGTGACTCCGAGGGGAGGCTCAGACTCAGGAGTGCGGTATTATGATATCGTCCTAGACGTGGTAGATCTGGGGTAGGTACCCCATGTAGATATCACCTCAGACGTCGTTGAGTTGACCTTGGGGAGTACTCGGAGACGAGACCCCGAATTACACGTGTAGCATTATAGATCATGACTAGTGTTGGTTATGAACATCGCGGATGCCTAAGGATAGGTTATACTATTTTTATTCATGTATGTGTGTGTTCGGGTGGTTACGTTTTTATAAGATTTGTTTTACTTCCACAATTTTTTGAATTATATGCATGCATGTTTATAAAACGGAGGGTCTAAATATTACTGGTGTTCCCAAAATGAGTTTATAACTTATTGATTTTGGCCCACTCACATTTTGACTATTTTATTGACCTCCAGGTCGGGATACTGAGGCTGGGACTGACTCCGGGGCAGAGTCATAGATTGTACGACTACACACTTGATCACCCTACGGGGTAGATTGTTGTGTATTTTCATTGTACTGACATTATGCTCGTATCCCTAGTCTGAAAATGGTGTATTTAAAACTCTGTATGTGTGTTAAGAACCCCAAGAGGGTGTTTATGGTATTTGAGTTTATTGTCAGACGGGAGCAGGGCACATCTCACGGTGGTCCACACGGTGGTCCCCGCGTGGGATTAGGATAGGTCCTATCAAGTTGGTATCAGAGCAGAGCATTGGGATAATGATATGTACTTGGTACATTGATGCACGTAAAATGTCGTACTAACCGTACTGATTTATGCTTCTTAACAGATATTATGCCTCCAAGACGAGTACCCCTCCACAGTCTGAGGGCAATCTCGTTGGAGATACGGGGAGTTCGAGAATTGAGCGAGCACATCTCCTGGGTGCTATAGTTTTTAGTGGTGAGTCCTCTCTTGAGGATGCTCACCGATGGATCCTTCAGCTAAAGAAGATCTTCACTGTGATGCCATGTCCTCCGGAGGATTGCGTCATGCTAACCACTTTTCTTCTGAACGGAGATGCTCACGAGTGGTGGTATACACTGGAGCTGTCTGGCTGGGACTCCATGATAGTTACATGGGAAGCCTTCAAGAAACGGTTTCTGGAGCAATACTACCCCTGATCATTCAGGGATGCTAGAGAGGCTGAGTTTTTGCAGCTCTAGTAGGGAAGTATGACAGTAGTCGAGTATGAGCAGTGCTTTCAGAGGTTGTCCCGATTTGCGGCTGTATTCGCAGGGACTGAGGCTGACAAGTGTCGCTGGTTTAAGTTAGGCCTGCGTGGAGAGATTCCGGCCATGGTTATGTCAGGCTCCTTTACTACATTGAGTGAACTGATAGATGTTGTAGTGAGAGTAGAGGAGAGCTGGTCAGCCCGACAGTAGTCTTCTTGGGATGGATGACGCAGAGATCCTTCATATGTTGGACCTTCGAGACAGAGGGCTCCGAAGGGAGGTCGGTATACTGGTGGAGCATCATCCTCAAGTAGCGGTCGATCAGGCGGGTACAGGAGTACCCAGAGGATCGGTTCTAGACCACCATAGTCTTCTTAGGCCAGTGGTACTTCGATAGGGTCTAATGGTAGGCCGAGGACATTTACTTGCTTTTTCTGAGGAGAGTCGGGTCATTTTAGGAGGGAGTGCCCGCAGCGGTTAGGTGGCAGTACAGTAGGACAGACTCTAAGCACAACTTCAGATGCAAATGGTAGTCGAGGACCCAGATAAGGTTACAAGGGATCACGAGGGCGTGGTTGAGCAGCTGGACCACAGGCCCGGGTTTTTCAGTGACACAATAGGAGGACAGGGCAACTTCGGGTGTAGTGACAGGTACACTCACTATTTCAAATTTTGTTGTACGTGTTTTGATGGACCTTGGAGCCACGCATTCTTTCATTTAACAGAGTTGTGCTTGTTTGTTGGATAGAGAGGTGTCTGCCCTTGAGTGTGATTTGGGTGCGGGTACATTGATTGGAGATGTTTATGTAGTAAACCAAGTGTTGAGAGATTGTCGTGTGAGGGTAGGAGAGGTGGACTTTGTTGCTGATTTGATACTTTTGGATTTGCATGACTTTGATGTCATACTTGGAACGGATTAGATGTCGAAACATCGTACTATTGTTAACTGCTACAATAAGAAGGTGATCCTCTAGAATCTGGATCTACCTGAAGTGACTTTTCAAGAAAATCAGAGGGTTTCGCTACCTAGAGTAATTTCGGCTCTTACAACTAACAAGCTACTGAGGAAAGGTTGTCAAGGTTACTTGGCTCCCGTGGGGGATACACGTGATACCCTGTTGAGGTCAGGGGACATACCGGAGGTGCATGAATTTCCATACGTGTTTCCACAGGATTTATCAAGACTACCACCCCACTGGCAGATCGAGTTCACTATTGAGCTTCTTCCTCATACGAGACCCATTTCACAGACACCATATCGTATGGCCCAATCCGAGTTGAGGGAACTGAAGGTTCAGTTATAGGAGTTGGTGGATCTGGGATTCATCCAACCGAGTGCTTCACTGTGGGGAGCTCCGGTGTTGTTTGTAAGGAAAAATGATGGTAGCAGGCGATTGTGCATCGGTTACCGGTAACTTAACAAGGTAACAGTGAGGAATAAGTATCCCTTGCCTAGGATAGATGACTTGTTTGATCAATTGAGAGGCGCTAAGTACTTTTCGAAGATTGACCTTCGATCGGGATACCACCAGTTGAGGATTGCTGAGGAGGACATTTCGAAGATTGATTTTCAGACGAGGTATGGGCATTATGAGTTCTTGGTAATGCCATTTAGATTAACGAATGCACTAGCTGTATTCATGGATTTGATGAACCGGGTGTTTAGGGCATACCTGGACCAGCTCGTCATCGTGTTTATTGACGACATATTGGTATACTCAAAGAGTACTAGAGTGCACGAAAGGCATTTGAGACTGGTGCTCAACAGACTGAGGAGTAATCAGTTGTATGCAAAGCTGAGTAAGTGTCAATTATGGCTAAGCAGTATTAGTTTTTTAGTCCATGTGATATCGCCCGAGGGGATTAGTTTGGACCCCCAAAAGACAGAAGTAGTGACTAACTGGGAATAGCCGAAGACCGTTATAGAGGTCCGAAGTTTTGTGGGTTTAGCCAGATATTACCGACGTTTCATATAGGGGTTTTCTAAGATTGCTGCTCCATTAACCCGCTTGACCAGGAAAGGGGTTAAGTTTGTTTGGACCAAACAGTGTTACTGAAGTTTCCAAGAACTGAAAAAATAGCTCACTACTGGGCTTGTGTTAGCTCTTCTAGAAGACAGTGGGGAGTTCAAGGTATACAGTGACGCATGATTGCAAGGCTTGGGTTGCATGCTGATGCAGTACAGGAGAGTCATTGCTTATGCCTCCCAACAGTTGAAGCCACCCAAGGTGAATTACCCTACACATGATTTAGAGTTGGCAGCAGTGGTCCATGCCCTGAAAATCTAGAGACACTACTTGTATGGGGAGACATGTAGGATTTTACAAACCATCAAAGTTTAAAGCTCATTTTCACTCAAAAGGAATTAAACATAAGATAGAGACGATGGTTGGAGTTGATCAAAGACTATGATTGTACGATCGAGTATCACCCCAAACGGGAAAATGTGGTAGCAGATGCCTTGAGCAAGAAGTCTCCAAGTTTGATAGCTCATCTGCGGGTGGTGTATCTACCACTATTGGTGGAACTCCGACGAGCCGGAGTTATGCTTGTAGTAGATTGTGAGGGAGCTTTATTGGCTAGCTTCCATGTGCGACCCATTCTGATAGATCGGATTGTCGAGGCTCAACTACAAGATCCTACCTTGTGTATTTTGAAGATGGAAGTTAAAGCAGGTGACCAACAAGATTTCTCTATTAATGAAAATGGAGCCTTACTAAAAAATGGTCGATTGTGCGTACCTATAGATGCAAAGTTGAGGGCAGAGATTCTCGATGTAGCCCACAGTTCAGCGTATACGACGCATCCTGGTGGAACAAAGATGTATCGTACGCTCAGAGAGCATTATTGGTGGGCAGGTATGAGACGAGAAATCGCTGAGTATGTTAGCCGATGTTTGATATGTCAACAGGTCAAAGCCGAGAGACAAATACAATATAGAGCGATGCAACCACTTACGATCCCTGAATGGAAATGAGATCACATAACTATGGACTTTGTATTCAAACTACCTAGGACACGAGGCAGATTTGATGGGATATGGGTGATTGTTGACTGACTTACGAAGTCAACACATTTCCTACCAATGCATGAAACTTTTAAACCGAACCGGTTAGCTCAATTGTTCATGGATGAGATCATCAAATTACATGGTACACTAGAGTCAATAGTGTCAGATCGAGATATACGGTTCGTATCAAGATTTTGGCAGAGTTTGCAGAGAGTCCTTCATACGAGGCTGCATTTTAGCACTACATTTCATCCCCACACTGATGGACAGTCAGAGAAGACTATTCAGACATTGGAGGATATGATGAGGGCATGCGTACCACAATTCCCCTGATACTTGTGAGACACTCCTACCATTTATGCAGTTTGCCTACAATAACATCTATCAAGCGACTATTGGGATGACACCATTTGAGGCACTCTATGGACTATAGTGCAAGACGCCATTTTCCTAGACCGAGGTAGGGGGAGAAGGCGGTTTTTATGCCAGATCTCATGGACATGACCCAGGAAAAGGACAAAATCATCAAGGAAAGACTAAAGATGGCTCAGGACCGTTAGAAGAGTTATGTCGATCGTCAGATGAGAGATCTTGAGTTCGTAACAGGAGAGTGGGTTTCCTTGAAGCTATTATCGTGGAAAGGCATTGTCAGATTTAGCAGACGGGGGAAACTAAGTCGATGATACATTGGACTATATGAGATTACAGAGATAGTTGGTGTTGCGGCATACAGACTTGCCTTACCCCCAGAGCTTGCATGAGTACACGATGTATTCCATGTTTCGATGCTTCAGAAGTATGTGCTTGAGGAATCACATGTCCTGGCAGAGCAGCCCTTGGAACTCAAGACGGATTTGAGTTTTGAGGAGCAACCAGGGAAGATCTTGGACTGGAAGTAGAAAATTCTGTGGAATAAGACAATCCCCTTAGTGAAAGTGTTGTGGAGAAACTATAGTGTGGAAGAGGCCATATGGGAACCAGAAGCCTTGATGCGGGGAACAACATCCTTATTTATTTGAGTGAATTTCGGGGACAAATTTTTTGTAAAGTGGGTAGATTGTAACGCCCCGAACTGTTAATTAATTTTTAATTTTTAAATTTTATATAAAATGACCATGTTGCCCCTAGTTAGGGAAAAATGTTGACTTTTGACCCGGGACACTATTTTGACTTTGACCGAGGCCCGTTACGCAGATCGAGACGTCACGAGTCCGTTACTTTGATCGGTACTATTCACATTTTACGAGGAATTGTGTAGGTGGCAATATCTGATTGGTCAAAGATTCCAGTGGACCAATCAGATGAGTAACAAGTGTCACTCATCTAATTGGCCCAGTAACCCAAAAAGCCCGATCTTGGACACAAAATGGTAATTTGATTTCTAGGGCATGTTGAGCCGTTTTAATGATTAGGAAATGTTCCTAGGGTTTGTGCGATCTCATAAAGACCAAAACCAAGGACCAATGTGGCTGGGATCAACGCGAAAGCAAGGTGGAAGTTTCCCGTCACTGTTCGACATTTGGAAGGTACCATTCTGAATCTTTTAGCTAGTTATAGGTTCATAGAACCCTTCCTGAGGTCAAGATGATCATGTAGGAACAAACGGGGTCGAAAATGGTGTAGAATTACATGAGTTAGGACCGGGTCGGATCCCGGGTCTTTCTAGAGATTTTACCAAGCAAAAAAGATGTACTAGGCAAAACCTCTACAAGTAATAAATTTTGCAAGCGCACAAGACGTATAGGTAGTATAAATGCAAGCAAAGGTCGATCCCACGAAGACTTGCTCAACAATATCCAATTCGATTTAACTCAATTTACTTAAGTAGAGTAATTAAAATGCAATGGGGGGTTTGTTACGTTTTATGAATGAAATAAATCGACTAATAATAACTAACTAAGTCGAGTTAGGGTTTCTATCCACCTTTAACAATTATAGTTCCGTTAGATTTCCTTGATTAGATTACTATGCGTGTATCTGAATTAAGTGCACGTGCAGGGGTCCGGCTAAGGTTCACTCCACACATATTATCTTCTCTTAGATTGCATGTTTAAGCCTGATGTGCCCGCCCTTAAACAACTATTACCGATGGTGCGTGATAATGCATGAAACTTGAAGAAGATTTAATGACACTACAATGTCCCTAGAAAAGTGATGTGTAGACCTAGGAAGTCATGAGTTTATATTACGAATAAGATTCCCCCTCTTATACGTGATGCTACAAATTGCAGGGTGAACACAAACATCGAGGTGATCCATCAAGAAATTACATCGACAATTATACACAAATAAGGTAGCTAAGCTTATAAACGTAAATTGAGTTCATGAAGCGCAGTAATCCAACACATCCAAGCATACATAACAATCATAATCAAGAGTCTGAAATCAAACACGAACTAGCATGACTAGGGCTTCAAGTAACCCTAGCCCTAATTACACTACTCAAATATTATTGAATAAACGAATAACATAATTAAATGCATAAGAAACATTAAACGATAAAAGAATAAAGAATAGCAAGGAGTAGGAAAAGGGGCTCAAACACTCTTCTTCTCCCAAGCCTCACGTCCTCCTTAGCACAAGCTTGAATCCAAATGCATAAAAAAATAATAAAACACAGCTAGACTATGTATATAAATTGTGTATGAATTTTGACAGAGTTTTGGGACCTAGGAAGTTAAATTCGGCCCCCCTACAATAAACCCCGATGCCCTTATTTATAAAAGAATAAGTAATCCTCTTAAAAATAGGAGTTTTTAATTAAATTCTATAAGGAAAAAGCTTCCTAATTAATTAAGAAATCTAATTAAAACCTTTCCTACAAGTAAAGGAATTAAAAATAAGAATACAAAAGGAAATAGGACTAAAATCCATATACAATATGGAGAATAAATGTGGAAGGAACTTGAAATTAACCTTAAAAAAAATCAGGAATAAAGCTACAGGATCCATTTTCGATGGCAGGCCACCGAACCGAAGGAAGAGGAATCATTGCACGCGTGCCGAGGACCAGGTCGGTCGTTCGGTAGGCGCGCGCCGAATCGGTCCAAAGCTACAGTAACTGCAAAGCAAATCTTTCATTCGGTGGTTATCCATCGAATTTCCTATGCAATCTTCTTTCCTTCATAACTTCTTCGTCTCAACTCCGGTTTAGGTGATTCTTTCGCTCAAATTCTCGTAATTCCAAGCTCTATTAGATCAACACATTTCTCACAAAATATATTATTTTCTCCAATTTCATAGAAGGAAATATTATCAAAATATAAGTAAAAGGGCATTAATTTATGGATAAAACATGCACAAATTATGACCTATCAAATACCCCCAAACCTATATTTTGCTAGTCCTCGAGCAAAACACAAAACAAAAAACTCGATCTAGTTAAGATAAGCATTTAAACCTCTAAGTTCACCTAGTAGGAGGAGTTTTGTCTCCTGAGGGTTATAGCAGCACGATACCCATAAAACGTTTAACTTAACAAAAAAGATGCTAGAAATCATGCGTCAACAAGTTAATAAGAATCTAGAATAGAAAACAAACTCATACAAATCAAGGAACATGCCAAAACCGTGAACTCAAGGTGTCGAGTGTTTATACTAATATCCCAAATGATCAAATTAGAAAACAACGTCATCTAAACACCCTAGAAAGATTTCTCCTCGACTCTAATCCTCACTAGGCATCACTCAATACGCTCAAAAATCCTAAGGATTTCACTCAGCAAGCATATGTGAAGAGTTTAGGTAAAGAAAATCAGGTTAATCACATATGGATTTCAATGAAGAACAGCACTTTATCTGAAAATATGATCTCACGAAGGAATTAAAGTTTAAGAACAGAGATACGTACCTTAATCCTTTGCATAACTATTCACAAGATCAATAGGTCTTCATTCAAGGGTTGTAATGGGGCTAGGTTCGTGGGTTTAGAAAGGAAAGTTGGAATTCAAAGAACCTAAACCACATCAAGGCATGAGAAGTCATGACTTGGACCTTGAGTCTAGATGAAACCATGCTTAAGCTCACAAAATGCTCTAATTGAGGTACTTGGCTCACTTGACTCAACTCTAAGTTTATTGCTTTCTTTTTCTTTTTCTCTAATCACAATTTTTTTTCTTTTTTTTCTTTTTTTTCTTTTCACTAATAAACTTGATACATTTTTTTTTGTATATATATATATATATATAGATGAGCTGAGCCAAGATCATGCAATAACATCCTCACTTTACAAATAAATGAACGATCTTTTCCATTCAAACATAGTTCCATCACATGAGTATAAGTAGCACAAAACATCAACATATTTCCTCCTTACCATGAATCTCATTTGATGCAACCTTGACACAAGTTTAGATTATAGGGTGTAGCCATTATGAACGGTTCAAAACTTGGTTAGGTCATATTGTAGGTGAAGAACAAAACGGCTAAGTGTTTGGCTTCAAAGGGGCTTAGGGAGCATGCAATTTGGACGGGGAAAAGAAGGGCCTTTAGGAGCTAAAACACACATAGCCTATATTACATCTCATAAACAATCATACATCAAATCAAGAGCATCCAATAGATATGGCTCTTTAAACATCAATGAAAATAGAAAGAGATCATGCAATTATGAACAAAGTGATGAGTGTTTGAGAGTAGAAACATGTAGATCACTCAAAAATAAAGGAAATCAAGCTCAAAGATCTCACAATGGTAGTCTCCGCTAATTTTCTAAGTATGCTCAAATTCAATTGCTTTGGTTTCTTAATCACTTGATTATGGTATCGTGAAGTGCAAGTGTGAATTCAATGGCAATGGCAATGATTCTTAGTAAGTACAAGCAATTATCATGTTCTATACATTCATATTAACTTGTTTAGGCATAAAAAATAGCATCACAAAACAAAAAACAGCAAAGAAAACAGAACAAAAAATAAAAAACAGCAAGCTAATAAAAGCAGAAATTGGAAGAAAAAAAACAGCAAGCATTTCAAAACAGAAACTGAGTTGTGTACCCCTAAACTTAAGTCCAATACCCCCAAACCTAAATGAAACATTGTCCTCAATGTTTTAAGCATAAAAGGAAGACAAAATCATGAGTTAGAAGGTAAAAAACATCCATATGAAAGAGGGAACAAACCAGGGCAAAGTTGAGCACCTAGGATGCTTGCGGTCCAAGAGGCACTTCAAGGGCTCCAAACCTGGCCCTTCTTTAGTGGTATCTTGCCTGCAACATAAATGAATTGATTAGTTCTACAAGTAGAAATTCACTTCCTAGACTTTAACATTTCAAGGAACAAGTACAATAAAGATTTGAATGTAAGTAAAAACTGCTTGATCCCAATAGACAAGTAAGCATAATGATTGAAGTGGGGAGGGGGGGGAGGGGGGGGGGGGGGGGGGGGGTGGGCTTGGGGGCCATGGAGGGTCCTTGCGTTGCTTGGGCCATGGCCTTGAGCCTTGGGTGGAGTTGAATGTCTCAAAGGTGCATACCACCATCTTGATACTTCATTCGCCTTGCCTCCTACAAGGACCATTAAACCTGCACAAACCATTAGGTAACACATCAAATTTCTCACCAAAACACCTAAGTTGAGTAAGGAACTTAAATGGTGAAGATAAGCATAAGGAAGGCCCCTGGAAAAGTAATTATAAGAGGTGTTTGAGGAGTTAAGGCAGCAAGGATAGGTGCTGGAATTTCAGGGAGCTCAAGGATAGGTGCTGGAATTTAAGGGACCTCAAGGATAGGTGCTGGAATTTCAGGGACCTCGAGGATAGGTGCTGGAATTTCAGGGACCTAGGCCAAAACTTGGTGCAATGCTTGCGGGTTTGGTTCTATTTCATGAACATCAAGAGCATGATCTGAGGTGCATTCATTGGTGTTGTCCATGGGTGGCAAGGGGACATGCACATCATTATCCTCATCATCCCAATCGGGTTCCCAAAGAAGTTTAAGTCGAAGGTGCTCTAGTACCTTGTCCTCTAAGAGGGCTTCCCGTAGTGTTCATTGAGATCGGGCCTCGTTTAGTGCATCCCGAATTATTTTTGAGGTCGGGCAGGGCGAGGATCCTAAGGAGGAGGAGTCCAAGTGTAGGGTGATGGTTCACTCCATCCGTTGTGGTATGACTCCATATAGAGCTGATTGTAAGGCTCAGGCATGTACATGCAATCTTGGGGGTATGCCCATGCCCCCTGATTACTTAGAACCGAAGGAATGTGCGCATAAGGCTCGTAGGCCCAACCTTGAGGGATAGTAATTAGAATTCAACGGCTCCATGGTACCTAGACACGTACCAAAAAGAAAACCAAAAAAATTATGTACAAAACAAAAAGAAAAACCACTAAGTCAAAGGAATCAAATAAAATGGACACCGTTGAGAAACAAGTCCCCAGCAACGGCGCCAAAAACTTGATAGAGATTTTACCAAGCACAAAAGATGTACTAGGAAAAACCCCTAGCAAAGTCGAGTTAGGGTTTCTATCCACCTTTACCAATTATAGTTCTGTTAGATTTCCTTGATTAGATTACTATGCATGTATCTGAATTAAGTGCCCGCAGGGGTCCGGCTAAGGTTCACTCCACACATATTATCTTCTCTTAGATTGCATGTTTAAGCCTGATGTGCCCGCCCTTAAACAACTATTACTGATCGTGCGTGATAATGCATGAAACTTGAAGAAGATTTAATGACACTACACTATCCCTAGAAAAGTGATGTGCAGACCTAGGAAGTCATGAGTTTAGATTACGAATAAGATTCCCCCTCTTAAACGTGATGCTACAAATTGCAGGGTGAACACAAACATCGAGATGATCCGTCAAGCAATTACATCGACAATTATACACAAATAAGGTAGCTAAGTTTATAAGCATAAATCGAGTTCATGAAGCGCAGTAATCCAACAAATCCAGGCATACATAACAATCATAATCAAGAGCCAGAAATCAAACACGAACTAACATGGCTAGGGCTTCAAGTAACCCTAGCCCTAATTACAATACTCAAATATTATTGAATAAACAAATAACATAATTAAATGCATAAGAAACATTAAACGATAAAAGAATAAATAAACACAAATACTAAAGAATAGCAAGGAGTAGGAAAAGGGGCTCAAACACTTTTCTTATCCCAAGCCTCACGTCCTCTTTAGCACAAGCTTGAATCCAAAAGCATAAAAAAATAATAAAACACAGCTAGATTATGTATATAAATTGTGTATGAATTTTGACAGAGTTTTGGGACCTAGGAAGTTAAATTCGGCCCCCCTACAATAAACCCCAATGCCCTTATTTATAAAAGAATAAGTAATCCTCTTAAAAATAGGAGTTTTTAATTAAATTTTATAAGGAAAAGGCTTCCTAATTAATTAAGAAATCTAATTAAAACCTTTCCTACAAGTAAAGGAATTAAAAATAAGAATACAAAAGTAAATAGGACTAAAATCTCTATACAATATGGAGAATAAATGTGGAAGGAACTTGAAATTAACCTTAAAAAAATCCGGAATAAAGCTGCAGGATCCATTTTCGGTGGTAGGCCACCGAACCGAAGGAAGAGGAATTAGGACACGCGCGCCGAGGAACAGGTGGTCGTTCGGTAGGCACGCGCCGAATCGGTCTAAAGCTACAGTAACCGCAAAGCAAATCCTTCATTCCGTGGTTATCCACCGAATTTCCTATGCAATCTTCTTTCCTTCATAACTTCTTCGTTTCAACTCCGATTTAGGTGATTCTTTTGCCCAAATTCTCGTAATTCGAAGCTCTATTTGATCTACACATTTCTCACAAAATATATTATTTTCTCCAATTGTATTGAACGAAATATTAACAAAATATAAGTAAAAAGGCATTAAATTATTGATAAACATGCATAAATTATGATCTATCAGGTCTAGTCGACCCGTTACAGAAGACCGGATGAACCCTGATGGAGGTGGACGATGATGACGTGGCAGTCCATGTCATCATCTCTTAGAGGAGTCAGACACGTGGACCACTCAGGGATTGACATATGGAGTGCTGCCAGGTCCAGTTAGCATGTCAGATGTCAGATACGTGGACCAATCAGGGGCTGACACATGGCACGTGTTAAACCTGACAGCTGTTAGACGTGACAGGTGTCAGACCTATCAAGCTGACATCATCGTTGACCGTTGACCGTTGACCATTGACCGTTAACCGATGACGTCAGCGTTGACCGATGACCAGCGTTGATTGGATATTTGACCTTTATGTGGAGGTACATGGCACCGATTTTCGACGTGAAACCAGTCATGTTCGAAAGGTTTCGACTATCCGAATCCAATGGGGGTGGTTTCGGGTCGATCAGAGATTGTTTGATAGGCCATTTAGGGATTTAAAGCGTCAAGACGCGTTTCCGGTACTGGGTTTTGTGAGGGTTTAGTGTATGAACTTGTATAGCCTATTAGTGACCCTTAGACATGTTTTGGACAGGCCCGAAGATATTGGACTAGCTCAGTGGTAGATTAAATGCTGAGGTTTAGCGTGCAGTATGGACCGAGTATGAGTGGGTAGTTTGTTTTATAACCGAAATGCGTGTATAACTGTTTTAGATGTTTTATATTATGATTAAAGTAAATGATTTGATATCATGGTATTTATGAACTTAAATCATCAATCATGGGCCATCTTACAGATTTGCATGAAAACGCGGTTTTAGGCTTGAGACCTGTTTGGATACCATTTGACTGGATTTTTGGGTCAATGGGGATTTAGAGGAAGAAGGTTTTTGTATAAATTTGAAAAGCAATCTAGTATGATCGGTTTTGAGAAAGGGAGTTCTATAATTGATTTTAAATAGTGTTGAACTTGATAGCCTTATTAATTGGTTCAAAAAAACCAACTGAATTACCGAACTGAACCGCACCGTGCCTAAAAAAACTGAACTGAAATAAACCGTAACCGAACTCAAAAACCAAACTGACCTGAGCTAAAATTAGTTCAGTTATGGTTTTTGGTGACTGAAAACCTAACCGACCCGAATTAGAGTATAATAACCGAATCAAACCGAACCAAACTAAATCGAACCAAATTACTAACCCTAAAATGAAACTACGTAGTTTTATTCTATTGCCCACTAACCCTAATTTAATTTTACATCATCACATATACTTGTTCTCCTCTCCCTTTCGTCCATTCCGCCTTTCCCGTCTCAACTCTCAACTAGAGTAACAAAAAGTCAAAACCCTCATCCCTCTATCTCATCTTCATCGCCGTACCACACATTGAAGATCGATGCATTTTTCCATCATTTTCTCTCTACCTTTCTCGCTTCTGTTGGGCTCCTATAACGACTCGAAGATCAGATCGAGCATGCTCTCACTCTCGAACCCAAAAGTCTGAAACCACCTAGCTGATTGAGCAGCTCAGAAGGAAAGGGTTTGGATCTTCTACAAACGAGCCCTCAAAGGTACTCTCAACTCTGTTGTTCAACGCCATCTCTTTTACCTAATATCCAACTCATAGTGAGCCCTCCCCTCACCGTCCGTGAAACCCTCGTCGGCTGCTCCCTCCTCCGCCTCCCTCAAAGCCTTTCTATATGGGAAAGATGGCTAGCTACGATGGCAGAACTCAGGTAAAGCTTTCATCTTTGTTGCTATTTCTTGTATTAGCTGACACCCAAATTTCAATTTTCAAAATTTGTTTTGATATTTACTTGGTTTTATAATATTGGTTCTTTTTTACTATAAATTTGAAATCTTTGGCCATTTTGGTGGGTTGGGTATTTGGGGTTCGTAACTTTGTGTTAGGTTGCATATGGGTTTGTGACTTTGTGGTATAGTGAGGGAGGCGAAGGAGGGATCAGAATACGAGGGTGTTGTGAACGGTGAGGAGAGGGTTTCGCGAACGGTGAGACTAATCAACCACCAAGTTTTCAAATTGCTCAGAATCACTAATAAACTTGCCCTTTCTATTAGTATACAAATTATTCCTTCATAGTTTTTTTATTTAGTATTTAGAATTGTTTCTGACAACAATGAAATTTTTGGCATCAATTACATTAGTTTATAGGCGTATTTACAGGAAAAAGCTTGCATGTTGTTCCCAATTTTTTTGAAAAAATCTATTAGAATGATGCATTATTTCCTAATAAAAGCTGGCATAATGATCAAAAGGCTTTAATAGTGAACATAAACCTAGTTAGTTGGAAGAAATTTATGTATGACTTCTACACTTATTAAAGATTCTTCTAATAATTCCAATTGTGTTATGACATATTCTCATATATATTTGGCAGTTGGTGGGCCCTTGTGGAAAAATCGTGGGGAATAGCACAAAATTATCCTAAAGTTCTACCATTATATACAAATTTTGATCAGGTTGTGACTATGTTTACACTGCAGTGAGTCATTGATGGATGTTAGATGCATGACCCTAGTTCGTAAACCTCATATATATATCCTGTGTCTGCTTATTTATAAACGTTATTTTCTTTATTATTGTTCAGGGACATGAATATCAGTTTTCTGTTGATGGAGGGCGAGTATCAAGTGTTCCTGGTGTAACATTTTGTCCCAAGGTTTTCAGGTATTGACCTTATATACTTGTGGATTCTATCCTTTGTTATGATATTTATCGAAAATGCATTTTTGAACTTTTTAAGCTTTGAGAGCTTCAAGGAAATTCTGAGTTAGATATGTAGGAATTATCATCTGTAGATGATATTTGTCACATTGTCTTTGTGAAATGGGATCTCTTGATGAATTCCCAAGGTACCAAGTTCAAACAAGCATTTTACTACTTAGGCATGACAATAAAATCTTCGTAACATCGAAATCTAACTCTAGTCATTTTTATTATTTTCTCCTGCATTATGCATGCAATCGAGATATATCTCTATTAATAGGAGAAGCGCACTAGTATGCTTCTGTGTGCAGTGCAGTGTGTTCTCTTCCCCTTGATGTTATGAAGTTGTTTAAATTTTTTCTAGCCTTCATGTTTTTTTGTATCTCATCTCATGGTAATAATATAGGGGTTTCTTCTTAATAATGCTTTTGCGCATATGTTCTTTTTACTGCCTCAATGCATGCTTGCATGCTTGCAAATACGTAGTTATATAAATTATCACAAAAGTGTTCTCGTGTCGATTGAGTTACGTGCATGTCTCACCGTACTTGAATAAATTTGATGACAATTGCAGGGGGCTATGACTTTTGTGAACTCTTCAACCACACAGTCTTACGAATGTTCTTCGACAATCTCTCTAACTTCCCATCCAATTGATTTTGCCTTTTCCACTGTTCCTAGTATACAAATGCCATATGCTCCACTGTTCCATGATGATTTTGTTGTTTATAACATTATAATGGACATTTTAGGTTGGATTTTGATGTCTTAATGATTTTGTTATTTGTAATGGTCATTGATTAGTTGTAATGGATATTGATCGATTGTAATAAACATTAATTAGGTTATAATGGACATTAATTAGGTAATAAATATTGATTATTGTATAAAAGTACCCAAAAAAAACGATTTTTAGAGAAAACCGAACCGGTTCAATCGAACTGGTTCGCCACGATTTGAACAAAAAAACCTGTTTTACCCGAAATCGAACCGAACCGAATATTTCAATTTCGAGTTTAGTCGATTTTTTGAGGAAAAATCAAACCGAACCGAAACCGATTCCTTAACCAGTTTGGTTTCAATTTCGGTAAAGAAATTGAACCGAAAAACTAAATAATAGGGCTAGAATCTAATGCATGATTCCACATTTATCATCATGTATACATTGTTGAGTCTCTTTTAGACATCAAGGATCCTAGAGTAGTCACGGCGCGCTGCTTGGGATGAGTGACTTTGAGGAGAGGCTCAGGCTCAAGAGTGCGGTATTATGATATCGTCCCGGACATGGTAGATTCGGGGTAGACACCCCATGTAGATATTCACCCCAAACGTCATTGAGTTGATCCTGGGAGTACTCGGAGATGAGACCCCGAGTTATATGCGTAGCATTGTAGATCATGACTGGTGTTGGTTATGGACATCGCGGATGTCTGAGGATAGGTTATATTGTGTGTTATTCATGTATGTGTGTGTTCGGGTGGTTACGTTCTTATATGATTTGTTTTACATCCATACGTTTTGAATTATATGCATGCATGTTTATAAAATAGAGGGTCTAAATATTATTGTTGTTCCCAGAATAAGTTTATAACTTATTGATTTTTGGCCCACTCACATTTTGACTGTTTTATTAACCCTCCAGGCCGGGATACTAAGGTTGGGATTAACTCTGGGGCAGAGGCATAGATTGTACGACTGCGCACCTGATCACCCTACGGGGTAGGTTGTTATGTATTTTCATTGTACTGACATTATGCTCGTATACCCAGTCTGTCAATGGTGTATTTAAAACTCTGTATTTGTGTTAAGAACCCCAAGAGGGTATTTATGATATTTGAGTTTATTGTCAGACGGGAGTAGGGCACGTCTAACGGTGGTCTCCACGGGGGATTGGGACAGGTCCTGTCACAACATCCAACTGGGACTCATGATTGAAAACCGATTTCACGCATCTCTGTGAAATCATACAAAACCGATAATCAATCCTTGATTTCACGTCTCTCCGTGAAGCCATCAAAATCACATAAAACATATGCACGTAGAGTACTCGTCCTAAGTCCAAATATAATAAAACATAAATGTTAAACTACGTGCAATATCGTATTTTCTACGAAAATGCCAAATCAACAATATAAACCATATCTAAATCATATGCACTCAAGGACTCTCAAATAATGTTCATAAAATGTATAAATTACAATTATGCATGCATCACATTTAGAAATCATACTTTCACTCACAGACCGTCCAAGCTGGATACTCTGAAATCTATGTCGTATGCCACTTCGGGGCTAATCCATACTCTCCGGGACGTCCGGACCTGTCCAAATCACATCCAAAGGTCACTATTAACCTATACAAGTCCATATCAAAGACCCTCAAAACTCCTGCAATGGTCAACGTGTCCTGAACATGCTTCCTGAGGTTAAAAACCTATGAATGACCGATCAAACGATATCTGATCGACATGTAACCACCACCATTGGATTCAGAATGTCAAAACCTTTCAAACTAGATCAATTTGACCTCAAAATTCATGCCCACACGCCCCCATGCATTAGTCAAAGTTCGATCAATGAAAATTCAATGGTCAACGCTAATGTCAGCAAAGTCAACGTTGATGTCATCGGTCAACGGGTCAACGGTCGCTGGAGAATATGAGCGGCACCGTCGTGCGCAACCGTATGGTTCGGCCGCCGGCGACCGAATTTCCTCCATTTTTGTCTCATTTTTCAAACCTTCATAACTTTCTCATTTCTCAACCAAATCCTACATTTTACATATGAAAATCATGCTACTCGAACTAAGAAATCCAAATATTAACCTAGAATTTCAACAAATTACATGGATTTGAGGATATGGCCTCTCAAACTTTCGGCCAAACTTCGAACTCGTGTTCCAGCCACTCGCATCATATAAAACCATTCATTCTTGCCCCTAAAAGCTCGTATGAGCTCCATGAACATAACAATGGGCTTAGAATCGATCCAAAACTTTAAAAACAAAACCCAAAATCAAAGCCCACGAGTTACCTTTGTTTTTTTGTGTTTTTCAGCCACCCTCGTGACGGCTCTGCCGTCCCTTGCCGTCTCTCAGTCTTTCCATCATCCTGACAGGACCCATCCCAATCCCCCCAGGATTACCATGGAATGTGCCCTGCTCCCGTCCAACAAGGGGTGTCAGACAAGGGATAACCAAGAGCTACTGCCCAAACGGGCCATCCAGAGTGCGCAAGGACCGATGGAGGAGGTGTGCAATGTCCCAGTCTCTGCTGCAATCGCATCCGTAATCAACCTGAAGGGCATTAAAACCAAAAGCTGTGAGTGGACAAAAACCAATAAGTTTACCAAATACATTTATAAGACATTTATGCCCTCCAATAAAAACGTATGCATGCCACCAAAAACCAGTAACCAAAACGTTTGCTCAACCGAGCCATTAGGGCCTTAGCCCGAAAACCGTTAACCAAAAACCAAGTGTGGGAACTCAGCCCAAAACAGTGGAATACCACCACCATACATAAACAACCATGTGGGTCACCACCCACGACCATAAATGAACATCAATTTATTAAAATCACACAATCATAAATCCACCCGGAAAGCCATTTCATTAATTCGTATTTTACCATTACCATCACCAGCATCCCTGATGCTAGACGTCCCTGACGTCATGTCTCACGGTTTCATAAGCTACGCGTGCTGCCCGGGGTCTCTCCGGGTCCATATATCTGACATCCCTGATGTCTGACGTCCCAGACGTCAATCATAGCAATCCTGCTCCTGAGTCATCATACGGTCCGGCTGCTCCGTATGGTGACCCTTCACAGGCAATGCACCGTGACTTCCCCAGTGTCCCAGACATCTGGAGGAGACCATCATATATCCATGTGTACAGATGGTATATGGAAAAACAGTTTTATTAACTCATTTCACAACATCACAATGGGCCCTGCCCGAATTTTCCATAAAACAACACAATTCCATTTAGGGTCCCTGACCCGAAACCACATTTATTAAATATAGGGCCCCTGACCCGAAATCATCATTTTAATCCAACTGGGCCCCATGCCCGACTTTATGAACCACTGGGCCCACGGCCCGATTTATAAACCAACTGGGCCCGCAGCCCGATTACGTACTCAAATGGACTCCAAGTCCGAGATTTCCAAAACAAGTGGGCCTCAAGCCCGAATTCATCTTTCCAATATAAAAACCGTTTTATCATAATATTTATTTAACCACAAGCACGCAAAACCACAAATAAACCGTTAATCCCGATATACGTGAAATACGGAAAACACCTCGAAATACGTGCAACATACCCGAAATCAATGCTCACAAATACCATCATAGAAATCATGTATATAAACCATATAACACATTTAAGCATGCATAGGATTTATAAAACCAAAGTCCACTCACATACCGTTTTAACCGTGTGCCTCGATACGCGTGCCACCGGCCCTCCCGGGCCACACCACTATCACCGGGACTCCCAATCCTGTCCAAAACATATTAGAGGGTCACTAACCTCATCATTAACATCCTATCAAAGTCCCGTAATTTTCCCGAATTTTTACTTATTTTTAAACCTTCGGATATCCCGAACAATATCGAGACGGTGTCTGATCGACACGAAACCAATTCCAAAATGTCCGTTACATTAAATAGGACAGAAGTCATGTTGACCTCACCTCGAGATTCGTGCCCACGCGCCGCCACGCGCCGCCGTGAGTGGCTGCGCGTGAAACCCACGCGCCTGCTACAGTGTCACCAGCCCAACCCGTTTGTCTGGTAAACGGGTCCAATTCACCCGCGACACAACCCGGTTCCAATCCTGTCAATTCGATCCTAATTCCTTCAATTGATCATTCCATTAGCTTCGTTTTAAGTCCAATTATAAGTCTGTAACATCAATTACACGATAACTTACCCAAATTCCATCGATTCCACGATGAACACGAAGAACACCCAGGTTACTGTGCGTTCATGGAATTCCCTCAATTGCTGCAGGTTTCATCCAATTGATGATTCCAGAAGCATCAATGGACCATGAGGAACAATTCCCCCACATCAATTGCATCAAACCTGTGCCCAATCGTCACGACTCAAGCTCGAGCACCGTCACTGTTCAACAATGGAGTTCTGCCATTCTCCAACGTTTTCCTTCAATTGATGAACCCAGAAGCATCGTGGGATCATGGGAAGCAGTTTCCCCACCTCAATTTCATCCAACGAAGCCTCCAATTCCACGACTCAGCTTCGAAATTCCTCCTCTGTCACCAAGTGTGATCAGAGCCAATTGGTGGCCAAATCCCTTCGTTCCTTCGACAAAACTGATCGTGGCACTCCCAGGAAGCTGAAGGTAATCTCCAATTTGATCCTCACGGCTCAATTCCTTCAATTCGAATTTTCCCTCTCATTTTCCCGAAATCAAAAATACAAAATTCAACACTCTCACAACCCCTCGTGTTTCCCCGTTAATTCCCTCATCTTAGTCTCCCATTTTCTCTCAAGAACAGCAGAAGAAGGGAGCCAATTCTCCCTAATCCGAATCCCACATTTTGTGCACGGTTTAGGAACAAAGAGGAGAAAATTAGGGGAAAATGGTGGATTAGATGATGAAGATGTAGTAATGATGATGTTTGGAGGGAAACAAGGAGCTGGAAACAAGGGATGGGTGACACTTGTCACTCATCCGGATGTGCACAGTCAACGGTCACTATTCATTATAATATTATTATTTTAATCCCGGCCTCGGTTCGTTAGTTCGTTTCCTTGACCATAACGTCGTCGTCGGATCTCCGATTTCGGCATGCCGCCTGTCGTTGGATTCGTATCGACGATACCTACGTAACGGTCCTTGGCCCTCGCCCATCGGACCTCCCGATCAAAAGTCAACATTTGGCCCCTAATAAGCCAAATTACCAAAATACCCCTCAACTTTCGAACATCAAAACTTTCTCTACGAATGTCGGAATCGAACGTGCCACCCGTCTATGAACTCGTGACGTCCCGAACTACGTCACGGTCATCGGTCAAAGTCCGTTTGACCGCCCGATCAAAAAGTCAACATTTTGCCCACGACCAGGGGCAAAACGGTCATTTTGCACAATTTGTCCGATTCCGCCCTACTAACCACCGTTCAACCTCACCAATCAAGATTAATGACTAATCTAATCCCGGAATTCGGGACGGGTCGTTACAATCTTCCCTCCTTAATAAATTTCGTCCTCGAAATTCCAACCGCTCTAATCTCAACGTACTTCCCTCCTTAATTAGTTTCGCTCTCGAAACTCGACTACCCTGATTCCACAAACACCCCGTGGAAAGTGGAATCGACCACGCAACACGTGTACACCCGTACACCAACTACTTAGACAAAACTTGTCTACACCCAAACGTACCACTAGTACTCAAAACGCAACGACTACATTCGACCCCGTCGAATGACTGAAACTACTTGTTTCGAATTTGACACCACTTGTCAAATCAACCCTCTTGTTGACGCAACAACTCGACGGTTCCTTTCCCACTCCCACTAGGAGTCAGCTGACCCCAGTCAATAATTTATGTTGACACATCCTGACAATCTGTCACCGCACAGTTGTTGTCAGTCGAAAACTGACACTAGTCTAACTCGTGGCTACACATGCCACCAACGTACTCGACTCACAATACCCTTACCGACATTTCACACGACCTGTGTGTAATTAGACTCATCGGAAATACCATGACCCATTGCATAGTATCCAATGTCTGATCCACAACCAATCCCATGGTATCGGAACCAATCCGACTACCAACACGTTCACCGACACACCTCGGGTATATCCCGTATACCGTAACTAGACATCACAAGTCTACAAGTATTGTACCTCGAACCAAGTACGAAGTACACACATCTACCTAATAACTAGACTACAACCACCTAGGTCATAGCCGAACGCGTTCCAATAATGGAGTACGTTTGCCCAATCCAGCATGAGACAAATCGAAACTCCACCCAACATCTAGTTCCACTTCCGAATCTGAATCCGCAACTTCGTAAGAAATCCCGGATCCAAACCCAGATATCCCATTTTAATTCATATCCAAATCCGAATCCGAAATCATTATTCCGTAAGCTAGCATTTGGAATAATCATTCCGTACCCAAATCCAGAAATATACTTTCAAGTTCCAAAATCGAATCCTGAATCGTCACCCAGAAATTCGATTCCAAATCCCGAAATCTCATTCACAATTACCAAGACACACCCAAAACCGAACCTATCGGTCACCTGTTCAATACACTTGATTGACTTCATAGGGAAGCCAATCCAACCTCCACACGTCTAAGGTTGACAAAATTCAACTACCTTGAAAATCTACTCACCCGAGTAGAATACCATACGGGCCCCACTTCGAAAAGAAGTTCAACCCCGCCGTTTACGACTCACATACCCAAGTTCGTATCGATCCTTGTCATTCCACCTAGGAAAAACCAAGGATGATCCAACACAATGACGCCAAAACTCATCCTACGTGGATGCAACAAAACTCACTGCACTCACCACGCCATGTGACACCACATCGTCTGCCACCAAGCAGAAAATGAGAAATCTCGTTTACCTAATTTCGAATACGTAGCTCCTCCTAATGACCCACAAATACACATGGGCCCACCAACCAATACACGCTCAACGTACTGGTAACTACACTCAACGTCTGCCAGGGCAGAGAACAAGAAGTCAACCCCTATGACTTCGGAATACCAATCACCCAAAAACGAGCACCACTCTCGTTCCCCAATCACAACTTTCCTCAAAAATAAGGTTCCAACCACCAGACTTCCTACCTTCTCAATTCACTTGGACAACCCCGTGTCCACAATCGATCCGGTATTGTTGCATTCACACATCCCAACCTTTACAGGTTCAACACTCGGTTTTCCACGTTCTCAATTACAAATTTCCACATCTATACCACTAATGGTTTTCCTTGTCTTTTTCAGTTTTAATCATTTCCATGTACATTTTAGGGATATTTAAAAACATAAAATCACACAAATTTTGGAGTTGCCAACAACTCCCCCAAATCCACCAATTATCATGACGTAGGGGACGCCATCCCAAGATTACTCAAGTCTCAATTATACCCTTTTAATCCACTCATCACTAGTTATCTCACCACTATTGGGACTTATCCCAACACAGCACAATCTTAACTAGATCCCATCCAGTCCATCACTCAACCACTACCGAATCTCAAAGACCGAACATATGTTCATCATGACGGAGTCACACCCCAATTTGTGGCTCATCGTCAACACCATTACCGACACTAGCACCAGCGCTAGTACCAGCACCAACACACTATCAACAACACTAGTATCAGCACACAGGCATCCATACTAGCATCAGCACAAAAGTACCAACCCGCAAACATCCATACTGCACACCGTGTGCAAATACGACAACCCTGGATCTCCGTTCATACGGAACGACGATCCCGTACCTCACGACTATGGGTACGACTATTCTGACAATCCACATCAGGAAAATGAACGTTCCCCGAACGTCCCCTGATCCCCAAGTATTATGACCACACTGATTACCCTCGATAGCCAGTCATCTCCATATGACTCCCGACTAACTGTCATTGCTATCGAGATCCGCATCCACACATCACCCCAATACCCGATCCAACACGGGATTCCATAATTTATCTCAGAACCGTATCCGTAAATCGAATCCCATAGTTCTGACTAGACTCACCAGAGTCATCCACATGGTCATTCATGACCTCAACCGCTCGTCGCAGCACAAGTTCTCATCCACTAATCGCAATTAAGGGTTACCTTTTTAATACTAGGGTTCCACAATCACACCCTATGGTTCAACCGAACCAAACAGCTTTCCATAATATAAAATCCACAACCTGACCGACCCCGCGGTCCTGACATCGAATAGACGTCAAATCCAATCCTACCATCCCATCAACGTGGGTTCCACCACTAGGTCATCGGCCAACTCCGATGAACCAACATCCCTCACACTAGAAACCACCACAAGGGTTCACATTTTAAACCATTACTCACATGAGGTTCCCCGAACCTGGCTGCACCTAGCAGCACAACAATTTAATATTACATGATCGAACCGACGATCCCACAATATCAGTTCATCACAATCAACCCCACCTGGGTCGAATCACATTAACGCACGGCGTATCGGGCCAATCACACTCCATCCACTATCCAAACCCAAAAACTATCTATCAGGTTGATAACGAATTGCAGCCCAAAGAGACATCACACCCTCGACCTGCGCACACAAAAGAGCAACCGTGCTCTGATACCAAGTTGACAGGACCCATCCCAATCCCCCCAGGATTACCATGGAATGTGCCCTGCTCCCGTCCAACAAGGGGTGTCAGACAAGGGATAACCAAGAGCTACTGCCCAAACGGGCCATCCAGAGTGCGCAAGGACCGATGGAGGAGGTGTGCAATGTCCCAGTCTCTGCTGCAATCGCATCCGTAATCAACCTGAAGGGCATTAAAACCAAAAGCTGTGAGTGGACAAAAACCAATAAGTTTACCAAATACATTTATAAGACATTTATGCCCTCCAGTAAAAACGTATGCATGCCACCAAAAACCAGTAACCAATCAAGATTAATGACTAATCTAATCCCGGAATTCGGGACGGGTCGTTACACATCCTCTATCTCTCTATGTTCTTAAGCAAGGATGGAATGACGAAGATGGTGGGTTAGGGGGTGGGTACGGGTTTTGGGTGAAGAAGATGAATGAAAAAGATGAAAAATGAAGATGATGATGGTTGCATGTATGTGTATGGGTGTGGATCAATGGATATGACAGGACCAGTCCCAAATCTCCTGGGATTAACATGGGACGTGCATGCTCCCATCTAACAGCAAGTGTCAGACCAGGGATATTTCCGTCCTTAGCCCAACCGGGACTACTAGAGAGCACCAAGATCCGGAGGAGTAATGTGATGTCTCGTCTATGCTACAGCCCGCATCCGCGATCAACCTGAAGGGCATTCAAAACATCAAAAGTCCTGAGTGGACAAAAATCAATCATTTAAATAAAAAAAAATTCACAAAGATCATTTATGCCCTTCACGGAAAAGCATGCATGCATTCGAAAACCGTTTATCAAAACATTCACAAAACTATTAGAGCATTGGCCGAAAACAGTAAATCAATACGTGGGGACTCAGCCCAAATCGAACACAAGTGGGACTCTACCCAAATCACGTAATGTGGATCTCAACCCAAAACCATTCTCAGTGAAATACCAACCATAAAACACGGGGTCTCAGGCCCAAACCATTTTCAAAAACATAGAACACGAGGTCTCCGCCCCCAAATCACTTTCTGTAAACCTCATACGTATACCCATAAGTATAACCCATCCTCGGCACTTCCGAGAAGATGCCAACTCGGGGCACACAGCCCCTAGGGAACACATCCCCGATATATGTCACAATTCATCTCTATACTAGTGTGCACACTACTCGGGATCTCACTCCGAGTCTACCCCCACGAATTCCACATCTAGGAGGCTCTGTCCAACATCCAGGATCTACGATGTCTGGATGGCTGTCTCCGGATCTAGTTCGAGCATCTTTTTAGAATCTGGTCAAGGACCACATCAAAACTCCCACTCCCGGAATGGGCTCCCTATGGGGATACTCATTCTTGGTAGTGGATCGTGACTCTCCAGGTCGACGTCTGGAGGAGACCAAACAGATCATCTAGGAGGGTATATACATTTTCAAATCATTTTCTTTCTCAACTGGGTCTCATACCCGAATCTCAATAGGATTCCTCGAATCCGATTCAAATCCACATTCATATGCCTCAACCTAAATCCATCTTTGAATAGGGTCTTAAACCCGAATTATCATTTCATAAATCACAACTGGGACTCAAGCCCGATTTCACAATCCAACGGGGCCTCAAGCCCGATTTCACAACCAACAGGGTCTCAAGACTGATACCACAATAACGGGGCCTCAAGTCTGATTTCACAATCAATTGGGCCTTTAGCCCGAAATCACAACGAACGGGACCTCAAGCCCAAAACCATAAATCAAGGGGGCTTTGACCCCGATTTCACAATCAACAGAGCCCCAAGAACGATTTCAAAATCAAAGGGGCCTCAAGATCGATATTACGACCAACTGGGCCTCAAGCCCTAATTCGTAAACTAACAGGGCCCTAGGCCCCATCGTATAACTCAAATCGGCTTCTAGCCCGATTTCTCGTCAAATCAAATGGATTCCAAGTCCGAGAGTTTCCAATAAAATGGGTCTCATGCCCGATTTCATATTTCCAAATCCAAAACCCATTCATTAAAACCTCACAGAAAGCATAGCACGTATAAGCATCGTATAAAACCAGAAATCTCGAAATACGTGCAAATACATAAATACTAGCTACCACAAACAAATGCACTCATGGAATCATAAAAAATGTATTTAAAACATTTATAAACATTTATGCATGCATAGATTTCAAAAGAAAGGTCCACTCACAGACCGTCCGAAGTCGCGCCTCGATACGCGCGCCATAAGCCTCTTTCGGGCCAATCACCGTCACCGGGGCTCCCGAACCTGTCCAAATTAATTTAGAGGGTTACTAACTACATAAATAACCCCTCGCTAATGCCCCGTAATTTTCTGGAATTTTTTAACTATTTTTAAAGTCGATCCTAAACATTCAGACGTCCCGAACTATATGGAAACGATGTCTGATCGACACGAAACCAATTCCAAAATGTTCGTTACATCGAATAGATGATTTCACATGTTGAAACCACCCACAAAATATGACCCACGTGCCTACATGCGCCGCCCAAAGGGGTTGCGTGTGGGAGCCACGCGCCATGAACAATGTCGTCTTCAACCTCCCTTGAACCCGATTTGGTTGGTTCGGCGGTTCACTAGTCCAATTGGACTGACGTGATCGGTTTGGCTTTCTAAACCGCCCATTTTTCATCCAATTCAATCCAATCCAATCCTAAAGTTCCTATTTCATCATTTCCTATCCATTCCTATCATCAAATCTAAGGAAAAATATGTAAAACCCGACTGTACAAAACTCCCCTTCATGGTTCAAACATCCCGATTGCACCTAGGGTTGTTCGGCTCTTTTCCGACGTTCACAACTTCCTCTAGACACTCCTAACAGCCCAACAATCCTTGTCCAAACACCCCAAACCATCCATAATACTCTAATCGAAATATTGAAATTAAAAACTCAAATCGAGTTCTTACCTCTCTTCACCGTGCACGACGGCTCAGCCGCCTCCTCACCGTCCACAACTCCTCAGCCACCACTCTCTCTCTCTCTATCAGTCCTCCTATGATCGAACACAAGGGTTTATGGTGGTGTGGTCGTGTGGGAGTGACAGTTTGGGGAGGGGAAGGTTTCAGGTTGTTTAGGTGAATAGATAAAGGGGGATGCATGTATGCAATCACACTGGGAAATGGATGAGTGACACTTGTCACTCATCCTTTGGCCAGTACAGAAATATCTGGGGCCCACTTAGGACAAAAGGCATTTTTTCCCTCGCAAAATGTGCCACCGTAAATAGTTCCCTCGAACATCCGTGAACCATAACTTTTTCGTCGAACGTCTGAATTCGACGTGCCGCTTGTCTACGGATTCGTATCACCTCGATCTACGCAACGACCCTCGACCCTCGGCCATCGAACCTTCCATGACAAGACCCATCCCTAATCTCCCGAGATTAAGGGCTAAGTCACACTCAGTGACCTCGGAATATCCATCACCAATGCGGAATCAATTACTCTTCTCACCGTCTTAATCAAAACTTCTCTTGATTCCGAAGTTCCAATCACGTTGGAAACATGCTTCTTTTCCAATTACTGATCTCACTCATTACACGAGCATCCCAGCACCCTATATGCAAACGGTTTCCAAGTCCTCAACTCAACCGGACACCATCCACGCGTCCGTGAATATCGTTTATGCCAATCCAAAAGGATGTCAATTCATCTTAACGTGATGTACCACTCGACTGAAGAGTCACAACAGGCTCCTACTGTGATCTGCAGTCGAATCTCTACATAACCCATATCTGACCAACCGACCCTCACGTCATAAGATGTTACTTACGTAATCCCTTTATACCTTTTCATCTGAACGCCACTTAGGCATTTCATCCTTTAACGTTACCACTCCTGGGCACACACTCGTGCCTCGAATCTCGTATCATCAGGGAACTGGTCACCAAACCAAGTACTCCTCGTGCCTCTCACTGAGCCACTCGGGATCCTCTCTGTCCCGATCAGTGCCCACCGAACTCACATGCTCGCCACTCTGGGCACATCTACTATCCCATCAACATACTGATTCACACGTCCCAACTCTATAGGATCAACTCTAACACTCACACTCGTGTAATCCATCCAAGGATATTTAGGGCACCTTTCACTCATCCCGGTACATCGCACTCAACCCGGTATATCCTACTCGTCACAGTCACTTCACAAAGGTAGTGTGGCACACTTGCCAACGCCCAAAGCTCCTATCCTTCTGTAATTGTACTCGGTCGATACCAACTTGACAAGACCAGTCCCAAATCCCCCATGATTAAGGTGGGACGTGCCTGCTCCCATCTTGACATGACCCACCCCCATTCCCCCAGGATTAAGCGCTAAGTCATGCTCCCATCTAACTTACGCGTGACACGAAAGCTAAACCGACGTCCAACCTCCATGTAACACGTAAGCCGAACAAGGGATTTCCTAGTTGAACCGTCCAACAATTTCTGAACTTCCTAGAACGCGCAGAACCTACTGTGGATCGCATGTGTGATGTCTCCGTCTCTCTCTACCAATAGCCCACACCGTTACAACCTGAAGGGTATCGAAAACATAAAAGACTGTGAGTGGACAAAAATAATCAATATGTTCTGAAAACCGGTTATAGAAAAGTACATTTTATATCCTCCACGCAAAAACCAATGCATGCATATGAAAACCAGTTCAAAAAACCATTTCATATCCAAAACCATCATTGAAAAACCGAATCGTTTCTTTTCTCAAATCCACAATTCAAATCCAGAGCCTCAGCCTAAAATCATAAATTCGCATCAAGGTACGGGAACTCAGCTCAAAATCATCAAATCCAAATCATCCGGGGCCATTTCCCAAAACATCTGAAAACCATTGAAAAATCAGTGAAAAATATCAATCAATCGAGTTGCTGGATCTCAAGTGCGCCCGAGTCTTTAAACTCAAAACCATGCACATAATTAGGCCTTCCCGGGATATCAACGAGTCTTTAAACTCAAAACACAATCAACAGACCTCGGGGGATATCACAATAACCGAGTCTTTAAACTCAAAACATATCAATCCAGGGCCCTCCCCCATCAATCAACCGAGTCTTTAAACTCAAAACCAGATCCAACCGTTTTTCTTTTTCCGGGTCTTTAAACCTAAAACCATTTTTTAATCATGTGAAAACCATAGAAAATCCATATTTGAAATCGCATAAATGATTCCGTAAGCTAGCATCTGGAACCATCATCCTGAACCCAAATCGAGAGTTTCTTTTTCAAGTTTCAAAACCGAATCAAGACTCATCTTTCCAGAATCCGAAATCTCGTTTATCGAAATCACATGAACAAGGCTCCAAACCCGAAATCCCTTTTCCAAAATCAAATCATATTTCAAATCCCGAAATCAAATCATCAAAATCATGATCAAATCACAATATAAATCGAAAACTCGTAAAACGTGCAAATACGTCATTACCTCGAAAACAAAGTTAGAATGCAAAGTCCACTCACAGACCATTAGCGTTGCCGCCTCGATATGTGCGCACTTATGCTTTCTCAGCTAATCCACTATCACTGGCTTTCCCGAACCTATCCAAATCCCAAAATAAGGTTACTAGCTACTTCATTAAGCTTCTACTAAAATCCTGTAATTTTCTCAAATTTTTAACTATTTTTAATCGAGCCCTAAAACCTTCGGACATCCCGAAACATCTCGAGATGATGTCCGAACGACTCGAAACCAGTGCCAAAATATTCGTTATATCGAATACTTTAAAAGTCGTGTTGGAAACTTTCCAAAAAAGGGCCCCACGCGCCCTCACGCACCCCCCAAAGGGGCTGCGCGTGGGAGCCACGCGCGTACTGTTCATCCTCTCCTACCTTGAGACAGACTAGGTTTGAACCGGTCCGAACCGGCGCAGGAGGTCCAACCTTCTAATTCATTCATTTTGAAGCTGTTTTCTCTTCTGTTCAATCCTATAGTTTCCTCTAAGAGTTTCCTATTATTATATATGATCAAAATCCAATCTTAATACTAGAATGTTACCTCCTCGATCTAAAGAACGATATGTGCTCTACTACCAAGTCCCTTTACGAATCTGACCTCCTCCAGCCTCCACTGTAGTCCCAAACGATTTTTTTACCCTCCATAATCATGTTCCAAACATTAGAATTCATTGACAAAACCTAAAATCCCATATCCAAATTTGAACCAAGCCTTACCGTGTCAGGTTCGCCAACCACCGTCCATGGCAGGCCTCAAGGCCAAGCCCATCCGACTCATCTCCACGTCCAGAACTGTTCCCTATTAACCAAAATTGTCCTTAGACACTAAATCAGAATTTGCCATTTTGAATTGAAACAAGGGATTGCACGAGTTCTCATCCCTTACCACACCGTCGTACGCCGCCGTCATCGCCATCATCTTTGTCCTAGCTTTTTCTTCATTTCTTGTTCACAAACTATGGGTAAAAGATCACATTTGAGGGTGAGGGTGATTGAATGGAGGCAGTGCACAGTGCTCTGTTTCGGGTTGTTTCGCGGATTCTGGGCCACCGTCCATGACTGCTTATCACGGTGGCACCACCTAACTCCTCATCTTCCTCTCTGTTTCATTTCTAAATTATTGGCAATTGGTAAGGATCGAAGGAATTAGGTAGCACGATCACACTCTGTCCCTGTATCTTGTGTTTTTTTCATTCCCATTATCGTGCACAACCAATTTCTGTTTAAAACCAGTGTGAGAGGGCAGGGAGGTTCCACAGCCTTCTAGGATGGTACATGTGTCCCAAATCTGGTGAGCACAGATTTCAACACAAGCCAAGTGTCACAATCCTCTGGGCACAATTTCCAAGACAGCAAATGACCAATTTACCCTTTTTCTATAATTTACCATTTTGCCCTTGGGGCATTTAGACCAAAATTCGAACCATCTGAAGTTTGATGACAGCGTGCCACCTGTCGTTTTATTCAAGGGATCGAGACCTACCTAACGGTCCTCGAATTACGTGAAAATTCCATGTCGTATGAAAAGTCAACAAATTACCCATTTTCAACCAAATTACCCTTGAACTTCCGAACATCGTAACTTTTTCCACGAATGTCGGAATCGGACGTGCCACCTGTCTACAGACTCGTGACGTCACGAACTACGTCATAGTCATCGGTCAAAGTCCATTTGACAGTCCGAACAAAAGGCAACCTTTTTGCCCATTTCCAAGGGCAAAATCGTCATTTCGCACCGTCCGTCCGAAATCGTCCTACTAATTACTGATTAACTTCACTAGTCCGTCATTAACCATTAATCTAATCCCGATTTTCGGGACGGGTCATTACACGTCTGAAACGAAGTATCAGACCAGGGATATTTCTGTCCTTAGCCTAACCGGGACTACTAGAGAGCGCCAGGATCCAGAGGAGGAATGTGATGTCTCGTCTCTTCTACAGCCCGCATCCGCGATCAACTTGAAAGGCATTCAAAAAATCAAAATTCTTGAGTGGAAAAAAATCAATCATTGAAATAAAAACATTTTCACAAATATCATTTATGCCCTTCACGGAAAAGCATGCATGCATTCGAAAACCGTTTATCAAAACATTCACAAAACTATTAGGACATTGGCCCAAAACCGTAAATCAATATATGGGGACTCAGCCCAAATCGAACACAAGTGGGACTCTGCCCAAATCACGTAATGTGGGTCTCAGCCCAAAACCATTCTCAGTGAAATACCAATCATAAAACACGGGGTCTCAGCCCCAAAACATTTTCCAAAACATAGAACACGGGGTCTCCGCCCCCAAATCACTTTCCGTCAACATCTTACGTATACACATATGTATAACCCATCCTCGGCACTTCTGAGAAGATGCCAACTCGGGGCACACAACCCCTAGGGAACACATCCCCGATATATGTCAAAATTCATCTCTATACTAATGTGCACACTACTCGGGATCTCACTCTGAGTCTACCCCCACGAATTCCACATCTGGGAGGCTCTATCCAACATCCTGGATCTACGATGTCTGGATGGCTGTCTCCGGATCTAGTATGAGCATCATTCCAGAATCTGGTCAAGGACCACATCATAACTCCCACTCCCGGAATGGGCTCCCTATGGGGATACTCATTATGGGTAGTGGATCGTGACTCTCTAGGTCGATGTCTGGAGGAGACCAAACAAATCATCTAGGAGGGTATATACATTTTCAAATCATTTTCTTTCTCAAATGTGTCTCATACCTGAATCTCAACAGGATTCCTCGAATCCGATTCAAATCCACATTCACAGGCCTCAACCTAAATCCATCTTTCAATAGGGTCTCAAACCCGAATCCTCATTTCATAAATCACAACTAGGACTCGAGCCCGATTTCACAATCCAACGGGGCCTCAAGCCCGATTTCACAACCAACAGGGCCTCAAGCTCGATACGACAATAACGAGGCCTCGAGTCTGATTCACAATTAACTAGGCCTTAGCCCGAAATCACAACGAACGGGCCTCAAGCCCGAAACCATAAATCAATGGGGCTTCGACCCCGATTTCACAATCAACAGGTCCTCAAGCCTGATTTCACAATCAACAGGTCCTCAAGCTCGATTTCACAATCAAAGGGGCCTCAAGCCCGATATTATGACCAACTGGGCCTTTAGGCTGAATTCGTAAACTAACAGAGCCCTAGGCCCAATCGTATAACTCAAATGGGCCTCTAGCTCGATTTCTCGTCAAATCAAATGGATTCCAAGTCCAAGGGTTTCTAATCAAATGGGTCTCATGTCCGATTCCATATTCCCAAATCCAAAACCCATTCATTAAACCCTCACAGAAAGCATAGCACGTATAAGCATCGTATAAAATCAAAAATCTCGAAATACGTGTAAATACGTAAATACTAGCTACCACAAAAAAATGCACTCATGGCATCGTAAAAAATGTATTTAAAACATTTATAAACATTTATGCATGCATCGAGTTCGAAAGAAAGGTACACTAACAGACCGTCCGAAGCCGCGCCTCGATACGAGCGCCATAAGCCTCTCTCTGGCTAATCACCTTCATCGGGGCTCCCAAATTGTCCAAATTAATTTAGAGGATTGCTAACTACTTAAATAACCCATCACTAAAGCTCCGTAATTTTCCGGAATTTTTAACTATTTTTAAAGTCAATCCTAAACCTTCGGACGTCCCGAACTATATCGAAACGATGTCCGATCGACACGAAACCAGTCTCAAAATGTTCGTTACATCGAATAGATGATTTCATATGTTGGAAACACCACCAAAAGATGGCCCACATGCGCCGCCCAAAGGGGCTGCGCGTGTGAGCCACGCGCCATGAACAGTGTCATCTTTAACCTCCCTTGAACTCGGTCCGGCCAGTTCATCGGTTCGGCTGATCCAATTGGACCGGCGTGACTAGTTTGGCCTTCTAAACCGTTCATTTTTCATCCAATTCTATCCAATCCAATCCTAAACTTCCTATTTCATCATTTCATATCCATTCCTATTATCAAATCTAAGGAAAAATATGTAAAACCCGACTGTGCAAAACTTCCCTTCACGGTTCAAACTTCCCGATTGCACCTAGGGTTGTTCAACCCTTCCCTGACGTTCAAAAATTCCTCTAGACACTCCTAACAGCTTAACAATCCTTACCCAAACACCCAAAACCATCCATAATACTCTAATCGAAATATTGAAAATAAAAACTCAAACCGAGTTCTTACCTCTCTCCACCGTGCACGACGGCTCAGCCGCCTCCTCACCGTCCACAGCTCCTCAGCCACCACTCTCTTTCTCTATCAGTCCTCCGATGATTGAACACAGGGGTTTAGGGTGGTGTGGCCGTGTGGGAGTCACAGTTTGGGGAGGGGAAGGTTTCGGGTTGTTTGGGTGAACAGACAAAGGGAGATGCATGTATTCAATAACACTGGGCAATGGATGAGTGACACTTGTCACTCATCCTTTGGCCAGCACAGAAATATCTGGGCTCTACTTAGGACAAAAGGCCCTTTTCACCTCGTAAAATGTGTCGTCGTAAATAGTTCCCTCGAACTTCCATGAACCGTAATTTCTCCATCGAACGTCCGAGTTCGTCGTGCCGCCTGTCTACGGATTCCTATTGCCTCGATCTACGTAATGGTCCTTGGTCCTCGACCATCGGACCTCCCGGGTTAAAAGTTATCTTTTCACCCCGTTTAGGGGCAAAATCGTAATTTCACCCTGAACATCCGTTAATTCTCGGCTAATCCCCAATTAGCCTCGGTAATCCATCATTAACTCTGAATTAATCCCGATAATTCGGAACAGGTCGTTACAGATGACTGACAGTTGTCGAAAGATATTTTGGGTCCCACTAAAGACAAACCCATTTGAAAACTGTATAATCGTGAATAGTTCCTGAAACTATTCTTGACCCGTAACTTTCCCGTACGATATTCGATTTCGACGTGCCACCTGACTACGAACTCATATCGTCTCTATCTACATAATAGTCATCGGTCCACGTGCATTGGACCTCCCGGATCAAAAGTTAACTTTTTCACCCTTTTCAAGGGCGAAATTGTCATTTTTTCCAAATTGTCCGATAATCCTCGATTAATCTCGATTAGTCCTTAATTAATTCTCAATAATCCTTCATTAATCTTAATTGATCTGGTAGATTCAGGACGGGTCCTTACAACACAATCGGCATTCACCAACGAAACCGAAAGTTGTTTGCACGTACCCCAATCTTCACTGAAGCCTTCTTGCCTCCTTCTCAAACTTGAGCTTGGTGAGGATCGGTTTTGGTGCCCAAGGAACTTGACTCTCATTTGAGTGACTTGTCCATGAGACCCAATGTAGCACATCACTTTGATCATAACCGCATATTTGAAACCAAAGTCCATTTTGAAGAGTCGACTTTCCAACTTCTCCAGTAAATAATTGTTATAGTTAAGAGTTTATTCTTTCTTAATTTAATTTTTATTTTTTTAGGTTTAAATGTTTACACCTTTATCACACATAAAATTCTCGCATACTTATTTTCTTCTTTACAATCTAAGTAAGCTTTTTGTGGTATTTGTAAATTTGGCCCAAGTATTAAACCAAACAAAACTCATTCAACTCACACTTAGTCACTTTTTCCACAGTTCTCTCTCTCTCTCTCTGTTCCTCATGAAGATAAAAGGGAAGAGAGGATAGAACCTCTACTATCCAAACACTTTTCATTCATCGTGATCTCTTCTTAAATCCGAAACGCTCTCCCATCCAAACATAAAAATCCTTTCATATCTAAACCCATAAATCTTCTCCCATCAAATCTAGAAATCCACTCCCATCCAAACCCATAAATCATTTTCGCCTTCTTCCTCTACATCCTTTTTTCTCTCTTCTTCACCTCATCCTCATCTTTATCTTCATGGGTTTATGGGTTTCTATTTATATAACTAAATGGTTTCTAATTGGTATATAAGTGAGAACCGATCAGTAACTAGATGAGAAACCCATGAAAATGATGATGATGATGGAGACCTCACTTATATATCGGTTAGTTCCCAGAAAACCCATAAACCCATAAATGGTTATTAATCGGCATATAAGTGGGAACTCATTGGTTTATGGGTTTCACAATTAGTTATCAATTAGTTCATACTTATATACCAATTAGTAACCAATTAGTTATATAACTAGAAATCCATGAAGATGAAGATGACGAACTCTATATGAAGATGATGAAGATGAAGAACTCTATAAGAAGATGAAGGTGAAGACGAAGACCAAAATGAAGATGAAGATAAAGATCTCTAGAAGGAGATGAAGGGGGAGGTTGCATCATCTTCGTCTGCATCCTCTCTTCTATCCTCCCCCTTCATCTTCATTTGGAGATCTTCATCTTCATGGGTTTTTGGAGTTAGTTATCGATTTGTTCCGTTTATATGCGGATTAGTAATCACTTAGTTATATAACTAGAAATTCATGAAGAAGAAGATGAAGAAGAGAGAAAAGATGATGCATAGGAAGAAGGCAAATAGGATTTTTGGGTTTGGATGTGAGTGGATTTTTGAGTTTGGATGGGAAAAAATTTATGAGTTTGGATGGGAAAGGATTTTTAGGTTTGGATGGGAGATGATTTCGAATTTGAGAAGAGATGAAGATGGATGAAAAGTGTTTGAATGAGAGAGGATCTACCCACTCTTCCTTTCATCTTCCTATGGAGATTCACCTTTTCATATTCATTGGAGGAAGAAAAACAAAACAGAGATAAGAGCGGGAAAAAAGGAGAGAGAAAAGTGTGGAAAAAATGGATAAATAGGAGTTGAAAGGGTTTTATTTCGTTTATACACTAGGGCCAAATTTATAAATACCGCAAAGTTCTTACTTGGATTGTAAAGAAATAAAAAGGAGCATGAGTGGTTTTTTTTTTTTTTGTGTGTGTGTGTGTGATAAAGGTGTATAAGTGATAATTTTCCGATTTTTTTTTTAAAAAAGAGTTATTTATAAAAACAAAGACATTTTTTATTTTTATTTTATAAACGATATCGATTCCCACATCATGTGCTATATTAGCCCTCACCATATGGCCCAAAAGCCCATGGGCTTATGGGGGTCCGATAAATCCAATGGACAAAAGCCCGACCCGACCCGCTATGGGCCGTGGGCCAGCCCGGCCCGAGAGTTAGCGGGCTGGGCTTGGGCTTATGATGTTCAAATCCGATAGGCCCGAGCCCGATAAAGCCCAGTAAGCCCAACCCGACCCGCCTATAATAAACTCGGCCTATAAGCCCAAAAATATAAAATGCTTATTATTTAAAAATTAATATTCAACTCATTCTTAATACTAATATTTCAACCTAAACTCAAATCTCAGCCCCAAGCCCACCTAATTTATTTTAAAAAACCCATACCCAATACCCAATATCCAATACACCCTAACCACTCCTCCACCCACGTAATAGGCCCAATGTTTTTGCACCCTTGAGTATTTTATTTTAACGAGGCCATGTTTTTGCACCATTGAGTATTTTTTTTCACTTTTAATATATTTTTTTCATGCATATATTTTTTTGTAACTTTAAAATTTGAGACATAATTTATTGCAAAAACCCACGTAAGCCCGATCCAAGTGAACTTAATAGGCCCGACCCGAAAAGCCCGATATAAACCCGACCCGATACAAACCCGTGGGCTCTTTTTTATGTCATTAAGGCCGTTCGACCCAACCCGCAAATTTAAAAATTATTTAATAAGCCCAACCCGGCCCGGTCCAAGCCCAAAAAATTTGGGCCGGGCTTGCCTGGCCCGGCCCAATGTCGAGGGCTATGCTATATGTATTAAAATAGGAAAATTTGGAAAAGAAGTTGATGCCTCTAGCATTATTGATAAAAACAATGATAAATTTATTTCCAAAAAGATCCAACTTTATTATATAGCATTACTGCACCTGAAGTTTCATCTATCAATCTAAGATTACAAGCTACAAACAAGGCCTACGGATTTGTGTTTCTTCAAGGGAAATACCATATCAAAATGTACCGTATATACAGATAGATCCATGATAAAAAAGCATGACATAAGTTACAAGAGCAGCAGAAGTTACAAGAGCAGCAGACTCTCACTAAGTACGCAATGTTAGGGAAGGATTTCATTCTCATCGTGTGGGAACCCATGTTACCTGTCATTCGTAGGATGCAAAATTAAACAAAGCTGCAAGATGCTAGGTAAGACCAAAGTAATTAGTACAAAGATTAGAATCTAAAAACCAAAAGTCAAGTAGCCACCTTTCAAGTTTTCTATCAAAAATCTGCTGCACTTCGCTCCGGAGGCTTTCCACATCCATTGCATAATCCCTGTGGTCTTCCTTCACCATTAAATCCTGCAGCTGACGCCTCAATCTCTCCAATGCCTCATCCAATCCACAAAAGTCCTTAAAAACAAGGGCTTTGGTAGCCCTGAGTTGCAGAAGATTCTTAAGAGCAACAAGGGCCTGCATACCAATGCAAATGAGAAAAACCGTTCATCAAAACTGCAATAATCAAGTCATCCACTTCCTAATCTAACCAATCAGTAATTCCTGTGCAACTAGTACGCATGACAAAATAGAACTTTGGGACCCTAGAATGATTAATCAAAGGTATGTCCCCGATAAGATACACTGAAATAAGGGTGGCATTTTATACCGAAAAACCGAAAAACCGCAAAAACCGACCGATACTTTACCACAATGAAACCGCAATCGCGGTAAACCGAACCGCATTTGCGGTATTTAAAACCGAACCGCATTTGCGGTTGCGGTTGTGGTATTTAATTTTCAAAACTTGCGGTTACCGCAAACCGCGAATATATTTTAAATAATATTGTCTATAATATATTATTTTGGATATAATATACTTATATTCTATGTAAAATATATTTCATACAATATTTATTTTCTATTCACACCGATTAATGGTAGCCGTTGATGCAATCAGACCTAAGCCTCACTTCTCTCCTTATGCGATCTCACTCTCTCATCTCAACTCTCTGATTCTCATCTCAACTCTCTCTCTCTCTCTCAACTCTCAAAATCGGCTTCTCTCTCACAGACCCAAATCGAACTCATCTCCTCCTCTCTCTCTATCAATCTAAGTTCTGTCTCTTCTCTCTCAACTCAAGCTCTCTCTCTCTCTCCCTGTGTCTCAAGCTTAACTCAAACCCGCCGGCCATCACTGTCAAGTTCAACAGCCGCTCTCAGCCTCTCTCAAGTCTATCTTGGTTGATTTGGAGGTAAATTATTGTGTTCCTAATTTCTGAAATTGATTTTTTCAAAGTTAGGGTTTCGAAATTTAGGTTTTAATTGGGAATTTCTAATGTTAAATTTGATTTTTGCAGGGATTGTTGCTGAAGTGAATTAATGGTTTGGAGATTTCTGTTTTGATAGCTTGGAGAATTTGGTTTTGCAGAGGTAAGTTCTGTATTTTTGTATTTGGTTTTGGCGTCATCTTAATGTTAGTGTGTGTAATAGATTGATGATAATGATATAATCAACTTGAACCCCTATCATTTATGGGACGGCTAATTAGTCTAGAAGAAGAGTATTATCAACCCATTCAATCTGATGGGTTTTCTTAATTACACTTCAAGCAATCTTTCACTCTACAGATTGGGTTTTCTTGATGAGTTCTCTACATTTTTTGGTAAAAGAGGTCGCCTACTACCAGTCAGTTGCTGCTCCAACAAATACCACTCTTTACATTATTTTTCTTGAATCTGTTAATGTTGTTTTGAATCTGTTAATGTTAAATCTGGAATCTGTTAATGTTTTGAGCTTGGTTTTGAATCTGTTAATGTTAATTAAATTCTGTTTTTGAATCTGCATGTTAATTAAATTCTGTTTTTTTTTTTAAAGTTTAATTTGTTGTTGTGTTTTATTTGTTATTAATATTCTTTTATGTTGTTGTTTTTGTGTTGTGTTGTGTTATAGATGGAGTCTAGCCACTCTAACACACCTAATGCCTCTAATCCCCAAACACAAACCGATACACCCGAAACACAATCTCCAACTCAAACACAAAATACCACACGCAAGGGGCTTGTGGTGGGAGATAAAGGAAAGCCCCAAAATCGATTGTGTGGTTACATTGCAGAAAACAAATAAAGAAGGATGGTAGTGGGGTAGAGAAGGTTATAGGGGTTTGCAATTATTGCAAATTGGAGATGCTGGCGGACCCTAGAAAAAATGGGACAACGGGTTTAAAAAATCACATAGAGAGGAGATGCAAGCTCTCTCCTCTCTATCAACAACAAGGTGATGCAAATCAACCTTCTTTGACAACAGATACAATGGGTAGTGGATTGATTCCTCACACATTCAATAAAAAAAAAATGTGAGTTAAAGGCTGTGAAGTTCATCATTAAGGATGAGCAACCTTTTAGAGTCGTTGAGGGCTCGGGTTTTAAGGAAATGATGAACGAGGTGCAACCTCGTTTCAAGGTACCAAGTAGGAAGAAGGTTGCCGAGGGGGTGTGGGAGTTATTCATGGTTGAAAAGGCAAAGATAATAAGTGTGATTGGTGAGCAAAGAGTTAGTATCAAAACTGATACTTGGACATCGATCCAAAACATAAATTACATGGTTGTGACGATCCACTTCATGGATAGTGATTGGAACTTGCACAAAAGAATAATTAGCTTCACAAAGATCACTAGTCATAAGGGCATTGACATAGGAAAAACCCTAGATGCATGTTTGACGGATTGGGGCATACATAAAGTGTTCACAATTACCGTTGATAATGCTTCCGCCAATGATGGGGCGGTTGAGTACATGGCACAAAGCCTAAAGTCAATGAACACCTTAATGTTGGATGGGAAGTACTTGCACTTGAGGTGTGCTTGTCACATTCTTAATTTAATTGTTAAGGATGGGTTGAAGGAGCTTAGTGGCTCAATTGAGGGTATAAAAAATTGTGTGAAGTTTATTCACTCTTCTCCGGCGAGGTTGGATAAGTTTAGAGAGTTTGCCATTGCATGTAGGATGGACAAGATGGCAAATGTGCCAATGGATGTTCCTACAAGGTGGAATGCAACCTATAAAATGCTTAAAGGTGCATTCAAATATAGGCAAGTCTTTGAGAAGATGGCATATTCTTGTGAGGTGTTTCAAGCTTACTTTCTAGAGGAAGAAAAAGTTAAGAAAGTGATGGTTAAGAGAGTGGGACCTCCAAAAGATGATGATTGGGAGAAGGTATTAGCTTTTGTGCATTTTCTCAAAAAAATTTATGATGCTACATTGAAACTTAGTGCAACCAAAACTTGTACATCCCCAATAATTTTCTTAGAATTGGTTGCTTTACAAGTTCAAATAGAAGCTAAAATGAAGGATCTTAAGAATCCTACCATGCAACGGGTAGCATCTTTAATGAAGTTGAAATTTGACAAATATTGGGGCAGCTTTGATGTTGTGAATAAGCTTATATTTTTGGGCAATGTGCTAGACCCAAGGATGAAGCTTCAAATGCTCCAAATAAATCTTGGCAATCTTGGGGCAGATTCTAGAAAGCAAGATGAGATTGTGAAGGAGGTTGTAAAGTGTTTGAATGAATTGTATAATGAGTATAAAGGGATTGGAGGGGGTGTGAGCCAAATTGATGAGGATGAGATTGATGATGAGGTTGCACAAATTGGTGATGATGTTGATGTCACATTTCAACTAATGCAACAACTTGTGCAAAAGAGGAAGGATGAGCAATCCGTTGAGATATCCAATGAAGTGGATAAATACTTGACGGATCCTTTTGAGAGCCCCTTGAGTAAACAATTCAATCTCTTGAATTGGTGGAAAGGGAACCAAACAAGATATCTTATTCTTTCACAAGTTGCCAAGGATATCTTTGCAATTCCAAGTTCTACGGTTGCTAGTGAAAATGCTTTTAGCCTAGGTAAGAGGATTGTGGATCCTTTTAGAAGTTCTTTGCATCCTAAAATGGTAGAGGCATTAGTGTGTACTAGTGATTGGCTTAGAGCGGACGAATTTTCCTTTTACAAGGAACCAACGGATGATGAGGTTGAATTCTACAAGGAAATGGAATATATGACAACTTGTAAGTAATTAGTTTATTTTTGCTCATGTTATTTATGCTTCTTCTTATAATAAAATGTACTAAACTTATGTTGTTTTATTTGTAGATAGCATTGGTGCTCAAACAACACAATGGGGTTCTTCAAATCCACTCACCACCACCAACACTTGAGTTTGTAACTTTAGTTTGTAATATTGGTGCATTGCATTTTCCTATTAGTTTGTAACTTTAATTAACTTTAAATTGGATTTTCTTTTGGGTTGTAACTTTAATTCATTTTGCATTGTATTTTCCTTTTCGTTTGTAACTTTAAGGAATTTGGAATTTGAATGCTTGAGAAGTTTTAACTTTAATTGGAATGCTTGGAATTGAACTTTAATTTTCTTTAGGTTGTGATGCTTGAGAAGTTGGATTTTTATGACACAAAAAGAACTTGCGGTTTTAAACCGCTAATTCACGGTAACCGACCGCATTTTGCAGTTTCAAAAATCCGCAAATAGTCGGTCGGTTTGCGGTTTGGGCAAAAAGTCGCGGTTACCGAACCGCAACCACCCCTACACTGAAATACTGAATTCAGTAGCAACAGAATGCAAGTACACAAAGGCTAAAAGAAAGTACCTTCTCCTGCAGATCAAGGTCAGAAGATGATGTTAAATCAACCACGGACTTTAAGAAAATGCGATTACTGAAAATGGATAATTCGTCCTTATCCGCATTAGCCAATTGACACTCTGCAAGATCACCCAGAAGACACACAGCTTTTCTCCGCAATCTGATATCAGTGCTCGAATCACTCATTATGTCCTAAAACAAAACTTTGGAGTTAAGTTGCAATAATCAGTGCCACATAAATTACTTCACATGTTTTTGCTTTACTGATTATAATGTAGTCACCTGCAGGAGTAAGAGCCCAGCTTCCTCAAAGAACAACTCTTGCCCGGCTACATTGTTTCGAATTAAAGCCGAAACAGCATATAATGCTTTAGTGGCTTCTTCTCCAGACTCAGATTTCACCATCTTCATTAGCTTGGAAAGTGCACCAAGTTCCATGACCTGGGGTTTTTTTAGTTTACTCAATCAGATATTCTTAACACTAGGCACAACTTCAATGTAACACTAAAACATCCACACAAGAAAAAAATAAATTGTACTTTATCATTGCACAGAATACCTGTTTCTGAACAACTGGGTTATTTTGACTGGCCTTCCCAATTACCCAAGCAGCAATTTTCCTTGTATCTGCTTCAGTATGATTCAGCTGTTGAATAACCACAACAAGCCCACCAAGCTTGTTCAAATCTGAGAACCACCATGTTAACCATGTCACTCACTTCAATTACCACAATACAAAACCCAAATCACAAATCAGACTTACCGTTTGCATTATCAATAGGCTCGACGAGCACCAGAAGCTCCTCCAGAGCACGGTGTCGATCTTCCCGAGACAAAGACGAGTTCTTCAAGTCACTAATTGCAATCTGCATCAACTGCGCATCCGACGACGTCTTCAACTCGTCCACGAGTTGCTTAATCTCGACTTGACGGTTGCTCAAGTCGGTAGAGGACAATTTGTCGACGTCTCTTGCCGTTTCTTTTAATTGAGCGGGATCGGAGTGACCAATGGCCCACTGCAACATTCCTTCGAGCGATGACAAGCCGCCGTCGGAATCCAGGTCAGCAACCGCGGCATCGTCGTCCAGAGCCTGAGTCCGAGTCTGAGCCTGAGCTTCCTCTTCTGCGCTGGACCAATATAACCCTCCCGACTTGTTACTATTCCTCTCTGCCCTCACAGCCATCACCATAACAATGACTATCAACATCCATGAAGTCACACGCCCCATCTTCTTCAGTTGACTGTGAACGGGACCTCCGGAGCTTCCTGCTCCCATTTTATTCTAAAATTTGGCCACGTCATGTCCTGCAACGTACACCGTTGATCCCGGATCAGACGGCTACTAGGTGCTTGATCGCGTGACAAAGCCTGTCGCGTTTTTTTGGGGCTAAGTAGACGGTGCGGACAAACAGAATAAAACGACACCGTATCCGGCTAGGCACACCCTATAACGAACATCTCACTGTTTCTGACTTTCTGTGGGTTAGCAATTTAGCAATTAGGTTTCAACTTGTTTTCGCTCCGTAGTGACTCAGAGCTTCGACTCGGACTCAGCAGAGGTTTAGGGTTTAAGGAAGAACTGCCGAGCAGAGAGAGATGGTGAGGCTCACTGCTGACTTGGTGTGGAAGAGCCCTCATTTTTTCAATGCGCTCAAAGAGCGAGAGTTGGATCTTCGAGGTTTTTCCTTTTGACTCTTCCCTCATTCCCAAATCTCATTTTCCAACCCACATTGATTTTTTCTAGGGTTTATGATCCAAAAATCTTTCTCCTTTTTTGTTTCTCAGGTAATAAGATAGCTGTAATCGAAAACTTGGGAGCTACAGAGGTTCGAAAATTACTTCAATAAAACTGTTGTCGTTTCAAGGGTTTGTTTTTATGTGAAGCTGCTTGAAGTTACTGAATCTTAGTTTTCTGAGATATTGTTCCCCTTTTAATCTGAGCAGGACCAATTTGACACCATTGATTTATCTGACAATGAAATTGTGAAGCTGGAAAACGTGCCCTATCTTAACCGTTTGGGTACCATGATTATCAACAACAATCGAATTACCCGCATCAATCCCAACATTGGAGGTACTTTGATTATCTTGTAACTTTTCTTTTAAAATTCTAGTTTGTCTTTTGGGTATAATTCCAAGTACTGAGTTGTATGTAATGTATTGCAGAATTCTTGCCAAAGTTACACACCTTAGTACTTACCAACAACAGGCTAGTTAACTTGGTAGAGATTGATCCTCTTTCATCCCTTCCGAAGTTGCGGTATCTTAGCCTGTTGGATAACAACATCACAAAGAAACCCAATTATAGGCTGTATGTGATTCACAAGCTAAAGTCTCTTCGGGTTCTGGATTTTAAGAAGGTGAAAGACAAGGTGAGTAGTTTTAAGTTGCCAAAATCATGTTTTTCTTTTCGTGGGATGGTATTTTCTTTTCTGCCGTACTAATCATGAGCTGGTCTAGAGTCCTAGCAATAAGAAACTTACAGAACACCACTACTTTATGTCTCAAGGATGGTTATAGTTGATTTGGTTATATGATAAGTTACCCATAGGAAACCATGTAGTAAAAAATACTATAATATTTCCAGCTACCAAATTTATCCTAAAATTTCACAATCATTGGGTGCACTTGAATAATTCTTGTCGTGAGATTCATATCTAAGAAGCACAAATCTTGAATCCATTACTGTACTTAGCAAGGCTAATGCGACAGATAGCCCGGAAAATAATTTCGAGGCTTTTTTTATGGTTGGTTTGTATTTGGATTTCATCTAGATTTGTAGTTAGCTACCGAAAAATAATTTTCTGTGATGTCTGCTTTCCCTATTTCTTTTCCCAGACTTTGAATACACTCTGTTATTTTCACTGTGGTTCTGAAAATTTGCTCCTTTCAAATTCTTGATCTGTTGTATCAAAAGCTTCTGCATATTCTCATACCTTGTTTCACCCATAAAGAATGGATATGTGAAATAGAATGCTGTTTTCCATAGAATGATTTAGCTTGTTCCTACCTGGATTGATTATGCTTTTGTTCTGTTTCACGGATGATAGGAGAGATTGGAAGCACAAACTCTGTTCGCCTCTAAAGAAGTTGAAGAAGAAATTAAAAAAGTATCCCCCAAAAGATTTGTTCCGGCGGAGGTTCCAAATGTTTCAGAAATTGCTGAGGAACAACAGGCTCCAAAAGTAGTTGCCCCCACTCCTGAGCAAATTATGGCTATCAAGGTAATCATAGCTTTCAAGTTTTTACATAGTTGCATAAGTCATTATATTATGTGACTCTGCATGGAAAAACCATGTCTTTCTCCCTTTGGGTCTGTAAGTGGAATGAATAAACCTATATTTAAATTGACACATGAATGACAAATTTCACCATTCAATTACTATTGTAATCAATGCAGGAATAATTATACTTAAGAAACAGCAGGTTTTCCCAGATTATGAAGTGGCAATTAACTAAGGTTATTACAGTTTCTCTACTAATGAAAACTAGAAAAGCTTAAATGTTGATTTTACCTTTATGATAGGATATTTTCATAAGAAATAACTAATTGAGATTTTTTATTCAAAAATGGCATATATAACGATTGTTGGATGTAAATTTTGGGTGTATTTGAATGAGATCTCATACGTATTACTTAATTAGTTCTGTCAGTTCTCAACTAAGACTATTATAAGATTTCATAGATCCAGTGGTGCAATTCATTGAAAATTTACTCTTTTCTTCATTTGGAAATATAGAAATTCTGCTCTTTTTGATCTATTATGGCGTTGTTTATCAAATTTTTGGCTAATGGATGTGGTTCTTAGATTTCTAATTGCTTCATTTGTTGTTTCATCGGTGTGCAGGCTGCCATAGTGAATTCCCAAACTCTTGAGGAAGTTGCAAGACTTGAAAAGGTGCTGTGCTCAACCAAAGAATCACTTCGTGATTTTTCTTGCATTTTTTTATCTCATTGTTTGACATTGACATTCTGCGTGTTTTTTTTTTTTTGAGCAGGCACTGAAGTCAGGTCAGCTTCCTACAGATTTGAAATTTTTTGATGATGCTACTGAGACCAACAGCGTAAGAGAGAAGGATGATAAAATGGATATAAATAGTGAAAATGAGGCTAATGTGAAAGATGTGGAGGAACAAAAGGATGATGAAGCAGAACCCATGGAACAGGTATCATTGGGCTTCCTTTAATTTTGAAATATTTGATGTTATTCTTTATTTTTATTTTTTTGTTCATCTCTTTGAACTGTTATAGAAAGGTGTGTTTTCCATGGGTAAGAAGGTGCTGCAACTTTGGTTCCATAAGTATTATCTTTTAATCAAGATAATGGTGTTATTGCCTCTTAGTAGTGCTTCGTTACAAAGAGGAAAGGTGGTGTTTTCCGTGGGTAAGAAGGTGCTGCAACTTTGGTTCCATAAGTTTTATCTTTTAGTCATGATAATGGTGTTATTGCCTCTTAGTATTGCTTCGTTACAAAGAGGACCGTCTAAGAAGAGGACCGTCTAAGAAGCAAGAGGGACTGCATTGGATAAGAAAGTTTTCCATTGTAATAGCATCAGGAATGAGAAGAAAATAGAAAGGAGTTATTTTGAGTCTTTATTTGCTTACATTTCATTGGGTTATTATCCATCAGTTCTGTAGTCTTAGGTTGCAATGGCTTTTGGATTCTTCTCAGTAGTGCCTTGATAAATTCTACGACATTAGGATCTTGCCTTCAGTTATTGAGAAGTAGCAATTTATGCAATTTGGAAGAATAGGCATCGTTATGCCATAAGTTCCTAAATGCAAACGCTTTCCCTGGACCTCAATCCCTTCATTGCAAGTAAAATTGTTAGTTTCTATGATCTTACTTTTTTTGTTATAGTATTAATGTATTTTTCCCCTCTTGCAGGTGTAGAAGAATCTATTTGTTTTCTGGTTATCAGAAAGCTTGTCCTATTTGTTGATCCCGTTGGCGGCAACTGGAAAAAAAATGTATGTTGGGGAACTCTGCTATTTCTGGAACCATATTGAACACATCAGGGTGCTTTCTGTCTGTGACTTGAATCAACTCTTTTGTTCTAGTTTATGAATGCAAATTTTCTTTCTTGAAAGAGGAATGGGAGTTGGGGTCTGAATGTTTGATTTATACATCTATGTATTATGTTGGTGCAGTTTTTGGTTTTCCTCGGAGAGTCGAGTAGATTGTACCGTTTCTAAAGTCAAGTTCATTATAACTTTTCATTCTCCATATAAATTATCTCATCTCGGTATCTTGTACTTTTTTTTTCTTTTTTTTTTTGTGCAATGTTATCTTGTACTTAAGTAATATGAAGATCGTTTTTTTACTCCAAATGCCCCTGAAATAGGAACCATGTCTTGCCTTAGGAATTGACATTATGTACATTGATTTGTCCCACTTTGCCCGAACTCGATAACATTCTGTTCTGTTAAATTGCGAGTAAAGTGAGAAAATTAATCACGGCCGTTGGGATTTAAGTGAGATGTAGAAACCCTTATAAAAAGTTCTGCAAAATTCCAGTTTTGTCCATCTTGAAGCCACTCACTTTCCGTTTCCCAAAAAAAAAAAAAATTCTATAGTCCCAAGTCACAATTCACTCTCGACAAACCTATTATCTACCTCTGTCGACTTTCCTTTTGATAGTCACTTTTCGTCTCTTCTATTCTCGCTCTTGTTTTACTTCATAATTGAGCTCATATCTTGCATTCAGATAATCCACAATTTTCGAAGTCAGAATCAACTTATCTGCATTTAAAATATCGAATAAATTCAACGTCCTCAGAGTCAATATTTTCAAGGTCCGATATTTTTTACTTAAAATATTCACATTGTCTGCCATTTCCATAATAAATAAATAAAAGTGGTTCTCATTTGAGTACGAACCCCGACCTCTTCATCCCCGCAATGAAATCTTTCATCTTTGATTTTTTGAACTCGTCACTGAAATTCACCACAACGATTATGTTCTGTGTTGTGCTTTCCACCATCGTCGATATCGCGACTCCTCCGTGTGAATAATTTAGATAATCCAATCTTGGGGTTTGAGTCCAATGACGACTCCTCAATTACGAAACACAGTTCGGGTTAACCCTTGGTGAGCCCGACTCGTTTTCTTCTGCATGTAGGGTTTTTGGCCTCCTTCTCATACCTCAGCACATGTGAGCATTGTGGTTATATCGCAACGATTGTTTTTGAGGTCGTGCATGATGGTTGCAGTGGACAATGTCACGAGCTGTGTCGAGGAGTAGACTTGAGGTCAAGGAAGGTCTTCCTGACTTTATCGCTGGTTAAAGAGGAGTATGAGTGTGAAGGTTCAAGGCCGATATTGCCAATTTTATGAGGGGATATGGGCTTTATTATGAGGTAAATAGAGAGATAGTGAGAATGGAAGAGATGAAGGGTGTGTATCGAAAAGAAATTAAATGGTGGTTATGTAACGATCCGGACCTTCAACAAGGAGTTTCAGAATATGCAAAAGTTAAGATAAAATGATGATTTTATCCTGGAAAACTCAAACGTTGACTTTTTGATTGGGATGCCGCTTGAGGTTTCCGAAAAGACCATTAGGATGGTCTCAAGATAATGAGTCTGTAGACAGGCGGCACGCCAAAATCGGGGCAAGATCGTACGAAATTGACCGTTTTGCTCTTAAGTCAAATGTTGACTTTCTTCGGTCAAAGTCAAAAGGTTGACTTTTGGCGATTCCGAAAACGCTATTAGGAAGGTCTCGGCCTCCCGAGTATGTTGGCAAGCGGCATGCCGAGAACAAAGTTCGAACGATTTGTTTTGAGTCTAGACTACATAGGGCAATTTGGTAAATTATCTTAATGAAGGGTATTTTAGTCATATTTTATTGTGAGATTTTTTTTTGGTGGCCCAATGGGATAGGGAAAAATTTCCTTTATGACATGACCCATCCCAATCCCTCTGGCTTATCGCGGGATGTGTCCTGCTCCCGTCTAACACCACGTGTCAGACCAGGGATAAAACGGTAATCCACTCGGGGTTTCCAAAGTACGCAGCGGTTTCCAGAGTATGCAACCACATCTTATGTCTCGGTCTCTACTACAGCCTGCATCTGCGATCAACCTGAAGGGTATCAAAAACATTAAAACTGTGAATGGACAAAAATAAACAGTTGGAAAACAAATTTCCGAAATAACATCTATACCCTTTTATTTCAAAACATACATTCATCAGAAAACAAGTATCTCGAATACTTTCTAAAAATGAATCAATTTGATTTTCAAATCAATAAATAGTGAAAACATTCATCAAATCAAATCAAGTATCTCAATATGGTCTCAGTCCAAATCCAAATCACGTAGGGTCTCAACCCTATTCAGCCCAAATCAGATCTCATAAATCATCTCAATAAGGTTTTTTCCCGAAACATACACATGGAATCACACTCGGATCAATGCAACACATGGAATCACACTCGGATCAATGCAACACATGCAATTCGGGATTCTACATCTGAGTATACACCCAGGATCTACGACGCCTGAGTGATGGAATTCCCAGGATCTTCGACGTCTAGTTAATGTCCATATCTGATACTCTTAAGCATGAGCCTCCCTTCAGAGCTACTCCCCTCCTGGCAGTGTAATTGTGACCTCTCCAAGATCTACGACGTCTAGAGGCTCTCCAGGATCTACGACGTCTAGAGGATACCACTCCGGGATCTACGATGTCTGAAGGGAACAATCACGTCGTAGAGGATGGTAATATGGAAAACAGTTCACAAGGACTCGCAATTGAGTCAAAATCACTTCCAACAGGGTCACAAGCCCGAAATCTTATATTATAAATCAAAATTGTGTCACAAGCCCGATATATCATTTTCAAATTAAAACATTGTCCAGTTTCACGTTTGACTATACTTTAAGTCAAACCATAAACCAATTAGGACACAAGCCCAAAATATTATTTCCAAATCCGAAAAGCATTTCACTATTCAAATCACTTGTTAGGACCCGTCCCAATCCCCCCGGGATTAATGCGGGATGACCCTGATCCCGTCTGACACGGAGTGTCAGACAAGGGAAAATTCTGACATTAGCCCGCTCGAACCTTTAGAATACGCCAGGATCCGGAGGATGACAGGACCCATCCCAAACCCCCCGGGATTAGTGCGGGATGACCCTGCTCCCGTCTGACACGAAGTGTCAGACAAGGGATATTTCTGACCTTTGCCCTCCCGGGCTATCAGAGTACGCCAGGATCCGGAGGAGGCATGTGATATCTCGATCTCTGCTACAGTCCACATCCGATGTCAACCTGAAAGGCAGTCAAAACATTAAAAACTGTGAGTGGACAAAACAAAAGTTTATAAAAACATTTCATAAGACATTTGTACCCTCCACTAAAAAGCATGCATGCATTCGGAAACCATTTATCCAAAACAAACCATATGTGGGACTAAGCCCAAAGCAGATATAAACCAAGGTCGAAAGGACCAATGAAAACGACCATACTGGCCACTGCCCAAATCCATAAAGGCCTCGGCCCCAAACCATAAAGAAACCAAGTACACGAGCCACTGCTCAAATCCTGTGCACACCTGTGCACACCACATATCATATATCATATATACATATAAGTCACACAACCAATCCTGTCACGGTATCCAAAGCTACGCGCGTGCTACCCGGGTCTCAATCCGAGTCTTCTCAAAGTCAAGGTCAATGTCCACAGACCACTGCTCCTACTCGAGGTAATAGTAACCATAGCTTTCCTGAGAGTAAGGAACCCAACTCGGGGTGTCTCCACTCAGTCGGTGCTCCGTGACTACTCCGGGGTCCACCCAGGCCAACGACCCTCCCCGGAGGAGTTAATAGAAGTAAAGGAAGGTAGATGAACATATATATACATAACATAAACATTCATGACTGGTTCCCCTGAACCGTCATGATCCATAATATCCATAATCAGGTAACATGCCGGTTCCCATAAACCGTCATGTACCGTAATAACATAACCGAGGTAACATGCCGGTTCCCATAAACCGTCATGTACCGTAATAACCAAACAAGGGTTCATGCCAGTTCCCATAAACCGTCATGAACCTGGGAATACATTTAAGGTTCCCTGACCTGAAATCAAAACCGTAAAGTGACTGGGTCTCGTGCCCGAACATATGACTCAACTGGGCATTGTGCCCGATATCTAAGGGTCAGTCACGACTCCGATCATAGTGATGCGTGCAACCATCCATCCAGGACCGCTCTCAATCCTGGTATGTCGCCGTGAACGAATCAACCGACGCGACCACCACAAGATCATGGTGCACTCATCACCGATCGCTATCCTGAACCGTCAGCACTCTGAAGTCGAGCCTCCCCAGGCTGCCCGACCACGAATCGTGCAGCGTGACCTCTCCGGAAGGAACACATCTCAATCCGGAGGCGAGCATCGTATCGTCGATTGCCGTGCACATAGCACCCGTCGCGACCACGATTTAGACCCGAAGGTCGTAAATAGTGTCATATGCCCGAGACAAAACCAAATGGGTCTCATACCCGAGTTTATCCATTTGAAATCCAAAACCATTTCATTTAGACCAATAAAGACATACAGACCCGTATAAGCACCGTATAAGGCCGAAACCTCGAAATACGTGCTTATACGTAACCACATACAAATGCACCCATGGCATCATCAAACATGTAATAAAACATATAATAAACATTTATGCATGCACCAATTTAGAAAACAAGGTCCACTCACAGACCGTCCGAAGCCGCACCTCGATACGCGTGCCATACGGCTCCCCGAGCCGATCACCGTCACCGAGACTTCCAAAACTGTCCAAATTAATTTAGAGGGTTACTAACTACTTAATTAACCTCCCACCAAAGCCCCGTAATTTTCCCGTATTTTTAGATATTTTAAATCCCGAACCTAAACCTTTCGATGCCCTGAAACATATCGAGACGGTGTCCGATCGACACGAAACCAGTCCCAAAAGGTTCGTTACATCAAATAGAAGATTTCCCGTGTTGAACACTTTCCCAAATTCCCTGCCACGCACCCTCACGCGCCACCTGAAGTGGCTGCGCGTGGGCCTCACGCGCCTGCTACAGTACCTGCTGATGTCATCGCTGACATCATCTGACAGCTGTCAGGTCTGACCTGTCAGACTCTGACAGGTGCCACGTGTCATGCTCCCATTGGTCCACGTCATTGTGCTGTCAGTGCCACGTGGCAGTCTGACATGTGCCACGTGTCATCACGGCACTGGTCCACGTCAGTGACACGTGTCAGTAACCGGGTCGTCCCGAATACCAGTAACCGGGTCGCCGTGACCCGCAGCTTGACCTGGCCGGTTCTCCGCCGTCCAGCCACCAAAATCGTTCCCGTTTGTCCCATTCTCCTCGTCTCTACCTAACCTAGAGTTCTATGGGTTCAAATTTTAGGAAAAACATCAAAACCCGTACCTTCCAAGCTCATCAATGGTGGCCGTGACTTCCTCCGCTGTTCACGGCCGTTCCAGGCCATCCCCATCCCCAAAACTAATCCTATTCGACTCCTAGGACTACCAGAAACCTAACCTAAACCTTAGAATCGAATAAAAAGCAACAAAACTGAGTTTTGAATTTTTGAATATTTTTACCTCATGGGTTCTCTCTCCCCGCCGTGCCCTCCGCCGTGGCTGGCCGTGGCTTGCCATCCTCAGCCTCTTTCCACCACCTCACGGTCATGTTCAACTCACACAAGCAAGGAATGGTGATGGTGTGTGTGTGTTTCGGATTTGTGAAGGAAAAGGAAAAAAAATGAAGAAGAAGATGAAGTGATGAAGGTGATGTTGTGGAAGAGAAGGGAGAAGGAGATGATGGCTGATGAGAGAAGAGAAATGGAGGGTGAGGGTTAAAAGGTGAGATTGAAATGGATGGCTAGGATTTAAGGTTGTTAGGTTTAATTATAAAATAATTAAAATAATAATATTTTATTATATAGATCCACCAATTGGGGGATTTAGCCAATAGGATGAGTGACACTTGTCACTCAGCCGTGGGACCCACCAAAATATCTGCCCAAATCAGATTTCGCCAAATCGTCCCCGTCTCGAAGTTCGTGCATAGTAAAATCGAACTTCCGTGACCTATAACTCTCCCGTTCGAAGTCCGATTTCAGCATGCCGCCTGCCTATGGATTCGTATCGTCCTTATCTACGTAACGGTCTTCGGCCCTCGGCCATCAGACCTCCCGGTCAAAAAGTTAACATTTGACCCCATTTAACCAAAATTACCAAAATGCCCCTAAACTCCCGAACGTCATAACTTCCTCCACGAACGTCGGAATTGAACGTGCCACCTGTCTATGAACTCGTGACGTCACGAACTACGTCACGATCATTGGTCAAAGTCCATTTGACAGCCCGATTGAAAAGTCAACGTTTTGCCACCACTAGGGGCAAAACGGTCATTTCGCATCGTTCGTCCGATTTAGCCTAACTAATCACCGATTAACCCCACTAATTGTGATTAGTCACTAATCTAATCATGGAATTTGGGACGGGTCGTTACAACCTTCCCTCCTTAATTAATTTCGTCCTCGAAATTCCAACCGACCTAATTCTAACCGTTCTTCCCTCCTTAATTAGTTTCATTCTCGAAACTCCAATTATCTTGATTCCACATCCACCTCGTGGAAATAGTTCGATCTACCTCGCAACACGTGTACGCTAGTACACCCACTAGTCAACCTAAACCTCGTCTGGAACCAGACGCACCACTAACACTCACGTCGCATCGACTACATTCGGCCATGTAGAATGACAGTAACCATACGCTCCGAACTGACACCACCTGTCAGTATCAAGTAGCCCAAGTACCCCATGATCGACCCACTTGTTAAATCTACCCTTTCGCTGACATAAACAACTCTACGGTTCCTTCCTCAATCTCTAACCTATCCTGACGTCTGCTCCCACTGGGAGTCACCAAACCGCACTCAATGATCTACGTTGACACCTCCGACAAACTGTCACCACTTGACAGTCGTCAGTCGCAAACTGATGTGACACACACTCGTGGTTACACTAACCACACGCATTTCACTCGACCTGTGTGTAACTAGACCCATCATAAATACCACGACCCAATGCACAGTATCCAATGCCTAGTTCACGACCGCGATTAATCCGATGGTATCAGACCCAATCTGACTACCAACTCGCTCACCAACGTATCACTGGTATATCCAGAATACCGCTACCAAACACCACAAGCCTATCCAGTATCGTACCTCGAACAACGTACAAGGTACATACAACTACCCATCAATCAGCCTACAACCACCTAGGTTGTAGCCAATCACATTTCAATAATGGAGTCCATCTTTCCAATCCAGTATTAGACAAATCGAGACTCCAACCCATTAGCCATTTCCAAATCCGAATTCGCAATTTCGTAAGAAATCCCGAATTCAAACTCAGAAATCATATCCCTAGCCATGTTCAAATCCGAATCCAAAATCATTATTCCGTAAGCTAGCATTTGGAATAACCATTCCGAACCCAAATCCCTAAAAGAAAATCCATAGTCAAGCTCCAGAATCAAATCCTGAATCGTCACCCGGAATCCGATTCCAAAACCCAAATACAGAAATCCTCTTCCAAGTTCCAAAATCAAATCCTGAATCGTCATCCAAAAATCTGATTCCAAAACCCGAAATATCGTTCACGTCTACCCAGACGCACCATATCCGAACCTATCGGATGCCCGCTCAATACCTTTGATTGACTTCATAGGGAAGCCAATCCCAACATCAACACTAGTACTATGTCTAACAAAATCTGACCTCGTCAGACACCTACTCATCGGAGAACTACTCAGGCGAGTAATAAGCCATATGTTATTTACCTCGAAAAGAAGTTCAGTCCCATCATGCTCCACTCAACATCCAAGTAAGAGTAATAAACTCTCCACCTATCTGGATATCCAAATCACGATCCAGATCCAACACTACGTCAACCGACCATAGACGTCACGATCCCCGATCGTCACGACGTCCAAAGTCCTCAACCATTTCCCACATCTAAATAGATTAGTCAACGACGAGACACGCCGAGACTGTGGGTTCTCACTGATTACCTCGTATCGATCCTTGTCATTCCACCGAGGAAAAATCAAGAATGATCGAATAATCCATCCTACGTGAATGCAAACAACACTCGTTGTACTCACCACGTCATGTAACCTAACATCGTCTGCCACCAAGTAGAAAATGAGGAATCTCAGTCACCTAACTTCGATATACTCATCTCCTCTTGATGATCCAGAACAAATCCCGGGTCCACCAACCAATACACGATCAGTGTACTAGTGGAAACCAACAACATCTATATCATCAACGTCATCTACCATCATCAATCATGGTAGAATCTGAGAAGTCACCCAAAATGACTTCGACATACCCATTACCAATGCGGAAAACCCGCATTCCACTCGTCGCCTCAATCGAAACCTCTCGCGATTCTGAAGTTCCAACAAGATTGGAAACAACATACCCGGACATCAACCACGTGTCCCCTAACCAGTTTAACTCTATCTGAGATCCACTCCTGAACCACAGATACCGAACATATGCCCATTACGACGGAGTCACACCCCGATCCATAACTCATCGTCATCACGATCACCGGCACCAGCACAAAGTGTGTAAATCAGACAATCCTGGATCTCCGCTCATACCGAACGACGACCCCGTACCTCTGTTCGAAAAGGAGAACTCTGCCTCCCTTGTACCCAACAACATTGGGTACGGTCACCCTGACAACTCATACGAGAAAAGGAAACGCTCCCCGAACGTCCCCAACTCATTCTGCGATCGCACTCAGCCGTAACCGAGTCGAATCCAGAATCACTACTCGTACATATGGGTTACTCACGCACCCCGTATCATCGTCACGACTGACAATCCCATCGTCACAATCGTCACGGTAACCTGAGTCTACTCGACCTGATAAGACTCGACTACGTCCATCGATAGTAGCGTCTGCCCCAACCTCGTGCAGACCTAACTACCAAGAATCACGATATCCAGGCTCCGCATCCAACGGAATCAACCGCTCGTACCAACTACTATGTATCCCCGCTCCGGGATTCCATCGACAAGTACCAACCTTGATAACTTGTCCCACCAATCACTAACCAGCCGTACTCCGACTAACCAAAATGTCGTCTACCAGGTCACCCGCGACCTTAATTGCACCAAACCACAACTGAGTAGCACGGCAACCAACTCGGTCTAACTGATAGGTACAATCCCGACTGCGAAGTGCAGTCCCAACACAAGCTGATATGACTAGACCGACTAACGAACCCCAAATCCGAATAGTCGTCAAAGTCACACCATTCTCCAACTCACATTTCCGAACCATACACCCAAGGTAGGGTTCCACAATCACACCTAGAGTTCCACCGAACCCAAATGCTAACTGCCGACTGCAGTAAATCCAGTTAACTCAACATAATCTGACCATCTAATGGTCACAACATCGAATCAGTCGTCAGAACCGATCCTACGACATAGTGAAGACGATCCCAACTAACCGTCTCACGATCACACTCCATAATACAAACACGTTAATCCTTCCGTAGGGTCCCACACTGTCAACCTTGACAGAACTATGGCAACCCCGGCCTCAAATGCCGAACCAAGGAATGCCAATCCTACTAACTATCGTACCAGCACCTCAACATCAAGTTGACCACGAACTATAGCCCATTGAGATATCACATCCTCGACCTGCGTACATACTCCAAGAGCTGCACGGTTGCTCGAATAAAGACAACCCCGCTCTGATAAGCTTCCTACAAGCAATCCTATGCTCTGATACCACGTTGACAAGACCCATCCCAAACCCCCCGGGATTAGTGCGGGATGACCCTGCTCCCGTCTGACACGAAGTGTCAGACAAGGGATATTTCCGACCTTTGCCCTCCCGGGCTATCAGAGTACGCCAGGATCCGGAGGAGGCATGTGATATCTCGATCTCTACTACAGTCCACATCCGATGTCAACCTGAAGGGCAGTCAAAACATTAAAAACTGTGAGTGGACAAAACAAAAGTTTATAAAAACATTTCATAAGACATTTGTACCCTCCACTAAAAAGCATGCATGCATTCGAAAACCATTTATCCAAAACAAACCATATGTGGGACTAAGCCCAAAGCAGATATAAACCAAGGTCGAAAGGACCAATGAAAACGATCATACGGGCCACTGCCCAAATCTATAAGCGCCTCGGCCCCAAACCATAAAGAAACCAAGTACACGATCCACTGCTCAAATCCTGTGCACACCTGTGCACACCACATATCATATATCATATATACATATAAGTCACACAACCAATCCTGTCACGGTATCCAAAGCTACGCGCGTGCTACCCGGGTCTCAATCCGAGTCTTCTCAAAGTCAAGGTCAATGTCCGCAGACCACTGATCCTACTCGAGGTAATAGTAACCATAGCCTTCCTGAGAGTAAGGAACCCAACTGGGGGGTGACTCCACTCAGTCGGTGCTACGTGACTACTCCGGGGTCCACCCAGGCCAACGACCCTCCCCGGAGGAGATAATAGAAGTAAAGGAAGGTAGATGAACATATATATACATAACATAAACATTCATGACCGGTTCCCCTGAACCGTCATGATCCATAATATACATAATCAGGTAACATGCCGGTTCCCATAAACCGTCATGTACCGTAATAACATAACCGAGGTAACATGCCGGTTCCTATAAACCGTCATGTACCGTAATAACCAACAAGGGTTCATGCCGGTTCCCATAAACCGTCATGAACCTGGGAATACATTTAAGGTTCCCTGACCTGAAATCAAAACCGTAAAGTGACTGGGTCTCGTGCCCGAACATATGACTCAACTGGGCATTGTGCCCGATATCTAAGGGTCAGTCACGACTCCGATCATAGTGATGCGTGCAACCATCCATCCAGGACCGCTCTCAATCCTGGTATGTCGCCGTGAACGAATCAACCGACGCGACCACCACAAGATCATGGTGCACTCATCACCGATCGCTATCCTTAACCGTCAGCACTCTGAAGTCGAGCCTCCCCAGGCTGCTCGACCACGAATCGTGCAGCGTGACCTCTCCGGAAGGAACACATCTCAATCCGGAGGCGAGCGTCGTATCGTCAATCGCCGTGCACATAACACCCGTCGCGACCACGATTTAGACCCGAAGGTCGTAAATAGTGTCATATGCCCGAGACAAAACCAAATGGGTTTCATACGCGAGTTTATCCATTTGAAATCCAAAACCATTTCATTTAGACCAATAAAGACATACAGACCCGTATAAGCACCGTATAAGGCCAAAACCTCGAAATACGTGCTTATACGTAACCACATACAAATGCACCCATGGCATCATCAAACATGTAATAAAACATATAATAAACATTTATGCATGCACCAATTTAGAAAACAAGGTCCACTCACAGACCGTCCGAAGTCGCGCCTCGATACGCGTGCCATACGGCTCCCCGAGCCGATCACCATCACCGGGACTTCCAAACCTGTCCAAATTAATTTAGAGGGTTACTAACTACTTAATTAACCTCCCACCAAAGCCCCGTAATTTTCCCGTATTTTTAGATATTTTGAATCCCGAACCTAAACCTTTCGATGCCCCGAAACATATCGAGACGGTGTCTGATCGACACGAAACCAGTCCCAAAATGTTCGTTACATCGAATAGAAGATTTCCCGTGTTGAACACATTCCCAAATTCCCTGCCACGCGCCCTCACGCTCCGCCTGAAGTCGCTGAGCGTGGGCCTCACGCGCCTGCTACAGTACCTGCTGACGGCATCGCTGACGTCAGCATGACGTCATCTGACAGTTGTCAGGTCTGACCTGTCAGACTCTGACAGGTGCCACGTGTCATGCTGCCATTGGTCCATGTCACTGTGCTGTCAGTGCCACGTGGCAGTCTAACATGTGCCACGTGTCATCACGGCACTGGTCCACGTCAGTGACACGTGTCAGCCTCTGATTGGGCCACATCATTGACATGTCAGCTCTGACAATGCTGACGTCATCCCTGACATGATGACGTCAGCAGGATGATGTCACCTGTCATCTCTGTCCTCCCGCGGGTCGACCCGAATACCAGTAACCGGGTCGCCGTGACCCGCGGCTTGACCCGACCGTTTCTCCGCCGTTCGGCCACCAAAATCGTTCCCGTTTGTCCCATTCTCCTCGTCTCTACCTAACCTAGAGTTCTATGGGTTCAAAATTTAGGAAAAACATCAAAACCCGTACCTTCCAAGCTCATCAATGGCGGCCGTGACTTCCTTCGTCGTTCACGGCCGTTCCAGGCCATCCCCATCCCCAAAACTAATCCTATTCGACTCCTAGGACTACCAGCAACCTAACCTAAACCTTAGAATCGAATAAAAAGCAACAAAACTGAGTTTTGAATTTTTGAATATTTTTACCTCACGGGTTCTCTCTCCCCGCCGTGTCCTCCGCCGTGGCTGGCCGTGGCTTTCCATCCTCAGCCTTTTTCCACCACCTCACGGTCATGTTCAACTCACACAAGCAAGGAATGGTGATGGTGTGTGTGTGTTTCGGAATTGTGAAGGAAAAGGAAAAAAAATGAAGAAGAAGATGAAGTGATGAAGGTGATGTCGTGGAAGAGAAGGGAGAAGGAGATGATGGCTGATGAGAGAAGAGAAATGGAGGGTGAGGGTTAAAAGGTGAGATTGAAATGGATGGCTAGGATTTAAGGTTGTTAGGTTTAATTATAAAATAATTAAAATAATAATATTTTATTATATAGATCCACCAATTGGGGGATTTAGCCAATAGGATGAGTGACACTTGTCACTCAGCCATGGGACCCACCAAAATATCTTCCCAAATCAGATTTCGCCAAATCGTCCCCGTCTCGAAGTTCGTGCATAGTAAAATCGAACTTCCGTGACCTATAACTCTCCCGTTCGAAGTCCGATTTCAGCGTGCCGCCTGCCTATGGATTCGTATCGTCCTTATCTACGTAACGGTCTTCGGCCCTCGGCCATCGGACCTCCCGATCAAAAAGTCAACATTTGACCCCATTTAACTAAAATTACCAAAATGGCCCTAAACTTCCGAACGTCATAACTTCCTCCACGAACGTCGGAATTGAACGTGCCACCTGTCTATGAACTCGTGACGTCACGAACTACGTCACGATCATCGGTCATAGTCCATTTGACCGCCCGATTGAAAAGTCAACGTTTTGCCACCACTAGGGGCAAAACGGTCATTTCGCATCGTTCGTCCGATTTAGCCTAACTAATCACCGATTAACCTCACTAATCGTGATTAGTCACTAATCTAATCATGGAATTTGGGACGGGTCGTTACAGAGGAGGTATGTGATGTCTCGGTCTCTGCTACAGCCCGCATCCGAATTAAACCTGAAGGGTAGTCAAAACATTTAAAAGCGGTGAGTGGATAAAACAATAATTTATAGAAAACATTTTATCGAAGACATTGTACCCTTCACTAAAAAGCCTGTATGCATTCGAAAGCCATTTATTCAAAAGGATCATATGTGGGAAATAAGCCCAAAGCCATAAAGAACCAACCATACGGGCCACTACCCAAATCCATGTGGGACTCAGCCCAACCATAAATCATGCTACTAATTCTGTCACGGTTTCTAAAGCTACGCGCGTGCTACCCGGGGTCTCAAAGCCCAAGTCTCCTAGGGTCCACCCAGGTCAATGTCCGTAGATCAATGACCGTCCCTGACGTTATAATCCAAGCCCTCCTGAGATTAAGGTACCCAACGGGGGCGACTCCACTCAGTTAGTGCTTTATAACTACTTCGGGGTCCACCCAGGCCAACGACCCTCCCCGGAGGACACATTCCAAATAATGAAGGTATATGAATATATATATATATATATAGAAAACTTCCTTAAAACACTTTAAGGGAATCATGCCCGGTCCCCATAAACCTTCATGAATCCGGAAATCCATTTAGGGTCCCTAACCTGAAATCACAAATGTAAAGTAACTGGGCCTCGTGCCCGAACACATGACTCAACTGGGCATCGTGCCCGATATCTCAGGGTCAGTCACAATTTTGATCGTAGTGATGCGTGTAACCATCCGTCGAGGACCGCCCTCAATCCTGGTATGTCGCTGTGAATGTATCAACTGACGCGACCACCACAAGATCATGGTGCACCCATCACCGATCGATATCCTGAACCGTCAGCACTCCGAAGTCGAGCCTCCACTGGTTACTCGACGATGGTACGTGCATCGTGACCTCTCAGGAAGGAACACATCCCAGTCCGAAGGCGAGCGTCGTATCGTCCGTCGCCGTGCACATAGCACCCGCCGCGACCACGACTCAGACCCTTAGGTCACCAATAGGGCCACATGCCCGAGACAAAACCAAATGGGTCTCATTCCCGAGTTTATCCTTTTTGAATCTAAAACTATTTCATTTAAACCAACAAAGGAATACAAATCCGTATAGGCACCGTATAAGGCCGAAACCTCGAAATACATGCCAATACGTAAACACACACAAATGCACGCATGGCATCACAAAAAAGTATTAAAACATATAATAAACATTTTTTCATGCATCAATTTAGAAAAGAAGGTCCACTCATAGACCGTTTGAGCTATCGCCTCGATACGCGTGCCATTCGGCTCTCCCGGACCAATCGTCTTCACTGGGACTCCCAAACCTATCCAAATCACTTTAGAGGGTTACTAACTACCTTATTAACCTCTCACTAAAGCCCCGTAGTTTTCTAGAATTTTTAACTATTTTTAATGTCGATCCTAAACCTTCGGACACCCTGAAACCCATCGAAACGATGTCCGATGGACACGAAACCAGTCCCAAAATGTTCATTACATCAAAAAGATGATTTCGTGTGTTGGAAGTCAAATTGTTAGGACCCAACCCTTCTCGGTCAGGACCCGACTCATCTAGCACGATATTGTCCGCTTTGGGCCTCCTTGCCCTTGCCCTCACGGTTTTGTTTTCGGGAGCTCACGGTGCAATTTCCCAGGGGGTCACCTATCATGGAATTGCACCAACCTCAACTCGCTTAACTTTGGAGTTCCAACCGAACCCAAGTCCACTGAGCTCCCAAAAGGCTTCGTTTAGATCAGAGTTGCGCAACGGCCCACTATATCTAACACGATATTGTCCCCTCTAGACTCACTAGCCGAACCAACCCAGCCCGTAAGGTTTTATTCCCGGGAGCTCACGGTGCAACTTCCCAGTGGGTCGCCCATCATGTGATTGCACCAGCCTCCACTAGCTTAACTTTGGAGTTCCCCAGGAATCCAAAGCTAGTGAGCTCCCAGAAGGCCTCGCGCTAGATAGGTGTGTGCCTACACCTTTAAGGCATACCACCATTCCCTTCCCAGACCATTCCCCATGGCAGGAATGTGGGATCGTTCACCGTTCCCTCGAGGACACGAGTCTTACAATCCACCCCCTTTAGGGCCCAACATCCTCGCTGGCACACTTTCTGGTTGGGGTCTGGCTCTGATACCACCTGTCAGGACCCGTCCCAATCCCTCCGGGATTAACGCGGGACGACCCTGATCCCTTCTGACAAGGAGTGTCAGATATGGGAAAATTTCGACTTTAGCCCGCTCGGGCCTTCAGAGTACGCCAGGATCCGAAGGAGGTATGTGATGTCTCGGTCTCTGCTACAGCCCGTATCCGCGGTCAACTTGAAAGGAAGTCAAAGCATTAAAAGCTGTGAGTGGACAAAATAAATCATTTAATAAAAACATTTTATCGAAAGACATTTGTACCCTTCACTAAAAAGCATGCATGCATTCGAAAACCAGTTACTAAACCATCAGGGCCTTAGCCCAAAATCGTAAATGAAACCATATACACGGGACACTGCCCAAATCCATGTGGGACTTAGTGCAAAACCTGTACACATCACATATCATATAGTATATACATATAAATCACACAAGCCATCCTATCACGGTATCTAAAGCTACGCGCATGCTACCCGGGGTCTCAAAGCCCAAATCTGTCAGGGTCCACCCAGATCAAAGTCCGTAGATCAATGACCCTCCCTGAGGTTATAATCTAAGCCCTCCTGAAAGTAAGGTACCCAATGGGGGCGACTCCACTCAGTTAGTGCTCGGTGACTACTCCGGGGTCCACCTAGGCCAACGACCCTCCCCGGAGGAGACAATCCAAATAAGGAAGGTATATATATATATATATATATATAGAAAACATTCATGCCCGATCTCCATAAACCATCATGAAACTAGAAATCCATTTAGGGTCCCCGACCCGAAATCATAAACGTAAAGTAACTGGGACTCGTGCCCGAACTCATGACTCAACTCGGAATCGTGCCTGATATCTCAGGGTCAGTCATGATTCCGATCGTAGTGATGCGTACAACCATCCGTCCAAGATCGCCTTCAATCCTGGTATGTCGCCGTGAACGTATCAACCGACGCGACCACCATAAGATCATGGTGCATCCATCACCGACCGATATCCTGAACCTTCAGCAGTCCAAAGTCGAGCCTCCAGCGGCTGCCCGACAACAGATCGTGCATCGTGACCTCTTCGGAAGGAACACATCCTAGTCCGGAGGCGAGCGTCGTATCGTCCGTCACCTTGCACAAAGTACCCGCCTCGACCACGACTCAGACCCGTGGCTCATCAATAGGGCTACATGCCCGAGACAAAAACAAATGGGTCTCATGCCCGAGTTTATCCTTTTTAAATCCAAAACTATTTCATTTAAACCATCGTAGAAATACAGACTCGTATAGGCACCGTATAAGGCCGAAACCTCGAAATACATGCCAATACGTAAACACACAAAAATTCACTCATGACATCACAAAACATGTATTAAAACATATAATAAACATTTATGCATGCATCAATTGACAAAGCAAGGTCCACTCACAGACCGTCCGAGCTGCTGCCTCGATACGCGTACCATACGGCTCTCCCGGGCCAAACACCGTCACTGGGACCTCCAAACATGTCCAAATCGTAATAGAGGGTTACTAACTACCTTATTAACCTCTCACTAAAGCCCTGAAATTTTCCCGAATTTTTATGTATTTTTAAAGTCGATCCTAAACCTTCGGACACCCTGAAACCTATCGAAACGATATTCGATCAACACGAAACTAGTCCCAAAATGTTCGTTACATCGAAAGGATGATTTCTTGTGTTGGAAGCATCCCCAAAATGTGGTCCACGCACCCCCACGCAAGGCCTGAAGCCCCTACGCATGAAGCCCACGCGCCGCTACAGTTCTCCTTCTTCCTCGGGTGAACCGGCCGATCCACCTGGATCGAACCAGATCGGACCAGCGCAACCGGTCCAATCGATTTCCCCCCTTATTTCGGTCCGATTCAGTTCCTCTTCAATTCTATCCTTCTTATCTCCAACTTAGGGACCTAACTATAAGATAAGAATGAAGAAAAAACCTACAAAACCCTTTGGTTCGATTTCTCCATTCACAGCCCAGATTTCTCGTTTGTCCCCTGGGCCGTTCGACCATCCTCCACCCTCCTACACTACTCCCTAATGATCAAACAAGCCACATAATCACTTTACAATCCCTCGAAACCAACCACAACGTTAAGGAATAAAAACTTGAATTCGAAAAGTAAAGGGAATCGGGTTTACCCCTGTTTTGAGCTTCATCCGCCACCCACGGCGATTCTGACGCCCTCACCATCGTCGTCCAGTCCTCAGCCACTCTCTGTCTCATCCACAGATCGAACCAAGTGAAGGGGGAACAGATTGGCATGGTGGTCGTCGATGGGCTTACGGGTTTGGTGTGAAGATCGAACAGGAAGGGAGATGCATGTATGAGAGGTAGTGAGCAATGGATGAGTGACACTTTAAAATATCTGGGCCCCACTTGAGGACAAAAGCCAAGTCGTTTCGTTAAACGTGCAATAGTGACCCGAAACTTCCATGAACCATAACTTATTCGTCAAACGTCCGAATTCGACGTGTCACTTGTCTACGGATTCGTATCAACCTGATCTACATAACGGTCCTCGGCCCTCGGCCATCGGACCTCCAAGTCAAAAAGTCAACATTTTACCCACGACTAGGCGCAAAAAGGTCATTTTTGATCGTTCGTCTGATTTCACCCAACTAATCAGCGATTAACCTCACTAATCATGATTAGTCACTAATATAATCTCGGAATTTGGGACGGGTCGTTATAACCTTCCCTCCTTAATTAATTTTGTTCTCGAAATTCCAACCAACCTAATTCCAACCGACCTTCCCTCCTTCATTAATTTCATCCATGTGTTATTAATTTCCTTTGCTCGTCGCTTAGCATAATCAGCAAGGCAATTCACCCTTACTGATTACCAGACCTCGGTCACTCACTTCAGGCTTGCCACAATCACCTCGGCCCATACTTCATTGTTACATGAGAAATAATCAACCCAAAATCAAAATGAATCCGACCTTTCTAACCAACGACGACTATCGATAACCATTGTAATGACCCATTCTATTCCTCTCAATCAAATTCCTCCCAAATAAGCCTACCCGAAACTCAAGAGGTATGGTCAACCGCAGTCAACCACCACCAATCCGAAATAGACTTGCAAGTCCTTAGCTCATCCGGACACCATCCACGTGTTCGTGAACAGTCTGACTCACTACCAAGTTCGCCTATCGGTTTACACCGTTTATGCACATCCAAAAGAACGTCAATTCATCCTAACCTGATGTACCGCTCGACTGAAGATTCACAACAGACTCCTGCTGTGATCTGCAGCCAAATCTCTGCATACTACCATATCTAACCAATTCTGACCAATTCTGACCAACTCTGGCCAACTCCGACCAACTGGTTGCACCCCACGACAGGACTCGATCCTTACGTCTCAACTACTGCTGGATCCAATCCAGGCCATCACTATCCGTGATCCACTCCCAGACAACAAATACCGAACATATGCCCATCTCGACGAAGTCACATCCCAACTCGTCACTCATCGTCATCACAATCATTGGCACCAGCACCAGCACCAGTATCAGCACACAGCATGTGAATAAGACAACCCTAGATCTCCGCTCATACCTAGCGACGACCTCGTACCTCTGCTCCAATTGGAGTAACTCAGCCTCCCTCGTACCCAATAACTCTGGGAACAGTCACCCTGACAACTCATACGAAAAAAGGAAACGTCCCCTGAACGTCCCCGATTCCCAACAACCGTAACTACAACCACTCTCGGTAGTAATGCCTACCACAGACTCGCGCAGACCTAACCACCAGACATCGCTATCGAGACTCCGCATCCAACGGAATCAATCTTCTATACTAATTACTCCATATCCCCACTCTGGGATTCCTTTGACAAGTACCAAACCCTGGTAACCTATCCAACCAATCCCAAACCAACGTAACTCGACTCAACCAATGTCATCTACCAGGTCATCCATTACCTTAGTTGCCCAACCATCCATCACAACTAAAGTAGCACGACAACTAACTAGGTATAATCGATTACTACAACCTCGACTGCGGAGTTCAGTCCCATCACTAAAGATGACATGACTAGACCGATCGACGGTCTGACTCTGAAAAGTCGTCAAAAGTCAATCTACTCGCCAACTCACCTTTCCGAGCCATACATCCTACCTTAGGGTTCCACGATCACTACCTAGGGTTCCTTTGAACCCAACTGCAGAAGGAAGTATAATCCACAATCTAACCAACCCTACGCGTACCACACCCCTGGTGCAATCCCATGATGGGTGACCCACTGGGAAGTTGCACCGTGAGCTCTCGGGAACAAAATCCTGCTAGTGTGATGGTATGCCCTACTTAGAGGGGACAATATCATGTTAGATTGAGTAGGCCACTGTGCAACTCTTATCTAAGCGATGCATTCTGGGAGCTCACTAGCTTTGGATTTCTGGGGAACTCCAAAGTTAAGCGAGTAGAGGCTGGTGCAATTCCATGATGGGTGACCCACTGGGAAGTTGCACCGTGAGCTTCCGGGAACAAAACCCTTCTAGCTAAGCTGGTTCAGCTAGTGAGTCCAGAAGGGACAAAGATAGTAAATGTACCTGTCATGTCGCCGGGTACTGACTAAACCTCCTATTGCGGCATCGTAAAAACTCGAGCCTGGGGTCCTGAAGATCGGCCGCGTCCCCTTAAACCACTAGTGGCACCACCACCTCCTCTAGTACCTGCTGTACCTCAGCCTACGCCACCATCCTGGGGTAACAGCGGATACTCGCGTTGGAAGTGACCTCGCTCTCCAAAGTAGTAGCAAACATCCCGACTGGGTCCTCCACTCGGTCTCCCTATAGATGCAACAGATGTCGCACTAGTTTGCGGAGTCAGCTATGCTCGGTGTCCACGGAACCCTGAACTCTAGAAACTACCAGGTCTGCCAAAACGGTCATCGCACGCGGATGAAGCCCCACTGTAATTGCCCCTCTTCGGGGTCCTCTGACTTGAAGTTCTGGAAAAAGGATGCTCTCGACGTTGTACCAGCAAACTAGCCTCCACCCTCACTGCAGCATCCGACAACTCTCTGAGGGTTGCAAATGATCCCGCCATCATTATGGCTCAAATCTCACCTCGCAGGCGCAAATCAAACCTACGGCACTTCTCAGCTTCCGTAGCCACAAACACAGGAGCAAAACAGGACAACATCTGAAACTTCTGCTCGTATTCAGCCACAGTCATGGTCCATTGTTGGAGCTGCAGAAACTCAGCCTCCTTGGCATCGTGGAATAAGCGGGGGTAGTACTGATCCAGAAACAGCTCCCTAAACGTCTCCCAAGTCACTGTGTGGCGTCCCACCCTGGCAACTCGAGGGTGTACCACCACTCATACGACGAGCCGTCCAGTAAGAAGGTAGCCAACAACACGCGATCCTCCGGTGGGCATCGTATCACTGCAAAAATCCGCTCGAGTAGGGTAATACATGACAGGACCCATCCCAATCCCATCGGGATTACCGTGGAATGTGCCCTGCTCCCGTCCAACAAGGGGTGTCGGACCAGGGATAACCAAGAGTCACTGCCCAAACGGGGCATCCAGAGTGCGCAAGGATCGATGGAGGAGGTGTGCAATGTCCCAGTCCCTGCTGCAACCGCATCCGTGATCAACCTGAAGGGCATTAAAACCAAAAGCTGTGAGTGGACAAAACCAATAAGTTCATCAAATACATTTATAAGACATTTATGCCCTCCAATAAAAACGTATGCATGCCACCAAAACCAGTAACCAAAACGTTTGCTCAACCGAGCCATTAGGGCCTTAGCCCAAAAACCGTTAACCAAAAACCAAGTGTGGGAACTCAGCCCAAAACCGTGGAATACCACCACCATGCATATACGACCATGTGGGTCACCACCCACTACCATAAATGAACATTAATTCATTAAAATCACACAATCATAAATCCACCCGAAAAGCCATTTCATTAATTCGTATTTTACCATTACCATCACCAGCATCCCTGATGCTAGACGTCCCTGACGTCATGTCTCACGGTTTCATAAGCTACGCGTGCTGCCCGGGGTCTCTCCGGGTCCATATATCTGACATCCCTGATGTCTGACGTCCCTGACGTCAATCATAGCAATCCTGCTCCTGAGTCATCATACGGTCCGGCTGCTCCGTATAATGACCCCTCGCAGGCAATGCACCGTGACTTCCCCAGTGTCCCAGACATCTGGAGGAGACCATCATATATCCTTGTATCCAGATGGTATATGGAAAACAGTTTTATTAAATCCTTTTATCACATCATTACAATGGGCCCTGCCCGAAATTTCCATAAAACCACGTAATTCCATTTAGGGTCCTTGACCCAAAATCACAATTATTAAATATAGGGTCCCTGACCCGAAATCACCATTATAATCCAATTGGGCCTCATGCCCGATTTTATGAACCACTGGGCCCACGGCCCGATTTGTAAACCAACTGGGCCCGCAGCCCGACTTATAAACCCACTGGGCCCACGGCCCGAATTCGTAAATCAACTGGGCCCCTGGCCCGATAATATAACTCAAATGGGTCTCAGCCCGATTTCATACCAACTGGGCCCCTGGCCCGATTCTCAAGTGGACTCCAAGTCCGAAATTTCCAAAACAAGTGGGCCTCAAGCCCGAGTTCATATTTCCAATTTCAAAACCATTTCATCATATTATTTATTTAACCACAAGCACACAAAACCGCAAATAAACCGTTAATCCCGATATACGTGAAATACGGAAAACACCTCGAAATACGTGCAACATATCCAAAATCAATGCTCACAAATACCATCATAGAAATCATGTATATAAACCATATAACACATTTAAGCATGCATAGGATTTATAAAACCAAAGTCCACTCACAGACCGTTTTAACCGTGTGCCTCGATATGCGTGCCACCGGCCCTCCCGGGCCACACAACTATCACCGGGACTCCCAATCCTGTCCAAGTCACATTAGAGGGTCACTAACCTCAACATTAACATCCTATCAAAGTCCCGTAATTTTCCCGAATTTTTACTTATTTTTAAACTTAATTTAAAACCTTCGGACATCCCGAACAATATCGAGACGGTGTCCGATCGACACGAAACCAATTCCAAAATGTCCGTTACATTAAATAGGACAGAAGTCATGTTGACCTCACCTCGAGATTCGTGCCCACGCGCCGTCACGCGCCGCCGTGAGTGGCTACGCGTGAAACCCACGCGCTTGCTACAGTGTCACCATCTAACCCGTATGTCTGGTAAACGGGTCCAGTTTGCCCGCGATACGACCCGGTTCCAATCCTATCAATTCAGCCTTAATTACAAAAATTGATCATTCCATTAGCTTCGTTTTAAGTTTAATTTAAGTTCTGTAACATTGATTACACAATTCATTACCTACAATTCCACGATTCGATGATGAACACCAAGAACACCCGTCCATTGTTCATCCTTCGAACCCCATCCATTTCGATCGATATCCTGAAATTGATTCAACCAGAAGCTTCCATGGACTCTGTAGATCATTTCCCCCAACACAATTGCTTCAATCCAGTGTTCAATCGTCACGACACAAACTCGAGCACCGTCACTGTTCATCAATGGAGGTCCATCGATCTCGATCGGTTTCCTTCAATTGATGAACCCAGAAGCATCGTGGGATCATGAGGAGTCATTTCCCCACAACAATTGAGTCAATCACAGCCCCAAACTCCACGACTCAGCCTCGATTTCTTCCTCCCAAAACTTAATTTTTCGAATTCTCAGTTCTTCCTCACCGTCAATCTCTCGTGTTTACCCAGTTGAAATCACACTCAAAACGCTCACAAAATCACACTCTCAGGTTCAGCAATGGCAGAGGATTTTAGGTTGGGTATAAGCTGGGTTGGTTGTACACGGTTAAGTAAATTAGGGAGGATAATGGAAATTAAAAGATTAATTAATTAATTAAAAATTAATTAAACATCATGATGAGGTCTCCCCCAAAAACATGGATTCTGATTTCAAGGGATGAGTGACACTTGTCACTCATCTAGGTGTGTAGGGTCAACAGTCACTATTCATTATTATATTATTATTTTAATCCCGGCCTCGGTTCGTTAGTTCGTTTCCTTGACCATAACGTCGTCGTCGGATCTCCGATTTCGGCATGCCGCCTGTCGTTGGATTCGTATCGACGATACCTACGTAACGGTCCTTGGCCCTCGCCCATCGGACCTCCCGGTCAGAAAGTCAACATTTGGCCCCTAATATGCCAAATTACCAAAATGCCCCTCAACTTCTGAACACCATAACTTTCTCTACGAATGTCGGAATCGAACGTGCCACCTGTCTATGAACTCGTGACGTCCCGAACTACGTCACGGTCATCGGTCAAAGTCTGTTTGACCGCCCGATCAAGAAGTCAACATTTTGCCCACGACCAGGGGCAAAATGGTCATTTTGCACAATTTGTCCGATTCCGCCCTACTAACCACCGTTCAACCTCACTAATCAAGATTAATCACTAAACTAATCCCGGAATTCGGGACGGGTCGTTACAACCTTCCCTCCTTAATAAATTTCGTCCTCGAAATTCCAACCGCTCTAAACTCAACGTACTTCCCTCCTTAAAAAGTTTCGCTCTCGAAACTCGATTACCCTGATTCCACGAACACCCTGTGGAAAGTGGAATCGACCACGCAACACGTGTACACCCGCACACCAACTACTTAGACAAAACTTGTCTACACCCAAACGTACCACTAGTACTCAAAACGCAACGATTACATTCGACCCCGTCGAATGACTGAAACTACTTGTTTCGAATTTGACACCACTTGTCAAATCCACCCTCTCGTTGACGCAACAACTCGACGGTTCCTTTCCCACTCCCACTAGGAGTCAGCTGACCCCACTCAACAATCTATGTTGACACATCCTGACAAACTGTCACCACACAGTTGTTGTCAGTCGAAAACTGACACTAGACTCACTCATGGCTACACATGCCACCAACGTACTCGACTCACCAATACCCTTACCGACATTTCACACGACCTGTGTGTAATTAAACACATCGGAATTACCATGACCCATTGCATAGTAATGTCCGGTCCACAACCAATCTCATGGTATCGGAACCAATCCGACTACCAACACGCTCACCAACACACCTCGGGTATATCCCGTATACCGTAACTAGACATCACAAGTCTACAAGTATTGTACCTCGAACCATGTACGAAGTACACACATCTATCTAATGACCAGACTACAACCACCTAGGTCATAGCCGAACGCGTTCCAATCATGGAGTACGTTTGCCCAATCCAGCATGAGGCAAATCGAAACTCCACCCAACATCTAGTTCCAATTCCGAATCTGAATCCGCAACTCCGTAAGAAATCCCGGTTCCAAACCCAGACATCACCTTTTAATTCATATCCAAATCCGAATCCGAAATCATTATTCCGTAAGCTAGCATTTGGAATAATCATTCCGTACCCAAATCCAGAAATATGCTTTCAAGTTCCAAAATCGAATCCTGAATCGTCACCCAGAAATTCGATTCCAAATCCCGAAATCTTGTTCACATTTACCAAGACACCAAAACCGAACCTATCGGTTACCCGCTCAAAACACTTGATTGACTTCATAGGGAAGCCAATCCAACCTCCCCACGTCTAAGGTTGACAAAATTCAACTACCTTGAAAACCTACTCACCCGAGTAGAATACCATACGGGCCCCTACTTCGAAAAGAAGTTCAACCTCGTCATTACGACTCACATACCCAAGGTAAGAGTGATATACTCTCCCCCTATCTGAATCATCAAGATCACGACCCAGGTAGACACGGTGTCCCTGACAATAACGTCAACATCCTAGATCGTCACAACGATCGACAACCGTCTCCCACAACTAGACAGATCAGTCAACGACGAGACACGTCGAGACTGCGGATTCTCACGGATATCAATCCTTGTCATTCCACCTAGGAAAAACCAAGGATGATCCAAAATGATGACGTCAAAACTCATCCTACGTGGATGCAACCAAAACTCGATGCACTCACCACGCCATGTACCCCAACATCGTCTGCCACCAAGCAGAAAATGAAAAATCTCGTTTACCCCAATTTCGAATACGTAGCTCCTCCTAGTGACCTCACAACACACACGACTCACCAACCAATACACGCTCAACGTACTGGTAACTACAGTCAATGTCTGCCAGGGCAGAAAACGATATGTCGACCCCAAGGACTTCGGAATACCAATCACCAAAAATGAGCACCACTCTCGTTCCCCAATCACAACTCTCCTCGACACTAAGGTTCCTACCTCCTCAATTCACTTGGACAACCCCGTGTCCACAATCAATCCGCTATTGTTCCGTTCGCACAACCCGACCTTTACAGGTTTAACACTCGGTTTCCCAAGTTCACAATTACAAATTCCTACCTTTATACCACTAATGGTTTTCCTCGTCTTTTCCAGTTTTAATCATTTCCATGTACATTTTAGGGATATTTAAAAACATAGAATCGCACAAATTTTGGAGTTGCCAACAACTCCCCCAAATCCACCAATTAACATGACATAGGGGACGTCATCCCAAGATTACTCAAGTCTCAATTACACCCTTTTTAATCCACTCCTTACTGGTTATCTTACCACTATTGGAACTTATCCCAACACAACACCATCTTAACTGGATCCCATCCAGTCCATCCCTCAACCACTACCGAATCTCAAAGACCGAACATATGTTCATTATGACGGAGTCACACCCTAACTTGTGGCTCATCGTCAACACCATTACCGACACTAGCACCTGCGCTAGTACCAGCACCAACTCACTATCAACAACACTAGTATCAGCACACATGCATCCATACTAGCATCAGCACAAAAGTACTAACCCACAAACATTCATACTTGCACACCGTGTGCAAATACGACAACCCTGGATCTCCGTTCATACCGAACGACGATCCCGTACCTCACGACTATGGGTACCACTATTCTGACAATCCTTATCAGGAAAATGAACGTTCCCCGAACGTCCCCTGATCCCCAAGTATCAGAACCACACTAATTACCCTCGATAGCCAGTCATCTCCATATGACTTCCGACTAACTGTCCTTGCTATCGAGATCCGCATCCATACCTCACACTAATACCCGATCCAACACGGGATTCCATAATTTATCTCAGAACCGTATCCGTAGATCGGATCTCATAATTCTGACAAGACTCACTAGAGTTATCCACATGGTCATTCATGACCTCAGCCACTCGTCGCAGCACAAGTTCTCATCCACTGACCACAATTAAGGTTTACCTTTTTAATACTAGGGTTCCACAATCACACCCTATGGTTCCCCCGAACCCAACCACTTTCTGTAATATAAAATTCACAACCTGACCGACCCCGCGGTCTAGACATCGAATAGACGTCAAATCCAATCCTACCATCCCATCAACGTGGGTTCCACCACTAGGTCATCGGCCAACTCCGATGAACCAACATCCCTCACACTAGAAACCACCACAAGGGTTCACATTTTTAGACCATTACTCACATGAGGTTCCCCGAACCTGGCTGCACCTAGCAGCACAACAATCCAATATCACATGACCGAACCGACGGTCCCACTATACCAGTTCACCACAATCAACCCCACTTGGGTCGAATCACATTAACGCACGGCGTATCGGGCCAATCACACTCCATCCCCTATCCAAACCCAAAAACTATCTATCAGGTTGATAACGAATTGCAGCCCAATGAGACATCACACCCTCGACCTGCGCGCACAAATAGAGAAACCGTGCTCTGATACCAAGTTGACAGGACCCATCCCAATCCCACCGGGATTACCGTGGAATGTGCCCTGCTCCCGTCCAACAAGGGGTGTCGGACCAGGGATAACCAAGAGTCACTGCCCAAACGGGGCATCCAGAGTGCGCAAGGATCGATGGAGGAGGTGTGCAATGTCCCAGTCCCTGCTGCAACCGCATCCGTGATCAACCTGAAGGGCATTAAAACCAAAAGCTGTGAGTGGACAAAACCAATAAGTTCATCAAATACATTTATAAGACATTTATGCCCTCCAATAAAAACGTATGCATGCCACCAAAACCAGTAACCAAAACGTTTGCTCAACCGAGCCATTAGGGCCTTAGCCCAAAAACCGTTAACCAAAAACCAAGTGTGGGAACTCAGCCCAAAACCGTGGAATACCACCACCATGCATATACGACCATGTGGGTCACCACCCACTACCATAAATGAACATTAATTCATTAAAATCACACAATCATAAATCCACCCGAAAAGCCATTTCATTAATTCGTATTTTACCATTACCATCACCAGCATCCCTGATGCTAGACGTCCCTGACGTCATGTCTCACGGTTTCATAAGCTACGCGTGCTGCCCGGGGTCTCTCCGGGTCCATATATCTGACATCCCTGATGTCTGACGTCCCTGACGTCAATCATAGCAATCCTGCTCCTGAGTCATCATACGGTCCGGCTGCTCCGTATAATGACCCCTCGCAGGCAATGCACCGTGACTTCCCCAGTGTCCCAGACATCTGGAGGAGACCATCATATATCCTTGTATCCAGATGGTATATGGAAAACAGTTTTATTAAATCCTTTTATCACATCATTACAATGGGCCCTGCCCGAAATTTCCATAAAACCACGTAATTCCATTTAGGGTCCTTGACCCAAAATCACAATTATTAAATATAGGGTCCCTGACCGGAAATCACCATTATAATCCAATTGGGCCTCATGCCCGATTTTATGAACCACTGGGCCCACGGCCCGATTTGTAAACCAACTGGGCCCGCAGCCCGACTTATAAACCCACTGGGCCCACGGCCCGAAATCGTAAATCAACTGGGCCCCTGGCCCGATAATATAACTCAAATGGGTCTCAGCCCGATTTCATACCAACTGGGCCCCTGGCCCGATTCTCAAATGGACTCCAAGTCCGAAATTTCCAAAACAAGTGGGCCTCAAGCCCGAGTTCATATTTCCAATTTCAAAACCATTTCATCATATTATTTATTTAACCACAAGCACACAAAACCGCAAATAAACCGTTAATCCCGATATACGTGAAATACGGAAAACACCTCGAAATACGTGCAACATATCCAAAATCAATGCTCACAAATACCATCATAGAAATCATGTATATAAACCATATAACACATTTAAGCATGCATAGGATTTATAAAACCAAAGTCCACTCACAGACCGTTTTAACCGTGTGCCTCGATATGCGTGCCACCGGCCCTCCCGGGCCACACAACTATCACCGGGACTCCCAATCCTGTCCAAGTCACATTAGAGGGTCACTAACCTCAACATTAACATCCTATCAAAGTCCCGTAATTTTCCCGAATTTTTACTTATTTTTAAACTTAATTTAAAACCTTCGGACATCCCGAACAATATCGAGACGGTGTCCGATCGACACGAAACCAATTCCAAAATGTCCGTTACATTAAATAGGACAGAAGTCATGTTGACCTCACCTCGAGATTCGTGCCCACGCGCCGTCACGCGCCGCCGTGAGTGGCTGCGCGTGAAACCCACGCGCCTGCTACAGTGTCACCATCTAACCCGTATGTCTGGTAAACGGGTCCAGTTTGCCCGCGATACGACCCGGTTCCAATCCTATCAATTCAGCCTTAATTACAACAATTGATCATTCCATTAGCTTCGTTTTAAGTTTAATTTAAGTTCTGTAACATTGATTACACAATTCATTACCTACAATTCCACGATTCGATGATGAACACCAAGAACACCCGTCCATTGTTCATCCTTCGAACCCCATCCATTTCGATCGATATCCTGAAATTGATTCAACCAGAAGCTTCCATGGACTCTGTAGATCATTTCCCCCAACACAATTGCTTCAATCCAGTGTTCAATCGTCACGACACAAACTCGAGCACCGTCACTGTTCATCAATGGAGGTCCATCGATCTCGATCGGTTTCCTTCAATTGATGAACCCAGAAGCATCGTGGGATCATGAGGAGTCATTTCCCCACAACAATTGAGTCAATCACAGCCCCAAACTCCACGACTCAGCCTCGATTTCTTCCTCCCAAAACTTAATTTTTCGAATTCTCAGTTCTTCCTCACCGTCAATCTCTCGTGTTTACCCAGTTGAAATCACACTCAAAACGCTCACAAAATCACACTCTCAGGTTCAGCAATGGCAGAGGATTTTAGGTTGGGTAGAAGCTGGGTTGGTTGTACACGGTTATGTAAATTAGGGAGGATAATGGAAATTAAAAGATTAATTAATTAATTAAAAATTAATTAAACATCATGATGAGGTCTCCCCCAAAAACATGGATTCTGATTTCAAGGGATGAGTGACACTTGTCACTCATCCAGGTGTGTAGGGTCAACGGTCACTATTCATTATTATATTATTATTTTAATCCCGGCCTCGGTTCGTTAGTTCGTTTCCTTGACCATAACGTCGTCGTCGGATCTCCGATTTCGGCATGCCGCCTGTCGTTGGATTCGTATCGACGATACCTACGTAACGGTCCTTGGCCCTCGCCCATCGGACCTCCCGGTCAGAAAGTCAACATTTGGCCCCTAATATGCCAAATTACCACAATGCCCCTCAACTTCTGAACACCATAACTTTCTCTACGAATGTCGGAATCGAACGTGCCACCTGTCTATGAACTCGTGATGTCCCGAACTACGTCACGGTCATCGGTCAAAGTCCGTTTGACCGCCCGATCAAGAAGTCAACATTTTGCCCACGACCAGGGGCAAAATGGTCATTTTGCACAATTTGTCCGATTCCGCCCTACTAACCACCGTTCAACCTCACTAATCAAGATTAATCACTAAACTAATCCCGGAATTCGGGACGGGTCGTTACAATACACCTGTGGGCTTCCTCAGGGTCTAACCCACCACTAAACGTCGTAGCCCCAAGCCGCTGGGCTCGCTCGATCGTAGTGCTCTTCGTCTCCCTCGCCACATCGTCTGCAGGTCGTGGCGGGGGCTCACGTCTCGGAGGCATGGTCGATCGTACGCTGAAAGAGGCATAGAGTCAGTAAAACAACCTAAACATAACCTCGCAACAGACACAAACCGTAAACCTATGCTCTGATACCAATTGACTGGACCTACCCTGATTATCACCCCGATAACCAGGACAAACCCTTCTCCCGTCTGACAACCCAACACAAAAGACCAAAACGACCTCACAACAACCCAGAATTTACATTGCCAGACCAGGGAGAATTTAAAATACAACAAGTCCACAGTCATACAGAGCATAGTACAGTACATGGTAAGACAGAAATCCTACAAGAAGTTGGCTACACGCGCAACGGGAAAACTCGCAACGGAAACTCTATGCCTCTACCTCAACGTTAGCCCCAACGCTAGCACCACGACCTGGAGGGTATTTAAAAACCAGAAAAGTGCGAGCGGACTAAAAATAAATAATAGTTTCAAAAACCACTTTCATAAACAAACCAGGATTTTGCCCTCCGTTTTAAAAACATGCATGCATAACTCAGTATCTGAAAACAAATATATAAACAGTATGATAATCGTGATGAAAAACATTATCACAAAAGCATGAAATACCAATATCATCATCCGATCAAACCTGCTGGATCTATCCGAGTCGTTAAACTCCCGAGTCTTTAAACTCAATCCAGGCCTTAATATAATTCGAGTCTTTAAACTCCCGAGTCTTTAAACTCAATAGGCCTATAGGGGAAAATAACATAATATCCGAATCTTTAAACTCCCGAGTCTTTAAACTCAATCCGGGTCTTTAAACCCAATCCGGGCCCGCCCCCGTCATAATCATAATCCGGGTCTTTAAACCCAATAACCAGATCCAGCAAATCCAATCCAAACCGTTTGAAAAACATTTCTAAATCTATATCCAAACCCGAATTGAAAATCACTATTTTGAAGCCATTCCGGCGTTCAGAACCGTCATTCCGAATCCAAATCCGGAAATTCCTTTTCAAGCTTTAAAATCAAATCTCGATTTCCGAAATTCGATTCTAAAACCGAAACCTTGATTATCAAATCATGTTTCAAAACCCATTTATAATCATTGAAAACCAGTTATAGATTTAAGTCCCAAAATCATGGCATCAGAATCATAAACAAAACATATTTCGTAAAACGTGCCGAAATACGAAAATATCTCGAAAAACGTGTAAGTACGTAAAAAAGGCATAGAATAATCAATAGTCATGAAATCATATTCAAAACAAAAAACAAGTAGATAAAAACAGTTATGCATGCTCGATTAGAAAAGAAAAGTCCACTCACAGTTCCCGGAAACGTCACTCGCGTCCCGTACGTTCTTCGGTTGCCTCAGGGATTTCCCGACCTGTCAAAAGTCACCAATCCGGGTCACAAACACTTCCCTAAAGCTTACCCTAATTTCCCCAATTCTTTCGGATTTTTAAACGCATTTAAACGAACCCCTAAACCTTCGAACACTCAAAATTACCTCGATACGGTACCCGATCGACACGAAACTTGTCCTAAAATGTTCGTTACATCGATTAGAGTGAAATTTGTGTTAAACGTTTCCCGAGAACAGACCCCACGTGCCCTCACGCGCCGCCCAAAAGGGCTGCGCGTGGTCTTCTTGCGCCTGCACTGTTCATCATCCCTTACCTCCAGCCAACCCGGTTCAAACCGGTCTGGTCAAACCGAGCCGGCGAGGCCGGTTCTCACACAAATCCAGTCCATTTTCAACCCTTTTGATTCCAATAGTTTCTTCCTTGCTTCTATGATCGATTCACTGAACTAAAACACGAAAGAAAGCACGAAAACTCACCTCCTAACCTTCGAACCAGATCCCTGAAATTCCAGTCACGATTTTCCGGCCACCCGCCGTCTTCTCCGCCACTGGTTCAACCCTTCAACTCCCTATGAACTTCCTACACCTATTAGGACTATTAGAATGGCTCGACTAAGCTCCAAAACCCACGATTGTCAATTTGAACTTAAACGGAAAAACAGTGGACATCAAGAACTCACCGGTGTTCTGACCTCCGTCGTGCTCGCCACCGTGTTCCTCTGGGTTCAAAAGGAAGTCCCCAGCCTTCCTAGCAATCCCTCGAACCAGATTGGATCGAATTGATTGATTGTGGTTGCACCACGACTCTCGACTCGTCTCTGTTTTCACTGAATTTCCCACCTCACACACACGATCACACTCCAGTTCCACCCAACACAAATACACATCTTCAGACTCTCACTCAATCACAAAGGAACTTCACAACACTCAGACACTCAGACTAAAATGGATCGATGGCCTCACTGTCTCACAGTCTCTATTTCTCCTCAGTGCACGACTCAAACCCAAACACAATTAATTTAAATGTAATCGTGAAAGTTGCTAGAAGCCACTGGAAAACAACCAGGTGTCAAAAACCCAATGGACCAGCCCCAAAATATCCAATAAACACTGCACACATGTCCTTATCTTATTGGCACACTTCCCAAGGCGTAAAAAGACCGAAATACCCCTAATTGTTCAAATTACGATTTTACCCTTAACTTCCTAGACCCATATCTCACTCGTCTGATATCCGATAAAGGCGTGCCGCCTGTCGTTGTACTCAGGACGTCGAGACCTATCTAACAGTCCTTGGTGTGCTTAAAGAAACTTTTTCGTTCAAAAAGTCAACAAATTCCCCTCTTTTAACCAAATTACGAAAGTGCCCTCGACCTTCCGAACACCATAACTTCCTCCTCGGATGTCGGAATCGGGTGTGCCACCTGTCTACGGACTCGTGACGTCCCGAACTACGTCACGATTATTGGTCAATTCCCAATTGATCGTCCGAACTAAAAGTCAACACTTTGCCCATTCTAGGCGCAAAATAGTCATTCTGCACCGACTGGCCAAAAGTGTCCAACTAAACACCGATTATCTTTGTTAATCCATCATTAAACTCTAATATAATCCTAACTTCTGGGACGTGTCGTTACAATCTACCCTCCTTAAAAAGAATTTCGTCTCGAAATTCCCTATCTCGTACCTCTGTAACTAGCGGGGAGAAATCCAACTACTCCTGACAGTTCCCAACCTGTCATCGCAATTTAGTTAAATGAACCAAAACACCTGAGATCAATTCTAAGTACGCCACAACACCCCTGTTATCAGTTTCAACCCTTCTGATGTCTTCTCGAGTCGAACGTACCTCGCACCAGAGTTACAACGTGCGTGCTTCTATCCTGAAGACTAAACACCTCACTAAAGGTTCTACTAGATACTTAGTTCGGAACTATAGCCGACCAATCAAACAAGCACTCGGGATCACCCTGATCCGATCCACATGTTCCCTCCAACAACATCCAACTTGTGGGAACGACACCAATCGTCCGTCTACCCTGGCACTAAGTCGATCACCAACATTTCTACCAAAGCTGCATGTCCAAGTACAAAGGCCGGGTTCCGACCACTGTAGAACCCCTACGTATCTTCCACGTACCTTCGCCCAGTACTACAAACTAGAACTTCATTGCTTACGCAAGGGTAACTCTACGAACTTAAAAGAAACAAAGGTATTTTAGAATACCTCAAACACAGTTGATAGAGTACATCCTCACGTCCTTCCACCTACACCTTCCAGGAAATCCAACTCAAAGTCCTTCCCAACCTCCCGGTCTCCCAGTCGGTAGGAAATCCTAAGGTAACTCAACTACAAATCCAAAGTAGACCTCCATATCAATTCTAGGTCCAACAACCAGTACCCAACTCAAAATCTGAACCAGGAGCGATCCAAACCTGATCTACTCACCCATAAGGGAATCCTACCTACCGACTCACTACTTCGCCTTCACTTCCCACAACTGCTCAGACCACCCCGTCGAATCAGATTGACAAAGTCCTTAACACAACTAAAGGCTCTCCTAGATTGTGGGTTCTCTTCAATAACCTCATATCGATCAATAACCTCATATCGATCAGTTATAGTCACTCATTTTCTACTTCCTTCCGGCATCCTTCAATGGAACTCATCGTAGTCCTTAACCTTGTCACTCCGAGTCATTCTACCTTAATCCAACTTACTGTCATCTCCCGACACTTCTTAGTCCAAGATTCCAATCATGGCACGTTATTCTTAGGTATGCCAAACTCTAAATGTCACTTAGGGGAAATCCTAAACTCCTTGCTATAAACGTAAAAAGGTAGCCCCGGGATCTAACAAAAATGTGTACAGCACGACCAAAGATAGTAAATGTACCTGTCACGGCGCCGGGTGCTGACTGAACCTCCTGTTGCGGCTTCGCAAAAACTCGGGCCTGGGGTCCTGAGGATCGGTCGCGTCCCCTCAAACCACTAGTGGCACCACCACCTACTCTCGTACCTGCTGTCCCTGAAACTGACGCCGTGCTCAGTCCTGGCTCCGCCGTACCTCGGCCTATGTCACCCTCCTGGGGTAACAACGAACACTCGCGTCGGAAGTGACCTCGCTCTCCACAGTAGTAGCAAACATCCCGACTAGGTCCTCCACTCGGTCTCCCTGTAGATGCAATGGATGTCGCACTAGTTTACGGAGTCGGCTGTGCTCGGTGTCCACGAAACCCTGAACACTGGAAACTACCAGGTCTGCCAAAACGGTCATTGCCCGCGGATGAAGCCCCACTGTAATTGCCCCTCTTTAGGGTCCTCTAACTTGAAGTTCCGGAAAAAGGATGCTCTCGACATCGTACAGGAAAACTAGCCTCCACCCTCACTACATCATCCAACAACTCTGTGAGGGTCGCAAATGATCCAACTGTCACTATGGCTTGAATCTCACCTCGCAGGCGCAACTCAAACCTACGGCACTTCTCAGCTTCCGTAGCCACAAACGCAGGAGCAAAATGGGACAACATCTGAAACTTCTGCTCGTACTCAACCACAGTTATGCTCCCCTGTTGGAGCTGCAGAAACTCAGCCTCCTTGGCATCGCGGAATGAGCGGGGGTAGTACTGATCCAGAAACCGCTCCCTAAACGTCTCCCAGGTCAATGTGTGGGTGTACCACCACTCATACGCCGCGCCGTCCAGTAAGAAGGTAGCCAACAACACGCGATCCTCCGGTGGGCATCGCATCACTGCGATAATCCGCTCGAGGCAGGTAATCCACCTGTGGGCTTCCTTAGGGTCTGCCCCACCACCAAACGTCATAGCCCCAAGCCGCTAGGCTCGCTCGATCGTAGCGCTTTCCGTCTCTCTCGCCGCGTCGTCTGCAGGTCGTGGAGGGGGCTCACGTCTCAGAGGCATGGTCGATCGTACGCTGAAAGAGGCATAGAGTCAGTAAAACGACCTAAAAACAACCTCATAACAGACACAAACCCTAAACCTATGCTCTGATACCAATTGACCGGACTTACCCCGATTATCACCCCGATAACCGGGACAAACCTTGCTCCCGTTTGACAACCCAACACAAAAGACCAAAACGACCTCACAACAACCCACAATTTGCATTGCCAGACCAGGGAGAATTTAAAATACAACAAGTCCACAGTCATACAGAGCATAGTACAGTACAGGGTAAGACATAAATCCTACAAGAAGTTGGCTACACGCGCAAAAGGAAAACTCGCAATGGAAAACTCTATGCCTCTGCCTCAACGTACGTTAGCCCCAGCGCTAGCACGACGACCTGGAGGGTATTTAAAAACCAGAAATGTGTGAGTGGACTAAAAATAAATAATAGTTTCAAAAACCACTTTCATATACAAACCGGAATTTTGCCCTCCGTTTTAAAAACATGCATGCATAACTCAGTATCTGAAATAAAATATATAAACAGTATGATAATTGTGATGAAAAACATTATCACGAAAGCATGAAATACCAATATCATCATCCGATCAAACCTGCTGGATCTATCTGAGTCTTTAAACTCCCGAATCTTTAAACTCAATCCAGGCCTCAATATAATCTGAGTCTTTAAACTCCCGAGTCTTTAAACTCAACAGGCCTACGGGGGAAAATAACATAATATCCGAATCATTAAACTCCCGAGTCTTTAAACTCAATCCGGGTCTTTAAACCCAATCCGGGCCCGCCCCGTCATAATCATAATCCAGGTCTTTAAACCCAATAACCAGATCCAGCAAATCCAATCCAAACCTTTTGAAAACCATTTCTAAATCCATATCCAAACCCGAATTTGAAATCACTATTTCGAAGCCATTCCGGCATTCAGAACCGTCATTCCGAATCCAAATTCGAAAATACCTTTTTCAAGCTTTAAAATCAAATCTCGATTTCCGAAATTCGATTCTAAAACCGAAACCTTGATTATCAAATCATGTTTCAAAACCCATTTATAATCATTGAAAACCAGTTATAGATTTAAGTCCCAAAATCATGGCATCAGAATCATAAACAAAACATATCTCGTAAAATGTGCCGAAATACGTAAATATCTCGAAAAACGTGTAAGTACGTAAAACAGGCATAGAATAATCAATAATCATGAAATCATATTCAAAACATAAAACAAGTAGATAAAAACAGTTATGCATGCTCTGTTAGAAAAGAAAGTCCACTCAAAGTTCCCGGACACGTCACTCGCGTCCTGTACGTTCTTCGGTTGCCTCAGGGATTTCCCGACCTGTCAAAAGTCACCAATCCGAGTCACAAACACTTCCCTAAAGCTTACCCTAATTTCCCCAATTCTTCCGGATTTTTAAACGTATTTAAACGAACCCCTAAACCTTCGAACAGTCAAAACTACCTCGATACGGTACCCCATCGACACGAAACTTGTCCTAAAATGTTCGTTGCATTGATTAGAGTGAAAACCGTGTTGAACGTTTCCCCAGAACAGTCCCCACGCGCTCTCACACGCCGCCCAAAGGGGCTGCGCGTGGGCTTCACGCGCCTGCACTGTTCATCATCCCCTACCTCCAGCCAACCCAGTTCAGACCGGTCCAAATCGGTCTGATCAAACCGAGCCGGCGAGGCCGGTTCTTACAAAAATCCAGTCCATTTTCAACCCTTTTGATTCCAATAGTTTCGTCCCTGCTTCTATGATCAATTCACTGAACTAAAACAAGAAAGAAAGGACGAAAACTCACCTCTTAACCTTCAAACCAGATCCCTGAAATTCCAGTCACGGTTTTCCTGCCACCCGCCGTCTTTTCCGCCACTGGTTCAACCCTTCAGCTCCCTATGAACTTCCTACACCTATTAGTACTATTAGAATGTCTCGACTAAGCTCCAAAACCCACGATTGTCAATTTGAACTTAAACGGAAAAACAGGGGACATCAAGAACTCACCCGTGTTCTGACCTCCGCCGTGCTCGCCACCGTGTTCCTCTGGGTTCAAAAGGTAGTCCTCATCCTTCCTAGCAATCCCTCGAACCAGATTGGATCGAATTGATTGTTTGTGGTTGCACCACGACTCTCGATTCGTCTCTGTTTACACTGAATTTCCCACCTCACACACACACGATCACACTCCAGTTCCACCCAACACAAATACACACCTTCAGACTCTCACTCAATCACAAAGGAACTTCACAACACTCAGACACTCATACTGAAATGGATCGATGGCCTCACTGTCTCACAGTCTCTGTTTCTCCTCAGTGCACGACTTAAACCCAAACACAATTAATTTAAATGTAATCGTGAAAGTGGCTAGAAGCCACTGGAAAAAAACCAGGTGTCAAACACCTAGTGGACCAGCCCCAAAATATCCAATAAACACTGCACACATGTCCTTATCTGATTGGCACACTTCCCAAGGTGTAAAAAGACCGAAATACCCCTAATTGTTCAAATTACGATTTTTCCCTTCACTTCCTAGACTAATATCTCACTCGTCCGATGTCCGATAAAGGAGTGCCGTCTGTCATTGTACTCAGGACGTCGAGACCTATCTAACGGTCCTTTGTGTGAAGAAACTTTGTCGTTCAAAAGTCAACAAATTCCCCTCTTTTAACCAAATTACGAAAGTGCCCTCGACCTTCCGAACATCATAACTTCCTTCCCGGATGTCGGAATCGGGTGTACCACCTGTTTACAGACTCGTGACGTCCCGAACTACGTCACGGTCATCGGTCAATGCCCAATTGAGCTTCCGAACTAAAAGTCAACATTTTGCCAATTCTAGGGGCAAAATTGTCATTCTGCGCCGACTATCCAAAAGTGTCCAACTAAACACCGATTATCTTCGTTAATCCGTCATTAAAATCTAATCTAATCCTAACTTCTGGGACGGGTTGTTACAAGATGAGTCGGGTCCTGACCAAGGAGGGTTGGGTCTTGACATCACTATTCAAAATCACCGTTAACTATAATCCAAGTAAAAGTCAATAACCAACTGGGCCTCAAGCTCGAAATGTCAATTTAAACTTCTCCGTGAAATCATTCAAAATCGAAAGTCAAATCCTTAATTTCATGCATTTCCGTAAAATCATTCAAAACTGATAATTAAATCCTCATTCAAATCATTTAAATCACATGCACGTAGAAAACTTGGTCTAAGCCCAAAGTATCACATGAAACATAAATCTCGAAATACGTGCAATATAACATTTTTTATGAAAATGCTCAACATAACCACAAATAATATTCAAATCATATGCAATCAATGCATCTCAAATCATGTTCGTAAAACTTATAAAACATTTATGCATGCGTCATTTTGTTAAGAAAATGTCCACTCACTGACTGTCCACGCTGTGCGCACACAATCCGCGCCGTAAGCCAATTCGAGGCTTACCCAACGTCTCCAGAACACCCAGACCTATCCAAATCATACCCAACCTCGAAACATGAGCCCATGCGGCCACATAACCCAGTCAAACCTCACACGCGCCTGGTCAACGCTAACGTCATCTGTCGACATCATCCACTAACGTCAGCCCTAGCTGACGTCACTGCTAACATCATCTACTGACATCAGCCTGAAATCATCTATTGACGTCAACCTGACATCTGACAGCACTGAAAGTTCTGACAACATGCCACGTGTCACCTTCTAACAACGCCACGTCATATGATGGCGTCACCTATTGACGTCATCACTGCCACATGTGCTGCTACATGTCAATAACAACTCTGACACCTCTCTAACACACTGCCACGTGCCACCACCTTACTGGTCCACGTCGTCTGACAAGTCTGACGTGGACATCCACGTTAACTGACACGTCAGCTTATAGCTCTTGACACAATGCCATGTGGCACCATCTCACTAGTCCACATGGTCTGACATGTCTGACATGGCACTGCCACATCAGTGTTGACTGGACTAACACCTAGCCACATGTCATCTTCTAGTTGGCCATGTGGTCTGACAATGATGACATGGATCGCCATGTCATCACCTTCAACCTTCAACTGGGTCGACCCGTGATCCTGACTCAGCCGTTCGACCACCGTTATTCACCATTTTTCTTTCATTTTGATCGTCTTTAACCTAGAAACTGACCCAAATGTTCAAAACTAAAAAAATGTACCTAGAATTTGTTGGCCAAGCTCAAACCTTCTCATTCCAGGTTCAAACCTCCACCAGAGCTCCTCCATGCGTCCATCTTCGTTCTTTTCCATCCTTACAGCCTCACACAGACTCGAGGAACAACACAATGACCTTAAATCAAAGCTGAAAACGTTCAAACCAAAACTCCAAGTTCAAGCTCACGTATTTACCTATTTTTCGAGGTTTTTCCAGCCAACCACTATGGCTCCGCCGTCCCTGTCCACTTCTCATGGTCTCTCTCTTTCTGTTTCTCTCAGTCTCTCTAGCTGAAGAAAGATGAAGAAAATGGAGAGGGGTGGTTCAGGTAGATGAAAATGAAAGAGAAAAGGAAATAGATGCATGAATAAGGAATAAAGACCAATGGATAAGTGACACTTGTAACTCATCTATTAGTCCAGAATTCAAATTTTTGGCCCGCTAAAAACAATCCCAGAAGTCAATTGTCTCGATTTTTGTGCAATTGTAAATAGTTTGAACACTCGTTATAGACCCGTAACTTTCACGTACGATGTCTGATCTCTACATGTCGTATGTCTACGGGCTCATATTGTCTTGATCTACCTAATAGACCTCGGTCCAAGTACCAATGACCTCCTGTGTCAAAAGTCAATATTTTCACCCCTCCAAGGGCAAAATCATTATTTTATCCCGATCGTCCGATAATCCTCGATTAATCCCCAATTAATCCTTGACTATCCTCGATAATCTCATAAATTTGTGACGGGTCGTTACACCTTATCCCTTAAATCCTTATGCACCACCTATGTGTGTGTTATTTGTGTGGTGTGTGTGTTATGTTTTAAGTGGTGCAGCCGTGAATGATCGAGGAGAAGGGAGAGAGAGTTGAACTGTGAGATACTAGAGGAAGAGGAAAAGGAGATTCGGAGGAAGAGAACTGAGGGGAACAAAATAACGGTTGAGGTTCCTGAACTGAGAATCCAGCTTGAACCCATGAGGGATTCTCGGGTTTGGAGGCGTTGAAACCCTGGTACCAAGAACACAGATGACAACCTTGATTTCCTTAGAGTCTTATGAAGCCTTGGTTCGAAGTGTTGGACATCAAAACTGCCCAGGAATAGAGGGCATAGTTTGGCCGAAAGGTAAGCGTTTGGGTGTTAGTTTTCGATATGTTTCTTCAATTTTTGATCACATGGATCTTGTCTTGGGTCGATTTAGAGTAGATTTGTCAAAATATAATTAAAAAAGAGGATAAAACTGAGGAATTACGACTGGGACTCGGCGACCCGAAAACCACGTTCGAAACGGTGTTTTTATGTGATTTTGATGATATTGAAGTGATTGGAAATTTTATCGAATTTTCATTTATTTTATGAATATTTTATTATTATTGCGTTTTACGAGAATTGTTAAACTATGTTTTGAACACCATTTCGAATGTGGTTTTGAGTTGCATTTGGATTATGACATGAAATAACGAGTTATGGAATATTTATGATTTTTATATAATTTCTGGACGGTTTTTACGAAAATTGTAATAATGACACGTTTTACAAGAATGAGGTTGATGTGGTTTTGGGCTTAGGCCCAAGATTCTTATTGTGATTCGCTTGTGTGGTTTGAAACGTGATATGAGTATATGTTATTGGTATTGATGTTGTGATGATTATTTATTGATTTATCTCCGACGTCGATCCGGGGCTCCGAATCCTACGACAGATATTATTTGTGATTGTGACCGTGATTGTCGATCGTGATGTGGTGATTGAGATTGTGCTTGTGCTTGTGCTTTGACGATGCTTTGAATGTGGTCAATTGTGTATGAGTATTGTGTTGACGTTGGGTTATCTACATGTAAGATCTGTGGTGACGTTAGATATGGATTGACTGTGTGGATTTGATGTGATGATTTGTGTTCTATGATGTATGTTGTGGTTATGCCTATTGCTAGGTGAGTCTCGAACATCGAGCAGGGCTCTTTTCCTGAGACTGACATGACTCAGACGTTGAGCTAGGCTCTTTTCCTGAGTCGGATCCCCACTTGGACGTCGAGTTGGGGTTCCTTCTTGGGTGGTGTACCTACTAGTAGTGTATTGGTTTAATGAGTTTTATGTTGACTTTATGTTAATGGTTATTATCTTGTTTGATGGATATATCGATTTACTGAGGACCTATACGGTTTGATGTTTCAGTTGATTTCAGAACTGTTTTTACGCTTGCCAAGAATTATAAGCTGTGTTTTGCTTTTAACCGAGTTGGAATGGTTTCCGTATGCATGCATGGTTTTGGCAAACGGAGGATAAAAGCTGGATGTTTTCAATTATGGTTTTAAATATTTCTTTTTGTCCACTCACAAATTTTTTTGATTTTGTAACCCTTCAAGACCGATGCACTAACACGACCCATCCCAATCCCGCCCCCCCCCCCCCCCCCCCCCCCCCCGGATTAACGTGGGATGTGCCATGCTCCCGTCTAACATGAAGTGTCAGAAAAAGGATAATGCATACCTCAACCCATACGGGGCTCCCAGAGCGCGCCAGGAACGGTGGAGGAGTGCGATATCTCGGTCTATACTACAGCCCGCATCCGTAATCAAACTGAAGGGCAGTAAAACCATTAAGAACTGTGAGTGAACGAAAATCAATAAATTCATAAAAACACATTTCATAAAGATATTTATGCCCTTCACTAAAAAGTATGCATGCATTCGAAAACCAGAAATCAAAATATTTACTGAAATAAACCATTAGGGCCTTAGCCCAAAAACCGTAAATCCAAAACCAAGTGGGCCACCGCCCAAGTCCATAAACACAAATCCGACCGAAAAACCACTTTATATATACAATAATCCATATTTACCATATAACCATCCTCGGCATCCCAGATACCTATCGTCCCAGACGTCATATCTCACGGTAATAAGCAACGCATGCTACCCGGGGTCTCTCCGGGTCAATATCTCTAACATCACAGATGTCTGATGTCCCTGACGTCTAATCATAGCAATCCTGCTCCTGAGTCACTATACGGTCTGGTAGCTCCGTATACTGATCCCTCGCAGGCAATGCACCGTGACTTCCCCAATGTCCCAGCCACCTAGAAGAGACCATCACATAACCTCATATCAAGATGATATATGGAAAACAGTTTTATAAATCCATTTCAAAACATCTCAATGGGCACTACCCGAAATTCCCATAAAACATCGCAAATCCATTTAGGGTCCCCGGCCCGAAATCTTGTTTATGAAACATAGGGTCCCAGACCCGAAATCACATTTATAAAACTCAACTGGGCCTCTTGCCCGATTTTGTAAACCACTGGGCCTCCGTCCCGATCACATAACTCAAAAGGGTCTCAGCCCGATTTTGTAAACCACTAGGCCTCCAGCCCGATCACATAACTCAAAAGGGTCTCAGTCCGATTTCGTAAACCAACTGGGCCCCTCGCCCAATCATATAATTCAAATGAGTCTCATGCCCGAGTTCATCATTCCAAAACCAAAACCATGCCATAGAACCATTATTAAACTCACAATCACATAGCAATAGTATAAACTCATAAACCTGGAAATACGTGTAAATACGAAAGTATCTCGATGTACATGTAATCATGTAAACCACCAGTTCCACAATCATCATCATAGAAATCACCTATGTAAAACATATAAAATTTTTATGCATGCATCACAGTTTAGAAAATGAAGTCCACTCACACCCCGTCCTACGCTGTCGCCTCGATACGCGTGCCATAAGCCTTCCCGACCCACACCACTATCATCGGGACTTCGAAACCTGTCCAAATCATACTAGAGGGTTACTAACCTCTTCATTAACCTCCCATTAAAGCCCCGTAATTTTTCCGAATTTTTAACTATTTTTAAACTCGATCCTAAACATTTGGACACCCCGAAACATATCGAGACGATATCCGATTGACATGAAACTAGTCCCAAAATGTTAGTTGCATCGAATATATAATTTCACATGTTGAAGTCATCCTCAAAAGATCCCTCACGAACCCCCTTTCGGCGCCCAAAGGCGCTGCGCATGGGCCTCACGCGCCGATGAACAGTGTCACCTTCAACCTCTGGTGAATCGGGTTATGAACCGGTTCACTTGTTTCGACCGGACTAGATCGGCGTTCCCGATTTTCTCCATTTTTCCACCTATTTTACATTCCATTTATTCCTATAGCATCGTTCCACTGATTCTAATCGATTAATGATGTCAAAACCTGAAACTAGGGACTGGAAATTACCTCCTCGATTGAAGATCCAACCTTCCATTTTCCTTCGCCGTCTCCAGCCACTATAGGCCACCTCAAGCCCTGAAACCAATCTCGATCAACTCCTGGCAACTCCCAGATGCTCACATAAGCAACCAATTCGATCAACAGTGACCAATTCACGATTTTCAATTTTTGAATTCAAGATATAATTACACGGGAAATAGCTTACCGTCGTCGTCGTGTACCGTCATGGCCACCACCAACCTCGTCCCATCCTCCATACCCTCAAACAAACCACCAAAATAGTTTATCATTAGTAGAACCCGACCCACCATTTTTGAATTCTAAAAACAGGGCACACGGCCTACCTGCCCGTTTTTGCCACCGCACACGGCGGCCCTCCACGGTGGCACCATTACGTTCCTCATCATCCACTCACACTTTTCCATTCACACACCACGGCCAAAAGATGAAGATTGAACGAATTGGGTGGAAGGATTCTCACGGTCTAGTAGAAATGGTGTGGATGCTCAATGATGATGATCAACTGAGGGAAAATGAATGGTGAGGATGAGAGGATTGAGGGAAATGAAGGGCTATGATGAGAGATGTGTGTGTTTGGTTTTATTACAAATGAACCAATGGAAACAAGATCCACAATTTAGGGGTCTCAAGCCATGGGATGAGTGACACTTGTCACTCATCCAAGGGCTCCAGATAAAATATCAACCAATCATATTTTTAGGTTTATTTAATTCGAATCCCAAGATGTAAGTTCCCAATTTCGATCCAGTGACCATAACGTTTTTGTCGAACCTCCGATTTCGACATGCCGCCTGTCTACGGACTCGTGACGTCTCGATCTACGTCACGGTCATCAGTCCTCATACATTTGACTCCCCGATTCATAAATAAACATTTGCAAAAGACTAGGGCAAAACGATCATTTCGAATCGTCCATCCGATTTCACTCAACCAATCCTCGATTAATCTCACTAATCCTTCATTAGTCACTAATTTAATTCCAGAATTCAGGACGGGTCGTTAAATGCATGGAGATCAAGGCTCGAGAGACGGAGGCATGAATTAGCATTAGTTGTGTTTATCCTTTGTCTGACAACTTTTCTGTCAGACGGGAGCAGAACCCGAGTGTACTATTCTTGTGTTTTCGGGTTGGGCCCTGTCAGGTTAATATTCAGGTTGATCAAGAGTGGGCTAGGTATTGGGACTATGATTTTTTTTTTTATTTTGGGAAATAGAAATAGGGGTGGCTTTATATGAGGACAACTAGAATTTTGGAGAACTATTGTGAAGGGTGTGTGAATCTCACTTAACCTCAAGATTTGTACATTATAAATTGTCTCACTTTGCTTGATTTAACATAACACAATTAGAGTTGACGAATTTGCGGAAAAGTGAGAAAATTAAGTGTACACAATGTGAGTTCTTGGGGAAAATTGTGGCGTCTAACGCTTTCTGGGGTCACTTAATGGTAGATATGTCATTTCATGTATGTTTGTAAAAATCTCGTCACTTAATGGTTGTTAACATCCCTTAAATTTTCCCAACTTTTACTAGTGGTCTACAAACTTCAATATTAAAGTCTAACGTCTTTGAACTTCAATATTAAAATCTAAAAATGAGATTGGTTAATAAAATGGCGAGATTTTTACAAATATACATGAAATGACATTTATACCCCGATTTTTAACACAAAACGTTTTGACAATAGATGGAAGGACCAACAATGCACATTTTGGTAAAGTTTGATTCGGGACAATAGACTCGAAGATTAAAGTTAGAGATGGCTAGTAACATTATGACTACTTTGAGGGATGTTGGCAACCTTATGTTGTAAGTACCCTTAGCATTATTTATAAAGTGCCCCTTTTAACTTGAATTTCTAGTTATGCCACCGACCATATATCCATTTAATTGCTTGCAATGAGGCAGGAAAATTTGAATATGAGAGCTCTTTCAACAATGGGAAGGGAATTATGTAACGACCCATCCCAGAATTCGGGATTAGATTACCAACTAATCATGATTAGCGGGGTTAAACGGTGATTAGTTGGGCGAATTCAGACGAACGGTGCAAAATGACCCTTTTGCCCCTAGTCGTGGGTAAAACGTTGACTTTTATTCGGGCAGTCAAATGGCCTTTGACCGATGACCGTGACGTAGTCTGGGACGTCACGAGTCCATATGCAAGTGGCACGCTCGATTCCGAAGTTCGAGGGGGAAATTATGATGTTCGGAAGTTCAAGGGCATTTTCGTAATTTGGACGAAAAGGGGGAAAATGTTGACTTTTTTACCGGGAGGTCCGAGGGCCAAGGACCGAGGACCGTTAGGATGGTCTCGATGCCCTGAGTCCGCAGACAGGCGGAACGCGCCGATCGGAGTCCGGATGACCAAATTACGGGTCTGGAAGCGTGAGGGGCATATTGGTAATATGGCAATTTGAGGGTAGAATGGTAAATTGGTGGCTGCAGGTGGGAACAGCCGTGTATGGGCTGAGTATATTTTCTTTCCGAATTGGAAAACAGAGTGGGTAATTGTTTAATCGTCCTTGATCAGAGTGTGTGGGTATGAAGTGGGATTTTGAATGGTTAGGCTTGGCACGGGTGCTGGGCTGTGCTTGGAGTGGGAGGCAGGTGTGCCCTGGGACCATGAGCAATTGAGTAGCCTTGTTTATTCCCCTGGGTGTTGAGGCAGAGCATCATTCGGTGATTACTTCGACTGAGTGGGGAGTGGAGACGCAGAGACTCGGGAGAACTCCTACAAACCTTTGTGTGGGGCTGAGGACCGGGAATTGACGATGGAAGTTTGGGGGACGGTGACGGCGAAAAGGAAATCAGAGGGAATGTTTGAAACGGTTCATGAGAGAAACAGAGACCAGAGAAACAGGGGAGATCACGGAGCCCCAATCCTCTCAAATTTGGTCGAATAGTGGTGGAGCGTGAATGAGGAAAGGGATTCGAGCCGTACAGAGTGTGGTGGGCTGACACCTTGCGCCGTCGTGGGCGGTGCTTGAAGACTGGGGAAAAATATCGGTGAGCGTCTGTAGCCCCTGTTCTTGAAATTCAAAGTCGGACTCCTAATTCAGGCCATTGAGGAAGGCTCTTATCGACTAGACGGTGATCATGAGGGTGTGAGGCGCCAGGGAACGTGGAGTGGTGGCTCGCCATGGACGGTGACCGTGGAAACACGAGGTAAGGCTCTGTGATTCAAAAATGGACATTTCGAAGTTGTTAGATGTTGATCAATTTGGTTAATCTAGTGGTGATCTGGAAGTTCAGGGGAGTTCGTGGGAAGTGAAACCACGGCCAACGGTGGCCGGAATGTCGAGGACGCAGAGGAGGGAATTTCGTGGTTCAAGCTTCGTTTGGACAGGTAACTTTCGGCCCAGAATTTCGTGCTTCATTTAGCAAATTGATCATAGACGTCCAGAAGAGTCGAACGGGATCAACAGTGGAAGCAGTGGTGAAGGATTGAGGCCAGATGGTCTTTGAGTTCAGCTGGTGAGATTCCAGTTGGGGTGGAATGGTTAGACGATTTGGAGTTTGCAATTGAGGTCGAAGAACGGTTTCTGGTGATCCTGCAAAGCTTCTGAGTGAAGCAATTGAAGAAAACGAAGAGTGTTGGTGCACTTCCAGTGAAGGGCGGTGGCCGGTTGTTCGTCGTCGAGTCGTTTGATTTTAGGTAAGTGGTTGTAAAATTAAGGTCGCAGAACTGTAGTTGAACGTGTAATGAAGGTTTTCAAATGCTCAATTGAAAGAATTAGGGATGATTTGACAGTGAACACGCGGGTCGACGGCCCGTTTACCAGGAAAATGGGTGAAGGAGACGTACTGTAGCTGGCACTGTAACTGGGCGCGTGGGCTCACGCGCAGCCACTCACGGCGGCGCGTGAGGATGCGTGGACCCGAATTTCAAGGTGAGTTCAAAACGACTTTTTTCCTACACAATGTAACGAACATTTTAACGTTGGTTTCGGATTTATCGGGCATCGTTTCGATGTTGTTTCGAGGGTCCGAAGGTCTATGTTACGTTTTAATTACCGATTAATTCCCAGAAAATTATGGGAAATTAGTATGTTGTTATTTAAGACCTTAATGACCCTAGAATGTAATTTCAGACAGGATTCGAGTTTCCTCGAAAATGCCAGAAATTACGGGACCGCGGGCGGTGCGAAACCGAGCCTTAAGAGACGGTGTGTGAGTGGACGTTGCTTTCAAAATTTAATGTATGCATAAATTATTTCTATGATTTTTATGATTATGTTTACAAGTTGTGATTGATTTCGATTTCCGTATTTATACGTATTCGTTTCCCGTATTTATACGTATTTTTTACTATACACGCGAAATTACACGTATTTCGAGACTATGGTTACTCCTGTGCTTAATGATGGTTTAATGAAAGAGTTTATGTGAAATGGGTGTATAATGATTTAAGAATGTTGTTTATGATTGTGAGTGGGATTCACGGTGTTGACACGATTTTCGAGATTTCTACGGTTTTGCACGTTTTACGAGATTTTAGTTTATTGTGATTTGATCACTGTTTGATGTTTGAATTTGGAATGTGAATTGAGGTTTGCGATTTCGTGGATTTTAAATTGGATTTTGAGTATTCTTGACTAGACCGGGATTTTAGTGATTATGGTCGTGGTTTTGATGCCCGGATAATGTGATTTGAGAAATGATGTGATTTCAAGGAATTAAAATGGATTTTGAAAAAGATGATTTCTGGTTTGGTGCTTGGGGCATAAAAGTAACTTGGATTAACGAGTTTTCGGTTTTTGGAAATTTAAAGTGGATTCTTGGTTTGGATTCGGGATGATGCTTCCGGATGCCGGCTTACGGAATCATTATTGCGAATTCGAATTCGGGAATGAAAAGGATTTAATAAAGTGATTTGGTCTGATTTTACGTGCCCCGTGGTTAATGATGATTTGAATATGTTTTGTGATGTATGAATTGGGGAATTTAATGTGGAAATTCGGACCATGAGTCCTGTTGTGAAAAAATGTGATTTCGGGGATGGATCCCGCATCGTGGTGATTGAAAAATGGATGTTTTGGGTTTAAAGACCCGTTGAAAACTGTTTGGGGTTTAAAGACCCGGTGCTATTGCTGGCGCACATTTTGAGTTTAAAGACTCGGTTAATTGATGACGGGGGAGGCCCTTAATGAGTTTAAAGACTCGTGAGTTTAAAGACTCGGTTACTGTGATACCCCCGAGGCCTATTGATTATGTTCTGAGTTTAAAGACTCGTTGATATCCCGGGAAGGTCTGTTTATGCACATGGTTTTGAGTTTAAAGACTCGGGCGCACTTGTTATCCAGCAAAATGATTGACTTGTGATTGATTGATGATTTCTGATGTTTCGGTTGAGTTGGGCAGTGGCCCGGTATATGGTTGTTGGTTTTGGAACATGTTGTGCATTTGGTTTTGATTCGTGGTTTTGGGCTGAGGCCCGGTGTTTATAAATGCGGGCTAAGACCCGATGGTTGAGAAAGGAAAAATGATTTTGAGGTTCATACGAGTTTTTCCCTTGTGTTGAAATTTGATACACAGTTTTTCTTATGTGGAAAATCTTAACCGATTGCGAAATGATTTTTGTATGCATGCATTCGTTTTTACGTGGAGGGTAAAAACGTTAGTTGTAACTGCTTTGCTAAACTGATTTATTTTTGTCCACTCACACCTTTTGGTTTTTATTGACCCTCCAGGTCGTGGCGCGTTGTTCGAGGCTGTACGAGGGGCGGAGGCTTGAGTAAGTACGTGTGGCTATCCCTGGTTTGGCAAGTACTGAGGGTAACTTGGGGTTTTCAGTCACCTTGCGAGACGGGAGCAGGACCGGGCACGGTTATCGATGCCCCTTCCGGGGGCGGTCCTGTCAAAATATCACTCAATGTACTATTAAAAACACACTAGTTTTTTCTTAATTGAAAGTAAAGTACCGGCATATATATAGTTGTATTACATACTATAAAGCACCGAGATGGAAACAAGAGTGACAATACGATACAATACGAAATGGCAAAACGAAAATTTTAAAATTTTACAATACCAATATGTCTAGGATACGCTAATTAAAAAGAAATTAAAAAATTAATATACTCTGCTTTCATCATAAAAACATGAGATATTCAAATTAAAAGGACATAACAAAATATGAAAACCAACATTGGCTTATTGTTCTACCAACATTTGTTAAACATCAATGTCCTAACTAGCATCAACCAATTACCTCATTGGTATCTTCACCCATTAATAATATAGACAATAATGATGGTTCATCTAAAGTTAGATTTGCAATCTCAAGTAGACCGATGTATGCTATATACATGAAATTAAATGCATCACCTCTTATTTTAGATTTACAAAATAACACACTAACTTTAAAAATCTGAAATTTTTCCTCATTTTCTAATATAAAAAGGCTGTTATAAAATAGGTCTGAATATCCTATGATTATCTAGAATGTCCCTTAAAGTTTCAAAACATTTCAGAAATTCTTCTTTTCTCGAAACAATTATATTTTGGTTTCGGAGGAGTATCGGTTTCCAAAACGTGATACCACATCCTAATGGAGTTTAGGTGCTTCATAGGTCACACATAAGCTTATGAGATGATTCCATGGATGCATCTATCCAATGGAATCACCATATGATGATTGATATCCAACAGTGAAGGAATCAACCATTAGATGGCGATTTCATTAGATGGATACAACCATAGAATCATTACACATAAGCTTCATTAATTTTGATTTTTCTACAGTAGGGAGTGATGTGAAAGAAATGTAAAAAGAAATGTCCAGCGGTATTGAGTTACTTATTTGACAAGCTAATTCGAAAAAAAGAGTGAAAGGGGAAAATTCTTTGCTCCATTGAAAGGGAAATTATGTTAATTTTGAGTTTTAATCTTTGAGTTTTGAGTCCCGAGAAGAAGATGAAAAAACCCTAAAAATCACTGAAACGCCCCCAAGGACCGACTGAAACGCCCCCAAGGACCGGTATCGCGTTTCGGATACCGATACCGGTTCGATACGTCCCCGATACGACCGGATATGCCTGGATATGCCTGGATACACCCAGATACGCCATGATACGCCTTGAGTTAAGGAGAAGAGCGAATTGGCGATATTGAGTCGCCACAAGTTTGAGGTTCTTGGTGTATTAGGAGAGTTACAAAATGACGAACCAGTCGGGCTGCAAGTTGTGGTTGTTGATCCACGAGTCGTTGATGAGCAGGGTGTCAACAACGGTGATTATTTACTCAGTAGGCTTGAGCCTCGAGCCTCGGGGCTGACTCTCAGGCTCAGATCGCGAAACTCTTGGTCTCATGAAGGTCACCGCGGTGAGGAAATGGCAAAATTTGTTACACTCGATTGAATTCTTGGTTGTTCACCGGAGGAGGGGAGATGAGAAAGAGAGAAGAATAACCGGGCGACGGCTAGAGAGTTGGTTTCCGCTGACTAGTAACTGGGCTGGGATGGAGTTTTTGGTGGATGGATAGAGCTTGGAGACTGTGTTCTTTTTTAAAAATTTTATTTTACATTTAGATTTAATTTTAATAATAAAATGTTAGAGTTAATTAAAATTAACAAGGGTTAGTTAACTAGAGTTAATTTTGTTTTATTATTTGTTACTAGAATTGTGCAGAGATTGGAAACAAAGCACAAATCTAATCCTTCAACGTATTCCAATATGTATTGTTCTTATTTATGCTAACGCTAACAAACTTATTGAATTAAATTTAAATTTAAGCCATGTTGTTAATCTGCATAATTGGAGGTAGAAACTTCCAATTTGATGTAGAAGATGCCTAAAGATCTCTATATAAAGTTATTATAGGATAAACTAAAATTATATGCTTATTTTTTAATTATATTTTAATTTTAATGTATTATTTATTTTCCGAATCCATCTTGTATCTTATCCTTTGATTTTTTGATTTTAGAGTATCAGCATATAAGATCGGATCGTATCTTCGTATCTGTCAGGACCCGTCCCAATCCCTCCGGGATTAACGAGGGACACTCCTGATCTCGTCTGACACGGAGTGTCAGACCAAGGAAAATTTGGACCTTTAGCCTGAAGGCTTCCAGAGTACGCCAGGATCCGGAAGAGGTATGTGATGTCTCGGTCTCTTCTACAGTCCGCACTGTATTCAACCTGAAGGGCATTGAAAACAGAAAGACTGTGAGTGGACAAAAAGTAATAAGTTTAGTAAAACAAATTTCATAAAAGGCCTTTATGCCTTTCACTAAAAAGCATGCATACATAGTAAAAACCATTTATCAAACCACATATGTTTAAACAACCATAATCATACGGGCCCTTGCCCAAAACTATTTACAGAAATACGTAACATAGTAAACATATGTGGGATCTCTGCCCAAATCCATTTATCAATCATAAAACACAATTTCGCAAATCCAAGAAATCATGTTTATCCAATTTCATATAACCAATCCTATCACGGTATCTAGAGCTACGCGCGTGTTACCTGGGGTCTCAAAGCCCAAGTCTCCCCAGGGTCCACCCAAGTCAATGTCCGTAGATCAATGACCTTCCCTAGGGGTTATAATCCATAGCCTTTCTGAGAGTAAGGAACCCAACGGGGGCGACTGCATACAGTCAGTGCTCCGTGACTACTCCGGGGTCCACCCAGGCCAACGACCCTCCCCAGAGGAGACAATCCATATATAAAGGATGATATACAAAAAACCATTTGAAAACATTCTCAAAACCTTTCAAGGTTCATGCCCAGTTCCCATAAACCGTCATGAACCATAAAAACATTCAAGGGTTCATGCCGGTCCCCACAAACCTTCATGAACCATAAATCAATTTATACGTCCCCAACCCGAAATCACAATCGTAGACCATAACTGGGCCCTAAACCCGAATTCACAAACCAACTAGGTCTCGTGCCCAATTTCGTAAACCAAATGGACCTCGTGCCCGATGCCTTTTTAAATCAAATGTACTTCAGGTTCGAGAGTTCGTAAATCAAATGGGTCTCGTGCCCGGTCCATATTTCCAAATCCAAAATCGATTTAAGAACCAATTGGGCTTCTGGCCCGAAAACATAACTAAATGGACTTTGAATCCGAGGGTTTCCGAAACAAATGGGTCACCAACCCGAGTTTACCTTTTCAAATCTAAAACCATTTCATGAACTCATTCCCAAAGCTATAAACACGGAAAATCAATGCAAAATCGTAAACCTCGATTTACGTGCAAGCACGTAAATCGCCTCGAAATGCGTGAAACCATATAATTCACAAATATCCAAATCAACATCATAGAATCATATTCATAAAACGTATAAAAATTCATGTATGCATCACAGTTTAGAAAACAAGGTCCACTCACAGACTGTCCTAAGCTGCCACCTTAGTTTGCGTGCAGTATGCTTCATCGGGCTAATCGTCATCACCGGGACTCCCAAACTTGTCCAAATCAATCTAGAGGGTTACTAACTACCTTATTAACCTCTCATTGAAGCCCTGTAATTTTCCCGAATTTTTAACTATTTTAAAACACGATCCTAAACCTTCGGATGTCCCGAACATTATTGAGACGGTGTCCGATCGACACGAAATCAGTCCCAAATGTTCGTTACATCTAATAGAGTATTTGACATGTTGAACAGTTCCCCAAAAGATTCTTCACGCAGCCCCACGCGCCACCCAAAGGGGCTGCGCGTGAGCCCACGCGCCAGCACTATTCACCTTCTTCAACCTTCAGCGACCCCGGTTCGCCTGGTTTGAACCGGCACGACTGGTTCACTGTCCAATCTCCCTTATTTTTCATCCTTTTCTGTCCATTTTCAATCTAATCTCTTCCTAATCTCATTTTCTATCTTTCTACCATTTAAAGTCATGAAAAATGCTCAAGAATCTCACCTTCCATGACTAAACCATAAGCTTGATCTTCAAACTCGATTTCTCGACTTCCTAGCCACCCAATTCCTTCCAAATCGATCCTCGTCGAGTTTTCTTGTTCCCTAGGTCACATTAGAATCAAAAGGAGCTCAAAACCATGACTAAAAATCAACTTTCAATTTTTGAATATAAAAACAAGATTCCTCACATGAACGTATGGGAGCAAGGTGATGGTGGTGGTGTGATGTGGTGTGTTTGTTTGTTCAAGGAAATGGAAAAATGGTGTTGTTCGGGTTTGTGAGAAAACAGAGAGGGAGGATGATATCTGATGGGAAGGAAGTGAGATAGACGGTGAAGATGAGAGATTAGATAGTATGATGAGCCAGAATTAAAAGATGAGATGGGTGGGAAATAAAAAATAATATAATTAATATTATTTTAATCCAAATCTCACCAATCAATGTGAGATCCACAATTTGGGGTTAATGACCAATGGGATGAGTGACAAGTGATGAGTGACACTTGTCACTCATCCATGGGTCCCACTTAGAAACTCAACCAATCAGATTTTGCCACCTAATCATCGCCACGTAATACGTGCATAAAGAAATTGAACTTCCGTGAACCATAACTTTCCCGTTCAAAACCCGATTTCGGCGTGCCGCTTGTCTATGGATTCGTATCGACCCGATTTACATAATGGTCCTCGGCCATCGGACCTCCCGGTTCAAAAGTCAACATTTGCCCCTTTTAACCAAATTGCCAAAATACCCATGAACTTCTGAACGTCATAACTTCTTTCTCGAATGTCGGAATCGAACGTGCCACTTGTCTATGAACTCCTGACGTCCCGAACTACATCACAGTCATTAGCCAAAGTCCATTTGACCGCCTGAACAAAAAGTCAATGTTTCGCCCATTCTAGGGGCAAACTCGTCATTTTGCACCGTCCGTCTGAAAGTACCCCCACTAATCACTGATTAATCTCACTAATCCTTGATTAGGCACTAATCTAATCACTGAATTCGGGATGGGTCGTTACAGTATCAGTATCCGTTTCGGTGGAACGTAACAAAAACTAGAGGCGATAGAACAAAATTTATAAGATTATTATAATTATTATTACTCGTTTAACCCAATTGGCATTCATAGTATCCTTCCGTGTGGTTGTTGCATTGGCAGCGTTTGTGTCATTAAGTCTCATCTAGAGATGGTCTTGGTCATGGAACTCCTACTTCTGGCGCCTACCATTTTCAGGACTTTCCCTACATGACTGTATTTTCCAAAGACTCCTTGAATGAAAAAAAAAAAAGAGGGTTGTCATCAGCATTTGTCGACAATCATAGGCCTCATAACAACCAAGAATGTTGCTGCAATTTGTTTGAAGGTATTGGTTTCGCGTATAGACGAGACTGAAGGTGGCTCGCCATGGAAGCTCCTGATGGAGTATTCTATCCCTACTTTTACATGCCAAGCTTAGTATAGAGATCCGCTGGGATCATATCATGGCACTACCCATCCCAATCCTTCCGGGATTAACACGGAATGTGCCAAACGTCAAATCTCACGGTAATAAGCAACGCGAGCTTCCCGGGGTCTCTCTGTGTCAATATCTCTGACATCCTAGATGTCTGACGTCCCAGACGCCTAATCATAGCCTTCCTGCTCCTGAGTCACTATACGGTCCGGTAGCTTCGTATAATGACCCATCGCAGGCAATGCATCGTGACTTCCCTAGTGTCCCAGACACTTGGAGGAAGCCATCACATATCCTCGTATCAAGATGGTATATGGAAAACAGTTTACAAAGTTATTTCAAAACATCTCAATGGGCCCTGCCTGAAATTCCCATAAAACAACACAAATCCATGTAGGGTCCCCGACCCAAAATCACGTATATGAAACATATGGTCCCATACCCGAAATCACATTTATAAAACTCAACTGGGACTCATGCCTGATTTGTAAACGAGTGGGCCCTCGGCCCGATCACATAACTGAAAAGGGTCTCAACCCGATTTCATAAACCAACTGGGCCACAGGCCCAATCGCATAATTCAAATGGGACTCATGCCCAAGTTCATCTTTCCAAAACCCAAAATCATGCCGTAGAACCATTATTAAACTCATAATCACATAGCCATAATATAAACTAGTAATCCTCAAAATACGTGTAAATACGGAATTACCGCGAAATACGTGCAATCACGTAAACCACCAATGCCATAATCATCATCATATAAATGACTTATGTTAAACATATAAAATAGATACGCATGCATCACAGTTTAGAAAACGAAGTCCACTCACAGACGATCTTACCCTTCCACCTCGAAATGCATGCCATAAGCCCTCCCGGGCCACACCATTATCACTGGGACTTCTGAACCTGTCCAAGCCACACTAGAGTGTTACTAACCTCTTCATTAACCTCTTATTAAAGCCCCGTAATTTTTTCAAATTTTTAACTATTTTTAAATTCGATCCTAAACCTTCGGACACCCCGAAACATAAACGATGTCTTATTGACACGAACCAGTCCGAAAATGTTCGTTACATCGAATAGATTAAAAGTAATATTGAACACTTGACCCAAAAATGCTCCACGCGCCCCCACGCGCCGCTGTAAGCGGCTGCGTGTGAAACCCATGCGCCACACACTCTTCATCGTCTGTAACGCCCCGAAAATCCAAAAAAAAAATGTAAAATATTAAAATAATGTGAAAAATGACGTTTTTACCCTTGGAAGGGATATGACTAAAAGTTTACTTTTTGTTCGGAATACTTTTTGTACATTTTTTTAGGACCGTTTTGTAGGTCCCGAGACGCTGAATCCGTAGACAGGTGGCACGTCGAAAACGGAGCTCGTATGAAAAAGTTATAGGTCTGGGAAGTTTAGGGGCAAAATGGTCATTTGTGCTTAAAGGGTAAAATGGTAATTGTGAACGGTTATAAATTAAGTGGCTGCAGTAGGGTTAATTAAATGGGCTAATTGGCTGAATCAGCCCTTAAGATGACTCAGGAAGAGTTGTGAGTGACACATGTCACTCACAAATGATCATTAGTGGCACTTTGTATAATTAATGAAATTAATTAACTATTGTACATGTTCATATACTCGTAGTCTTCGACTAAGATACAAAACAGAGAACACAGACAACCACCTTCCTTCATTATGATCGATTAGCAGCAAAACAAAGGAAACCAGTGATCAATTAGTGTAAATTGGGAGAGAAAAACCGAAAGGAAAACAAAGAAAACCCAGATAGAACCATACTGAAAATACCCAAAAAACCATTGAAGAACACAAATTCGATTTTGGGTTTTTAAACCGTTTCGAGTGAAATAGATTAGCCATTTAGCTTTCTGGTAGCAAAACGATTAGAACCAGGTCGATTGGGAGGTCAATTGAAGGTGAATTGACGACGAACGGACTCTGTGATTGTTTGGAAATTTGGAGCTTGAGTTCGATCACTTGGAGGTAATGATTCGTGAAATTGATTTCAATTTCGTGTTTAGAATGAATGTTAGAGGCTTCTGGTGTAATCAATTGAATGATATAGGTCAGTTTTGGGTAGAACCCGAGTTAGGAACCGTCGGGTGTTCATCTTGAGTCGAGGAGTTTTAGGACTTGTCTGATTAAATTGAAGTCACAGAACCGTAATCTAGATTGAAGTGATGCTAATGAGTGAAAGAACGGGAGGAATTGAGTTTAAATCGATAGAAAACGTACTGGGTCTGATCGCGGGTTGTTGACTCATTTACCATAGAAACGGGCGAGAGAGAGACTGTAGATGTGCACTGTTCACGGCGCGTGGTTGTCACGCGCAGCCGCTTGCGGCGGCACGTGGTTGTCACGCGCAGCCGCTTGCGGCGGCGCGTGGTTGTCACGCGCAGCCACTTGCGGCGGCGCGTGAGGGCGCGTGACCGGGAATCTGATGGTGGGTCCAACATACTTTTTGATGTTCTCGATGATACGGACCTATTGGCGTTAGTTTCGGGTCAATCGGATATAAATTGAGGGTAGTTTTACGTATCCGAAGCGTATAGGTTACGTTTAAATAATATTATTTTATTCCGACGACTAGGAAATTCGTACATAAGATTATATGATACTCTAGTAACCCTATATTATGTGTTTGACAGGCCGAAATATTCTCGGGACATCATACGAGAACGAACAGCTCGAATCTGAGCAATCTGGACGGTGTGTGAGTGGGCTTTTGTTTTCTACCCTAAATGCATTCATATATGTTTTAATTGCTTTTAAATGCTTTATGATATGATTTAACTTGATTTGCTGTGATTGATGATGTGATATGATGATTTCCGGATTTTGGAAATATTATATTATTTTGGGAATATTATATTATTTTATATTGCTTTGGGCACGATTTTCGAGAAAATCATAAAATTGTGATTTTGGGCGATGGCCTGAGATTTGAGATGGATTTTGACTCAAAATTTAAGTTACGTGATTTAATTGATGAAATTGATTTATAAATTATATGTTGGACATTGTGTTATAAATGGATTTGTGGAACTTACTTGTGCTTTATAAAAGCTATATTTCGAGCAGAGGCCCTGTTGAAATATTGATTTGATTTTGAGATTTAAATGGTTTTGAAATGAGACTATTGGCTATTGGTGACTGTTCCACATATACCATCCTCTGTGATTTGATGGTCTCCTCCAGACGTCGTAGATCCTAGAGTAGTCACGATCCACTGCCTGGAGATGAGTAGCTCCGAGGGGAGGCTCAGTCTCAGGAGTGTGAGTTTATGATGATATCCTCCAGACGTCGTTGATCCTGGAGATGATATCACCCCAGACGTCGTTGATCCTGGGGAGGTACTCGGACGTGAGACACTCGAGTTGCACGCGTTGCATTGATATCGTGACGGGTTATTGGATATTGAGATTGAATGTTGAGGATGGTGGTATCATGATTGATTATGAATTGTATTAGCTGTTTTATTTTACCTTTGATTTATATGACTCATGTTTTATGAAATGCATGCATGTTTACAAAACTGGAGGGTAAGACTATTTTTGATAAATGTATTTCTAAATCTTTATTTTTGTCCACTCACACCTTTAGTGTTTTTTTGTACCCTCTAGGCCCGTGCACAGGTACTGAGGCTCGTATCGAGGCAGAGGAATAAACAGACCGTTGCGTACTCAAGTATATGACCGCGTAGGTTTTGATCTTTGTTTCTAAATATTTCATATGCTCTGTAAATCGGTTGACAACCGATGCAGTCAAAGGTCCTAAAAGACATACCTATCCCTTGTCTGACTATGTGTGTTGTTATGTTATGTATTTATCTCTATATATCTAGACTACTTTTAGTATTTTAAGGTTAAGGTCAGACGAGAGCAGGATCTTTCACGATTATCGAGGAATAATCGGGATGGGTCCTGTCAAATTGGTATCAGAGCATTAGGTGGCGGTCTGAGTTGGGCACATGGTGTGCATGTGTTGTTATACTGATCTGTTTTTTTTACAGATACCTCGATATGCCTTCGCGACGCGAGCCTCGTGCATAGCCTAATGATGAGATAAAGCGTCCAGATGTCGAAAGAGCTCAACGTTTGGGGGCCATTAGTTTTACTGGCCAGACCAACCCAGACGAAGCCTATGAATGGATTACCCAGTTGGAGAGGATTTTTGAGATTATACGATGCCCATCAGGAGACATGGTTCCATTGGCTACATTCATGCTGAGTAGTCAGGCGTACAGGTGGTGGCGCGGATTACAACTAACAGGATTGGATGCTCGTACCTCGAGTGGGAGGAGTCCAGGCATCGTTTCTGTCACGACCCGGCCCATCTAACACAATATTGTCCGCTTTGTGCCCAGCCCTCACGGTTTTGTTTTCTGGAGCTCATGGTGCAACTTCCCAGTAGGTCACCCATCATGGGATTGCACCAGCCTCAACTCGCTTAACTTTGGGGTTCCAATCCCCCCCAAAGCCACGTAGCTCCCAAAAGGCCTTGTGTTAGATAGATACGTGCCCACACATATAAGGTACTTCACCTTTCCCTCCCCGAGCGATGTGGGATCATTCACCGATCTTACCTTTCCAAGCTCACGGGTCTTGCTCACCGATCTTGCATCTCAAGCTCACGGGTCTTGCTCACCGTTCTTGCTTCCAAGACCAGGTCTTACAATCCACCCCCCTTGGGGCCCAGCGTCCTCGCTGGCACACTTCCGGTCAGGGTCCGGCTCTGATACCATTCTGTCACGACCCGGTCCATCTAACACAATATTGTCCGCTTTGGGCCCAGCCCTCACGGTTTTGTTTTCGGGAGCTCATGGTGCAACTTCCAAGTAGGTCACCCATCATGGGATTGCACCAGCCTCAACTCACTTAACTTTGGGGTTCCAATCCCCCCCAAAGCCACGTAGCTCCCAAAAGGCCTTGTGTTAGTTAGATACGTGCCCACACATATAAGGTACTTCACCTTTCCCTCCCCGAGCGATGTGGGATCATTCACCGATCTTACCTTTCCAAGCTCACGTGTCTTGCTCACCGATCTTGCTTCTCAAGCTCACGGGTCTTGCTAACGCCCCGGACATTCTGAGAAATGTAATATTATAAAATTTTGAATAAAATGACGTTTTTACCCCTGTGATTCGCATGGTCAAATTGTTGACTTTTTGATTGGAGGGTCGAACGGACGTGGAGTGATGACTGTGACGTAGTTCGGGACGTCACAAGTTCATAGACAGGTGGCACGTTCGATTCGGACGAACAGGGTGAAAGTTATGACGTTCGGAAGTTCAGGGGCATTATCGTAATTTGGACGTTATGAGGGAAAAAAGTTGACTTTTTGTTTGACAATTGATATCCATATGACTCCAAGACCGTTAGGTTCGTCTCGAGGTCCCGAGTACAACGACAGGCGGTACGTGTGAAACGGACGTCGGACAACCGAGTTATGGGTCACGGAAGTTGGAGGGCATTTTGGTAATTTTGCCCTGAGGGGCATTTTGGTCTTTTTACACGGGGTACTGTTCACCACCGTGGAATGATCAGGTGCATTGTTTAAGTTGATTGAGGCAGTGGGGGACATGGGTGAACGGACTGAGGCCACACAAGCACAGGCTGGGTTAAAGAAATGGATATGGCTTCTGTGTGCGTGGGAGACATTTTCAGAAAACCTCAGTTGGTCTCCCACGGGTTGCTGGCCGTTTGAATCGATTGACAGAGTAAGAGAGTGAGGAGAGGACTCAGTTGGGTCATTTGGGCATCAGTGTGAGGGCTGAGGTTGAGAGAAACAGTGAGAAAACAGTTTCGGGTTTTTGGGGGGAAAACTCTGAATTCGACTTCTACGGGTTGAGAGACAAATCTAAACACATTGAGAGACTTCTGGGAGTGACAGGAACACGACGGTGCTAGAGTTGTGGAGATTGGAGCCCGTTTTGCCCAGGAACCCAAGTTCCAGTTCAGAGATGAACCAGTTGGAGGGAAAAATCGAATTCAATTCCTGAGGCGTGTTGAGCGAAACCAAGGGCCGTGTTAGACTTCTGGGGGCACTACGAGCACAACCGTACAAAAATCGAAGGAGGAGGTGGACTGGTTAGCCGGGAACCTGAGTCTCAGTTTCAGAGGAAAACCAGTGCTGAGGTCCTACTGGTGAAATTAATTTGGAAATGGAACCGTGTAGGGTGAGTTCCAGACGTCGACTTGATCGACTGTTTGAGCTTGAGTTGGGTCGTTCTGGTGTTAGTCGAGGTTAGTCATCAACACGGACCTAAAATTAATGGATTAGAGAAGGTAATAGGATTGAAAACGAGAAGAATTGATTGAGAATTGAACTTGAACTGGTCGGGTTGAGTTGCGGGTAATAGACCCGTTTATCAGTCTATCCGGGTAAGGACGAAGACACTGTAGCTTGGCGCGTGGCCTTCAAGCGCAGCCACTTTGGGCGGCGCGTGCGATGTTAACTCTGATCACGGTCAACATGGAATTTGTTCCTTTCAGTCTAATTAACATTTTACCTTTAAGATTCGAGTTGTTCGGGAGTCGTTCGGGATAATTTCGGGATCCGGAAGGTTAAGTCTCTAAGTTTAATTTCGCCGAAAAATCCGGAAAAATTAGGGAAAAATCATACGAGCTATTTGAGGAATGTTTGTAACCCTCTTGTACGTTTTTACAGGCCCGGACACTTCCGAAGCTACGGAGGAGCACGCGGGACGCGATTGACGCGTCCTAAAACTGTGAGTGGACTTTGTTTGATTTCTAAACTGGGCATGCATGACTATTTTACTGGTTTATCTTATGGTTTTGCATATGATTTTATGATGGTGATATGATATTCCGATTTTACGTATTTTCACGCTTTTCGAGGTTGCAGTTTTTGCTTATGCATGAATGATGTTTTGATGAAGTATCTGGATATGATTATGCATGTTACGGATTTATGATGTTTTGATTATAATTGTGAAGTGATTACGGAAACTGCATGTTCTGGAAATTGCATGTGAATTCGGACATAAGTCCTATTATGACGTGATATGATTCCGGAATGATGTTGGAAAGCGGTTTATGATGAATCCTGGTTTATTGTGTTTAAAAACGGTTTTGGGTTTAAAGACCCGGTTGATTGTTGGATCTGGTTTTGGGTTTAAAGACCCGGTATATTGATGACGGGGGCGGGCCCGAAAATTGGGTTTAAAGACCCAGATTGAGTTTAAAGACTCGTGAGTTTAAAGACTCGGTTATTGTGATACCCCCGAGGCCTATTGATCATGTTTTGAGTTTAAAGACACGTTGATATCCCGGGAAGGCCTGATATTGAGTTTAAAGACTCGGATGGATCCAACGGCATAACTGTGATTATTGATTCACTTTTTACTTGATTTGTGCAATTGATGTTTCAAAATGACGGTTTCTGGATTCTGGTAATATTAAATTGTTTTACATGAGTTATGACAAATCTCTGTAACGTTTTTCATGTGTTTCGGAAAAAAAAAATAAAAAATAAAAGCTTCAAAAGTCTAATACGCGATTTTTGAATTTTGGTTATGCATGCGTGTTACAAAACAGGAGGGCGAACCCGATTTCGGAAAACTGTTTTTCCTGTAAAACTTATGTTTCGGTCCACTCACACTTTGTTATTTTAAATTCCCTCCAGGTCGTGGTACAAGTGCGGGGGCAAGCGCCGAGGCTGAGGCGGAGGCATAAAGTTTTCCGTTGCGGAGTAGTTAGTTCACAGAGTAGGATTTTTTCTTTAACCTGTTTTGTAATATTTTGCTCTGTGAAACTGTGGACTTGATGACAGGACCCATCCCAATCCCCCGGGATTAGCGCGGGATGACCCTGCTCCCGTCTGACACGAAGTGTCAGACAAGGGATATTTCCGACCTTTGCCCTCCTGGGCTATCAGAGTACGCCAGGATCCGGAGGAGGCATGTGATATCTCGGTCTCTGCTACAGTCCACATCCGATGTCAACCTGAAGGGCAGTCAAAACATTAAAAACTGTGAGTGGACAAAACAAGAGTTTATAAAAGCATTTCATAAGACATTTGTACTCTTCACTAAAAAGCATGCATGCATTGGAAAACCATTTAACCAAAGAAATCATATATGGGAACTAAGCCCAAATCAGATATAAACTAAGGTCGAAAGGACCACAATGAAAACGACCATACGGGTCACTGCCCAAATCCTGTGCACACCTGTACACACCACATATCATATATCATATATCCATCACATACATATATATAAGTCACACAACCAATCCTGTCACGGTATCCAAAGCTACGCGCGCGCTACCCGGGTCTCAATCCGAGTCATCTCAAAGTCAAGGTCAATGTCCGCAGACCACTGACCCTACCCGAGGTAATAGTAACCATAGCCTTCCTGAGAGTAAGGAACCCAACTGGGGGGTGACTCCACTCAGTCGGTGCTCCGTGACTACTCCGGGGTCCACCCAGGCCAACGACCCTCCCCGGAGGAGATAATGGAAGTAAAGGAAGGTAGATGAACATATATATACATAACATAAACATTCATGACCGGTTCCCCTGAACCGTCATGATCCATAATATCCATAATCAGGTAACATGCCGGTTCCCATAAACCGTCATGTACCGTAATAATATAACCGAGGTAACATGCCGGTTCCCATAAACCGTCATGTACCGTAATAACCAACAAGGGTTCATGCCGGTTCACATAAACCGTCATGAACCATAATACCATAACAAGGGTTCATGCCAGTTCCCATAAACCGTCATGAACCTGGGAATCCATTTAAGGTTCCCTGACCTGAAATCATAAACCGTAAAGTGACTGGGTCTCGTGCCCGAACATAGGACATCAGTTGGGCACCGTGCCCGATATCTGAGGTCATATGCCCAAGACAAAACCAAATGGGTCTCATACCCGAGTTTATCATTTTGAAATCCAAATCCAGTTCATTTAAATCAATAAAGAAATACAGACCCGTATAAGCACCGTATAAGGCCGAAACCTCGAAATACGTGCTTATACGTAACCACATACAAATGCACCCATGGCATCATCAAACAAGTAATAAAACATATAATAAACATTTATGCATGCACCAATTTAGAAAACAAGGTCCACTCACAGACCGTCCGAGCTGCCGCCTCGATTTGCGTGCCATACGGCTCCCCGAGCCGACCACCGTCACCGGGACTCCCAAACTTGTCCAAATCGTAATAGAAGGTTACTAACTACTTAATTAACCTCCCACTAAAGCCCCGTAATTTTCCCGTATTTTTAACTATTTTTAATCCCGAACCTAAACCTTCCGATGCCCCGAAACATATCGAGACGGTGTCCGATTGACACGAAACCAGTCCCAAATGTTCGTTACATCGAATAGAAGGTTTCGTATGTTGGAACCTTCCCCAGATTCCCTGCCACGCGTCCTCACGCGCCGTCTGAAGTGGCTGCGCGTGGGCTTCACGCGCCTGCTACAGTACCTGCTGACGTCATCGCTGACGTCAGCATGACATCATCTGACAGCTGTCAGGTCCGACATGTCAGACTCTGACAGGTGCCACGTGTCATGCTCCCATTGGTCCACGTCACTGTGCTGTCAGTGCCACGTGGCAGTGTGACATGTGACATGTGTCATCACGGCACTAGTCCACGTCATTGCCACGTGTCAGCCCCTGATTGGGCCACGTCAGTGACATGTCAGTGCTGACTGTGCACTGACATGTGACACGTGTTGCACTCCTATTGGCCCATTTTCTGACATGTCAGCTGACATTGTCAGATCTGACAATGCTGACGTCATCCCTGACATGATGACGTCAGCAAGATGACGTCACCTGTCATCCCTGCCCTCCCGCGGGTCGACCCGAACGTCTGCAACCGGGTCGCCGCGACCCGCGGCTTGACCCGGCCGGTTCTCCCTGCTCCGGCCACCATTTTTCCTCCCGTTTGTCCCATTCTACTCCTCTCAACCTAACCTAGAGTTCTATGGGTTTAAAAACTAGAAAACGGGTCGAGGTAATTACCTGTGATGCCGAGAACAGTCGCCCAGCTTTCGGCCGTCCGTCTGGGCTGCACCGCCGTCCTCAGTCGTTCCTTTTGATCCCATTAGCCTCCTCGAGTCCCCAAAAACCCAACCAAATCATTAGTTTCGATTCAAGACCCATAAAACCCAAGTTTTGAATTTCAAACCCCTAACCTACCTTTTCGGGTTTCCTCCCGCCGTGGCTCTGGCCGCCTCCGTCCAGTCCTTCCTCGTCTCACTCACACTATCACTCTGGTCTCAGTCACAGGTGGTGAGGGGATGTGTGTTGTGTGTTTTGAAGAAAATGGAGAATATGGGTTAATGGGGTTTTCGGGTTTGTGAGGAAAAGGAAGAAAATGAAATGAAAATGGTGATGGTGCCGTGGAAGAGAAGAGAGAAAGAGATGGTTTGATCAGATGAGGGAATGAGAGATGGAGGGTGAGGATTAAAAGGTAGGGTTGAAATGGATGGTTAGGATTCATAGTTGTTAGGTTAAATTATAAAATAATTAAAATAATAATATTTAATTATTTAGATCCACATTTTGGGGGATCAAAGCAATGGGATGAGTGACACTTGTCACTCATCCATGGGGCCCACCAAAATATCCACCCAATCAAATTTTGTCGAAACGTCCCCGTCTCGAAGTTCGTGCATAGTGAAATCGAACTTCCGTGACCCATAACTCTCCCGTTTGAAGTCCGATTTCAGTGTGCCGCCTGCCTATGGATTCGTATCGTCCTTATCTACGTAACGGTCTTCGGCCCTCGGCCATCGGACCTTTTGGTCAAAAAGTCAACATTTGACCCCATCTAACCAAAATTACCAAAATGCCCCTAAACTTCCGAACATCATAACTTCCTCCTCGAATGTCGGAATTGAACGTGCCACCTGTCTATGGAGTCGTGACGTCACGAACTACGTCACAGTCATCGGTCAAAGTCCATTTGACGACCCGATTGAAAAGTCAACGTTTTGCCACCACTAGGGGCAAAACGGTCATTTCGCACCGTGCGTCCGATTTCGCTCTACTAATCACCGATTAACCTCATTAATCGTGATTAGTCACTAATCTAATCTAGGAATTTGGGACGGGTCATTACAACCTTCCCTCCTTAATTAATTTCTTCCTCGAAATTCCAACTGACCTAATCTAACTGTTCTTCCCTCCTTAATTAGTTCCATTCTCGAAACTCCAACTATCCTGATTCCACATCCACTTCGTGGAAAGTAGAATCGACCTCGAAACTCGTGTACACTCGTACACCCACTAACCAGAACGATACTCGTCTACTACTGGACGTACCACTAACGCTCACGTCGCATCGTCTACATTCGACCACGTCGAATAGCAGAAGTCGTACGCTCCGATCTGACACCACCTGTCAGTATCAGAGTAGCCCAAGTATCCTATGATCGACCCACTTGTCAAATCTATCCTTTCGCTGACATAAACAACTCTACGGTTCCTTACTCAATCACTAATATATCCTGACGTCTGCTCCCACTGGGAGTCATCAGACCTCACTCAACGATCCACGCTGACACCTCCGACAGACCGTCACCACTTGACAGTCGTCAGTCGAAAACTAACACTATACTCCCTTGTGGTTATACTAACCACCAACTCACTCAACCGGAGTATATGCATACCAACAAAACACTCGACCTGTGTGTAACCAGGCCCATCAGAACTACTATGACCCAATGCACAGTATCCAATGTCCAGTTCACGACCCCGACTAATCCAATGGTATCGGAACTAAGCCGACTACCAATACGCTCACCAATATACCTTTGGTATAACCTATATACCATCACTAGGCACCACAAGTCTATCCAGTATCGTACCTCGAACAACGTACAAGGTACATACAACTACCCATCAATCAGCCTACAACTACCTGGGTTGTAGCCAATCACGTTTCTACTATAGAGTCTATTTGTCCAATCCAGTATTAGACAAATCGAAACTCCGACCCATTATTTATTTCCAAATCCGAATCCGAATCCGCAATTTCGTAAGAAATCCCAAATCCAAATCCAGAAATCATTAACCATGTTCAAATCCGAATCCGAAATCATTATTCCGTAAGCTAGCATTTGGAATAACTATTCTGAACCCAAATCCATAAAAGAAAATCTACAGTCAAGCTCTAGAATCAAATCCTGAATCGTCACCCAGAATCCGATTCCAAAACCTGAAATATCGTTCTCGTCTACCGAGACGTATCAATCATGAACCTATCGGTTGTCTCCAATACCATCGATTAACTTCATAGGGAAGCCAATCACAATATCCGCACATCCTTAAGGCTGACCATATCCGACCACGTCGGAAAACTACTCATCGGACAACTACTCAGGCGAGTAGTAAGCCATATGGGATTTACCTCGAAAAGAAGTTCAGTCCCATCATCCTCAACTCAAACATCCCAGTAAGAGTAATAAACTCTCCACCTATCTGGATCATCAAGATCACGATCCAGATCCATAGCAATACCCAAAGTCCTAAACCAATTCCCACATCTAAACAGATCAGTCAACGACGAGACATGCCGAGACTGTGGGTTCTCACTGATTATCTCTTATCGATCCTTGTCATTCCACCGAGGAAAAATCAAGAATGATCGAATAATCCATCCTACGTGAATGCAAACAACATTCGCTGCACTCACCACGTCATGTAACCTAACATCGTCTGCCACCATGCAGAAGATGAGAATCTCAGTCACCCGACGTCGATATACTCAATACCAATGCGGAAAACCCACATTCCACTCGTCACCTCAATCGCAACCTCTCGCGATTCCGAAGTTCCAACAAGATTGGAAACAACATACCCGGACATCAACCACGTGTCCCCTAACCAGTTTAACTCTATCTGAGATCCACTCCTGAACCACAGATACCGAACATATGCCCATTACGACGGATGTCACACCCCGATCCGTAACTCATTGTCAACACGATCACCGGCACCAGCACCAGCACTAGTACCAGTATCATCACCTATCAGCATCAGCACAAAGTGTGCAAATCAGACACTCCTGGATCTCCGCTCATACCGAGCGACGACCCCGTACCTCTGTTCGAAAAAGAGAACTCTGCCTCCCTCGTACCCAACAACTCTGGGTACGGTCACCCTTACAACTTATACGAGAAAAGGAAACGCTCCCCGAACGTCCCCAATTCATTTTGCGATCGCACTCAGCCGTAACCGAGTCGAATCCAGAATCACTGCTCGTACATATGGGTTACTCACGCACCCCGTATCATCGTCACGACTGACAATCCCATCGTCACCATCGTCACGGTAACCTGAGTCTACTCGACCTGATAAGACTCGACTACGTCTATCGATAGTAGCGTCTGCCCCAACCTCGTGCAGACCTAACTACCAGGAATCACGATATACAAACTCCGCATCCAACGGAATCAATCGCTCGTACCAACTACTCCGTATCCCCGCTCCGGGATTTCATCGACAAGTACCAACCTTGATAACTTGTCCCACCAATCACTAACCAGCCATACTCCGACTAACCCAAATGTCGTCTACCAGGTCGCCCACGACCTTAGTTGCACCAACAGTCCATCACAACTGAAGTAGCACGACAACCAACTCGGTCTAACTGATACGTACAACCTCGACTGCGAAGTGCAGTCCCAACAAAAGCTAACATGACTAGACCGACTAACGAATCCAAATCCGAATAGTCGTCCAAGTCAAACCACTCGCCAACTCCCATTTCCGAACCATACCCACCAAGGTAGGGTTCCACAATCACACCTAGGGTCACTCTGAACCCAACTGCGAAAAGCAGTAAAATCCACGATCTGACCGACCCCGCGGTCTTGACATCGTAAAGACGTCAATCAAATCCTACCGTCAATCCAACCCAACAATATTCGACCATCCGATGATCACATTTCCCGACTAGTCGTCGGAACCAATCCTACGACATCGTGAAGACGATCCCAACTAACCATCTCACGATCAAAATCTATAAGAATACGTTTATCCCTTTGTAGGGTCCCACACTGTCATCCACGACAGAACTATGGCAACCCCGGCATCGAATGCCGAACCAAGACGTTCCACGATTCAATCCTACTAACTATCGTATCGGCACCCCAACAATCAGGTTGACCACGAACTGCAGCCCATTGAGATATCACATCCTCCACCTACGTACATACTCCCAGAGCTCCGCGGTTGCTCGAATAGAGACAACCCCGCTCTGATAAGCATCCTATGAGCAATCCTATGCTCTGATACCACGCTGACAGGACCCATCCCAATCCCCCCGGGATTAGCGCGGGATGACCCTGCTCCCATCTAACACGAAGTGTCAGACAAGGGATATTTCCGACCTTTGCCCTCCCGGGCTATCAGAGTACGCCAGGATCCGGAGGAGGCATGTGATATCTCGGTCTTTGCTACAGTCCACATCCGATGTCAACCTGAAGGGCAGTCAAAACATTAAAAACTGTGAGTGGACAAAACAAGAGTTTATAAAAGCATTTCATAAGACATTTGTACCCTTCACTAAAAAGCATGCATGCATTGGAAAACCATTTAAGCAAAGAAATCATATATGGGAACTAAGCCAAAATCAGATATAAACTAAGGTCGAAAGGACCACAATGAAAACGACCATACGGGTCACTGCCCAAATCCTGTGCACACCTGTACACACCACATATCATATATCATATATCCATCACATACATATATATAAGTCACACAACCAATCCTGTCACGGTATCCAAAGCTACGCGCGCGCTACCCGGGTCTCAATCCGAGTCATCTCAAAGTCAAGGTCAATGTCCGCAGACCACTGACCCTACCTGAGGTAATAGTAACCATAGCCTTCCTGAGAGTAAGGAACCCAACTGGGGGGTGACTCCACTCAGTCGGTGCTCTGTGACTACTCCGGGGTCCACCCAGGCCAACGACCATCCCCGGAGGAGATAATGGAAGTAAAGGAAGGTAGATGAACATATATATACATAACATAAACATTCATGACCGGTTCCCCTGAACCGTCATGATCCACAATATCCATAATCAGGTAACATGCCGGTTCCCATAAAACGTCATGTACCGTAATAACATAACCGAGGTAACATGCCGGTTCCCATAAACCGTCATGTACCGTAATAACCAACAAGGGTTCATGCCGGTTCCTATAAACCGTCATGAACCATAATACCATAACAAGGGTTCATGCCGGTTCCCATAAACCGTCATGAACCTGGGAATCCATTTAAGGTTCCCTGACCTGAAATCATAAACCGTAAAGTGACTGGGTCTCGTGCCCGAACATAGGACATCAGTTGGGCACCGTGCCCGATATCTGAGGTCATATGCCCAAGACAAAACCAAATGGGTCTCATACCCGAGTTTATCATTTTGAAATCCAAATCCAGTTCATTTAAATCAATAAAGAAATACAGACCCGTATAAGCACCGTATAAGGCCGAAACCTCGAAATACGTGCTTATACGTAACCACATACAAATGCACCCATGGCATCATCAAACAAGTAATAAAACATATAATAAACATTTATGCATGCACCAATTTAGAAAACAAGGTCCACTCATAGACCGTCCGAGCTGCCGCCTCGATTTGCGTGCCATACGGCTCCCCGAGCTGACCACCCTCACCGGGACTCCCAAACCTGTCCAAATCGTAATAGAAGGTTACTAACTACTTAATTAACCTCCCACTAAAGCCATTTTCCCGTATTTTTACCTATTTTTAATCCCGAACCTAAACCTTCCGATGCCCCGAAACATATCGAGACGGTGTCCGATTGACACGAAACCAGTCCCAAAATGTTCGTTACATCGAATAGAAGGTTTCGTATGTTGGAACCTTCCCCAGATTCCCTGCCACGCACCCTCACGCGCCGTCTGAAGTGGCTGCGCGTGGGCTTCACGCGCCTACTACAGTACCTGCTGACGTCATCGCTGACGTCAGCATGACATCATCTGACAGCTGTCAGGTCCGACATGTCAGACTCTGACAGGTGCCACGTGTCATGCTCCCATTGGTCCACGTCACTGTGCTGTCAGTGCCACGTGGCAGTGTGACATGTGACATGTGTCATCACGGCACTAGTCCACGTCATTGCCACGTGTCAGCCCCTGATTGGGCCACGTCAGTGACATGTCAGTGCTGACTGTGCACTGACATGTGACACGTGTTGCACTCCTATTGGCCCATTTTCTGACATGTCAGCTGACATTGTCAGATCTGACAATGCTGACGTCATCCCTGACATGATGACGTCAGCAAGATGACGTCACCTGTCATCTCTGCCCTCCCGCGGGTCGACCCGAACGTCTGCAACCGGGTCGCCGCGACCCGCGGCTTGACCCGGCCGGTTCTCCCTGCTCCGGCCACCATTTTTCCTCCCGTTTGTCCCATTCTACTCCTCTCAACCTAACCTAGAGTTCTATGGGTTTAAAAACTAGAAAACGGGTCGAGGTAATTACCTGTGATGCCGAGAACAGTCGCCCAGCTTTCGGCCGTCCGTCTGGGCTGCACCGCCGTCCTCAGCCGTTCCTTTTGATCCCATTAGCCTCCTCGAGTCCCCAAAAACCCAACCAAATCATTAGTTTCGATTCAAGACCCATAAAACCCAAGTTTTGAATTTCAAACCCCTAACCTACCTTTTCGGGTTTCCTCCCGCCGTGGCTCTGGCCGCCTCCGTCCAGTCCTTCCTCGTCTCACTCACACTATCACTCTGGTCTCAGTCACAGGTGGTGAGGGGATGTGTGTTGTGTGTTTTGAAGAAAATGGAGAATATGGGTTAATGGGGTTTTCGGGTTTGTGAGGAAAAGGAAGAAAATGAAATGAAAATGGTGATGGTGCCGTGGAAGAGAAGAGAGAAAGAGATGGTTTGATCAGATGAGGGAATGAGAGATGGAGGGTGAGGATTAAAAGGTAGGGTTGAAATGGATGGTTAGGATTCATAGTTGTTAGGTTAAATTATAAAATAATTAAAATAATAATATTTAATTATTTAGATCCACATTTTGGGGGATCAAAGCAATGGGATGAGTGACACTTGTCACTCATCCATGGGGCCCACCAAAATATCCACCCAATCAAATTTTGTCGAAACGTCCCCGTCTCGAAGTTCGTGCATAGTGAAATCGAACTTCCGTGACCCATAACTCTCCCGTTTGAAGTCCGATTTCAGTGTGCCGCCTGCCTATGGATTCGTATCGTCCTTATCTACGTAACGGTCTTCGGCCCTCGGCCATCGGACCTTTTGGTCAAAAAGTCAACATTTGACCCCATCTAACCAAAATTACCAAAATGCCCCTAAACTTCCGAACATCATAACTTCCTCCTCGAATGTCGGAATTGAACGTGCCACCTGTCTATGGAGTCGTGACGTCACGAACTACGTCACAGTCATCGGTCAAAGTCCATTTGACGACCCGATTGAAAAGTCAACGTTTTGCCACCACTAGGGGCAAAACGGTCATTTCGCACCGTGCGTCCGATTTCGCTCTACTAATCACCGATTAACCTCATTAATCGTGATTAGTCACTAATCTAATCTAGGAATTTGGGACGGGTCATTACAACCTTCCCTCCTTAATTAATTTCGTCCTCGAAATTCCAACCGACCTAATCTAACTGTTCTTCCCTCCTTAATTAGTTCCATTCTCGAAACTCCAACTATCCTGATTCCACATCCACTTTGTGGAAAGTAGAATCGACCTCGAAACTCGTGTACACTCGTACACCCACTAACCAGAACGATACTCGTCTGCTACTGGACGTACCACTAACGCTCACGTCGCATCGTCTACATTCGACCACGTCGAATAGCAGAAGTCGTACGCTCCGATCTGACACCACCTGTCAGTATCAGAGTAGCCCAAGTATCCTATGATCGACCCACTTGTCAAATCTATCCTTTCGCTGACATAAACAACTCTACGGTTCCTTACTCAATCACTAATATATCCTGACGTCTGCTCCCACTGGGAGTCATCAGACCTCACTCAACGATCCACGCTGACACCTCCGACAGACCGTCACCACTTGACAGTCGTCAGTCGAAAACTAACACTATACTCCCTTGTGGTTATACTAACCACCAACTCACTCAACCGGAGTATATGCATACCAACAAAACACTCGACCTGTGTGTAACCAGGCCCATCAGAACTACTATGACCCAATGCACAGTATCCAATGTCCAGTTCACGACCCCGACTAATCCAATGGTATCGGAACTAAGCCGACTACCAATACGCTCACCAATATACCTTTGGTATAACCTATATACCATCACTAGGCACCACAAGTCTATCCAGTATCGTACCTCGAACAACGTACAAGGTACATACAACTACCCATCAATCAGCCTACAACTACCTGGGTTGTAGCCAATCACGTTTCTACTATAGAGTCTATTTGTCCAATCCAGTATTAGACAAATCGAAACTCCGACCCATTATTTATTTCCAAATCCGAATCCGAATCCGCAATTTCGTAAGAAATCCCAAATCCAAATCCAGAAATCATTAACCATGTTCAAATCCGAATCCGAAATCATTATTCCGTAAGCTAGCATTTGGAATAACTATTCCGAACCCAAATCCATAAAAGAAAATCTACAGTCAAGCTCTAGAATCAAATCCTGAATCGTCACCCAGAATCCGATTCCAAAACCTGAAATATCGTTCTCGTCTACCGAGACGTATCAATCATGAACCTATCGGTTGTCTCCAATACCATCGATTAACTTCATAGGGAAGCCAATCACAATATCCGCACATCCTTAAGGCTGACCATATCCGACCACGTCGGAAAACTACTCATCGGACAACTACTCAGGTGAGTAGTAAGCCATATGGGATTTACCTCGAAAAGAAGTACACCGACCTGTGTTTCTCGCAATTATGCAACCTTAGCTGATAGAGAGATTTCTGCGCTTGGTTGTGATATGGGAGTCGGTACGCCGACCGGTGAGATCTATGTGGTAAGCCAAGTGATACGAGATTATCCTGTATTGGCAGGGGGTGTGACCTTAGTGGCTGACTTAATATTGTTAGATTTGTATGATTTTGATGTTATTCTTGGGATGGACTGGTTAACAACCCATCATGGCTCGATTAAATGTTTCGAGAAGAGGGTACTACTCCGGAGCCCAAGGTTACCAGAGGTGGTGTTTTAGGGAGATCGGAGAGCGTTACCCGCCAAAATCATATCCGCCCTCACGGCAGAGAAATTTTTAAGGAGAGGTTGCCAGGGCTATTTAGCACATGTGGATGATG